>JAFJYI010000233.1:639073-1278147 GCA_019022655.1 Acacia acuminata
TTCTTAATTTATTCAAAAAAAAAATTCAACCCAGTCTTATAATTATAATCATGACAGGAGGTAGTAGGGGTGGCAATTATTTTTTTTAAAAAAAAATAAATAAACATAGCCTACTCCTTCTTCCCCCATAGTGTCCTCCATCGCAAGCATTTACCAATTAAACAATAATCACTAGCCTTTGAATTTTGTCGAGAAAAAATGTTTCGAACAAATCAAACAAAAGAATAAGAACGAATTTGCCCGAGCAGAAGATCAAACGAGTACGTCGCAGGCAGTTCAAACGAATTTTTCTAAACAATAATCACTCACCTGCGGAATTATCTACGTGAATGATTATTAACGAACCTCTGGTGCATTGTAAGCAAAGATGACTGAGAAAATAAAACTCACAAAAAGTATCAAATACAATTAATTATGGCTGTTAATGGAGGGGCAACATTGCTACATTTTTAGACCTTTGGGACAACATTGAAACAAACAAAAAACTTCAAGGGCAACATTGCTCCCTAGCGTGTACTTTCGGGGCAAATTTGGTATTTACCTCAAAAAAAGTGAGAAAGATGACACGTGGACAATCCACGTCAGCATAATTGGGTCAACTAACGTTTGACCGTTAGGGCAATTAACATAGGGGTAACATTACTACGTTTTTGTACTTCCGAGGCAACATTGTTTCAAGAAAAACTTCCAAGGTAAAATTGGTCCTCGTCGTGTACTTTTAGGACAAAAATGGACCTTAACCCAAAAAAAAAACACATGCCCAAATCAAACACTCACCTGCAATATTAAAATAATTACTGTAATTTATCGTTATTTTACTTTTCATGAGCAGAACTTACAAATGGCATAAAAGAAAGTTGAGGAGTGTCTTGGTATGCTATAAAAATAACATATATATTACCTCCGGTCCTAATTATAGAAACATTTTTATAGTGTAAATGCATTACAAAAGTGTTCATATAATTGGGACCGAAAGGAGTACTTAATTTCAAATAGATTCAAGTTCTCTCCTTTTCCCTTGTAGCCGTTGTCTTCCTTTACTCCAAGACTACATCCTTTTGTGGTAAAATAAAAAGGGTGCACAACTTTTTAAAAAAAGAACCAAGAGCATACAACAACCTAAAGTATTTTTTAATAACATGTAATATCCTAAATTAATTTCTTTAAATGTTCTTGTTACTTGAAAATTAGTGTAAAGGGCAATAAACATTTGGGTGGAAAACAAGAATGAGACCAGGTTTGAAAGAATTATCTTATAGTAGCGACCACCTTTGAAGGAATTATTTTATAGTAGTATGAGAGGGTTTAGTGATTTATTATTAAATTTCTTGCGTTGCCAAGAGTTGAATAAGGATAAATTAAGTTCGTATTATCTTTTTTCCATTATCTTTTTTATCTATGCTAAATTTTGTTACAATATTTAGATTGAAAAAGATTTTCTTCTATATAGTATTTTCTTATATGTGACTCAAATACATCAATTGTCAAAAAGATTTTAGAGCTGTTATTATTTGTTTAAATTCCAATCTTTGCATCATACTGGGATTATGGGAATATGAAAAACTAATTGTTAGTTTGATAAGGAATCACAACAACAACAACGACATCTAAAATTGGAGTTTACATCTTTTACTTTTTTACTTAAACCAAGACAAACTTCTCCCACTAGTATTATAATATTTCATTAGGGATTTTAGAGCTTTACTAAAATAAACTTGCAGCATTCAGTGCGCTTTAGCAAATGACCCAGATTAGGAGAAAGGGGATGAGTTAGCGTTGCTATCTTGATATATAGAAGAGAAGGAGAGCTGAGTGGCTGATGAATGAAATAGTTGGGCGTGAGCGTGAGGATGAATAACGATGTGCACTTTAAGACTGATTTAATAATTTCAAAAATATTGATCTAGATTATAGGGTATGTTTGGTATCCTGATTGAGCCTCCAATCAAGCGTTTTGGAGGCCGAATCGGGCTTCTGATCTTTTTAAAAAAAAAATCACATGTTTAATATTCAACTTTTGCCAATTGTACTTATGAACCAATCTGTCATATTCTTAAAAGCTCAATTTGGGAGCTTTTTAAAAAGATCCTTCTAATTTTCGTGTGGGCTCACACCATAACAGTACTTTTGTTGCTTCTCGCTCTCTCTCTCTCTCTCTCATGGATTGTAGGGAGCTCTCTTCTCTCTCACCTATGAGGCTGCAACGAAGGTTGCCGAATCTGGAGAAATCAAAGACAACTGCTCTCTGAATCCTAAGACTAAAGCACTGAAAATCCCGATGGAAGCATGGTTAATAATGAAGATGGTGAAGCTTGAGTTCAGGAGTCCTTATTCGAATCTACCTCCTCCTCTATGTAAGTGAGGAATGTTGTCATCAATTTCAGAAGACTCGTGACGGTGGTGACGAATTGCAAGTACGTCATTGGTGACCCTGGTGATGAGGGCGAGAGTCACCAGCAACAAAGAAGGTGATGTGATGGTGATGGCGTTCAAGGTGAAGGTGGTTCGGAAGGTTGTGGCTCCTCCTCTATTCTGCGATTTCATGGTTCTGTGTCTCCAAGTCAAACTCCCTCGTTGCTCAGCATCCATCGACATCCCAGTGAAGGAATGTGGGAGTATATCTTTTATATAGGCTTTTTTCCCAAAATGCCCCTGTTTCCAAACTATTTCTCAATCTGCCCCTGTTTAGTCGACTAAACCATGATTTAGTCGACTAAAACGAGGGCTCAGTTTTTTTTAACTTCCCTTGCGATTTAGTTGACTAAGCACCGTAGCTTAGTCGACTAAATCATAAAAAAAACAAAAGGTTAAAACTTCGGAAGGCCATAACTTCGGTTCGGGAATCCGAATCAAGTGATTCTTTTTTATTCCACATAAATTTTTTAGATCTATGCACTGACATAAAAATTAACTTCCAGATTTAATGAAGAGAAAGGAGAAAAAATAACTGATTCTTTATTGCGCAGGAGATACTAACAATTCATTAAATATAATCAAGTGATTTATATATGGATACTAACAAATCATTGAGATCAAATGATTTTCCCATATATATATTCATTAAATATATATATATATATATATATATTAAATATTAACAACTCATGTTAATACTAACAATTCATTAAATATACACACACACACATATCCTGTCATTATTGTGTAGAAGATATTATGTGATCTAATAAAAAAGAAAACATCAAATAAAAGGAAACAATTCATTAAATATATATATAAGAATCACTTGATTATATTTAATGAATTGTTAGTATCCCTGTGCAATAAAGAATCAATTGTTTTTTTCTCCTTTCTCTTCATTAAATTTGGAAGTTAATTTTTATGTCAGTGTATAGATCTCAAAAAGTTATGTGGAATCAAAAAAAGAATCACTTGATTTGACTTCCGAGTCCGAAGTTATGGCCTTCCAAAGTTTTAACTTTTTTTTGTTTTTTTTAATGATTTAGTCGACTAAGTTACGGTGTTTAGTCGACTAAATCATGCGAAGTTAAAAAAGCGGCCCGCGTTTTAGTCGACTAAATCATGGTTTAGTAGACTAAACAAGTGGCAGATGAGAAATAGTTTGGAAACACGCATTTTGGTAAATAGTTATTTAATTAGGGGCATTTTGGGAAAAAAGCCCTTTTATATCATTGTTATTTTATTTATTTATTTCTTTTAATCATTGAAAGAAGGGCATTATAGTAACTTTGAATGGTAAAATCAAATAAATTTCTCTTTTGGCATATAGGTTATGTAGGTAATATTAGTTTAAATGAAAAGCCTTCATCGACTAATTATGGTGCGATCATTTTCAACCCAAATGAATTAGATTAGTGACACAATTAGATATCAAATTATACGGACTTATGATTGAGTTACTTATATAATATTATTTAGTTAAATTATGTATTTTAGCGTTGCTAAATTTTCTAAGTTAGTATTTTTCACTTTTTTGTAATTTTAATTTTAATTTTTCTCTTATAATTATCTCAAAATTTACTTATACTACCGTCATTACAAATAAATTTCAATTTTACCTAAAGTTATTTATATTCTAAACATAAATTATATTCACAATCTAACAGTCTTTTTTTTTATGGATATGATATTATTCTAATTTTTACCAAATCACTACCACTTTTTCATCGTTAGATCGGAATTTCATCTATCTTTATTATTTTCTCTCCTATTGAGATTAATTTAACGGTGAAAAAGTGGTAGTGGCTGATAATGGCATAAAATTAAGTAAATGACAATATCCTATCTTTTTGCTATTACCACCGTCCTGGAAGCCTTCCACCCTACAACTACTTTTTATTACAATCCTACCACTAATTAATCCGGCGGATGGCTGACTTGGCGCGTCTCGCGGGTAACAACACAAACTAGAGACGCCGGCGCAGCGGCCGGATATCACAGAGAAGAGAAACCGAACGCGGAATGCGATTGCTTGTTCGGCTTCTGACCAGAAAACGAGTGCGAACTCGAGCATCCTTCTCACACGGCGGAGTAAACAATGCGCAAGGGTGAGGATGACGCTTGATGCAGAAATCGAAACGGGTGCTGTGGTGGTTGAAAAAGTGGGAGGCCGATCAACGGCGATTAGATGCTTCTCAAAGTATCCTCTCAAGTTCATCTTACCTAGAAAGGTTTCGATTTTTGTTTTCTTTCAGTAATGCTTTTCAACTACACAAGCTTGACGTTTGAGTTATGGAAAGTAGCAATTGAGTGATTGGCATTTTTTATAGGTTGGTTCTTCCAAAACTGATGCTGTATGGATTTACACAGTAACCTATGGAGGCGGAATTGTATCTGTATGCTCCTTCTCTTCTTTAGGGTTGTTCTTTTTTCTTTTCTTTTTTTTCCCTCAACGAGTTTGGTCATATATGCTTATTACTGGATATTTCCCTTTTATATGATGCAGGGTGATCGCATTTCATGCAAGCTTTCTGTGGGGAGTGATTGCACTGCAGTGTTAACCACCCAATCTTCCACTAAGGTCAACTAATTTCTGTTTCTTTATTATTATTTTTTCGTTTGAAATGAGTTGTTCTTGGAAGTGATTGCTGTCTTGTTGTAGAAATGACGGATGTTTTATACTTGTATAGGTTTATAAATCCGTGGGATCAAAGTGCTCTGAACAAATATTGGAGGTGAGAATATTAATAAAGCAAAAATTTACTTGGACAATTGTGTTCCGTCTTGTATAATCGTTTTTATTGACTGAGTTTGTTTGTCATTACTGGCTTGACTCACCAAGTCATCATTTTAAATGACAGTGAAAGGTTAACGTTGATTGTTTTTCCCTTAACATTACTCAACTTATTTCAGGATTTATGGTTTTGAACCTGTAACATGGTACAGTATAATTTTTGGCAGGAGTATAATGAATTAACATTTTGACTTTCTCTAGCATAGTACTGATAAGATGACACACATTTATTTTGCAAGTGAATAGTATTGTTTTAATGATGCTGCTATTGATGTGTCTGATGGATTCGACTGACAAAAGCAATGATACATTTATCCCATGTTGTAGGCAAGAGTTGGGAGCAATGCATTTTTGGCTATTATTCCAGATCCAGTGACATGTTTTTCAGCTGCAAGATACTCTCAGAAACAAGTGTTCAGGGTTTCTTCAGACTCAAGTTTGGCCATTGTTGATTGGTTCACAAGTGGCCGCCATGAGAGGGGAGAAAAATGGGACTTCAATCTTTACAGAAGCACCAACAACATATTCTTAGAAGATGATCAACCTCTGCTCCTAGACACTGTAATGTTACTAATTTTTAGAATAGTTTGTATTATGTTAATATTTATGAAAATTCTTAGATGTGGCAACCTGCAGAAAGTTAGTTGTTCCAACTGCCAAGAGTTTGCCTGTCTTTTCATTATTTCTATTCTATGTCTTCTTAATGGAGTATCTTACTCTCTTCTGTTTTATCTATTAATTTGTCTTCTGATAAAATGAGATCAATGTCAATGAGAAGAGGGTAAGATATCCTCTGAAACAATATAGATAACGTATGAAATGGGAAAACGCTAAAGAAGCTGCAAAATGCAGCAAAGCTGACCAACCCAAGAATATAAGAAGAAAAAATTAGGATTGCTTGTTTAAGGGTGAAATTATTCTTGAGAAGTTCTTTTCTTCTTGTTTGGTCACAAACATTTTTGGAAATTTCTCGAGAAGTCGTTTATTCTACTCCAGTTCTTTAGCCCATGCCAAACCTCTGAAGTCTGAAGTGGATAAGTGGTCCTCTTTCAAATATTTTCACATGATACTAATCGAGTGTGGTATAAGAAAATGGTAGATATGGGAGTAGCAGATGATTCAAACATCTTATATAACTTGTGCAATTCGTTTAATTACATCTGCCATTCCTCCTCTACCATCAAAAGTTAGGGGAAAATAGTAGAGAGCTGTTGGTCCGTGAGAGACATTTAACAATTAATGAAAACAGAGAGAAAATGATACAAGCAGGAAATACCATTCCTGATGATTGCCATGGGATTGTTTTGTATGTCTGTGTGTGTGTGATACATACTATGCTTATCCTCCTCTTCTTCTCTTTTTTTATCCTACTGAGTTGTCCCATTCATACATTACAGATTTTGTTAGATAAAGAAAAAGTCGGCCATGTGGAAGGTTACATGCAGGATTACCAAGTCATTGCAATGATTGTACTTCTAGGGTGGGTGATCATATTTTATGATTTGATCTTCTCTTATCACAAGTTCCTGTACCAAATGCTTTACTTTTTTTAGGCCAAAGGTGCAGCATGTTCAGAATCTAGTGCAAGATGACGTGAAAAGAATAATGTCTGAGCAGTTACTACACCCTTCCACAACTTCAAGCCATCAAAGTAAAAGAAATTCAGATTACTGCGTGTCAAAACCAAGCTTCATTGCTTCTTGCAGTTTCTTTGGTCCAAAGGTAGTTATTATTTTATTAACACATGGGCTTTGATAACGTCTGGATAAATAGCTTGTATTAGACCTATGATACTGGTTTTGAAGTTTGGATGCCTCACTGATTGCTGCTGCCTCAGCCTTCTTTTTGGTCATGTAGGCTTCATGGCTGTCATAATTTATGCATATTTTTAACTGCTAGCTCCTATTTTGCACAGAGAAACGGTCTTATTGTTCGGGTGGCCGCGTTGACAACTGAATCGGTTTATAAGTTTCTGCAACACCAATTGGCTCCCTTGGAGCCAATGCTAGGGGTGCCACCATATACAGATAAGTAATGCCTTATGTATTGATAACCCAAAGGTTGCATTCATTGTTTTTATTTTTGGTGTCAATTCAATGTAAAATGACTTAAGTGTCTTCTGACTGGAGCATTGCATTAACCATGCCCTGCATCTTACCATTCATCTTTGTTATGAGAGGAACATTGAATCTAGGCAAGCAGCTGGATCAAATTCTGACCCCCTTCGCTTCTGAAATCTAAACTAGTCTGGGCCTTCACATAAGACAACCATGTTTGGTTTAAGCAATGGAATGTGATTTCCGTTCATTCAGTACTTCGCAATATCTATCATGTTGTTTAATTATTTACTACTCCCCCTGGTTCTTAATATAAGACATATTTAAAGAGTTGATTTTGGTCCTAAATATAAGATATGGTTTTCATGTTTGTCAATCTTTTTTTAATTTACCTCTATTGATACTACTACCCTTAACAATAATCAACGAAGAGAGGGAATGAAAGAATTAAGGAAGCTGATTAGGATGTTTTAGAAAATACATGTCATATTAATCAACTTAACTAACTTATTTAATATGATCAAATCAGGTAAATATGTCATATATTAAGGACCGGAGGGAGTAATTTTGGTTTTTTCCCTATTTTTTATGTAAGGGTTAATACAATGTTTGGTCTTATGGTTTTTCCTCTTTTTGTTGTAAAATTATAGTGTTAAAATCAAAATGAGGGCAAAGTTATAAGGAATAACTATTAACCCTTTGAGTAAGTACCCCAAGATTTATCTTTAGATTCATTTTTATTATGTTCTATTTCATTTTATATATAAAACAAGCCCTAAGTAAGTGTTTCTTGTAGAATTTGAATTCATGCCTCTGTTATCCATTAAGTGTATTTGGCCAGGATGTTGTTGAAAAGAAAAAGAACGACTCTCTTTGGTTTTTCTGTCTGCGCGACAAAGACACGAACCGATGAAGCTGTTTTTTAAATGATTACTGATTTTTCCCCTTTCCGTAAGAAACAAGAATTTTGAGCTTACCTTCCGTAGCATAGCCAAAGTCATAGGTTAATCTTTATTTGGATAGACATAAAATAGATTGATTTTTTTTTTTAAAAAAAAAAAAGATAAACCAACGGGCATTAATGTTCTGAGATTAATAAGTGAGATCAAACTTGTGATTTTCACTTATAGGACATCTTTCATGTCATCAGGTTGTAATCCAAGCAACTGGCTTGTTCAAGTTGATGTTTTGCAACTAGGATATCTCTACTCAGGGTTTTTTGAACAAGGTGGGAATCAAAAAATCACAATTGTATCACGATTTTTGAATTTAATTATAATTAATTACGATATCATTTTAGATTCCATTATTTTTCTAGTTGTCCATGAAGAGAATTTTGTCCTCCAATTCATGATTAATTTGTCCACGACAAGTAACTTTTACAATATTAGAATTTGATTTCGAAGTCAGGACCCATCTCTAGTGCATATATGTATGTTTGAGTTGGCGTTTGAGAAGTATACTTACACAAGCCGTGACAAGATTTCTTACATATGTTTACTTTGTATACCATAATTTACATTGGAAAATCAGTTTCTACCTACAAATCTAATGGCATAAATGTAATAAATAGAGTTGGTGTAGCAATGTAATGCCCTTTTGGATCTCGAGTTCGAATCCTAGAAAAGATATTTATATTGAGAGGGATAATTTACAAACTTTAAATTAAATTGAATATCACATAATAATACCAAAAAATGTAATAATAAAGTGTGTGCAATTAAAATCAATATGATTGTGTACACTTACAAAAAAAAAATTTATGGTAAGACCTCTAGACTCGAGCAAAAAAATAGAAAAGCCGGCAAAGTAATTGTTTATCTTTAAAAAAATTTAAAAAAAAAAATAATTTTTTTTTTTTTTTTTTTTTTATAAAAAAAGGCCAACAAGAAAACACCTAATCTGCTGAATTAGACCATCAAATTTGCCTTACACCTCATGAAAAGGACATTTTGACACGACCCCATCCAAAAACTTGTTTTTTAAATAAAGATTTGGAGTGTAGAAGGGTCTTTTACCTCCTCCAATGATAATAGCTTCAAATATGAGTTCATGGTAAGTGAAATTAGATTTGATTTTTTAAAATGACAATTAAATTACAGAATGATTCAATGAAAATTATGAATCAGTTTTGTTTGATAGACTTTTTTTTTAATGTAAGATAAGGGCGAATATTTTAAATTTAAATATGATAATACTACTATTGGATTATTTTTTATTTGATTTTAAATTGTAATTGTCGTTTTTCAGTAAGGAAAAAAAAAAAAAAAAAAAAAGAAGACAAAATGAGTTGCATCTGACTTGGCTTTCAAGTGCCACCCAACTCGCTAACCAGGACGTCACTTACGGTCACTTCCTGGCTACAGGCTACAGCGACTCCTAACGCTTTTGGCAAAGAATATGACCCATCTCGTTACTTTCAGACAAAATTACATCTAATTACCCATAAACTAACATATTTATATTAAAATTTTTGAAAATGCCAGAAAATTCTTTTAAAATATGGAAAAGACAAATTAGGATCCTAAAATCACAAATCTCAAGTTAGATCTATAGGAGAAATATGAGATTATGAAATGTTTTCAAAGGACCGTTATGTCCTTGAGCTATGTAGCAAATAAATACTAATAGAGAAGGCGCAAGTAGTCAATATTGATATTAAATTCGTCAATTATAATTCTTAAATAGTTATGGTATGTTGTCAATGATGCATTAAATGTGTGTCTTTAAAAATTCGTTAAGGTTGTTGAAATTTGGGGCACCCAAAGAGTTAATATGGATATTCAAGTCATTGATTGTGACTATCAAGTGATCTTTTTCTATACGTAAGTTGTCAATGATACAAATGACTTTGAAAATTCTTATAAGGTATTTGACAATTTGAAGCATACCAATGTGGATATTTAAGTTGTTGACTGTAATTTATTTTAAATAGTCATTCTCTACAAGTTGTCAATAGTGTGTAGGTGACAAGTGAAAGCTCATGGGCAAAGGTGTCTTTTGGCAAGATTTCATAATCTCATATTTCTTCTATAAGTCTGATTTAAGATTTAAGATATTGGAATTATGTATTTTCCATATTTTAAGATACTATTTATGGGATTTCCGGATAGTTTCTAAAATTCCTTACCTAATTTCTTTTAAATGGTCAACATAAAGATGTAATTTTCACCTTATTTTGTTCATAGAGATTCTGAAGCTTTCGTCACCGAGCTATTTCTTCTCCCAGAGATCACGACTCACCAAATCGCTCCTTCTCTCTCACTCTTCTCCGATCTTCCCATTCTCTCTCATCCATGGCTGCTACCAGAGCTCCTCTTTCTCCTTCCTTCACACCCATCCGTGTAACCTGGGCTCACGATCCCCTCTTGCTTCCTTCTCACTCATCATCCCTTGTTTCTCTTCATCAATCCCGGAAGGCTCTTTCAAGGAGAATGTAAGAAACGCCTATTGTCTCTTTCTCTCTCATTCGTTACTTCTTGTGCTGTTTGGTTTCCTCGAACCCGAATGTGAAGTAAACAAAGTTCTGTCTTCGTTTTTGCAGGGTTTAATCCTCTCAAGTTCTTTTGTTTGGAATTAGTGCGATTATGTGAATTGCTATGTCCATTTTTGTGCTGTTTTTCTCCCTAAATTTTGGTGCATGCGAGTGGAACAAATGTGATTTTCACTAAGAAATGGAATTGGATGAAACTGCCCATGATCGTCTTTTTGTTGAGGTGGTTTTGATGGAAAATTATCAGAAGAGGGGTTTATTTATGTATATGAAGCAGAAACGCGTGCTTGTTTGGGAACGTAACGGAATAATTAGATTGATTATATTGTTGTTGGGTGAGAGTATAAGTTAATAGATTTTTTTTTTTTTTTTGAAACTTCGAGTTTTCCTCTTCTTTTCGCCTACTCCCAAGGGAATAAATCAGTCCCTTTGTTTACTCACCTTCCTTTCCGGACATGTATAAAATGGATTCTGCCTTAATTCCCATTCCATCAACTTACCTGAATCAGCTCTGTGATTAAGCTGTACCTTCTTCGCTTTGACTCTGTTTTCCTTTTGAATGTAATGATCCTTCATCGTGCAAAATAACGGAAATAAGGAAATGTTTAACTAGTGATCTCATCACCATCACCATCACCTTTGGTTTTTTTGTCATAGAAACGCTGTATGGAGGAGTCAGCACTCAGCACACTAGGAGTATTTATATGCTTATTTTACTGTTATACTCAGTCACTCTTCTATCTGCATTTTTTAAGATTCTGCATGACAACTTTCTCCTCTTAAGTTCTGCTGTTCTCAAAATTGTACAACCTTCCATCCATACTCAGCCTCAAATTCTCTCAAATAATTCCACAATCGACAGGGCAAACTCATGGGCTCATAGCGTGTAGGAAAGGCTTTATAGCTCTATGCGACTTATTACTGTATTTTGTATTTGGAACATGTATTTAATGCAGATGTTCCATCTGAGTGGCCTACTTTTTATGTTTATGTTAAGGCTGTTCTGCGCAGAATATCTCTCCCTTGTCAGCAATTTAGCCCGATTACTCCAAGTTAATTCTTTCATGGATGTTATAGTATGTTACCCAATTAATTTGCTATAAACTGAAAAGTGAATGAAGCTGTCTTCACGAGTTAAGGCATAAACTACTTATAAACCTCGATATGCCAAAACTCAACCAAACAGTATGGTTTATTTGTGTTATGACTTTTTGAATTTCTTTTAGATCAATTCTTTTGATAATGTTTTCATCAGAATGATGGTCTCTGAGAGTGAGGTTGGCTAAGGCTGAGGCTTTAATTTTCTTTGATGGATTTATTGTGATTGATCTATATATTATTTCTCTCTTACTATTAGCTTAAACGTTATGCAGGATTGTTGTTAATGCATCTGCATATGATTTGAACTCAGTTGGTTCTGCTTCATTGGTAGGTGTTGTGTTTCTTTCCATCATTTCAATTAGATTGTTTGTTAGTTAACAGAATTGAAATCCAAAACACTCAATCCCCTATTGTTAACTGTGGTTTGCAAAATTTTCTTGGATGGTTGACGGAACAGGGCTGATTAATTCATGCTTGTGGATTGTATGTCATATTGCAATAAGATAAAGCAGAGGCTATTGCATAATAACTTTTGTATTTCATTTGTCAATCTTTTATGATCTTTCCCTCTTGTATGCATGCAAGAACCCTTGTGGCTGTTGAACCTATTGACAACCAAAATGGACCATGGTTTCTGTTGAACATATGATATTATGATGTTCTATTTCTTACTGTCATGTGTTCCATCTGTGTTTAATGGGTTTCTTATCTCACAAAACAAGGCTATGATATGCTTTTATGCGTGCATATAACTGAACATGCGATTGGCAAATTCTTATTGCAGAGGGCTGTTGAAAGTCTTGATAATGTTCCTATGCCAGTAGTTCTGATAGATCAAGATTCAGATTCCGATGCAACTATTGTTCAGATTAGCTTTGGTGATCGCCTTGGAGCTCTTATTGACACAGTAATGTGACTATTAATAACTCAATGCGCCTAGTCTTTTGAATTCCTGCAACATAGTAGGATCCCTTAATGCATTCTTGTTGTTGATGTGAGATCTTTGAGGTGTGATTCTGTTGCTTAAGGGTTTATTTGGTATTAAGGATTTTCAGGGGAAGGGAGGAATTTTTTTATGAGTTGGATTTAAAAAAATTGGAGAAGTGGGATTACAAAATTTTAATAAAGAGAATATGCAAGATAAAAAAGTAAGAAAATTAATTAAAAACTTGTAACCCTACTTTTCTAATTTTTTTTTTAAATTCAACCCAAAAAAGTTATCCCTCCACTCACTTTTCCTCCCGTCCCCTCATACCAAACAAGCCCTAAGAAATCCATTATACATGCACGCAGACATGAGTTTATATCTCTTCTGACACCATTAGTAATTATTAATAAATTATAATTAACAATTGACTCATGTTCATGTCAAGGCAGATGAAAGCATTGAAAGAGTTGGGATTGGCTGTCTCAAAGGGAAGTGTTTACACTGAAGGATCTGTTAAGCAAACAAAATTCTTTATCACTCAATTGTGAGTGTTCATCTTCTCCTTTATTGAGTATTGTCTCATGGATGATATTTTTATAGCAAGTGAAAGCATGAAACATGAAAAGAGAAGGTTTCTGGTAGAGTTGTGGAATTGTTATATTAAGTACTATCAATGTATCATTATAATCAGCATTGCTTTTAGCATGGCAAAGTTGAATACATCTAGTTTCTATATATATATTTTTGATTATTTTATTATGCAGAGGCACTGGACGCAAAGTTGAAGATCCCGATATGCTCGAGAGCATCCGACTTACCATTATTGGCAATATGTTGAAGTATCATCCTGTGAGTATGCTTGATAGATGTTTATTTCTAGGGTTTTTATCTGGTGTTTGTATATGAGTTTTTCTCATTATTTACAATTTTGAAATGCTTCTCCCTTATAAGTAATCTATACTTTTTATAGGAGAGCAGCGCACAGTTAGCTATGGGTGAGGTGTTTGGAATTAAACCTCCAGAAAAGAAGGTGATCATTAGTATCTTTCCAGTTTAGCCTTCCTTCATGACTGCTTTTGGAGATATTGCTGCTTTGGAACTGAATGCTTAAGATCTCTTTTTCCTATACCATTGGAGAGCAAATGTTTGATTTTTTTTTTTGGCTTTAGATGTACAGTAGGTCAGATCTTATTGTAAAAACTTGCTCATGTTTGTACATTTCTGTCAGCAATTCTCACCAACAATAACTTCTGTTCATTGTTTTATGCAGCTTGATGTTGATATTGCAACCCATATTCGTGTCAGGGAAGATGGACCTAAGAGGAGGTCTGTGCTTTTTGATTTTACACAGTTATAATTCATTTTGGCACTTTATGTTTTGAAGTGTTTTGGATGCTGAAATCTAGAAGTCTATTTTGCAACGATAAACCCATCCAAAACGCCAATGGTTGAAGAAAGGAAGTGAGGGAGAAAGGAGGTGGACTTGTAGAAAAAGAACTAACAAATGTTTGGACTTTTTCATTTGCTTAGCTTTAATTAGGCTACTCTGCTATATGCTTTACTGCCATATTCTTGTGTTTTTGACGTTGGGCGATTCTACTTGTACTGAGGACTCTGTCTCTTATGGTTCCTCTGTTTTATTGAGCAGAGGGGAATGTAAAGAAAAAGGAATTGCAAAAAACTAATTTTGAGAGCACCAAATGACCCTTGCATCCTTATTTAAGAAATAAAATAAAAAGAGGATCAAAGCCGTCACATAGTAATTACAAGGGTAGAATAGATATTGCTAAGATATGAAGAATAGAGAATCCCTTCCCTCCCTATCTACTAAATGGGGCATCACTGTGAGTGTGTTGTAGAATTTCTTTGATCTCTCGCTTGATAATATTTCAGAGTGCTATCATAATAGGTGCTTGATATAATTTAATGTAATTTCTGTTCAATTTTTACCAGCTTGCTATACATAGAGACAGCAGACAGGGCGGGATTGCTAGGTGAAATTATCAGTGTCATTGCAGATATAAACATTGATGTTGAATCAGCAGAGATAGAGACAGAAGTATTACTTCATCCTGTCTTCCTTGTCTTTCTCCTTTTATTCTGGGATAATCAACTCCACCTTTCATCTTTCAGGGTTTGGTTGCTAAGGATAAGTTTCATGTCAGCTATGGAGGTGCAGCATTAAACAAGTCAATGTCTCAGGTACTTTAAGGATTAATTCTAAATGGAGACTCTGTCCAATTTCCTTACAGACTCTGGGGCTGTAGATTTTTCACTTAGGTGCTGAAATATGATGAATAGGAAGGCTAGCACGCACCTTCCTTACATAGCAGCCCCTCTTTCTCTTCTTTATGATGCTTCTGAAAATAGAGATTAATTACTAGATAAACTTCTTCAGTGAACTGAGACACCGAGACACTAATGAACTCTTCCACTCTTCGGCTGTTTTTATGTTCGCAATAGAAAAGTATGAAATGACAAAATGATTTTGATGAGTTAAAATAGTCTTCGTGTCTTTATTTAAAATATTAATAAAATACTGGAAACTAAAGGCATGATCCCTTTCGTTCCTCTCTACCAAATGGGGCAGTACGTGGAATTTTAATATTTTTTAAGAACTTGAAGACCTCAATGAAGTTTGAAGGGAACACTTTATGAAGTCATTGAATGTCACATTTTGTGGGTTAACAGTCTATTTAAAGATTTGGTTGTTGACAGGGCAAAATTATGTTATATGATCTATGTAGTTGACCACACCTAGTAGAAGAAAGCTTGTTGTTGCAGGAACTTGAAAACCTATTTACTTTTTGTATGTGTCCTAAATAAAATTTAAATACTGATTCTTTTCATATATCCAACATTCAAGTTTTCTTTGAATAGAAATTCAATTTCAAGAATTTCAAAATTAAGATGTTCATTTATCAAACTTCACCACTCTTATTATGGAACCAGAATAGGTTTCATATTTGGAATCCAAAATCTCTTGTGCTTGGATATGCAGGTTTTAGTGAACTGTCTGCGTTACTACCTGCGGAGGCCAGAGACAGATATTGATAGTTACTGAGGATCGATGGGTGAGCCACTTTAAGAGTATTTATGTAAAATAATAATATGTCAGTGTAAACTGTTATTGTACTCGATCATCAATGAGCTCAAAATCCCAGCATGTCTTTCTGCTATCTGGATTCTATGGAACAAAAACTTCCATTGATCTTCCTGGAAGATTGGCTTGTAATTGAAAATCTACACTCTGCTTCACATTGATCCCCATATTTGAAATGTCAGTTTATTCAAATTGAAAACCGTTTGAAACATCTTTTATCTTGATCCTTATATTTTGAATGTCAGGTAATGCCCAAAACAGATGAATGGTGTGATTCAATAATATCACTCTCGTCTTATTATAAATATATTTTAACTAATTCTAATGAATTAAAGAATGACAGTTAAGTCATTAAATTTGATTTTAATTAATAAATATTTCCAAGTTTACTTTTATTAAAATTTTCTCTTTATATTTACAAATTATTCTCACCATTCTCTCATTTTTCTTTAGTTTCAACCAAAATTAAACAAGAGTAAAATAAGAAAACAATCATTAATAACCTCTAGGTGAATTTATATTTAAGACTAAGAATTTCATTTACAAGTAGGCTTATTATAAAGATGATGGTAGTATATATTCCTATATGATGACACCATTTTGAGCGGTATCAATTATTGCTTCGAAAACAAATGACATACCGAAGGTACCCCATACCGTGCTATTCAACTGAAATATTCAGCCAATGATAAACAACCTGGTGTTTATTTTGGTAAAATAAGTCTATTTAAATACAGTATTATAGTATGCGAAAAAATCACTTTGTTAAGGTTATTCAAACTTTTTTTTATTAAAGGTCAGATTTTTTTAGCCATGAGTTAATGATGCTTATTACGTTCATATATTGTGTTACGGACCGGCCCAAAAGCCCCAGGTCCATAGCGTCCATTACGGAGCCGGGATTTTTGTAATCCGCTAATCATAGCGAGGAGATCCGGAAATCTCGGCTAAGCAAGATCCACCCCTATCGTAACGGCATCTGAGATACTCGCCCCATTAATGACACGCCCCATTAATGACACGTTCCATTAATGGCATACCCCGGATGTCCGCCCCATTAATGACACGTCCCATTAATGGAGTATCCCGGATATCCGCCCCATTAATGACACGTCCCATTAATGGAGTATCCGGATATCGCACTGTACACCTCTATAAATACGAGAGGACAGGTAACAAGGTGCACACATTCTAACCTAGACTATTTACATACGGTCACCGTGCACACATACCACCCCTTTGTCGTGTACGGTGATCCCACGCTCTCCGGTTATCTCCTCCATAGATATCCGGCGAGCCTATCCATCCAAGATCAATATACCGGTCCTAGGGCTGGACATCGTGTTCTATACGAGAACATTGGCGCCGACCGTGGGGACCTTAAATTTCTATCCCCGTGACCACTAATGGCCAACACCAGAAGCCACAAGCAAAGCCAGCGATCGGACCGGCCGAACGATGAAAGCATTTTACCTCCAAATCAACCTCAGGCCGGACCAAGTCAACCGCAAACTCATGATCAACCTCCACGAGGAAAGACTCCGAGGGACACGTTTCGACACGGAGAGCACATCTCCTTCCATCGACGAATCTTCGCAAGAGGGCCGCCAAGAGTCCAAGCCCAGACAGGCCCAGCTCCGGACGCTCAGGTACTAGACACCGACGTCCACATTTTAAGGAGAACCCAAGAGTCGATGCTTCAGAGGTTCGAAAACAAGGAAAAACTAGATCACCTCCAAAGGCAAGAGGATTTTCATGCTCTGGAATTGATGATTGAGGAAAAGCTTGAAAACCTGTTTCAACGCGGAACCCAGAGAAGCCCTCGTAAGGGGAAGGAGGTTGTACGCCTGGATAGCAGTAGTCCGCGTACCAGCCCAGAGTCGAATCGGCGGCCCCGCGACAAGAATGAGGGGGAAGCTAGAAAGCCAGCCGACCCCCAGAAGGAACAAGGAGAGACCATTGCAGATCCGGGATGCGGAAGACCGAGGCCGAGAAGACCGCCATGACGGTTATAAAAACCATGAAAACCGAGACCGTGGTTAGGACTCAGATGAGCTTCGCGAGGCAACCATGACGCCTCGGACACGAGGATCCCCGCGGCAGTATAAGATGAAGTACTTGGCTGGCGCAGGTGGGACCCCATTCTCCCGAGCAACGGCCACGGCCCCCTACCCGAAGAATTTCGACCTAGCCGATCTCCCCAAGTACGATGGGACCCGGATCCACGTCACCACTCGAGATATTTGAAAATTGATGTGGGTCAGTCAATAGAAGGTCCGGTCATCTTAAGGCTCTTCTCGGCCACGTTAACCGGACCGGCCCACAAATGGTTGAGTTCATTACCCAATAATTCCATTCGAAACTTTGAAGACCTCGGGCATAAGTTTGAATTGCACTTTGCTACCAGCAAGAAACAACCAAAATCTCAATTCACGTTGAGTAAAGTAAAACAAAAGAAAGGCGAGACGTTGCGAAGTACTGGATCGGTTCAGAAATACGGCAATGCAGTACGCTCATTATCCGAAGAGGTCCATGTACATTGCCTCGTCAATGGTGGACCCAACGACACGCCGGCCGGACATCTCGTGCAAGAATCGAGTATATTCATTGGTGAATTCTATACCGAAGCAAAGAAGTACCTAGACGTCGAGCAAATGGAAATTGCCAATGCCGATGAACCTGAAAAGGCTAGGAATTCATCGCCCGAAAGAAGGGATCTAACGGACAAGCACAAGGCAGAACCTCACAGACGCGGCAGAGAGAGCCGACCCCGACAAGAGAGGACAGACAATAAGGCGAAATACGGCAACTACACCCCCTTGAATGTGCCGCGTTCGCAGCTGTGGAAGGAGGTAGCCCAGACCGAGATGAAAAGGGTGGCCAAGCTGAGGCCTCTCAGAAACTGGTCCAATACAGATCGGGGAAACAAGAATTCCCGAGACAGAAAGCTGGCAGCAAATTGGGAAGGTCCTTATCGTGTTAAAGAAAAACTCGATGCTAGGGCATATGTTCTCGAAACCCTGGCAAGGAAGCCGGTTAAAAGGACATGGAACACCGATAAGCTAAAGATCTATTACAGCTAGGACAAGGCTCGGCCCCGTAGACACCAAGGCTACTAGCTACTTTATTTAATGAAGGAATCCATCAAGGAAACGCGTCAATGTGCACAATTACTTGCTTAAGCATGAAACCGAGGCCATTAAGCCCGGTCGAAACCCGACACCGAGGTACTTACACCCTAGGTCATTAACATAAAAACATCTAGGTGTATGACACCGCCGTTGTACTCCGACGTGCATTGGTAAGAGCTCGGCGAAAATGCCATACGTGGCCTTCGCGAAATTGACGCGTCAACGCTCGCCTGATTTAAGAAAGCAGGTTGTCATTCCGACCCTGATCAAGTCAAAATGTCAGATTTGAGGTAATAGACTCCTCGGTCGACATGTGACGGCCTCGCCCTTAATTCGGTTCCTATCAACTTTTCCGACTATTCAAGCGAACGAGGTAGTGCGATTAAGTTAACACCCCAAGAGGTTAAAACATACAACCTCGCCCCATCCTCCCACACGTTAGTGTTGGTCGAGTAAACGACTCGTATCTACTACGATCAAGAAATTTCAAACATGGAATTTAAAAAATGGCGAAGGGCGAATAAATAATTCATCCATAAGTCATACAAATATTTATATCACGGCACAAAGGCCGGGAATCTCCAAAGTAAAGGGGCATAGACGCCACCAAAAACCGAAGTTAAACTTAACTAGATGGGTAGGCCTCATGAGAGCCCTTGGTCGCCTCACTCCGCGTCCGACTCTCCTCCCTCTTCTTCGGATCGGACGCATTGGCGGAAGGAGATTGATACGGAACTAAAACTCCGTCTTCAACAAAGGCGCGAAAGTCATAGCCGTCCAAGTTAAGCTCCGTCGTCGGATTCAAAACTGGATCTCGCTCTCCGGGGCATTATCAAAGCAATCGGCGGCGATCTCGCTTTAAGAGCTCGTCGGACTCCAAGCGCGCCTGCTGCGCTACGGCAAGGGCCTCCTCGGCTGTTGTAACCTTAGAGAACAGCGTATCGCGTTGTTTCTGAAGGGCTTTCACCGCTTCCATACTCTCGCCCAGCGCTTTCTGGGCCCGGGCACACTCGGAGGCTGACTTTTCCGCCCCTTCCCGCGCCTCCTGAAGATCTTTTTCCATCTTCACAACCGCGGCCTCAGAAGCATCCTGCTTGAGCCGGGCGGCATCCCGCTCCTCCTCCATAATGTGCAATTTGGCCTCAGCATCGGCCAAAGCCTTTTTCGTCGACGTGGCCTCCTCCAGAGCTTTTCGCTGGGCCGCCACCTCTTCCTGAGACGCTTTTAGGCGTTTATTCTCTACATCCGCCAAAGCATACTTCTCCCTCACAATAACATAAGCTTGCAGCAACCCAACAGATTTGCATAAGTATCGTTCTGCTGTATACACCTCCTCAGCGCTAAGCGGGGACAAGGCCCGGCTCTCCATGAATTCCCGGGGAAGAGGAACGCGACGTCCAGCTCGTTGGTCACCCCTTGTCCCATATGAAGCTGCGAGGAAGAACTGAAGAAGGACGTAAGGGCCCGGTTGAAGGAGGCGGAGGAGGCCGAGTTGGCAAAGGTGCCGGAAGAACAGATGCCGAAGGGGTAGTCACGACAACCATAGATACAGTTTCACCCGCAGAGACAGCGACCTATTTCCCCTTAGAAGATCAGAAACAACTTCCTGAGGTGGTCCGGAGGGTATGGATGGAGCCGACTCTTCGACGCCTGAAACCTTAGCCTTCTTTGTCACAACAGAGGCATTAGTCTCGGGCGCAGCAGTTTTGACAGGGACGGCCCGTTTCCGAGACCAACCACTCGGTGATGCCGCGGCCGGATTCACTTTCTTCAAGTAACTTAGGGAAGGGCCTTCATGTCTTGAAAGTGAAAAGGACGGGTAAAGGGAAATCAGAATAAACACAAATTACTCCAACAATATACAAAATATGACCGAGAAAAGTAAGGAACATGGCGAAGAAGGGACTCCTACAAGTAGAGGGGATTGGCCTAGATCCCTCCCCAAAAATGAAAAAGGCTGCACTCTGAACGCCATACTTCTCCACGTAGGCGTCCAACCTAGGGACATGAGGGGCCATCTCGGCGGGAGCTCATCTTTCGAAATGCGGAAGGATGAGGGAGTAGCTTTGTGATGATTCTCCATCCAATATAGAGGAAACGCCACTCCAGTCGGCGGCCTCGGCCCCCTTCAAAAACCAAGTTGGCTTACCGGCACGGCGACAACTTTGAAGAACGCGTTCTTAAACCGCTTAAATGAATCGGAGAAGGGCTTCATGAGCTTCCGATCGGGATTAACGCGGAGAGATACCAACCCTTTTAACTTGTCACCTTCCTTGGGAGAGCCAGGGGTAAAAGGGCCGAAGTAGTAGAAGAAAAGATTGGTCGAACAGGGAATCGGAACCGGGTAGGAGCGACACAATTGTTCAAACGCTACAAGATAAGCCTACCCGTTCGGATGAAGTTGAGACGGGGCAAGTCTCAGGTGCATCAGGGCCAGCATTTGGAAATGGGTGAAAGGGAAGAAAACTCCGACCCGAGTAAGATAATCTCGGTAAAAATAAAAGAAATTGGGACCGCCTATTTCCGTTCAGCGCAAAAAGGCTCGTCGGCCTCCGGGCGGCGTATGACGCACCCCTCCATGGCGGGTAGATCCAAACGGGCAATGTACGTATCCGACATCAAGGACCGGGTCTTCAAGACCTCATGGGACACCCGAGGGGATGCCTACGACACGAGCCTCGGGTGGACTAGAAGAGTCCGATGCCTCGGCCCTCGGCCCTTCTCTTGGAAGGCGAGATTTCGAGCCATTAACCTATATGCAACATAAAATGAAATTAGCGAGTTGGAAATACCGGTAAAAGAATGTTAGAAGGAAAACAGATGGCGGACTCGGACGAAAGGGCACGCGGAAGAGGGGCCCGAAGATTGCTGATGCCGGCAAGAACCGAGGAAGCTCTGGAGTCTTCGCCGTGCGCAATGTGTAATGAACCCTCGGCCAAACAGTCCCAGCAGGGGCCGAGATAATCATCAGGATAAGGGTCCAAGCTCGCAGAGAGTGGACCCTCACAAAATTTGAGCGGTTGGGCCAACAAGGCCGGAGACATGGAGCCGGCAAAGGGGCCAACCCCGGTCTGTACAGGTGATAAGGTAGGAACGTTGTATACAGGAGCTCGGACAAAAGAAGGTGACAGAACTCTAGCAGGTATGGGTTGGGGCCCGTTTCGTCCTGAAGAACCGAACCCGCCTCGGAGTAAAGGGGCTGACCTCTCCGCTTCCGGAAGCTCAGTTCCGAGAACCCAATAAGAAGCTCGCGGGTAACGAGTACGAAGAAACTCCTCTTCCTCAGGGGTGAGCGTTGATCTAGGTTTAGGAAAATACTTATTTCTATCCATCAGAAAGGAACTAGAACCTAAGAACTAAAGGCCTTATGTCGAAAGAGAGGCCTACGAGACGCGTATGTATCAAAAGCAAAACCCGGAAAATGGTCTCAAAGGGATACTCAAAAAACCAGAAAGAAAAAGGAGTGGGAAATGTAGATAAGAGACCAAAGGATATATAAACGGTACGAAGTACGCCGTAAAAAAGCAAAGAGAAGGACGGAAAATACCTGTGTGAGTAAGAAGAAGAAGACTCGAACAAAGGAAATGGAGAACAATGGAGTTTTGGCAGAGGAAACTCAGAGCAAGTTCACAGCGAAGTCGTAGCGGGAAAAAATGAAATAGGCAAACACGAAACAAATACTTCATATAAGTGAAAAGGATAGGGAACGCCGGGGGCAGTTCGGTCTTTGAACCCAGACACGATGGGAAATGCACCGAATGACGTAGGAGCATTAAATATGCACGCAAATTGGCACTCGGAGGGGCGCGACGGCTGCAGACTCTTTCCAATCAGGGCAAGCCAGGTGTAAAGCAGCAATGATGGCGCTACGGAAAGAAGACCAAACGACTTACCCACGAACGGGGGCTAACCACGTAAATCCAAGGCCGTTCGATACGCCCCGGTCGAGCATGACCCGGGGCACCACCCAGACTGTCATAATGGGGATAAGCCACGGCGTCAGAAGCCGAATTGGCTAAAGCATAGGCCCCGGATACAAAACGGGGCCGGGGGAATTATACACCTCGACCGCCCAGAAGTTTGAACAGCCGAGCTGGGGGGCAACTGTTACGGACCGGCCCAAAAGCCCCAAGTCCATAGCGCGGCCCAAGCGGAGCCAGGACGCAGAATCCGCTAATCATAGCAGGAGATCCAGAAATCTCGGCTAGGCAAGATCCACCCCTATCGTAACGGCCTACCGAGATACTCACCCCATTAATGGCACGTCCCATTAATGGCATACCCCGGATGTCCGCCCCATTAATGACACGTCCCATTAATGGAGTATCCCGGATATCCGCCCCATTAATGACGCGTCCCATTAATGGAGTATCCCGGATATCGCACTAGACACCTCTATAAATACAGAGGACAGGTAACAAGGTGCACACATTCTAACCTAGACTATTTACATACGGTCTCATTTTGTGCACACACACCACCCCTTTGTGGGTAATACGGTGATCCCACGCTCTCTGGTTATCTCCTCCATAGATATCCGGCAGAGCCTATCCATCCAAGATTAATATACCTGCCCTAGGGTTTGACATCATGTTCTATATCGAACATATTGAATTTTCCCCCTTTTAAAAATGGCTTAAGGGGCAATTTTTTCCTAACCATTATCCCAATTAATTTTGACCATTATTTGACTAAATATGCTAAATTAGCCGTCCGTATGCCATCCACGTTATTTTTGTTAATGTGTAAATTTACGCAAAAGGTCCATGTGTTATCTACTTCATCTTTTTTTCAAATTTAATTTAAAATTTTCAAGGTAAATTTGCATCTTAAATGATGTGAATGGTTTGTAACTGTCGTCACCAAGATATTTAGTCAACTCAAAATTAATTGAGATAAAGGAAAAAATTGCTCCTCGTGAAAGCCTCGGGGTAAATTTTTCTCTTGATGAAAACTTCTGAGGCAAAAATACCCCTTAATCCTTTTAAAATTATGAGCACAAAAGTTTTTCATCTTTCTTCAAAATTTACATAAATCTCTTTTTTTTTTTGGTATAATACATAAATCTCCTTTAAAATAAAGAGTAAATTAGTCTACCATCAATTCAATTGAACTCAACTATACTTAAACCTAACTTGGTTAGATAACAGTTTTTTTTTTTTTTTTTTTTTTTTTTTTTTTTTTTTTTTTTTTTTTTTTTAAAAAAAAGAGTTAGTTAGTTAAGCATGACTTGAGTTTTTCATGGCTACTATTGAACAACTAACTACCCTTAATGTTACTACCTCCGATCTTAGTTATAAGACCGAGTTGACTTATTTGAAAGATATTAAGGAAGTTAAATAAGTTACTTAATTATATAATATGTTATGTAACCTTAGATTATATATTAATTTATTAGTCAAACTATTTAATTTGGAGAAAAAAATAATATGAAACAATTTATTAGTTTCTTTAATTTCTCTAAATAAGTTAATTTGGTCTTATAATTAAGACCGAAAAGAGTACTACTATATTTGCAAATCCCAAGATATTCGCAAACTGAGAAAAATCCTTTATTAATGGCACATCTGCTTGCTCTCCATTTTTATATGAGAAATTTCTAATGCAAACGCATCCTCACCAAATTGCATCATCTCTCATTTCATAGTTTGGTCTCTAGCTATCATTAATAATTTAAACTGCCCCTCTTACATCTAACTTTGCTGTGTTTTCCTTTTACTCTCATTAATGTTATTCTTATCGCTTTCTCATTATTAGTGAAACTATTCCATGTAAACGTTGAGCTTTTTGGGAAGGTGTTGGGGTTTGAAAAAAGTCTAATCTAAGGGAGAAAAGCTCGGTCTGAGTAAAAGTATAGATTGAGGAATGTTTGGGATGACTTTTTTTTCTAATTGGGCTTTTAGCTAGAAAAGGAATTTAAAAAAAAAAAATCTCATTAAACCTGCTTTTCAAAATGAGTGGATCATACGAGGTGAAAAATTGTGATGGGATCCAGAGCATCACTCCTCCAGTGCAGCGGTATTGGGAGTATCTCCCCCTAGGTCCTAGGTTGGAGTCCCCCATCATCGCCTTGTATCAACAAACAAACAAAAAATGAGTGGATCATAATAAGGTGAAAAATTGTCGTGGCCTGGGATCCACATCATCACTCTCCACATTATACCTAATAATAAGACATGTTACTTTTTGGAGAGATTGCTAATTAAATTACTTTAGAGTATTTTTATTTTTATTTTTTTCTTCAAACTAATTAATTAACTAATAAACTAATATATAATTTATTTAATACACAACATCTCTCCGATCCTAATAATAAGATCTAGTTAATTTTTTTGGAGAGATTAAGCTCTTTTTTTTTTTTTTTTTTTTTTTTTTAAAAAGAATGAAAAGAAAACTCATAATAGATTGACCACTAATTAAATTACTTTAGAATATTTTTTTCCTTCAAACTAATTAATTTAACTAATAAACTAATATATAATTTAAAATTAAAACCAAAGGTAGTATTGTTTTTCTTTTTTTGCCCTGAATATCGCAAGATATTATTCGAGTAACAAGGCTAATAACAAACACAATGTTAGTTGAAAAGAAAAATGGCAAATGACAAAAATAAACAGCATCAGAACGACTTTGTTGCACTATTAGCATATTATTATCTCTTAACATTCCCGCCACAATCCAAAATCCAGAAATAAGATCAAAAGCTAACAAGATGATGGAGATCAAGATATGGATCGGCTCAAAGTAAGAGGACGAATATTCATGAGAAGCTGCGAAGATATATGCTTCAGATGGATGAATCTCGACGGGTGTTGAACAATGTCGGAGACAAGATGCAATTACTGAAGCATGAAGGCGGGAACAGCTCGCCGACGGCGACAACGAAGAGTCCTAGAAGATTGACGAGAATGATCGCCACCATGCGGAACGCCGTCAAAGCTGAGAAAAATCAGCCGTCTCAAAGTTCTGAACTTGAGTTTGATGATCTTCTTTGTGGTACAAAGAGAGGAGTGACTCTGGATGCAATTAGAATTGGAATCCAAATCAAGTTGATAATGATTGATGCTGTTTCTTCATCAAAATAATGCAAGGATGATCCTTTTCAAGCATTGTATGGACTGGAGCTATAACCTGTGGTGTTTATAAATTTATAAAATTCTTAATACAATACATATTTATCTAATTTGATTAGATTAAAGAAATTAGTCACCATAGTAATTTTTCTTAACTATCACATCCCTTCTCCTCCTTGATTATTATTGAAAAGGTAAAAATAGCGGTAAGTTAGAAAAATATTGACAAATATAAAAACTGTCTTATATTAAGAACCAGACAAATAATTAATTATGGGTCTAGGTCTTGGAGATGCAATCACACCCTAATCTTTATTTATTTAGATGCAAAAAAATACCGCTTTTCCGATTCCTGAACTTTTCTTGGAGATGCAATCACACCCTAATCTTTATTTAGATGCAAAAATACACACAGTTTTAAAAAGAATTAAGATGTAAAAATGCATATGTATTTTTTCCCGATGAGCACCCAACACAAAGGACTTTTTTTAGGTATAAAAGTGACTATGTGGTTACAAATTAAGCACAAAAATACTATTTGTTAAGTTTGACATTTTTTGCTTTACTGGACGATGACATTGCCTTCAGGTGCAAAATAGCACTGATGTGGCTTTTAAGGTGTAAAAATATACATGTGGTTTGGCTAGAAGAGCGTTCGACACCAAGTATTTTTTTTTAGGTGTAAAAATATCATTTGACCGTTAGTTTGACTTTTTTTGCTGACGGGATGATGACGTGGCTTTCAAAGCAACTGTGTGGAAAAAAAAAATGCCAATTAGTCGTAAGTCTGTACTGAGAAGAATTAATATCACCATCTCTATCCCTCTGTTAGCCCACTTTAAAATCACAATTTGTCCAATGCGGATATATTTTTCATCCACACACCACTTAGGTGTATAAGTTTAACGGAGCTATTTTTGAGACAACGGGGTCCGTTGAGCGCCTCACTGCTATGTCATAATAAATCCGAACACTTGCCCCGGATTGACTTCCAGATCATAATTGTTCTAGTGAATAACTAAAGAAAATAGAATAGATAGGTGGGAGATAGAAGAGAAAGAAACTCAATAGAAAAATCTCTTAAGTTCACTAATTACGTACGTTATGATGCATACTCATTCCATCCGACATTCAATTTTAATGGATTGGAGAATTAAGAACATAGTTTAAGCAAGGTCTCCAATAGGGTGAAGAGTGGCAATCATCAATAACATTTTTAATAGGGCGAAGAGTGATATATCTATATTAGATAGAATGTTGTTACTACGTATTCACTCCCAAACAGCCTTATATGCCACTACAAGGTTTTCTTCACGACACAATGGCTGCACACCATTGATGTCGAAATTATGCCTGTCTCGACTTCTTAATCCACTATTCTATTCTTTTTTTTTTTTCCTTTTGTCGTTTGTGGTTTTGCCTTGAAGTCAATGATCAGCGAATTAGGGGCAATGTCGTTGTAAAACATCACATTCAAATGCGAATTTGGGGCACTGCTGTTGTCAAATATCACATTCAAATTCTTTGATAATATTCATGACTGCAAAGAATCCAAAGAAAATGATAGAGTTGGACAACCACTGCCTCATGTAGACGACATTCAGTGGTTTGTATAACGCATGCGGAGACAATTTGTTAAACAATTTACTTTGGTTGTTTAAACAGACCCGACATTTTTTGTTTTCTTAACTGATATATTTATTGAACGGCCACTATATCATTTCTGAAACTTCATGCACATTTTTACACCCAAAAAAAAAATTTATGGTTTATAGGTACGGCTAAAGGTTGATGGGTAGATTTACCCTTCAACACGTTAATCTGTATATCTCTTTTTAGTTATAAATATGAAAAAATTCCAAATAAATTCTGATTTAAAAAATAATTAAATTCTTATAATTTTAATATCAATTTTCAATTTAATCGGATTATTAAATCTTTATTAATATCTTATCTTATCACTTCAATCTTATTTATAAATTCATTTTGACAAAAAAAAAAAAAAAAAAAAAAAAAGTCCTTATTATAAGTCAATTTGTAGAGTAATAAAGGCTTTTTTTTAAAAAAAAAAAAAAAAATCCCTCCTATTAATTACAATAAGCAAAAAGAATTTGTTCATATTAACTTTTGGAACCAATCATAGGTAAGAGCTAAATAGAAAAATTAGCTGATAATTAATGAGTTAACTAATTCCCTTTAGTATGTGAGAGTTAGTTAATTTAAACTTATAAATAGGATTAAGATTATATTATCAAACTCACGAGTTTATACAAACTTATGTTAGTGACATAAACTCGTAAGAGGTTGTTTTTTGTTTTTTCATTTATTGTTGAGCATGTATTAATTTTATAATTAAATAGTTAAAATATAACAATTTGATTTAAATATATTTTAAATCCAAATAATTAAAATTAAATCATCAATATTCATAATTTATTTTATTTAATAAAAAAATTTATAACATTTATCTACAAAGTTACTAAATATGATAAACTTATTTAAAAGTTTATAATTGACACGAGTGAGTTTGGTTGCTAGTACTTGATTTAATAAGATAAGAATGTAAAAAAATTTAAAGAGTTAATTGACAAGTTTAATATTTGTGTGAAATTTTATAAATGTTGTTTACATGACCATATTACAACTACGAAATTAACGGTAAAGCCAAAGAGAAAGGAAATTCTCCCCCGCCTGGAGGTTAACAAGAGGCCATCGTCGTTCCTCCCTCCCACTCTCTCGCCTACGCCGCACACTCAGACTCATACAGCTTTGGTTATCTTGATCTTCAGTGTCAGTTCCTGCAATTGCCGATTGTCCGATCCGATTTGGTCAACTATCTGCGAACTTTCTTTCTAAAGCGTGTCTAATCTTCTCAGTTTTCCATTTCTTTTCTGTAGCCGTTTTCGTCCCTAGAAGCTTGTGAATCTAATAAATTTCTGAGTCTCTTATTTTCCTCATTCTTGGTTTTGTTTTGAAATTCTTAAGAAAATGGGTGTGGGTATCTCTGTTCTGATAGGGTTGAAAGCTACCATTCTATTTCTGAGTTTTGTATACCTTAGAAGCCTAGGTTTTATGCTAATGGCTATTCCTTTCCTCTATGCCTCTCTGGTATCGTTTTTGCTATCCCTTGCTTCTCACCCATCAATCAATCTTCCCATGCTCTTGGGGAAGAGCACAGATGGGAGCTTCCCCATTTGGTCATTAATCATGTTCAGTCCATATTTGTACTTTGTTCGACTTTTCTCAACATTGAGGAGAATGAGAAGTCGGGAAGCACCATACAGTGAAATTTCTGAGGGACTTTATGTTGGTGGGTGGCCATCTTCACGTGAGAAATTGCCACCAGGAGATCCAGCCGTTATTGATTGTACCTGTGAACTGCCTAGAAAGTCAGAATTCTCAGGTTCGTCGTATATGTGCATTCCAACTTGGGACACCAGGTCTCCTCAACCTGCTGAAATAGAATCCGCTGTTAAGTGGGCTATTCGCAAGAGAGAGCTCAAAAGGCCCATTTTCATCCACTGTGCATATGGTAAGCTGTTGAAGTTTAATGGCAAAGCATCTTGGACTGATCACATTGATGTTTCATGAAGTATTGTTTAGCTTTCTAGTTTATTCACTAGTACATGTTCTGTAACTTGCGCCTACATGCGTTTTACTTGCACAAGGGCATGAGAACTGGTGATATATTATCTCGCAGTGTAGTGTGCCAGTCATTAATCATTTGCATATAGTGATTTACTGATAAGCATGACTTTCAACGGATCTGGTTCTAGTATATTCATAATTCTTCATAAATGTGCTTGTCTGTATGTTATGGTCCTGCCTGTTTGTCATTTCCTCCTTTATACCTTCTTCCCCCATCTTGAAATGGAGTTTGGATCTACCTTGAATTTGAAGATGGTGCTTAACCATTGCTATGCTCTTTGCTCTATCATAGCTGAAATGGAACAGTACACACCCACTATGTTTTATCAAACAATTAGGATATAATTACTTTTGGCCTCTTTGTCGACTCATGTTGGTAGGTTCTTTTGGTGATTGTCTTTGTCAGGATTAGCTAAGCTCTTATGAATTGATATCTTGTAGTCTATGTTAACCTCCTTCTTTGCCCTCCCCCTTGGTTTTGCTTTTAAATTTCTGTTTCTAAGGCCTTTGTAACGAGTCTCACATTGGGTGGGTTTTCTTGAAAGAGGGACTTTATAAGGCCTTGGACAGCTAGCTTTTGGGATATAGTTCTCCCAAGGACTAATGCCCCCTACAATGGTGCTTTCATCAAGAATATCTAGGTTAGAGGCGAAGGCTTGCATACAGCAGTGTTTCTCAATTCCCCCCCAAAAAAAACAAAACAAAAACAAAAAAACCAATATTTCTTAGTTGTTTTCTCAGATTTTATCATGATGTTGGAACATGTTCATTCATTGATTTATAGCAAGGTTACAAGATGACCTGGACTCTTTCTTTACAATCCCCCCCCCCCCCCCAAAAAATAAAAATAAAAATAAAAAGACTAGTCTGCTCATGTTCTTCGGGTCAGTGAAATTGTCCTGCCCAGATATTATAATGTATGGTTGTCAGGTTACTGTTTCTGATTGTCTGTATAACCATGGGGATTTGGACTCTTTAAGCATAGCCAATTGATAGAGACCAAGGTAGTGTGAGATGCCAAGTCTCCATTTAGTACTATAGAATACTCTATGGAGAACTTAAGTAAGTTGATTATTCCACCTCAATAGTTAGTTTTTGGGAAAATATCACTCAGGTCCCAAGGAAGAGAAAAAATATCAAAAGAGTCCCAACCCCAAATCCCCTATCTAGGGACTTTTTTTATATTAATTACGGAATTCCAATATCAAAAAAGTCCCGTTATCAAAATAGCTTTTCTTGTTGTTAAAATTTTCTTATAAAAAAATTGTTGTCAAAATAGCTTTTCCTGTTGTTAAAAATTTTCCAGAACTTGAAATTTTTTTGACAACAGCTAAAGTTATGAAAAGTCATTTTGATAACAATTTTTTCATAAGGAAATTTTAACAACAGGAAAAGTTATTTTAACAACGAGACTTTTTTTTTTTATTTTTTCTCTGTAATTAATATAAAAAAAGTCCCTAGGGACTTTTGATAAGGGATTCGGGGTTGAGACTTTTTTGATATTTTTTCTCTTCCTTGGGACCTAAGTGATATTTTAGTTTCTAGAGGAGCATTCTCATTTTATTTGCGTGCCCATCAATTATGGACTTGAATAAGGCCTTTTGAGACCCATGTCTTTTCTCTAAATATGCATCTATTCAGTAGTTGTTGATTCACTTATTCTTGATTATTAATATGTTTAATTGATCTTGAATTTTGAGAACTTTCCCTTTCCCCTTTGTGGTCACAGTACATGTACAGCCATTGAGCCGGCCTATGAGGAATGGAGATAGAAAGTTAGCTCCCATATCTCCTTTACTATAATGAATTTAATGTAAAGAAGTTTTTATTGCAATTCTTTCCTTGATGCATACATTAATATCATTTTTCAGATTGATTAGTTGAATTTTTAAGTCGAAATGAAATTGCAGTTATAAACCTCATGATCATACACTGCTATCTTCAAGTCAGATGATAATGAGATGTTATACTTTTAACTAGTTAAAATGTTTCTTCTGTCTTACAGGTCATGGAAGAAGTGTTGCCGTTATGTGTGCACTGTTAGTGGCACTAGGTATTGCAGAAGATTGGAAGAATGCTGAGAAGTTGATCAAACAAAAACGGCCTTACATCCGCATGAATGCTCTCCACCGGAAGGCGCTTGAAGAATGGTCAAAGCACCGGTTATCGTCGCCGCCGAAGAAGAAAGGAGAGGTAGGTGTGAGTTCCTTAAGTCAATGACAGTTTGATGATGGTCTTTCAAATAGTAGTTCATGAAGACAACTGAAAACCATACATTCTCAAGTATTTCCTTTTAAGCTATTGTTTCCAAGCTCTAGACAATTATTAACTTGTTTGGGATCCCGATTGGGTATGTCAGAAGTGTTTATTTATACAAAAATCAAGACAAAATTCCTCTCATGTATTCTTGGGGCTAAAGGATTTGACCCTGTTGTGTTTTCAGTATGTAGCATAAGCTAGCTTGGAATGAGTTGGAGCTGAACGAAGCTACCCTGTTACCCATGGAGCTTAGAGTCCCAAGAAAGAAATTGCCAAGAATGGCTGATAACTTAGAAAAATCTCATTTTAGTTTGATTATTTTGAATTATGTTTTATCATTTGATTTCATTCTTTCCTCTAGATCATTTTAATATTTTGTTTTATTTTGATTCCTAAACTCTTGAAAATTAATCAAATCTGTGATTTTCAATATTTATCAGAAGAAAATTTGTGTCACAAGCTCCATTCGTAGATAGTATGTGAAAATTATCTCAAATTTGTGGAGACATAGATGATAGATCCAATTTGTAATGTGGAAATCCCATAATCGAAATCGTAATATTCATAAACTAAATAATATATTCATAACATCCTTTTTAATAGATTTTAAACATATATTAAATATTAACATTGATATTCATGTATTGATTATCGACTTGGCAATTATTGCATGAGATTTCTTGTTAAACATCTTCGTCAATAACAGAATTTTTTTCTTAAAAGAAGTTGAGTATATAAATTAAAACAGATTTATAAAAAAGACTTTGACACTGAGAATTTAGTAAATTAAAGACAAATGGAGCCGTGGCCAGTGTTTCATTTTTATTTACTTTCACGGGGCTAAGAATAAAATATAAGTTATTTTCAATCAACTCACCTTTTTTTCAACCAAAGGAACGTATAAATCATTAATTGTCTTCAATTAAATTTTATTTCTAATTTTACTCTTATTCAAATCGATCCCACCTTTCTCTCATTTCTTAATATCCCAATGTACATCACTAATGAATATAGGTAAATCTAGAAAATAATAATTTAATAACTCTTTAGTTAATTTATATTATGAACTACTCTTTTTTTTTTTTTTTTTTTTGAAGAAATATCAATATGGTTGGTTCCAAGGAAAAAAATTAAAAAATTCTCAATATATGATATACCATCTAAAAACTCCTAATAAAACTCAGTGATATAGATTCGAATTGTAAAATTACATATTTGCCCTCATTGACAAGTTCATTTGTTGACAAATATTGTTATTGACAAGTATAAATCATAATATTATCGTTGATAATTGTATTTATTATATTAAGAATGTATAGTTTTATATTAAGAAGTCATAATCTTATTGGTGACAAGTATAGTTTGTGTTATATTGACAATTGAAATAATTAAGTAATTCTAGAATTTGAATTTATATAATCGAGATCCATTGAGAATTTTTTTTACGGTGAAACCTTTTTAATATTTTTTTGAGGCCATATTGTGATTTTCCCTTTTTTTTTTCAGAAACACCCTATATTTTGAACAGGAGTATACATATTAATAATGATGTTGAAAACTATTGATGGAGTAGTCCCTTGGTCAAATATACAGCCAACTTAATTTCATCAGAAGTCACAGTGCAAGACAAAAGCCGCCCCATGGACGATCCAAAAGTCACTTTCTCATGTAAAGCCCACCTTCCTTCGCTTTTTATAGAGCGAGTACGTGTTCACCTCCCCACAAACACCCAGAACCTTCCTCTCCCTCGTTCCTTGCGTTTACATACGGTGAGCTTCCCTCTCTCGTTTTCTGTAGCTTATCTCTTGTGTTATTCTCTGCTCTTGAATTCATTGATTCGTTCGCCGATTTCATTTACTATCGTTATTGAAGCTAAAATACTTTGTGTGTGTTTCTTGTGATGCTTGCTTTATTTTTTATTATTTAAATTAGCAACGATTTTGGCTTTTGTTATTGTGTATTGCCTGGTTCTCTGTGGATTGTTGAGTATTGATGATGTTATGGACAATTTTGTTGTTGTTTTGAGTTTTTGATCGATTCTCAGTTTCTCAATTTGCATCGGGGTTTATTACTGCTGTTGCGAAATTCAGGGTGTAAAAATCGTGGCATGTTTAGAAGTGATTTAGATTCTCTTCTCATAAAAGTGAATATATCTGATGATTGATGGAAAGAGAAGTAATTTCTCTGAATTCATAAATTTGATTTAGTTGCGAATGTTTGTTATGTGTTTTTTTAACTCTTTCAAACTTCTGGAAAGCTGGCTTCTCGAACTGTGGCAAAGTCAGAATCATGATTTTAGGGATGACTAGATGACGATGATTGGTTAACTAACATTGGTAGGCGCTATGGGGGAAATGATATTAAGAGAGACTAGAAGGGTCCTTTTTTTTAATGAAAATTGGAATCTTAATAACTTAAAAAGAGCATCTGCAACTATAACGTACTGCTACTATCCTTCACCAACAACCGGTCCTGATATGAATGTGGTGAGCAGAAGGGTCCTTTCATTGTTAGGAATCTTATATAATATTAAGTTATTAACTAATATTAAATTCAAGCTTTTCTTGTCATATTCTGGAAATGCGAAATATTTAGAATTTTGATTTATTAACGAGTTTAGCTGTCAAAGATGCTGTAGTACTTGACTATTACGCTATAACGATACAGTGACAAAACAGTACAAAAAAGAGTAGCTGTCATTGCTTGGTTGTTGATTTATAGCGGTTGCTATCCCGTTTCATAAGTTCAAAAGCATTACTATGGTTCATTGGAAAGTACAATTTGATGAAATCATAGGCAAGGCCACATTTCTGAATCACGGATTAACATCCTTGATACTAACAACTATGACTGAATATTTCTCGTGTATTGGTTTTTAAAAAATTCAACAAAGACAAATTGTCTAAATTGATTTGGATTCAGGTACAAGATGTCTGTTGTGAACGTGTCCAATGTGAGACTTCCTGCAGCTTCCTTGTCCAGAACCACACCCACAAGGAAATCTTGTGCTCTATTCAAGAGTGTGTCATCCTTAGGCTCTGTCAGGAGCGTTTCTAAGCAATTTGGATTGAAATCTGAATCATTCAGAGTTTGTGCCATGGCTGTGTATAAAGTGAAACTCATTGGACCTGATGGCACTGAGGATGAGATTGAAGCTCCTGATGATTCTTACATTCTGGACTCAGCTGAAAATGCCGGGTTGGAGCTGCCTTACTCGTGCAGAGCTGGCGCCTGCTCTACTTGTGCCGGTCAATTGGTTACAGGATCCGTGGACCAATCAGATCAATCCTTTCTGGATGATAAGCAAATGGAGCAGGGTTTTATTCTGACCTGTGTTTCATATCCAACTGCAGACTGTGTGATTCACACCCACAAGGAGGCTGAGCTCAGTTAATCAAATTTATAGTTTTCATTAGTCTTTTACATGAGCTTGAATATGTTTCAGTCTAGTAAGGAATTGTGAGACTGTTCTGGTGCTTGTACTAGTTTCTTGATGATTTTGTAATGATCTTCTTGCGATTGATCCCAGAATATGCTGGGACTACAACTTGGTCTATTAATAAAATTTGTGATCAATTATAGGGGTTGCGGTATTTCTTTTTAGTATATTATTGTTATAGCCTAGTTGTTGAATAAACAAGGAGTTCAACCAGACTCATTTTGATCATTTCATTCATATTAGGTCATTCATGGAGCTGGATGATGTTGATGTGGTTATAATTTAAATATTTCAAGTGTTATACCATCGAATATGCGTCTAGACTAGATTGAGTGCTAATTAAATGCTCGATGATTAATTTGGCAGAGCATTATGTCCGACGTGCTCCATTCGTACCAATTTGTTGTAAAAAACGAACGGGGAAATATTACTCAGTCCCAAAGAACATAAAAATTATCAAAAAAGTCTAATTTAAAATCATATATAAAAAAAGTCCTTAGGGACTTTGTTGATATTAGTTGTGAATGTAAAATTATTATGTTGTCCGAGGGAAAAAAAGAAGAAACCTCCTATATTTGCTCACTCAGTCAGCGTTCGACTGAGAGCCCTGCGACAGCGTTCAAGTCTTATGGTTCTGGTTTTTTGTTGTATTGCTGTTTCTGTATGTCTGCTTCTGGTTTTTTTGCTGTATTTCTGTTGTTTTTCCATTGTTTGGTCTGGTTCTAGTTTTGTCTTGTTGTCTTGATGTGAGACTTTGTTAGCTTTGGTATGTAGGATTCTGTTTGGGTTGGTTATTCCATCTCTGTAATTGGTGTTTAGAAAAATAATGTGTTGCTTGATGGGAGAACTTTTTATTGCCCCATACGTATAGAGTCATTCACAACAGTAAAAGTTATATTGATAATGGGAAGTGCTATATTGACAACAAAATTTAAAAATCTATAGCCATTTTGAATCTCAAGCCCCTAAATGTAGAAAGGTCATTCACAAAAAAAAAAAAAAAAATAATAAAAAAAAAAACGGGAAATGTTATATTAACAACAAAATATAAAAACACGATCATTTTGAAATTCAAGTCTCTAAAAGCACGAGGATCCCATTCACAATAAAAAACTATATCAACAAAGGAAGTCTTATATTAACAATAAAATTTAAATACCTGGAGTCATTTTAAATGGGAAAATCCATATGGGGGCCCTTTTTGGAGAAAAAATCCGAAAAAGGGTCCCAAGATTCGACAATCCCAAAAAGGGCCCTTGAGCCCTTTCTCTTGGGATAAATTCATTAAAATTTAACAACTAAATCGCCCAAATTAACAACAAATCAATACCCGTTTACAACTAAATCAGTCACATTTACAACAATTTTTTTACAACTAAATCAATCTCATGTACAACAATATCGGCCCGGTTAACAACTATATATTTACGTTTACAACTCACCAAGATTCTAAAAATCCCAAAAAGGGCTCGGGGATTGTCGAATCTTAGGGCTCTTTTTGGGATTTTTTTTTTTTTTTTTCCAAAAAAGGCCCTTAAATGGATTTTTCCATTTTAAATCTTAACTTTATAAACCTACGAGAGGTCATTAACAACATTAAAAGCCAAATTAACAACAGGAAAAGCAATTTTGACAACAAATTTTTTTAACCGGGAGCCATTTTGATATTGTGGTATATTGATTGTCTCTAAACGCACAGAGGCCTTTAACAAAAGTAAAAGCTATTTTGACAACAACATTTTCAAACCTAGAGCCATTTTGAAACTATGGTGTATTGATTGTCCCTAAATGCACAGAAGGCGTTAAAAACAATAAAAGCTATTTTGGCAATAGGAAAATCTATTTTGACAACATCTTCATAGAATTTTGACAACTATATCAGGCTAGGTTGAGAAGTGAATATCATATCAAAATATTAAGTTGTATGAGTGAGTGGCTATTTGCACCTACTCATTTAACTTAATATCCATATGTATGCTATAATTACAACAACTTGTCCCCATCAAAATACAAAAAGGTGTTACAAGAAGTTACTAATACTAGATGTATATAGACAAAATGACTAGACAATTAACTATCAAAAGCATGTACATCTTGTTTTCAGTTGGGATTTAGATTTTTGCATGTCTTATTGTGTGTCTAGCCTCATGCTTTTGTCAAAATGGCTCTAGATGTTTAAATTTTGTTGTCAATATAGCACTTCCTATTGTCTGTATAGTTTTTTCTGTTGTGAATAGCCTCTGTGCATTTAGGGACTTAAGATTCAAAATGGCTTCAGGTATTTAAATTTTGTTGTCAATATAGTTTTTTCTGTTGTGAATGGGCTCTGTGGGTTTAGGAACTTGAGTTTCAAAATGGCCATTTTTTTATATTTTGTTGTCAATATAGCTTTTTCTGTTGTGAATGACCTCTGAACATTTAGGGACTTGAGATTCAAAATGGCTCTATATGTTTTAAATTTTGTTATTAATATAGCTTTTGCTGTTGTGAATGACTCTGTGCGTTTGGGGACAATAAAAATTTCTCCTATCGAGCAACACATTATTTTTCCAAACACCAATTACAGAGATGGAATAACCAACCCAAACAGAATCCTACATACCAAAGCTAACAAAGTTTCCCATCAAGAGAGCAAGACAAAACCAAAAGCAGACCAAACAACAAAAAAACAATAGAAATACAGCAGAAAGAACCAGAAGCAGACATACAGAAGCAACAATACAGCAAAAAACCAGAAACATAAAACTCAAACGCTTATCGTAGGGTTCTCTAGGTTGAACGCAGTTGTGAAGATGGAGATGACTCGGTGAGCAATATCGGTGGTTTTGCATTTTTCTCTTGGCAACATAGTAATTTTACATTCATAACTAATATCCAAAAAGTCTCTAGGGACTTTTTTTTAATATGTGATTTTGAGTTAGGACTTTTTTGATATTTTTTATGTTCCTTGGGACCTAAGTGATATTTTTTCAAAAAGAACTACGATTATATAGAGGGATAGGTTTCTTAGAAATTACCAAGTTTTTAAATAAAAAAAATAACATGTGAATAATTTTTTAAAGAAAAATTTGTGACTTTTTTTTTAAAAAATATTTAGATATGTGGGATCCAGGTAGCACAATAGGGTTGTTCCATGTATCATAATAGGGTTGTGAGATCCTTGTAGCTAACCTTACACAACCTTTGTTGTTATAGTATTATTTAGAAATGTGGCATTGAACTATAAAAATTTAAATTTTTCAAAATGATAACTAGTAAGTAGTAGTTTTTACATGTGGTTTTGTATTTAATTACTTTTAAGATATTACAATCTCTATTTTGAAACTTATAATTAATGTATTATTATAAATTCTTTAGTAATAGCATATGATTAAATATATAATCAATCAATATAAAAATTAAAAATTCCAAAAAATTATATTATATTTATGAATATTATAATTTATTTAGCCATATATGAAATAATTATTAATTATTAATATTTTTATATTTCATCCTTATTTACTTTACATTAGACAATTGTTTTTGTTCAAGCACACATTAATAACATTGGATTGCGATTATACACACACACATACGTTAAATTTAAAACATTCAAAATAGTTCTCTCATCAACTCAACATTTTCAACTCATTCAAAATATTCTGTTAAACTAATTCATTCTTACCGTTTGCAAAAAATTATTTTGATAATATGCCATAATATAATACAATCATTTGCTGTAAGATTATAATTTGTTTATTGGTCAAGCTAAATACTTTGAAGAAAAACAAAATTTTAAAGTAATTTAATTAACTTCCTTAATTTTTTAAAAAAGTCAATTATATCTTATAATTAAAACTGAAGGAGTACAATTTGTAATGTTTTTTTTTTCAAGTTTTGAGTTGATATTGTCCATTTTAATTTTCTCATGAACAAAAGCAAATTCCCAAAATGATTTCCCGCCAGAAGAGAGTCTCTAATTAAGTACGTTCCCGCCTTTTCTTTCTCCATTCTTCACAGAACACCGTGAAGGCGGCCACGAGAAAGAACGCGATAGGGTTCCCGGTTTTTACATCAGTTACAAGTAAGAGGCTCTATCTTCCCTTTGCCTTCGAAAAGTTCTTCTCTTTCTCTGAATGTTTCTGCATTTTGATCTTCTTGCTACCGTTTGTGATTTGTATTCCCAAAGTTAATCTTCTCAGTAATTCATCTTCCCTTCATTTTCTTCCTTTTGAAAGATCTTTCCTTCTGAATGTTTCAATTATTGATTGTTTGTAAAGTTATGATTTGATTCGTTCACCGACAGAAAATCAAAGGTTCTGTTTCGTCTGATTCAGGTCCTTTGAAACGAGGCTGGCTTTAATATCGAATTATGGGTTTCTGTTCACATAACCCTTTTGATTCCAAGATGCCATCTTTGTGTTGTGTTTTTTTTTTTTTTTCCTATTTTCATGTGAGGTGAATCTAATGAAATGTGAATTCTGGCCTTTTCATATGTGCACTTATTCTGCTTGCGGAGATTCCTCTGTGACTGTATAAATGTTCGATATAATCTGATATGGGTTGGAACAGTTTTTTGAATCACGTCAATATATTGATTCATATGTTCTTGCCAACAAAAGGAAAAACAGCATAACAACATCGAAGCAATCATCTCAAGAAACGACAAAATCATTTACCCGTACTTCTATTTTGGCATGTTTTCATGATATGTTCAACATGTGTCATTTGACAACTTGTGGAGAGCTCCATCTTAACCCGTTATTGTTTAACTATTAAACGTATTTTGGGATTTTCATTTTCACAATTAAAGCATTAGAGTCAGAATCACGAGATGCATTTCATGGCGAAAAAGATGGCCTCTTCTCTATAGAAGAACTGCATCAAGGACATTAGACCTGACCTACTTTTCACTTCGATTGCTTCCTGATTTCAGGCCATGGACACGTCAAATCCTTCAGCATTTGTAAATGCAGAGTTGCTTCCCAATTTCATAGGGAAGAAAGTTCGGGCTGTGGTTCAAGTTCATCAATCTGATGGTGGTGTTGCCATTGGAAAATCCACAGATGGCAGTCAGCTAACTGTGAAAGGGTTGCCACAGGTTCCTGCTATGAATTATATTGAGGTGATTGGTATTGCAGAGAGCAACCAATTGATTAATGCTGAGATATGGACTGACTTTGGCAACACATTCGGTATGAAGCACTTCAATAAGCGTATTGACCTTTCATTTCATTAGTTAAAGTTTTATTTTTCATAATGAGTTTTTAATTGTCAATAACTCAGAAAATCATGAGAACTTAATCTATTTGTATTGAACTCATCTAAGCCAAGTATGTACAAGTCAAAGATACTCCCTTCGGTCCTTAATATAAGACATATTTACAAATTTGATTCGATTGAGAAAGTTAGTTAAATTAGTTAATATGATATCTATTTTCTATAACACCCTCATGTTCCTTAATTCTACCCTCCCCTCCTTGATTATTGTTGATGGTGCATTAATAGAGGTAAATTAAGAAAAGATTAACGGATATGAAAAATAGGTCTTATATTTAAAACCAAGACCAAATCCCCAAATAGGTCTTATATTAAGATCCGAAGGGAGTAAGATCTAAGGAGGTCAATCCAATGTTCATGGTTCTTTATAACTAGTTCTATCATCGATACTAACAATTACAATTACACTAACACTAATTATCTAAAGCAAAGAAATGTCTTAAAACTATTCGAGCTACTCTATGGAATGGGCTTTTTTATACCAAATGTAATTTGAGATTATAATCTGATTAAAAACAAATTAGAGCGAGAATATCAAGATACATGTATTGGTGAAAAAGCTCAAAACCTTTAAATATTTTGAGATAAAATAAGAAATTCTTAAATAAATTCTGACCTCAATATATAGATCACATCTTATATATTTATATCAGATCATCTATGCATAGACACAAACATGTGAACAGAGTGTTTACTTTTGGCAGTTGCAGTTTCGTTGTCATTCGGTTGACTTGATTATCTTTGGTGGATCTGATCAATTTAATGGTTTCTTGAGATAGAACACTCCGTGGCTTCAGTAAATTGCCCAATATCTTTGTGATCAATATTCATGGTCTTGTTGAAAATTATTACTGATATTGCCTGATACATCCAGCTCATTTAATTGCCTATGTATATTGATTTCTATGTTCCCTTCTTTGCAGACACTGACTCGTATAATAAATTATGCCAACTAGCAAATGGGGAATTCAGAAGCCTGTTTCTTTAGAGACATTGACAGATGCTGGTGAAGAGGCTAAAATGGTCAGAACTTGCAGCTTATAAGCTAAAGAGCACCTTTTAGCATCTAAGTAAGCATATGTTTAAAGTATTTATGAGGATTGAGGAATGCTTTTGTTTCCAGAAAAAGCAGTAGATCAATGCTTAGTAGAAAGTCCGTTCCATCTTTTAAATTCTATTAACTTATCACTTTGCTATATATATAGTGTTTATCTTTTGTTTAATTGTGGTTGCCCCCTTTCTTAATGTGAAATCAGAAACATTATGATCAAGATTAGAGTAAAAATTAATGTGTAAGTTTGATATTGACATTGATACACATGAAAAATTGATAACTAACAAGTTGTTGGATGAGATACTAAGTGGTCTCATTCCTAGAAGGAGAAAAACACAAATTTGAATCCCAAAAAAACACATTTATTTTGAAAGGCAAAAACCCTCTGCACTCTGAATTTCAAAACTCTTAATCAAATCAAATTCTACAATTGACAATATTCCTATGTTTAACATCAAATCATATAATTTTGACATTTGTTCTCAATTGAGCTTTTCAGTATAATTAATTATACAAAGGGTTACAAACATGCCCCTAGGCAAAATTGCTACTTTTTTTTTGCCCCTAAAGTTTAAACGGGCAAAATTGCCCCTCCGTTAAAAACCCTAACGTTGACCGTTAGGGTTTTTACCGCAGGGGCAACAAACATCGTTTAGTTTTGAAAAAAGTGCCCCAAATTTCAATGTTGCCCCGCAAAATTAGTACTTTATAAGGGCAAAAATGCACCTTAATCCTATAATTAATTATACAAAGTTACAAACTCATTTAGTTGTCGTGTAGTTTTGAAGATAAAAGTGTATTTCGTGCTTTATTAGGTGCATCCAGTACTTTAAATTTTTTTTTTGATGCATCCAACATCCAAAAGTATTTTTCAAACCTTGATGTGTGATGAATTTTAAAAAATACTTTAAAATGCTAGAGGTACAAAAAAATACTTTATGGTGCTAGATAAATAAAAATATATTTCAAGATGTTGAATGCATTACAAAATATTTTAGGATACAAGATGTACCTAAAAAATATTTCATGAGAAATACTTCATGGTAATAAATTTACCTTAACCCTAATTCTTTATGATGGCAGTGGTGAGTTAAGAAAGTGATAAATCTTGGTAAGGCTAAGTGGAGAAATCGAATCTGTCCATTACGAAAAGTTCATCTTTTTACTAATCAGATAGAGTAATTATGGAAATCTGGATATTTAATAGGAGTTATTCTCCTTTATCGTTTTTGTTTAGGTAAATAGTTAAATATCTTTACTCCCTAGGATCCTTCTCTGATTGTATATCCCTGATTTTATGCTGGTAGTTATTAGACCTACCTGTATATATTCTTTATCTTTCTCCTCCGAATAATATAACACATGCACAGATTCCAGTACTAAGTCATATTTAATACTCCCTCTAATCTCTAATGTAAAACCTATTTAACTTTTTTTTTTTATAGATTAAGAAATTAAATAATTTATTTAATCATATGATATGTTGTATATTATTATTTATATATAAATTTAAAAAGTCGGTAAATTAATTTGGTATAAAAATAATAAATATAAATACTTTTATAATATATTTATTTAATTTTAATCAGGTAAATTAATTTTTAAAAATAATAAATATAAATAAAAATAATTTAGTTAGATCTTATATTAACGAACTATATTTTATATTGGAGTTAGTATGTTTTATAAGTTTTACTCCGGATCCATGTTCTAATTATAAGATCAAGTTAACTTTTTTGGAGAAATCAAGTAAACTAATTAAATTATTTTAGAGTAGTTTTATTTTTATTTTTCTTCAAACTAATTAGTTTGACTAATAAATTAATTTATAATCTAATAATACACAACATATGATATGATTAAGTAATTTATTTAGTTTCCTTAATCTCTCAAAAATTGGTCAACCTGGCCTTATAATTATGACCATTTTACCAGGCTTGTATAGATTTTGTTTAGGGAAAATATTAGTAAGGTCCCAAGGTAGATAAAAAAATATCAAAAAAAGTCTTAACCCCAAATCCCATATCAAAAAAAAGACTTTTTTGATATTAATTACGGATTTTCTCTTGCAAAAAAGTCTCGTTGTCAAAATGGTTTTATTGTTGTTTTTTTTTATTAGTTGTTAAAATTTTCTTATAAAAATCTCGTTGTCAAAATGGCTTTTCCGTTGTCAGAAATTTTTATGTTGTCAAAAATTTTTAGGTTTCTAAAATTCTACATTTTGGAGGAAAAAGACGAGATTTTTTATTAGTTGTTAAAATGTCCCTATAAAATTTTAAATGGCTTTTAGATTTTTATAAATGACTTTTTATTTTAACAAATAATGAAGCCGTTTTTGATACACATCGGAGAAAAACCGGAGAATTTTTGATAACATAAAAAGCCTATTTTAATGGGATTTTTATAGGGACATTTTTTTTACAAGAGGAATTCCTTAATTAATATCAAAGGGGATTTTTTTTAAGAGGAAATTTGAGGTTAAGACTTTTTGATTATTTTTTATCTATCTTGGGACTTTCACTGATATTTTCCCTTTTATTTATGTTTCTTTCTTTACAAGATCCATGAAAAAAATGAATGCTGTCGCATTTCTGCCCCCACGTACTAATCCCTTGTTATGCGGAGGGAAATAATGCACTTTGTGAAAGGAGCATACCAATTTTCCACATTAGTGATGGTGGTGACTGGTGACAATGCCTTTTCAATAACTTGACACGTTAATTTTAATTATATCACCCCCAAGAGTCATTACAAGACTTTATTTTTAATTAATTAACTATAATTTATGGAAAGTAGCTTCCACAAATAAAGTACAGAATAGTTTTTCTTCCTTCAAGGTATGCTTTCATATTTTTTGACCGAAAAGAAAGATGCACCTCTAAATTTGGAAAGTGGAGAATCTTAATTTTTCACATATATAGTGTATGTTTTGATTAGGTTAAAAAGTTTTTTTTTTTTTAAATTATGATTTACGGTATACATGTTAAGCATGTGAGAGAAGTTTTATCTTGATTTTGTGTAACTCAAACAGGCTCGTAAAAAGTAGAGCTCTTTGTTTTCGCTTTGTATTGATTTAGCAGGGTCTATTTTCCCTCTAATTTTCTCTCTCTACTGAACTTTAAATTATTTTAATGATCCAAAATTTAAGATGATAAGAAATGAAAATAATTTTGATGATAAAAATGGCTAGTACTTGATCCATTACAATTTTTGCAGCTGCGGATGCCTTGTCAAAATTCTACGGCACTCTACCAAAAATTTCAATCATTTTGATTGCTTCTTAGAGTCTCTTTTTGTGATTCTTTTTTCTTTTTTGTTGTGTTTGATTATGATGGAAGGAGATTTAAAAGATAGGGGGTGGTATTGTTGGTAAATAGCTGAATCCCTTACACATGATATACTGAGTTCGAACTAGGCCGTGTACATGGAAAAGGCTTTGTTAAGAGAGACAAAACCCACTTCAGTGATTTTTACGCCTCTAGAGACTAGAGGATTGGTCTCTACCTATTAACTAGAGGAATCAGATTCCCTGCTAAGGACGAGCGGGGGAGCTCGTCCGTACCGTCCAGATCTAGATCCGGGCCGGTCGCATTTTATTTTTTTATTTTTCATTTTTATTTTTTTTTATATGAAAAAAATCATTTTTTCAAAAAGTGTTAGTTGAGAGATTATCTTTATTTTAGATCCTCTACCCATTAAAATTATTTTTGATAAAAAATAGAAAAAAAAAAAAAAAGAAATCAGACGGGACCGTCGATCGGACGAGAAGCTCGTCCGTACGGACGAGCTCTCCATGCTCGTCCGTACGACGAGCACCAAAACCGGGTCCATTAACTAGAGGATACCACTTGAATTCTACCCGGGGGTCAGTCAGTTTGCTTGATTATGTTTGGTTAGTGGATGATTTATTATAATGAAGGAATGAAATAGAATATAATGAAATGAAAATAAGTCAGCTTGCTTGATTATGTTTGATGATAATGTTAGTAGCTTGTCAAAAAAGGGGAAAAAAACAGAAACAAAGGAATAATGAAATTAGAAGTATATAGACTAAATAATCCAATTTTTTCTCTTAGAAAAGTCATTTTGTTTAATCATTTTGCTTAACCCTATATAATTTATGACAAAAAGGCCCCTAACCTATTATCTTCAACACAAATCACATTCATCATCATTCTCCGTCACCATCCTCTCACCACGGCCCTTAGATGTAACATCAAATATGGATAGAGATGGAAAATGATTCCTATTTCTCTTCCACCATCCATCATCATCATTCAGATCCATTTTCCTTGAAAATAATTACATAAACATGTTTTTTTTGGGACCCATTATTTTTTCATTGCCTACTTTTTTTTTTTTTTTTTTTTTTTTTGGGGGGGGGGGGGGGGTTGTGTCCTAGCTTGTCCCCCTCATGATTCGTTCCTATACATAAATAATATTATCATTTAATATATTTTTTTCAAAAAAAAAACTCTAATATATAAAGGATTATAAGTATACTTTACTTTTCATCGAAAAACATTGACACACCTTTATAAAATATCCTCTTTTCATTCCAAATTTTAATACGTTAATATTGTTAACGAAAAAAATGGAAGATTTTCGCGATATGAGAAACTTTAAATATGATTGTATAAACATAAGTGATAATCATGTAATTAAATGTTATTAATCTTAAATTTTAAATATGTATAACTTGAAAAATATCTAAAAACCTAATGAAATAGTCAATATCAAAGCCTTGATTGTATTAAGAAACTTTAGTTTAATAATTTAAATAGCATATCCTCAATTTCATTTATAGCGATTTGTCGATTTATTTTAGTTTAATAAATTAAATATTTATATTTTAAAAAATTAAATTATGTATGTTTTGCCACTTGCACCGTCATCACTTGAGTTTGTTTTGTCAATATTTTCCATTATCAATATTAATGAGTGTTAGAAATGTACTATCAAAGTATACTTTATAAAGTTAAGGAATACAAAGTATATATTGTGTAAAACTTAGAGGACTAAAAATATACTTTCGCCTATATAAAATTATATAAAAGCAATTGAAACTAGATGCTGGATTCTTTTTTATAAAATTGAAGATAAAATAAAAATAATGAATTGATTTTCTATCTTTAATTTTAAATAAAAGCAGAAAATTAAGAGTGTTGGGGTGTTGTGGCCTAATACACCAAACATCTCCCTTGAGATTTCTTTAAGTGTGAGGTTATATGTTCAACCTTAGTACATTGAGTATGGGAATTAGGACAAAATTCCCTATTGTTAAAATTTTACAGGCCAAAAGGATTTAAATTTGAGTATTAATACCATCCGTATATCTTACAAAGTACTACTATTTGTATATAAAAACATATTAGGCCCTTCCAAATAAAATTTGGGGAAATTTCTTTTTAGGACCCAAATAACTAAAAAATTGTCCAAAAAGGCCCAAAAAAAGTCACATGTCAAAAAAGGCTTTAGGGCCTTTTTTGGCATTATTTCATAAAATGTTAGTTGTTAACGTGTACTGATATAGTTGTTAATCGATATAGTTGTTAACGGGTACTAATTTAATTGTTAGAATATGGTTGTTAACGTCTACTGATTTAGTTGTTAATGTTCTACTAATATAGTTGTTAACGTTTATGAAATAATACCAAAAAAGGCCCTAACGACATGTGACTTTTTGTTGGGTCTTTTTTGACAATTTTTTACTAATTTGGGCTCTAAGGGGGATTTTCCCTAAAACTTTTTCCTAAATAGAAACTTTTCAGAGAGAGAGAGAGAGTGAGAGATTTAAAAGAGTAAATTCATTGTTAGTGAAACAATCCCATGTTGCATAGTGAGGCACAACAGTTTTCCTTATGAAGCACTAAAACTAAGGGTTGAGTTTTTCTCATTATCCTTTTCTTATCATCTCTCATAATCTTTAAATCACATCTTTCCAATCAATACAATACTATTTTAACTTTTCTCTCACTTTCTTAATGAAGAGTCTAGATGAAACCAATGAGAAAAAATGAAAAATAAGATAAGGAGAAGATCTCATTCCCTAAAACTAATGCCCAAAATTAGTCTGGAAGTAATCATATTAATTAATATATACTATCTGTACCGTATCAAAGATATAAAATATATATATAGTCATGCACACACACGCATTGGTTTAATTATAATATAATGAATTCTTGTGGATCATATAGAAATTTGGCTTCACCTTCCAACTATATACTGGCAGTCAACAAACCCATTTCCAAAAGATTCCACAATCTTCATTGCTTTTTTTTTTTTTTTTTTTTTTTTTTTTTTTGGGACAAAGAAGCTTTTATTGTTTAAATCACGGAATTGCCAGTTATTACAATGCTCTCGATTCATAAAGCTACTTTTTTTTTTCACTCATGAATCATGATAAGGCTCAAACAATTACAAACTGTGATATTTCTTTTCATTTTTATATATAATTGATTTAAATTAGGCTCTGCTTTTGCAAAAGATTCTACCCCACAAATCATATTTAAACTGCAATTTTGTTCACACCATCATCTATTTTTTCTCAGTGGGAGAAGGTGCCAAAGATTAAAGCTTTTTATAAGTAAACGAAAGATCATTGAGGTGACAGGATTGGGATTTTCTCTTCACTATTAATCATCTTCAAGAGTATAGCCAAATGGGTATCAGAGAATTGGGATTTTCTCTTATCTTGTTCATACTTCTGCTTCATTCTGTATCTCCATCTCCAGTTCAGAAGAACTTGCCTTCAGCTTCAGGTACTGTTCTTACTCTTTTCTCTTTACTAAAGATCCAATCTTGGAAAAGTTGTACAGTGTCTGCTAGTGATAATCTTATAGATTTGAGACAAATATCATATCTGCAGAAAGTAAATCAGTCATTGAAGGAAAGATTACTGGAAATTCTGCTCTTTAGTTAATGAAGAAAGTTTTTGTTTTTCTCTAATTTTCATGTCCTTCTGCTGTGAACTTGTTTCCATCCACATAAATATTTGTTCTTTTTGAACTTTGGTTGGCTCTTTCCTTTTCATCTGCGCATAAACCATCTGGGATTATAGCAAGGAGATGGGTAAAATAGTTGCAGATTCCTTAGAGTTGGTCATTGTTATTGAGTGAATTTGAATTTGTGCGGTAGAGCCCATTAATCAAATTTTTATACATACACCTTCAACTCTGCCTTTATAGATTCCAGGGGAACAAACAACAGTCAAACAAAAAGTTTCTGCAAATTGATGCTCTTATGCATTCATTTTCTTGACATTTTCACTGGCAAGTGACGTGAAAAGCAAAAAGTTGGTGTTATGTGATTAAGAGGTCATTTCTGTGAAACACCTCTCCACTTTAAGGGACAAGACTACATACATCTGATTTCTTCAGACTCCACTTGGTAGAAGCTTTGACCCAGTACACTGGGCCGCCCTTTATACATTTTCTTGAGAAAGTTGTTCTCTGGAGAAAACCCAATACCCCAATATGTATGTGTTCCCCCACTTTCGGTATTGTCCTTTTTGCACCCTCAAAAGGAAGTCCACATTTCACTTCATGAATCATTAAATGAATTATATCAAACTGCAACTTCTCCCGCAAGTTTTTGTGTCTTATTTTTCAAATAACAGACCCAGACTGTTTTTATTACCGTGGTACCCCCGCTATCCTTAATATAAGACTTTCTCGAACGAAGAAATTGAATTACAAAATGAATCTCATAGTAAGAACTGGAGGAAGTAGCTTCTTTCTAAAGCCCTTGATGCAAACAAAAACATGCTACTTCCTCTAGCCTATATTATAAAACACCTTTTAAAAGGATTTTTTAGTCTTTAACACAAGTCACTTGAAAAGTCATTAATGTTTATTTGTCAATTTTGCCCCCTAATTAATACTTAAATGTGGCCCATCGCATTTTTCTCTTTTTCAAAAACCGCATTAATAAGGATAAACTATGAAAATTCTATTAATTTAAGACAAATTTAATTATTTAAATGTCATTCCTTCGTTTGTGTAAATTAGTTGAAAGTGTCATGTAATAGGGACAAAAGAGTACATATAAAATTGTAGAGTTTACCTTGTGTACAGAATTGATGCAGAGAAGCAAGGTAGAAGAAGAGAGACATATTTATGGAGGAAGTAAGATAGAAGGAGGAGGCACTAGTCATGGCAGTGGTGGTGGCGGCAAAGCACCGAACAATGGTGAAAATGGTAATACACAACAAGGAGGTGGTGCAGCAGTCATCCCTGTTTATGCAGCTGGTTCTGCCAGCCACCGTCAGAACCACCATGGAGCTGCCACCTCCAACCTTAAAACTCTCCAATTGCCTACTTTGATTATGATGATCTTGGCTGTCTTTACTCTTGTATAGTTTTGTTTGTCCACATAAAAAGTGAGAGTCTATGTTTCATGGTATGCAAAAGTTAATTTGGTTTTTCAAAGCCTTTTGACTCTTCAGAGTTTTTTTTGGCTCCATACATGTTCTATTGTGTCAATATACTTGGATGTGGCGTGTCTACACTGGGATTTATGTTTAAATTTTTTCTTTGAAATAAAAGGCTGTGTAAAATCTTCAAAGATAATGGGTTTGTATTCTACTGAAAAAATATTTATGATGACAGTTTCAATATCCATTTGATGTTATCGGATTAAATCAAGCCACGTATGAGTTGTAGATTATGATTGGCATTCAGTTATTCTAAAGTTGATATTATTTTTCACACAAGGTTAGAGGAATAAGAATATATTGTTCGCATGAACTTGTATACTTCAACAACTTGGTTTTTTAAGAAAGGAATATATTTCCCCTTATAAAATGAAATAGTGATCGAGAGAAATTAATAAGAGCTTGTTAATCTAAACAAACCCTATGTGTGTGTTTGAATTAGCTTATTTTAAATGATTTTACACCATAAATGATAAATATGTAAGGAGAATTTTATCTCTTAAGAGTGCAGAAGACTTTAACAAAAGCCCAAGACGGTTCACTTGCACCAGAAACTAGGACGTCTAAATGACCAAATGATTAGTTAAGCTGAATAATGACTAAGTAGCTTTAATATAATCTAAGTTGCTTAATCAGCAAACAAATTACAAAAGAGACTGATATAAAGTCTAATCAGGATCAATATAATGATTTACAAACTGTGTGAGCAGAAAGTCTCTGAGCTCGTTGCATGCTTCTTATAACTTAACTAACAAATTACATCATATAACTTTTTAAAAATTTCTAAGATGTTACAATAGAGAAATCTGGATATCAAAATTAGAATCAGAAATCAGTAACAATTTCAAGCTTCCGAGTCCGGAAAAACCTGCCACGACCTTTGCCACTTGATTCTATTTCTTCACTTTTTGTCTTGGATGTGGTAAAACCTACGTTTCTTAATTTCAATTGCCGCTTGCCACTGTTGCCACCACCTTCCCCTTCCTCATCCATTTTATCAGATTCCCTATAAAATATAATTACAAGTGTCAATGAGGAAAGACTAGCATTAACAATTCCCACCTAAGGCTTGTAACTCACAAGATACAAAATGAATGAGAAAGAGGAAAGAGACTTATCATTTAACATGAATAAATGGCCATGTAAATTAATGGAATTTCATCCTTCAAAATACTCAATTTACAGTTGTGGAGAAAGAAATCAATCTGGCTGATATCAACAAGACAGGCAACATTCTTAACAACATACCAAATGACTATTTATATTGCTAGAAATAAATGAACTCCAAGATAGATTTTGGAATTCTTTTTATACACATAAAAATTACACATCCAGCATGCTAGCCTGCCATTTTAATACTACCTCCGCTCATCTCATTCGTAGTGCAATTTGCACATAGGAACGAAACCTTATATTAAGGACTAAAGGTAGTGGTAACAAGTTTCCACAACAAGCCTAATCCAATAGGTGGAATTGGTTACATGGATTACATGATGTGATTAAGCTCTATCCAAACCAAATCCAGTATCAAGTTCTCAACAGAACTAAATATTCAGTTCACTGCTACTTTGTTCACCACCTGATATAAGGACCAGATTGCATATTTACTTAATTAGTCGTAATATGAAAACATTAACATAATGAATGCTTTAACGAATAGAAAGGGCAACAAACTCATGGATCACATGCTAGAAGATTTCTGAAAAGATGTAGATTTCTGACTGACCATATGACTTCCACAATATCTTTAAAATATGTAGTGCAGGTTCCCCAGCTGAATCTGACCAATGTTGGGAATCCAAAGACAGAATGCTTATGTTGTTCTAACCAAAATTTGGTTTGGGGGTCTGTGCAAATGAAGATATACCCATGGTTTTTGTCAGCAGAATAATCTTTTCGCGGTAAATTAAAAACAGGAATTCATCAAGACAATGACATAGCTTGAGATGGACTCCAATCCTTCTCACCTCCAGGATATCCTGACCCAAAGTTCCTGTGCATATTTTCAGCAGTCTCCTCAAGCACCCATTCCCGCAAAGCTCGGTCTCTTGTGACCTAAATAGTGAAAATTAAACAAGCCATTGTAAATGGTTACCAGGTTTTTCACCATAGTAATAATAATTAAAAGGGAGATCAGTACCTTTGCAACTATGCTAGCACCACTCACAACAGGATAGAGACTATCAGCCTTCTTTGCAACCACAAATTTAATAGATGGAAAGTTTTTTGATAGCATAGTTTCATATTTTCCTGGATCTCCAACTGTATCTATATAGACCTGAAAATCATAAATAAAATTTTGCTTACCCTTTTATTTTGTAATTGTGATATATCTGCATTAATATGACACTCCACAAAAGATAACAGTGATAACCGCATGCTTCTGCACCCAAATTATACTCCAAATCTGCAGAAGAATGCATGCAAAAGCTCCTAGATAGAGAAAGGAGCTTCCGCTTCAGGATTTCATAATCATTTAATTCAGTCTTGATCGATAAGTGGTTGTAAAGGATTTGAATTTCGAGTTGCAACCAAAGAATGTTTCTATGGAGGATGATAATTTTGAAGCGTGCTGGATATATTGATAAAACTTCATCGGCCTTAATTAGTAGCTTATTCTTCATGTTGGATGTCATTCTAAACATAATACCCAAGCTTCAAGCATCAAGTAATCAAGAGTTCAATCCTTGCCACCCATTTTCACTTGAAGAGGAATACTAGAAATATATCATCAACCTTCACTGAACGCCTAAAGCTTTTGGGTTGAGGATTACTTGAGAAAGTACACGAAAATTGCAAGTTGCAACTACAAATCCAGGAGTTGAGCTTTTTCAATTCAAAAATTTGGGTATGGGTATAGCAGATATACATATTAGAGCAATGCCATGCAAACATATGAACATTAGTTCATGCTGCTTCAAAATACATTTAGGAACATACATAAGTAAAAATGAGCCAGACTATTTCATAATCAAAGTCCCAGTTTCATCTAGATAAGATATCTGAATAAATTTATCAATCCAAAATATTGCAAGACAGTGTAAAAAAACAGGACAAAACAAAAAACTCAAACTTGTTTTAAAGACGAAAGTAAATGCTTTTACTATCGAATTCGAAACTGTTTTCCAAACAACACTATTTCAGTAAAAAGATAAATGAGGGAGATATTGATGTGGCTACTGTAATTATGAGCCAATAAGTTCTGTCAGAAATTATAAGAGGAGAATTAGGGAAACAGACAGAAAGATAGCAAAGAACAAGGCCTTATAAAGTATGATTGCCGAGGGGAAAGAAGGCTAGTAATGGGAAAATCGGATAGAAAGATGAAGAATAAGATCAGAATACAAAGAAATAGGAGGAAAGGGAAGAACAACATCAACCAAGTTTTCAACAGTCTTTCAGCTCTGCAACATACAATTAAAAGAAACCAAAATTGATTAATTTTTCCTTGAAAGACATGAACTATAGTTCAGTTAACTTGTATTTGATATTGACATAAGTTGAACAGAGCTTTACCTCAGTCAGAAGAACTCCCATCTTCAGTACCCTATCAATCAAGCCCATTGCAGATTGATGCGATATCTCATTCAGGTTTATCTTGTTCCTGTTAAAATCATGAAAAGGAAAGACATTAAGAAAAGAGAATCATTGTAGAACTAGTGACGCACTAAGTTATGTTCGATTCACCTCTTCAACATTTTAGCTGAGAGTTCTCTTGGGCACAACACATCAACAGCCCATCCAATTGATTCATTTCCCTTTAGATTATCAAATAATTCTTCCCTCTTCTCTTCTTTTAGTGTCTTTGAATCTGTACAACAAAAGTGGCAAATGATAACACTTGAAGCCCAGTGAAACAAAAAGCAACAGCACATTTTGCAACACAGTTTTGTAATTCATGTGTCCATCCATGAGCACTACTTAGTCTTGCATTCTGTTTAAGGCTGTTGTTCAAATCCAAACTTTTCTTTGAGCCACCAATCCCCAATGAAAAAATAAATCCTGCTATGGTAATTTGAAATTTTGATTACTTCCTTATTGCATAACATGCCAAACTTAATTATTTCTGATTTTATCTTCAGGCTTAAAATTTCCCAACAGAACAGTCTTATATAATGAATAATAAATTCCTAAGAATTTGAGACAGACGTACTCCTCCAGTAAAATCATCAAAAACTGAGACCCTCGCCAAGCATCTTGTTTGGTTCCAAGGACCAAGTCCAATCCACAATTATGCAAAAACCAACCAACCACACAAAGCATCTTAGATAAGAACCAAATATATAGCCCTACACTAGCATGAGTCATGAGTCATGACCCTTGGCTGTAACATAATTTTGCGCACCAAACACATAACCACACAAGTATTAGACATGTAGCTCACAAAATGCAGTTGACTGCAGTCAGCAACGAGAAAGTAATCTTGCTTGGCAGGCATAACTTTCAAAATACTGCTTTTGTAGTCTTTGAACCATAAGTAGTTTTGTTATGCAGGGTCATAGCTTTGCAACCTATATGCAGCTCTCATTTACAATGAGCAAAGGAAAACAATTTCTATAGTTCATATGTGATCTTGTTTGCATTGAGTCTACATATATTATTTGATGCCAGAAACAGGAATGAAGAAAATTTAAAATTACAACGAAACTTAAAAGATAAATTTGCAGTGTGTGAGAGAAAAATATTTAGTCACAGTATAATGTAAAGCCATTTTAGAGCCCAACAACAACTATAAACATTAAAAAAAAGGATCTATCAGCATCCCAACCAAAATTGCAACTTATTACCAATTTCATTCAAGTGACATTTGGAGAACAAATTTCTAAGAATTTCCCACCAGTGCAGCATAAGCATTCAATTGACATTTCAGCAAGTCTTGTAAAAATTATGATTATTATATGAAAGCTGTCAAGTTAAGCTCTATCATCATTCTTCTCATGCAACTACCACTAGCATCACAGAGTGAACAAAAGGGTCAAGTCTGAACTTACCAGCAAAACTCAAAGTTGCGAGGGTCTTCTGATAAGAGCGAGCACAGTACAAGCATCCATACACCATGGGTCCTGGAATTTTTTCCCCCGAAAAGACAAAACAAGAATCCAGTATGAAATTCAGATATTTTTTTAAAGAGAAAAAAAATCGAAAACCCAAGCTCAAAAGATGAATTGCAGTCAAAAAGAGAAATGAAAATCTCCAATAATCAGGAAAAAAAATAGTTTGAAAAAGAACCTAAAACGGGTCCTCGGCCAGCTTCGTCGATTCCCATGATGCAAGGCTGGGATGCCCATTCTGGGAGAAGGATCGCTTCAGAGCCCATTGCGAGTTGCTTCCGGGGGCTAATCGGCGATTCAAGATATGCGCGGGTTTTATTACTTTCCCGCCATAAAATATGGCCTTTGGGTTCAGTCTCTCACCTGTCCGAGCAAAAGATACTTTCCTTGTTATCATATGGAAAATGTTTGTAGGGAGGATTACAAAGATAAGGAACAAAGAAATTAATTATTTTTATTTTACTTACATGTCAAATGTTATTTATAAATAGGTGGGATGAGTAATAATGTTTTTATTCGACATTTGTATATAATTTTCCTTATGTTTTCAATGAGAATGATAGATTTGAAAAATAGTAATTCATTTTATAAACAAAATTTACAAATAAATGTATAATGTATTTAAAATGATTGTAACCCGATTGTTTTGACTCGATGGTAAATCAATCCTTACATTTTGATTTAGTTATAAGTCATATGCCTGAATTTTGACTCATTATAACTTGATCCCAATAGTTTGAATTATTTATGTTTTAGAAAATAAAGTCATATAGATAATAAAAGTTAAGGATAAATTATAAAACAATGAAAATTATAAGGACAAGTCGCAGTGAGCCAAAGTTGAAAACTTGTATTATAAGCGAATCAAAATTATAAAAATTGAATTGCATCAAAAAGTCAAAGTGTATTACAACTAAATTAAAACTATATAAACCGAAAGATTAATTTTCCCTAAACTCAATGTCAAGAAGGAACAAGTATTCATTGTATTGTTGATCAATAGGTTAAATTCAACCTTTATTATATTCTTGAAACTTGATAATTGGAAATTACGTGATCAACTTATATTTAAATTTCAAATTTGATTATCCTAATGCCACCTTCACCTTCGGATCATTGATGGCACGTTTAGCTTCAAAGCTGCCTACATGATGGTGTATGAACATCAAGATTCAATACCATAAAAGTCTGGTAATTTCCCATGCCTAAAAAGATTTTTTTTTTTTTCTATCATTAATAGAAGACTATTTAGAACCAATATCAATTATCCCCAAATAGGTCATATATTAAGGATAAGAGAGAGTATCTTTTTGCTCTGACTTGTAAGTTTGACTTAGAGAGAATATAAGGAAGAGAACAGTATGGCTGAATTTCAATGATAGTCATGGCTCCAAGTCTTGGGAAATATACATGTTGGCTGCCATGGAAGAATAGATGCAAAGGAGTGATAGAAGACACTAATTGTTCAATCCATGATATCCGCTACATCTTGCTTCATGTGGAGGCCTAATATGAAATTCAACGAGAGGATGACTCTTGGGATTTAAGAATAAGCTACGCTTTCTTCCATCCATTTTGACTCAATTGATGGCCCTCTTGATGCACTGTCGGTTTGGCTAAACGTTTTAAGGGTGTTGGAGACCAAAAAAAAAAAAAAAACACACAGTAGAAATATCAGTGAAAAAACAAAAAAAAATCAGTTGAAAGTGTTTGAATTAACTTTTTTCTGAATGAGTTTTTTTTGCAAAAAAGCATCATTGTTTCAAAATCTCAATCCTGGAGCCTTGGGCGGCCAGTGTTTGCAACTATCTGAAAAGAGCTTTTTTTTTTTTTAATAAAAAACAAAAAAAGGTATTGGGAGAAAAGGGAGGATTTTCTCCTCATCTTTTTTCTTTTTTTGCTCATCAGCCCATTTTTTCATTGAAAAGATAAGTGAAATTTTGATTGATCGGGACAAATATGATTTATAATGAGGGATGTATTGGGAGAGGTCAAGGGTAGGGTATTTAATACCCTTTGCCTACTTTAAATGGTGGGGTTGGCACATGCCCCACCATTTAATGAAATGTTTTTTTTTAAAAAAAAAAAAAAAAAAAAAAAAAAAAGCAAATTTCCCTTTCTCTTTTTTTGTTGTTTTTTTATTTTATTTCTTATACATTTTTTTATCATATTTATATGATTACAATATGTGATCCCGGAATAATAATCTTATTTATAACCATCAAACTTCCTTGATTTTTTATACCCTTATCCTCAATTATCACAATCTAAAAAACTAATACATATATATATATATATATTCAATAAAATTCATACCATTTTCAGTCATTTTCTATGTTAATTGACTTTTTGAATAATAATCTAAACACGTTTCAGTTTGAAAAAAAGTCACTTCTGTTACCGCCAATTCAACCAAAAATCATATTTACAATATGATTTTTTTTTTTCTAATCTTACTACTACAAAAGTCAAATAAAAAATAAGTCATTTCTCATGCTACTAATTCAAAAGCTCTTGGTTTTTTTTTTCTTTTTTTGATAAAAGAGGAGGCACAAGGCCGAAATAAATTACATAATTAAACTAAAGGGGGAATTTAATACCAAACACTATTGATCCACCCAAGCTCTAAGAACCATGCGACAATCACTCAAAATATCTGACTTGGATAACCCCAACTTTGCAAGAGCATCAACGATCCTATTGCATTCTCGGGGAATGTGGCGAAGGGATACTACCTAATCTCTATCCATCAAGTCTCTAATATGATCAACTAGCAAACTGTCAGTGTTCAAATTCCTATTTAGAAGTTTAAATACTGTATCATTTGCATCCGACTCCAAAACCAACTTCTTAAACCCAAGATTCCAAGTAAGTTGGAGGCCCTCCAAAATGGCCCACTCTTCGGCACAATTAGCATTGCAGATTCCAATACTCTTTGTGAAACCGGCAATCCATTCCCCTTGACGTCCACGGATAACTCCCCCAACTCCTACCAGAGCCATTCTTAGGCTCATTCTCCATCCACATTTACCTTAACCCAGTTGGTTTTTTTTATTGCGTTTTGATCCTGATCGTAACTTTCTAGATTTGATCTTGCCATTTCAATTTTTTTTTTTTTTTAAGAAATAAAAAAGAGAGTCCAACTAAGGTTTGAAACATGGAGCAAGGCCTTAACGGATTCACTTGGTGGAGTCCTTAAAACATGGTTTGTTTTTTGGATCCGTTGGGTGAATTTGGGTACAACACGTGGTGGAAGCAAACATAATTAATGGAGTGGGCCTATTTTTTTTTTTTTTTTTTTTTTTTTGGCGTTTGATGTTCACACATCATCACTGCTTTGTCTCATTCATCATTTTCATTCAGTTTGTCTTTTCATGGACTTGGACTCTCTACTTTAATTTCCTTGGATGCTTCCTTCTCTCTCAGTTTTGCAACCCCCACAACCCAACACAAAAACATGGATGAGCTCAATTCACTTCACCGACAGAGTTACCTTGTAATGTGATGAACTCATGGCTAACAAACCTGTTGTTTTTTTAGTTCAATTGGTAAAGGGGTTAGACTTTCTCACCCAAAGGGAGGAGGTTCGATCCTGGAATTAGTCAAGACGCTGGGGGAGACATTCTAGGGGCCTATAAAGCAGTGGAAATGCTAGGTGGAAGTGAAGACATGTGTCTTCTCTCCTAACCCAATATATCCTATGGATTGGGCTCTAAAAGCCCTACCTCTTTCTTAGATTGTGGGTGAGTAGAGCCCAACCTCTTTCCTAAAATTTTTATATATAAAAAAAAGAAAAAAAATCATGGCTAACAATGTTGTAATTGGTAATGCAATGCCTTAAACATTATTGTCTCCAATAAAAAGATACATGTGCCTAAGAAAAAAAAATCATTCAATTGATTTGGAACCTGGTGATAACATGAAAATGTTCTTATAAGTGGAAGACTATGGATTTAATCTTGCTTGTAATCTTAGGCCTCTTCGTGCCTAGTCCTTTAAATCTTAAAAAGAGGGATTGAACATCAAAATTGTGAAAACCACTCCACAACTTATTTTTAATCCATCATATTTGAACATGTTTGTTAGTACAAGACTTCTCAAGATATATTTGTTACAAGACAGTTTACTAGTTTTCAACATATTTGTTGAAACAAGGCTTTTCAATATATAAAACAAATATATGTGTTAGGATATTCGTTAAATTGTAACCCGTTTTTCTCACACAGACATCAATATAAAGTACTATGTTTTAATATTGCCTGCAATCCTTTATATAAGATCTTGTTTGTTTAAATTACATTATGAATAGGATCTTATATTAAAGACTATAAGTAGAATTAAAAATAGATAAAATTAGTGAAATATCTTTGTTTAAAAATTTTATTAGGCAGAAGGACCTGAATTCAAGTAATGACATTTTCTATATATAAAATTTTATATATACTAATAGTTCATAAAATTTCTAAATAGGGGTTTTTCATTGATTTTCCTTTAAAATAATATTTTTTGTGATTTTTTTCAGGTTAAAGTGGAATAAGGAAAAAGAAAGGAAAAGTGAACTTGGTCTTTTTATGATAAACAAAGAAAAATTGAAGATGGATACGAGACGTTTTCATTTTTAAAGAAAAGTTAAGGTGTAATGTAACTTGCGTTAATTAGGTTTAGTAGTTAAGATGTAATTACTAAGAGATATAAAATGTAACAATCAAATTTAATATGAACAAGAGAAAAACAAAAACAAAACTAAGAAATGATGAAAGTGGTAGTAAAATTGAAAGTTGAAGAGAAGTAGTTGGTGGTTACAATGGTAGCAAGAGAAGTTGATGGTGAAATATTAGCGATGTTGTGAATGTGATGTGAGTAACAAGTTATCTCAATTCTCAACTATATTATGATGTGTAAGACCCATGATTCAATTATGAATGTGAGGTGTTGTGGACACAATCATTCACAACTTAAAATCATTTACTCTATATAGTGAGTGCTCTACACGTTTGCTATCTTCATTTTTGTTTTCTTTACAAAAACTCATTAATTATACATTATAATTTCAACAATTTAATCATGAGCTCCTCTACTTTGAGAATAATATTTAATATTGAAATTTATTTCAGAAGTGAGGGAAGTACTTTTTGGTGGTCCTTAATTATAAGACCAAATTTAATTTTTTTTTTTAAAGATTAAAGAAGTAATTAGATTATTTTTATTTTTATTGTTTTCTCAAAACTAATTAGTTTGAATAATAAACTAATATATAAGTTAAATTTTTTTTACAAAAGATTAATGAAATTTAATTAAATTACTTTAGAATATTTGTATTTGTGTTTTTTTTTTCTAAGCTAACTAGTTTCAAAACTAATTAGTTTAATTAATAAACTAATATATAATCTAAGAATATACAACATATGATATGATTAAGTAATTTATTTAGCTTCTTAATCTCTCCAAAAAAAGTCAAATCTGTTTTATAATTAGGGATGGAATATATATATGATTAAGTAACTTATTTAGTACTATAATAAATGTTATGGAAATACCCTAGGAGATTTCATAGTGTCTCTCCATTTTGGTCAACTCTTGACCCAAGCTTTTTTAAATTATAGGGAAAAATCAAAGTTTGACAAAGTTTGATTCCCAATCTTTCTTAATTACAATAAAGTCAGATGTGTGTGTGGACGGTTTATGGGGAAGAAAAATTTAGTGCATGATTTAAGCTTGTAGTTCCAATTTATGTCTTTAAATTAATAACAAATAATTATATATGTAAAATTATTATATTGAAATAAAGAAAAGTGATAAAGTAGGAAAGTTAAAGCCTTAAAGGGAAAAGAGCCAGCAGATGGAGAAATAACGGAAGGTGGAGGTGCCGTAGTGGCAAGACTATTGCCTGAAACAAGCGAGGCAATAATTATGCTCACGAATGCAATTAATGGGGTCACCAAAACTCTTGTGAATGTCTTATAATTATTATTCTTCTTCATAAATATTTGAGTAATATAATATTTCTTTGTTTACCAAACCAAAACAAAGGTCATTAAAATTTGGAACCTTTTTCCTTTTTCTTGATGAGAATCACTCTAAGATCTCAACTTAAGGAAGCTTGATCTAGTGGTGAATTGGCTAGATTATAAAGTAGGTAAATTGAGTTTGAATCCCGCGTAGTTCAAAAAGACCCCTTGAGAGAGGTATCATGATTGTAAAACTTGATCCGAATTAGTCGAGACATCATGATTGTAAAACTTGATCTGAATTAGTCAATTCTGAATTAGTTGGTTGATCGGATATCTGTTAATAAGATCTAGACGGACATTGAGTAAAATCTCAATTATAAGTAAACAATATAGACTTGTTACTGTTTCCTATACCGGAAACCTGCTCACTTGTCATAGAACATTTTGGTTATTACATTTTCCCCTTTAAGATCTTAGTGATTCTCCTCTCCTTTTTTTAAAATAATGAAAAAGGATGAGGGCACAGATAGATGGTGCATGTGACAACCTTATCCAAAAGGGCAAAAAGAGAGAAGAATAAATGCCCTTGTTCCTCTAAAGGCCAGGTAGACAGATTCACAATATCATGCATTACTACACAAAAGAAGTCACCATCATTTGCCTATACATGTGCTTCGTTTATCAAACCAGCACACCACAATTTCCAAATCTCATTCACCTTCACAAAAGTACAAGTAAATATAACTCCAACACTTTCTGATAAAACTCATCCCTAACATAATTTCTTTTTTTTTTTCACCTTTTGAACTTTTTTCTATACACATATTGGGGCTTGGAACTTGGGAACTAAAGATATCATAATATCTGATGAACTCAAATCACTTTCATTGAACAATCATCTGAAGAACTGATTCCATTTTTTCTGTATTTCTGCAACTGCGAATCAAGTCCAGGTACTTCATAGCATCGTGAGATGAGAGCCCTTCCAGCAGGAACTTGAATAAACGATTGTGTGTCGCTTGCATCACCTCGAAACATTGCTCCACCGCACTCTGTTCTTCGTCTTTGCTCATCTCCACCGCCTCCATTAATGGAAGCAACTCTACTTCCTCTTCTCTGAAGTGTTGCTTGCATTGCCCCTGTGTGTAAACAAATCATCACCAACCAAATAAGCCCAAAGTTCAAATGATGCTAGTACATTGTACTTAATTAAGTTTTGATGATGATTTACCTGCAACAATTTAAGCCTAGAAGAGAGATTGGAGAGAGCTTCTCTGTAACCAGGGCTTCCACAGTTTAAAACCCCAACAGATTTTATAACTTCTTTGATGCCATTCATGAGTGGTAGGTCCCTAGCATGTTCCTCCTTTGCAGCTTTTGATAGCCCTGACCATACAAGTACATTTTCACATTCCATTATTTTCTTCATAGAATTGATTCAAAAGCAAGCAAGCCAGCAAGCAAATTCCTCTTCTTTTTTTATTTTTTTCAGATACAAAATGTATGTAAAGACTTCAAACTAGAATTGCCATTTTATTTTCTTATTTTCCACTTATTAATCATAAACTATGAAACTCCAAAACATTGCATTGAGCATCTCGTAGCAGACAAGTTGAACATAAAGATTCGAAGATAAGATTAAATAAAAATCAAGTTGAAACCCCTCTACAAAAATAATTACAGTGATCACATGATATACATATACTTAAAAATACCAAACAGATCCAAATCCAATAATGACTAAATACATACATGTGTTTTATTCTTCATAACCTAAATCGTTAAGCTATCCAGTGGTAATTAATAAGATTATCTGACTTCTGTGTAATTATTGAGTAAACTGTAATATAATAATAAAGTATGGGAAATACATGAACCTAATACCTAATCCCTAAGGATAACCACATCCACAATAATTAACTACTCCCTCCGGTCCTAATTATAGGAACACTTTTTGGAGTTGGTTTTGGTCCTAATTATAAGAGCAAGTTTTAACTTTTGTCAATTTTTTCCTATAATACCCCTATTTATACTAAAATGGTAATTGCTCTTAAATTTTAAGCATGAAGACTGCTGCCTTAGGACAAAGATATAATACATTTGACTTAGGTCTATGGAGGATATATTATGACTTATAAAAATATTCTATTTCTTCAAATTATTTTTTCCCAATGTAAAACAATAACAGATAAAATACCTCACTAAAGTAGATAAAAATATATGTCCCGATTTTGTATAATAAATCATTCAATCCTTCTGTAAGACATCAGACATATTAAAGGAAGGCTCTAAGGAGTAAGAATAGGAAATGAGATTTTTTTTTTAAAAAAAAAAACTTAATTATATTTTTATTTTAAAAAAAATTTAAAACATAATTTATACATATTGATTTAAAAAATTTAAAATTAAAAACATAAAATTAGAAATTAAAAGTTATCTAATTAGAGGCAAAACGAAGTGGGAATCGTGTGTGCATATATATGGTGATGATTTTGTTGCGGATTCTAGATCAGAGCCAGCATTAATTAATATGACTCTGAAAAGAAGTATTATTGTTAGCGCTAACAAATTAAGTGATGAATACAATATAGAGGCAAGGTTTTATTTATGAACCTGGCCACCAACAGTCTGGGTAACGAGGCGGCCCCGGCCTTCATTTGCTACGGATATGGTGACGCCTTCCTTTCAAATAATTGAATAAGGGTATTTGAATAAGGGTATTTTAGGAAAATACACATAATTAACTAATTTAACTCCCTTCCTTAATCCCTCCAAATTCTGGTAATTTGTTCCTATAATTAGGACCGGAGGGAGTATGATTATTCAGGTGTACTACTAACGCTCCTAATTCAATTACCACTCTGGTCCTATTTATAAGTCCCCTTTTGACTAAATCACACATAAGGAGAGGTAGTTTCCAATGATTATGGGTGAATTTTCAACTTTACCCTCATTTATGATCGATGCCCAGACCTTCAACTTTTTCTTCTCTCTCTATTTCCATTGGTAAAATTAAAATTGTATGATTATTCAGGTGTACTACTAACGCTCCTAATTCAATTATTTTATCAAATCACCCCTCTAATACTATCCTTTTCATTGAGAAAAATCAATCATTATAAGTAAAGACTAAAGATTATTCAGGGGTACTAATAACGCTCCAATTACAATTATTTCTATCAAACCACCCATCCAATACTTTCCTTTTCACTGTCAAATTCATCATCATAATTAAACAAAAGAAAACTCATATGCGCACTTCCCTGAACAGTTCATTGACTATGACATCTGAAAGAACTTTTATCTGAAACAAAGTAGTTGATAATGTAACAGATTCAGAGAAATGCACACGCTGGGATTCAACCTCCACACGCCCAGTTGGCCACAACTCTGATGATTGAAATTGAATCTTAATCTTAATCGTCTCTAGTTCGAGCAGCATATTATATTATAGACCAAAAAATTGCTGAAAGAAGTAGTGAAGTTTATATAGAATGCGGTACTACACACAGTAAGAAGCGTGGAGCTAACCTCGATCGGCCTTGTCGAAGATGGGGAAGAGGACTCTCTCTTCCATCTGAGCGTGCTCAAGCATCAACTCAAGCAGCTGCGAGTAGCTCTTAGCAAACTTCTTCGCCTCCATTACTGGACTTCCCATCGTCGGATCTGCGGCCTTCTTTCCGCCACGTGTCGCCAGATCCTCCGCCCATCTCATCATCCTCTCCAAATGCCACAGCATGCTTTTGTGGTGCAGCCTCGTTACCCTCACCATCACCGGCGTCGTTTCATCCTCTTCCCTTCCTCCACCTCCCGCTGCCGCCGTGACCGCAGCCACCGCCGTTGTCCGTGTCGGCTGCGGGTTTGGAAACCGCGCGTCGATGAAGCGGAGCAATGTCTCTCGGTTGCCTGAGATAGTGTCGGATCCTACCTGGAGTGTAACCGGGCTATCCGGATCGGAAGCTTCGGCACGCGCGAACTCTCCAGCCAACGTGTTTCTTTGGGCAGAGGGAACGAAGTCAAGAGAGACGGCCCTATGAATGAGGGCAAAACGAATGTAGGCGGCGAGAACGCTCTTGGGCGAGCCGTATAAACGGACGGTGGGGTAAGCAGACTGAGCTCCGTCATGTGGTACAATCTCCGCCGTTAACTTCTCCGATGTACCCACACAATTACCCATTACAGAAAGAAACCTAAGGATGAGGAAGAAATTGCAATGAGTCAAGATTTTTCCGGGAAACAAGCAGAAGTTAAGAAGAGGGTAAGAGTTTTCTTAGAGAAGAAAAAAGTTATCAAGGACACACAGAGAGCAATGGTGGTTGAAGCTTAAATAGCAATATTAGTTTGGTAGAGACTAGAGAGAGAGAGAGAGAGAGAGAGAGATATGGATGAAAGAGCAGTCAAACCGAAAGCAACTGAGTAATTAAATTTCACCTCTGTATAATTTTGCAGGGGCACAGAGAGAGAGAGAGAGAGAGAGAGAGAGAGAGAGAGAGACTGTGTTGTTTTGTGAGGAGGGATAGCGTAAAGGGAAAGGATTGAATCAAGGAACGTGAGTGTGTATTTGGGGAATTTCCTTGTTTTGGAAGGAAATAAACTTAATTTTCTCCCATTTTCAGGAGCCGCGGAAAAATTCAGCCAAGATATTCTAATTTAATTCAATAATTAATCCATAATGAGCCGTTGTTTGTTGACTTAAAATAATAATAATAATAAAGCCAATGTAAATTATGATTTTAAAAGGATAATTACATTATCAAAAAAAGATAATTAAGGTAATCCATCTAAATTAAATTATTTCAATATAAGTAATCTGTAATCCAATGGTCATTTTAGTTCTAAATTTGTTTATTGATTATTAATTTGTACTCACCTTTCTTCAACTTTAGTAGCCAAGCTAAGCATTAATTTAGTTAGATAACACCATATACTGTTGATTTGGATTAATGGTAGAACATGCTTTTTCCAAATATGATTTATAATATATGAGATAAGTTTGTGAGAGGAGATTTATCTCAACTTAAATTTAAACGCGTATTTTTCAACACCAATTCAATTAGACCTATTTTATTCCAAATTAAAAAAAAGTTACAACTTTACCTAATATTAAATTAGGTTTTGAATGAGAGACAAAAATATAATGAATCATATTTAAACATTAATTATAAAGATAAAATTAATCCCAAAAAAAAAAAGTATTACTGCTGTCCAAATAACTTATGTTTGGACACAATTCTTCTAAAAGTAATTTGTATGAGCAATATAATTACTATTCCTATTTGGTAGATGACATTCAATGTACTAGAGAATGTAATGTATTAATGTCTTGTACTCTTATTTAACAAGTAAAATACGCATGTGAATGCATTTATTTGTTTATATTTCTTGTCTCAAATAATAACCATTGTTAAATTAATTCAATTCATTCTCAAGTAACAAATTTTCATTTATTTTTTTAATAAATGACATTAGTAAATTTTACATCGAATTTTTTTTTTTCCAAGTTGCCTCGACATTTGATGTACCCTTCAATGACATCACTATCTTTACCTATAAGAAGATTTCGCTCAATGGTCTTTTTATTTATTTTAATTTCATAGAAATCTTGAAAAAGAATATAAATTAGTTGTTTCAATCTTTTTCCATCAATCTCTATAAAACCAATGTATCAACAATTCCTCATTTTCTAAATCCTATTTTGTTGATTTTTATGTAATTCACTTTTTTTTGTTAAATATATGTATTTTTTTATTTGAGATAATATTATCTGAGACATTATCAGACAATAAATATAATAATTCTATTAAAATAAATTGGTGTTTCTAGATGATTTATCTTATCACGGAGTATTTATATGGGTAAAGATAAGTTGCTGAGGGAGAGGCACATTCCACTAAGAAGAGATAAAGATAGTAAAGATTAAAGAAGAATCATTTAGAACTTTATTTTAAAGATTTAGTCAAATCCTTTATATTTTATAACAGATCTATAATTTTGTTTTACCTGAGATTACCAGATCTATAATGGATCTTATAGGATAGGAAAATATTTATATAGTAATTAGAACTCCAAAGTACTGAGAAGATAAAGTAAACATCATTAGTTACGATGATAATTTAAAATATTAATTTAATTATTGAAATATGTAGGAATGCATGAAAATAGGAGAGATATAGAGTAATTTAATATGGTTCTCGTTCGTACAATAGGGGAATCAGTAAAACTGTAAAAGCTCGTGGTGGGGCCATTGGGGTGGCCCATTTTTGGACATTGACGTGGGAAGCACAAACCATTGGTGCCAGTGGCAGCTCGAGGAATGAGTCAATGTCACACAGGTTTGTTATATTCGTTAGAGACTTGTACTGTTTATTTATTATTATTTTTTTTAATCTTTTGTTTTTCTTATGGAGGTTTCCCTTAAAAGACGTAGTGGTTTCACCCTTTTCTAATAAATATGTTTTTTGGAATTTAAATTTGTGTTCTCTTTCTTAAAAAAATGAGGCTTTTTAGCATTTTAACCACCAGGTTATTAGTTGTCCTATTTAAGTTTAACCCAAATGTAAAAAAATAAATAGCCATTTTCAATGGGAAAAAAAGAAAAAAAATTCTTTTAAAATTGATAAAAGACAAATAAGGGTATCAAATTTTAATGATTCGAAAGGCATTGATTTAAAATTTTGAAATATTAACAAATGTGGCAAATTACCTAACTATATTTAGTTTTTTTAAAGAAATCCTCAAACCTCTTGTTGGCATGTTACCAGAACTTCGATGACTGGTCACCTACACTTGGTCTTCGGCAAGATCACTTGAGCTTTGGTAAAGAGGCCAGCTTGGGGGTTTAAGGATTCTTTAAAGAATAAAAAAAGGGTAATTAGGTAATTTCTCACATTTTACAACATTTTAAAAGTAAAAATCAGTCCATTTAGGATTATTGAAGTTTCAACACCCTTATTTGTTTTCTATCAATTTTAACGTATTTTTCTCTTTTTCAATTAAAATATCAGTTGCATATTTTTAATTTGTTGATATCAAATTTCAAAAGCTTGACTTGAAATTTCTATACCTATAAAAAATTTTTAAAAATAATTTTTCAATTTTACATGCTGAAAGTTAAAACTTTTTAGGTAACTTTGAATCCAAAAGAACTCTGGAAATAATATTGCTCATGAGTAAAAACTTTCGAAACAAATTTACACCTTAACTTTTTTTTTTTTAAAGGATCAATTATCTATTGGGATGAACCTTTTAAATTTTTTTATTTTTTCGAGTCGGGCTCACAATTGTTGGAGAAGAGCTTCTAACACCATTTTCTTCATTCTCATGCCACAAACTGAAGAGATAATTAAGGAAGAGCAAATCCTTATCACGATATGAACCTTTTTTTTATTTTTTTATTTTATTTTTATTTTTTTATAACAGGGATATGAACATTTTAAATTAAATAATGAGTCTCAGAGTTATGAGATCTATTAATTTTTTGGTCAAAAAGTCAGAACGTCGCATAAACATTGGGCCTGTACTTGCAGCCCATTTTAGCCCCATGTAACTGATATAAAAGTGACTAGGCCTCTTCTTGTAAGCCCGTTTTAGATAATGTTTTGCAGGCTCTTATAAGCCCGAACGTAATAGAAACTCTAAACTTATTTTATCTAGGTTAATAGTATTGTTAACTTTTACCCCTCATTCTTAGGTTCAATTGGTGAAAGGGTCAAAATCACTCACCAAAAAGGAGGGGATTCGATCCTGGAGTTGGTCAAAGCGCTGGAGGAGGCATCATAAGGTCTCACCAAAAGGGGATACAAAGCGTTGGAAACAGATCATAGGAAGATGGAAATTAGGAAGAGATGGAGACATGTGTACTCTCTAACCCAAGTATATCCTGTAGACGGACTCAAGCGCCTACCCTTGGATCGTGGGTGAGCCCAACCTCTTTCTTAAAATTTTATATATAAAAAGAAAGTATTGTTAACTTTTACGGTTTGGTTGAATTTTGATTTTGATCTTTATAACTAATCATTATACTTTTTTAGTTTGATGAATAATCTATGTACTTGAACTCAGACCAATTTCTTAGAAACTATAATGACCAAAACTAATAATTTAAAATTACAGAGACTAAAATTAAAATGTGATCAAATTGTAAGAGCTACCCAATATTTAGGGAAACATTAAAAGTTGAGAGCTTTTTGGAAAAAGCTATCACATAAAGCTTTTTCCTTAACTGACTTTTAGGATTTTTTTTTTAAAAAAAATCTCAATAAACTTAAAACTCAACCCAAATAAAACTCAACCCAAATATTCCATTTTTGATTTTTTTTTTCTACTCCTACTTTTTTCTTACTTTAAACTACTTAAAGCTCTATAAAAACAGGGCCACCATTATTAGCTTTTACAGTTTTGTTGAATTTTAGTTTTAATTTTTATAGCTAGTCCTTTTATTTTTTAGTTTGACGAATGATCTATGTACTTATATTCGGACCAATTTTTTAGAAACTATAATGACCAAACTAATAATTTAAAATTATAGAAACTAAAATCAAAATTGATCAAACAATAAAAATTATAATGATATTAATCATTTTATCTATCAAGCTATTTCTAATAAAGTTGATTAAATCCTTCCAACATGAATCATTAATTTTAAAATATTTATTAAAAGAATTGTCAACATTTAATGTCAAACAAAACAAAAACCCAAAGAAATAAAAACGTGCTAAGCGTAGGACACGTGAACCCATATATCATAGTAATTGACAAAACGTGCAAGCATAATGTGGCTATTCCGGCAACTTTTCTTTGCTTTAAAACCATCACCACATTATAAAATACTAAAAAAATCAATGACAGAAACTATGGGGACACAGTGGAAGATTTAAAAAAATCAATTGCTAAAAAAGTCTTAAGATTATGTTTGCTTAAGTTTTAAGTAAGTGATTTACGTAAATAAAAAAAAACAGTTAAAAATCTATTCTTTAAAGGAAAAATCCCATATAAATACTAGTTGAATTTGTAAAACCCCCAGAAGCCCACCGAAGTTGTAAAAAGACCAAGAAGTGACAAGGACCGCATGAGGGATATACAAATTTAGGTGAAAAGTCCACACCGCCCTCAAGTAACTTTATGAAGACACTGGAGGGAGTAAGACCACTCCATTCTCATTCGACATCCATTTCTCATTCGACCGCTAGCCCTAGTGTATTCTTCATCGTGACGCTTGTTCTTCATCGTCTTCCTCGCAACACCATGAATCCCTTAAGAAAAATCAGGTTTGATTTTCTGAAATTTTAATCATTTGGGATGTGGTGGTTGTTGGGGTTAGACTCGATCCATTGTTGGAAGGTGAAGGAAGGAGAGATAAAGAAAAAGACGAATAGTAAAATGAGCTCAGAAGGCTGAAAAATCGAGTAATGAACAGTAAATGCGTTTGAGGAAGAAGGTGAACAATAAATGTGGACTTTTAACAAAATTCGTAATGGGATTAATAAGTTTAGTAATGGGTTAACCTTCAACGATTATTTTCATATCAACGGTCATTGAAAGTTAAGCAAAAAAAAAAAAAAAAAAAAAAGAAGTTACAATGACTATTTTTAAGAAAACAGTGGTTGAAAGTAATTTTAATGAAAAAACAAAGTCGTAAAAAACTTTTGATGACTATTTTTAAGAAAACAATCATGAAAAGTTACAATGACTGTTTTTTCCTTCTTAAAAACAGTCATCAAAAGTTTTTAACGATTTTTTTTGAAAAAATAGTCGTAAAAAATATTTTCAACCATTGTTTTCTTAAAAGCAGTCGTTGTAACTTCTTCTTCTTCTTTTGCTTAGGTTTCAACGACGGTTTATATGAAAATAATCGTTGAAAGTTAAGCTATATCTCGAATTTATTAATCCTATTACAAATTTTGTTAAAAATCCATATTTACTGTTCACCTTCTTCCTCAAACACATTTACTTTTCATTACTGGATTTTTTAGCCTTTTGAGATCGTTTTACTATTCACCTTTTTCTTTATCTTTTTTTTTTCATCTTCCAAAAATGGATCGAGTCTAACCCCAACAACCACCACATCCCAAATGATTAAAATTTCAGAAAATCAAACCTGATTTTTCTTAAGGGATTCATGGCGTCACGAGGAAGACGATGAAGAATGAGCATTGCGATGAAGATGATGAAGAATGTGCTAGGGCGGTTGAATGAGAAATGGATTTTAAATGAGAATGGAGTGACCTTACTCCCACTAGTGTCTTCATAAAGTTACTTAAGGGCGGTGTGGACTTTTTTCAATTCGAATTTGCATATTCCTTATGCGTCCTGTCACTTCTCGTCTTTTTTACAAATTTAATGGAGTTCTGGGATTTTACAAATTCAACTGGTATTTATATAAGGTTTCCCCTTCTTTCAATTATGTTTTTATATGTAAAGAGGGGTATAGTTGGAAAAAACGAAATGCTTTGTGAAGAAATAGGCATATATAAGACGCTATTCTCATTGGCTTCTTTAAGCAAAAAAATAATTCTCATTGGCTTCGCGCGCCATTTCCACGTGTACCCCGCTCGATAGTCGATCCAGACGATTGAAAGTTGAAATTGAAACCGATAAAATTGAAGTCATCCTCGATCAACACATCATTCTTGCACTAGAAGAAAGGAAGAGGAAGGAAGCGAACCGTGGAAATTTCACTTCTGGTTTCTCTCTCTCTCCCATCTCTGTTTCAATTTATGTATGGATTCCTCTCAAACTAAGTTTTGGCGTTGTTTATCGGGCAACCTTACTGTAGTTTGAGCTATTCCGACAAATTGCAGTTACATTTGCTTTTTTACAATTGAAGTTAGTTGTACTTAGGGTTTTTCCCTTGTATTTATCCTTTATTTGGCTCTGACCTGAAGCACGGCTTAATTCATACGTAGCTACTAAGGTTGTGGCTGTCGTTTGATGAAGGGTTTTTCCAAATTAGCTCGGATGAACTTTCTTTTCTTTTCCATTTTTCTTAATTGAATTTTGGATTTACAGCGTTTGGTACAAAGAATTTATCGTACCCAGAGATGTTTTTCTTGGGTTTTTTTTTTTTTTTTTTTTTGTTTTTTTTTTGTTGTTGTTGCACCAATTCACTGTAGATGGTGTTGGGAGTAGGAAGAGGGGCTTTTCTGTGTGTGGAATGGGTGAATATCTTTCAACTCTCAACTCTTTATTTTTCTCATTTTTGTTCACTTTATTTGGATTTATTTTCTTTATTTAGAAGTTAGAACCACCAAATACTAGTACTTGCAGGCAAACCAGGTGGCCTTTAGCATCTAGTTATGTACCCCTAACTGATATCCATACATGAACTACAATAATTTGGATGCGTGACTATGAAAACCTTTGTACGCAATCATATTTCTAATCCCAACCGACTGAATCAATTAGACAATGGTGCAGTTAGCAGTTTTTGAGTTAAAACCTTCCACTTGATTGGGGTTTTGCTTTGTGCCTGAACTATTCATTAACAATTTCTGAGATAGTGATTGGCATTTGAGGGTTTTTTTTTTTTATAATTTTATTTTGATGATATATTTTGTAATTTAATTTCTTTTTATCAAATTATGGATTTACCGCTTGTTTAAGTCTTTGTTGGCATTGTTTTATTCAGGCCCTGGCTTTGTTTCGTGGAGCTACCTTGAGATGAGTCAGCGGGGCTTAATTTATAGCTTTGTTGCTAAAGGAACTGTTGTGTTAGCCGAGCACACAACATATACAGGAAATTTCAGTACAATTGCTGTTCAATGCTTGCAGAAGCTACCTTCCAACAGCAGCAAGTACACATTCTCATGTGATGGGCATACATTCAACTTCCTCATAGACAATGGGTTTGGTATTGACTGTTCTTATTGTTTTTCTTATGAAGTATTTGTGTTGATTGGTTTACATGTCTTTTTCTGAAGTGATTCTTTGCCATGTAGTTTTCCTCGTGGTTGCTGACGAATCAGTTGGAAGGGGTGTGCCTTTCATATTTCTTGAACGAGTGAAGGATGACTTTAACCAGATTTATGGTTCAAGCATTAAGAATAGTGATGATGCTGCACTTGCTGATGAAGATGACTTTTTGAAGACAAATTTGGCATTGCATACAATTTAGACAGAGAATTTGGGTGTGTATATGTGGTTGATTTTCGTTACAGCAGTTTGGCCCTTTGAACTTTTGTTTTCAATCTTTTGTGCAGGCCAAGGCTAAAGGAGCACATGCAGTATTGCACAAACCATCCTGAGGAAATTGGTAAGCTATCAAAAGTAAAGGCTCAAATAACTGAGGTGAAGGGGATAATGATGGACAATATTGAGAAGGTACACGTTTCTTAATCTGTTGTAAGGATGATCAAAATACTTATGCTGTATGAGTGTATGGTTACATGCAAAGCATATCAATTCGGTACACTTCTGGAAAACTTAAGCGTTTGGAGAGGCTTTCAAGTTATGTTGATTGCGAATTTGAATAATGTTATATTGACATGTCCTAACTCTCAAAGAATTGCTGTGTCTGAGGATTTCAGTATTCACTGGGGAAGGGGATAAGTATTCAGTTTGTTGTTCACTAGTATATGAGTCTGGGGATGAGAGAAAAATAAGTTTCTCAGTGTCTGTGGATCGAGACTGTAGTACTCTACCCATATCTTACTGATAAGCATCTTTAACTTGTTGTTAATGTTAAGTACCTTTTATATTGGTAATAGATAATGTTTTAAGGGATGATTCTGTGCAATGGTGAGGATAGTGTGTGGTCTAGAGAAATACTGGTAACTGCAGCTGGGATGTCACCATATTTGGCAGCAAAGGATTATTTCCTCCTATGCCTATTGTTGTGATTCAATTAATGCTTGCAATAATCAGAGGATAGTTTACTAGATTGGAAGAACTCTTAGTGCCTTGTTGCCTAAGGATGTGCTTGTTAGTGAAATATGTTTTCGTCATTCATATTAATATGAAATAATTAGGATATAACAAGAGCCATTTTATCAATCAACTATAGATTTTTATGAGAGAAAATAAGAAATAATGATGATATTGATAGCTGTTCATGGTGAAGTGAATTCAAAAGCGTGGAGTATTTACTGAAGCGTTGCAAGTTCTCTGCTAGACCTGCCTCGAAGTTCCTTCATCATGACAAGCTTAATTCCTAGGTACACCAATGTGATAAGATGTTCTCAGACCCAGGAAAATGAGGAAGACAGTTATTTTTGTGTTCTTTTTTTTCACTCAAATTAATGTTCCCATATTCCTTTCCTGAATGTGCGGCCAGACACGTACTTTACATCTCAGTCCATTGTCATATCTGAGCTTAGATCCTTATCTAAACCAAACTATATTTAAACGGTATTGAACATAAACAGAATGCAACTCAAGTTGTTAGTTCTTGAGTATATCTGCTTAGAGTCTTTGTTAACTTGAGCATCATTCTCTCTTATGTTGCTCTGTAAAGCATGGCATGAACTTATCACTCATTTATAGCACTCTAGTAACATCCTTTGTGTTTCCTGGTTGCAGGTTTTGGATCGTGGCGAGAAGATTGAACTTCTGGTTGATAAAACAGAAAACTTACAGTTCCAGGTATCTATCACTCCTTGTTTGTTCATACTAGTACAGAACGAAAATAGTGACACTTGAAATGTCTACATCAGACCATTGTATTGGGCATGACATGACACATACATTACACAAAGATGCTTCAAATCCTATTGGGTCATAGCATCTATGTCCACATAATGTCCCCTATCCATAATTATTCATTTTACTCCTTCCAATCATAAATATAAGGCATATCTTAAAAGTTGATTTTGATCCTAGATATAAGACATAGTTTTTATATTTGTCAATATTTTCCTAATTTACTTTTGTTGATGTTCCTTTAATAATAATCAAGGAGGAGAGGAAATGCTAGAATTAAGAAAGATGACTAGGGTGTTTTAGAAAATACATGTCATATTAACTAACTCAACTAACTTCCTTAATCTATCAAATTAGGTAAATATGTTTTATACTAAGAATGGGGGAAACTAATGAACGATGATGTGATTTTGTTTCTTGCTCCCAAATTTAGGCTGACAGCTTCCAGAGGCAAGGAAGGACTCTGAGGAGGAAGATGTGGCTTCAGAATCTACATATGAAGCTAATGGTTGGAGGTGGGGTCCTTATTCTGATTATAGTATTGTGGCTTATTGCTTGCAAGGGTTTCAAATGTTGATGGGTATAAGCAAGCTTGTTTTAACACGTATATAACATAAATGGCTGGATGTTAGACGATGAAATTATGCTTGCACGTATAGTTTGATACAGGAGTGCAAAAACAATGTTAGTACCTTAGCCTGTATATGATTTTACGTGGAAAATTGTTTGCTTTCAAGTTCCCACTCAGTTCTTAATTTGAATGGCATCAAGTTAATTACTTGAAGTTGTTAGATCTTGTTGATATAAATTTCTAGTTGTATATTTTCAAGGAGAGTTGGAATGTGGCATTTTTATTAAAATACTACAAGCAGTATCAAAAATTACCAAAATGCTACATTGGAACTTGTTTACCAAAATAGTTCTTCTTCTTACGAGTCTTCATAGAACTCGTTCTTCTGTTGAATGAGTTCTAACGCAGCTTTTGGTAACTATTTTTTATTCTATACCGTTTTGGTAATTTTTTTATACTGTTTGTATTATTTTAATAAAAATGCCAAATGTTCTAAAGTTGGAAACAAAGCCACAGTTTTAGAGTATAAAAGTAATTGGTACTGCAATCATAGACAGATCGATCGTTTAAATTGCTTAGGTAATGATAATCAGATCGGTTAATAAACCGGTTGAGTCAATTTAAACCACAGCCAACCTTGAATCAAATTGGTCATAATAAAAATAATATTTGAATAAAAAAATTAACCTACAAGTATATACAACATTCTATAAACCACTCATAATCTAACCAAATAGAATTGTTAAAGTACAAATATGATTGGCTGCTATTTTGACTATACAACATTCTATAAAACACTCATAATCTAACCAAATAGAATTGTTTTACAAATATGATTGGCTACTATTTTGACCAGCTAATCTGGGGTGAGCTCCTGTGCTACGAGGAAAAGAGAGAAGTAGATACTCTCAGTATCCATGTAATGAGTCCGACATCGGGGAGCCAAGCTCCTGTAGTGAGGTTTATAAGTCCATTGGGTTCTTCTTCTTCATAGGCTAATTTTTGGAGATTGGGCTTTCTCTTTGGGCTTGTGCTCATTACATTGGTGCTTTCATTGAGAGTCGATGTTCGGGAGAGGGCTACCCACAAAGGGGTTTTGACCGGCAAGGCCGAGTCAAGTGCCGTGCGCGGAGGGTCTTGCCGGTCAAGTGCCGTGCGTGGATGGTTCTGACCGGCAAGGCCGAGTGAAGTGCCGTGGAGTCGCTAGGGACATCCCCTCTTGAGGGGTGACTATGTAATGAGTCCTACATCGGGGAGCCAAGCTCTTATAGTGAGGTCTATAAGTCCATTGGGTTCTCCCTCCTCATAGGCCCAAACCCCAAAAGCTAGCCTATGAGGAGGGAGAACCCAATGGACTTATAGACCTACTACAAGAGCTTGGCTTCCGATGTGGGACTCATTACAATCCATTCCCTCAGTATCCATAATATTTACATTCTAACCCTCCAATATTGATCCAAGCATCCAGGGAGAGTTACGTCATCTTTTTCAAATTACCTCATGCGGTAAAAATTACCTCATTTGGTGGCAATGAAATTTTAAAAAGTTGATAATGTAGTTCTCTATGGACACTTGGATCAATATTAGATAGTCAGGATTTAAAACTATTGAAGGATACTGAGGAAATGGAGATTCTGGATCCGAAAAAGAGGCATGTAACATCCTCAATTTTCATGTAAATTAACTATGGGAATATGAGAATTTCTCATCGAATAGGAGTCAATGATATCTTATTTTTCTGACAAGATAAGTTAATTATTGGGAAAAATAATGTGGAATTATTGAGACGTGGTTAATAAATTTGGTTATAGATAATTTAAGATAAGTAATATCAAGAAGAAAAAATATATATATATATATATTTTTCCCTCATTATTCTTATATTTTTCGTCCAATGAAAGAAATAAAAGGGAAGAAGTGATAATCTAATCTTAGGTGTATTAGTGAGTTAAAAGAGAGTTGGATGGAAAACAAATATACTACCTCGTCAGACAAGGGAGAGGAAGAAGGAATTGATGGATGTGACCAAACACAATTAATGGAAGAAGCAAATGGGCATGTTGTACGAGTTGGGGAAAAAGCAATATATACATATATATACCTCCTGCTCTTTCAAAATGGCACAGAAGGTCTTGTCCAAAAAAAAAAAAATGGCACAGAAGGAAGGAGTGATGACGTGATAAATCACAATTAATGGAATTTAAAAAGAGAAGGCAGCCGTATGGTAAGAACCATACCAATTTCTTCTTCAAGAATGGCCCAACGTGAAGAGAAGTAGGAATAAAGGAGGAATAGTAATTTAAAAAGAATTTTGTTTTGTCACATACCACCCATTAAAACCGCTGGCAGGGACAAGTATATCATTGATTTTCTCTTGCTCCAAAAAGGTATATCATTGATTGAGGAAAGCATTGGTACACGTGAATCAAGGAAAGTTTTAACACAAAGTAATGAAACATTTCCCTCCCTGCGCCAGATGTGGTAGAAAGAGAGAGAAAGATGTAAGAGTTCACCATTAATTAAAAAAAAAAAAGGGGAGTGGAGCACGTGGAAGGTAGAAGAAGTGAAGGAAAAATAAATAAAAATAACATACAACTTTTCTTATGCTTTTCCCTGTATCCGGACGAGGGAGTAGTTCAAATACAATTGATTGGACAAATTGGAATTAATGAAGAAAGAGAAGTGGAGGCGCACATTGATTAAGGCAGAGGAGAAATTATTTTTGTTGTCTTCCAACGTTCCTGACGCAAACCAAAGGAAAGAAAAGATAGTAATAAAAAAAAGGGGAAAGAAATGAAGTGAATATTTCTCTTATATTCCTTGGTCATCGCACAAACAGAGGACCAGAGGAGCACGAAAATTGTCATTCCAACACCCCTTCAAGTCGGCTCCACAAGATTAAAGAAAATGAGAGGAAATTTTCCTAGATTTTTCTAGAAAATTGGAGAGTGTTCAAGAGACAATTTGAGCCTAGAATAATCCTTGAAGAATTATTTAAGGAACTCACCCCCCCTCCCTTTAAGGTTGCTGCACGAGCTCAAGAAGTAGAGAAGAAGGAGATCAGAAATCAACAAGACACAAAGAAAAGCCAAGCAGAAACGTGCAAGAAGGAGGTAAGGTTTTAGGTTCTTATTCCACCTTCTTCTACCTACTCTCATTTAAACTAAGACCTTAAGGAAAATCTTCCATGGTGAGTTGAAGGTTGAGGCTGAAAAGGAGGAAGAAATATCTCTAAGGATCAAAGTCTTAAGTCAGTAGAAGACCAAGATCAAGTAAGTAATAGCTAACTACTTTATGATCTTACAATTTCTGATTTAGGAATGTCTGTTCCGTGAGTGTAAACGTTGGGGTCTGACTAGTTCATAAAGAGGGTAAGTGGAGATTCAAACATGAGGTTTATGGTTTAGGAGGAAATATCAGTCTAATATATTAAGAGTTGGTGGGTAAGAAAATGAAAGACTGATTACTTGATTCAGAGGAAGAATTTTGTCCACACCATGATCTGATTCATTTTTTTAAGTTTTAATGTTTCTAAAGTGTTGAAATGATTATTTGTATAGGAGTAAGCCTGGATCATATTTTTTAGAATCAAGAATAAGGAATAAAAATATTGAAATCTGCTTATTGAAGGATTTGTGAGTCAGTTGGCTTCCTTATGCGTTTTGACCTATCAAATAAACATTGGAAATTCTGAGATTTTACAGATAGGAGGTAGACATCCCAAGGATTAATTTGATAGGTAACACGAATTTTTTTGAGCCTTGTGCTAAGAGAACCAAATTTTTGAAAACAGCCCCTGAATCTGAAACTTCTGTCTGACCTGAGGTGGTGTTCGGGTTTGTGGATTGGTTTCGGTTGCAACTGGTCCAAATTAATATTTTTCATTGAAAATAGACACACTAAGGATCAGTTGGCCTTTTGAACTACCTCAATCGGATTTTTCTAGATTTAGTTATGATTTTATGGAGATCAAACACGTGTTGCTGGAATTTCTAGAAAAAGAGGCCGAAATTGGATTAGAATTTACCAACAATAAATTCATTTTTGAAAAGGAATTTAGATTTTTTTTTAATGGTTGAAAAAGGCTTATTTTGAGCCATCAAATAAATATTTTTAAGGAGGAGCTATTTATATTTATATTTATATTTTGGTTATTTTAGGGTCTTGTGATTTTCGTGCATTCGGGAAAAATTATATCGATATTTGTGGTCAACTACCAGGTAGTAACCTTAATCCTCATATGTCTTGTATTGCTTTGTATGTTTGTTTTTCCATGATTGTGGACCCGTGTCTCCCGAAAAGGGACATGCGTTTGAGTGTGGTCCGGGTTCGAGCCCGACTATCGTGTTTTTCTAGCGTTGTGGATCGGGGCTTGTTTTGTTGAGTCTGCGTTTGTTTCTAGGACATTTAGTCCTTCCGCAGTTAACACGGTATACTTGGTATGTTGTATTTGTGTTCTTTGCGCGTTTGTTCTTGAATGCTATTATTTGGTGTTTTCCTAATTATGGTTGCATACATACACCTTTGTTTATGCATTACATATGAGATTAACGGTTACTCGGGATCCATTTATGAATCCCAGATTTTTGTAAAGCTTCGGGGAGTACTTCAAGGGCAGATTTTTGGAGAGAAGGGTAAGAATGCAGGAGTAATTTGGATTAGTTGGTGGCGGGGAAGATTTACTTTTGATTTTATTTTTGTGTTGGGATAACTGTATATTCTTTTGGCCATGTAGGCACCGGTGGATGACTGTATGTCTAACCCTTTGTGGATTATATTTTGTTACTTATTTATGGTTATACTAGTATTGTCGAGATCCAACCGGAAATGCTTTAGTAGCGATTAAACTCGATGCACGTTATTAAATAGTAATTAAATGATATATGGTAATTATTAAAAGGAATCCCTCTATCCGCCACCCGGAAGGGCGAGACCGTAGGGGTGTTACAAGGCATGTCGTCTCCATACCTATTGAAGCTTTCTCTTAAAAAATGGATTAAATTTTGTAGAGGAACGAAACTTGCCCATATGAAAGCATGGGGTCAACATTTCTTCCCATGGTTTTCTCTATTTATCCAAATATAAAGAAAGGAAAATATATTTTTTCTCTCCCATTTCAACAAGAAAAAAGAAAAAAAAAAAGATTAAAACAAAGTTTAAAGAAGACATAAATAAGAGTAAAGGAGGAGAATGTTTCTCTCGCATACTTTCTCCAGGACTATAGATTAAAATAATGCCTCAAGCAAGCTACTTCCTTAAAGACTTGTTCCCGTTCTATTCGTTTCTATTATTCTCTCTACTTTCCCTGCGCTATTATTATTCTTCCTTTTTGCTTCTTAATATGTCTTTTGTCCTTAGTATAAGAGTCGCTTTAATAAAAAAATTGAACTATAAAGTAGATTTTATATTAAGGACTAGATATAGTATCTTTTGTTTTTTTACCTATTCATTACTAATTATTTTGTGGAAAATTGCAAGCTTAATCTTACCAAAACATAAAACAACATTCTATGGAACATAATTACATATGAAAAAAAAAATCCCTATTATTTTTTAGAGTTGACTTTTTTTTAGAGCAAATAAGGAAGTTAAATAAATTAATTTAAAGTATTATCTTCCAAGAAATTATTAATTGAAGTGGTAGGCAACCTCACCCTGTAAGAATGAAAACAAGAGTTTGAATTGTAAAGAACGTACTTATTAGATGAGACAAAAATCAGAGTAAGGATTAGTTTTAAGTTAAAAAGAATATTCGGCTTGTTCTTGTGGTGGCAGCATCTAAATGGTCGCTATCTCGTTAAGAGAACAAGAAATTACCGAGTCATGGAATGTTACAGAATGCCACGAAACGACAGTGTTTTTGTTTTTGTTTTATATGCAATTCGAGGACTACATGAGATTTCAAAAGAATCACGTCACATTCTTTTAATTATATTGGCTTTTTATATAAATTTTTTCTTTCATTCCAAGTATGTACATCCAAAAAACATTCTTCAATTGAGAACAATATTTAAAAGGAAAAACAGTTAAAATTGTCGAGCAGTTAAATTTTAATATGATTTTTTTATTGTAGTATGTTTCGGCTGAAGGAATGTGTAAGAATAATCTTTTTATGTAAAATATAATCCTGTTACTATAGGTATATTTAGTGTTTATCCTTTGTGACTATATATATATATATGCCTAATTATTTCATACTAAAAACCATTCAAACTAAAACTGTAGTTTTGATGTAGTGTAGCTACTGCGTTTTCTAAATATAAGATGGTTTGTAACTACATTACATATTTAAATGAAAGCATAATACATTATTAAATTTATCAAAAAAAACCCCACAATCTCTCTTTATTTTTTATTAAGGCTAAAATATACTTTTAGTCATTTAAGCTAATATGAGGTATACTTTTGGTCATTTAAATTTATAAAGTATACTTTTTATCTTATAATGCTAACACTATTAATGTTGCTAAAATCGTTGATGCAACAAACTCAAGTGATGACTACGTAATTAAATACTATTAAACTTAAATTAAAATGCCTGAATTGAAAAATATCTAAAAATCTAATAAAGCAGTGTATATCAAAACCTCGATTGCATTAAAAAAAAAATAGTTTAGTAATCTAAATTTATGAAAAAATCTCATATAAAGTTGGTTGAAATAATGAAATTCTCAACCAAGTTAGTAAATTCAATAAATTCTTAATTAAGTTATCGGCCCAATTTAGAATTTTTAAATATGAGTTAAATAACTTTATTACACTTTCTTTGTCTCATCTCTCATCTTAAAAGGGTTTTAATGCTTTCAAACTTATTTTTTTTTTCAATAAGTGTATACATATAAGTTATAAAAACATTAATGTATAATAAAACAAAATATGATTCGTATAAATCAAAGATTTTTTTGTTTGGAAAGATCATCAAGAATAATTCCAGCCAAAATAAAGGAAAGCATAACTAAAACACAATTAAATGATTTTCATCTCAATATTGAGAATCGAAAATTTTATTTTTGACTTGAATTTTTTTGATGAGAAGAAAATTAATATATATTAATAAAAAAATCTTACTTATGTGATATTACATATCAAATATTTTCATTAATGGAATTTAAAAAAAGTTTCGTTAACATAAAAATCCAAAGTTTGAATAGGAGTATAACACATGTCAATTCTGTCATTAGTGAAGTTTGGTTTTATTTTTATTAACAAAACAAATTTAAGTGTAGTTAGTCAAAAATAAAATTTTTTATTGACAATATTTAAATAAAAATAATTTAATAAAAAATTTTGACATGTGTGATACTCCTATTTAGTTTGGTTTTTTACGTTAATGAAACTTTTTTTTAAATTCCACTAATGAAAATATTCAATATATAATATCACATAAGTAAGATTTTTGTATTAATATATCTTAATTTTCTTCTCATAAAAAAATTCAAGTCAAAAATAAAATTTTCGATTCTCAATATTGAGCTGAAAATCACTTAATTATTTTTGGATTATGCTTTCCTTTTTTTTGGTTGGAATTATTTTTGATGATCTTTCCAAACAAAAGAAATCTTTGAGAATCATATTTTGTTTTATTATACATTAATGTTGTTATATGTATACACTTATTGGAAAAAAAAAGTTTGAAAGCACTAAGAGCCCGTTTGAATGGGCTTTTTTGATTTTTTAAAAAGGATTTTTTTTAATGCAAAAAAATGTTTTTTATAATTAATTTATGTGTTTAAATGATTTTTTTTTTAAAAAACAAAAGTCACAAAACAAATGAAAATGTTGTTTTTTTTAAGCTCCTATTTAGAGCTTAAAAAAAAGCACTAGAAAAAAACATTTTTTTAAAAAAGCCCATCCAAACAGGCCCTAAAACCCTTTTAAGATGAGAGATGAGACAAATGGAGGGCAATAAAGTTATTTAACTAACATTTAGAAATTCTAAATTGGGTCGATAACTTAATTAAGGATTTATTGAATTTACCAACTGATTTAGAATTTCATTATTTCAAGACACTTTATATGGGATTTTCCAAATTTATTAGTTTAATAATCTAAATATAAAAACCTCAATTTCATTTGTAGTGATTTGTTGGTTTATTTTAGTTTAATAACCTAAACATATTATATTAAGAAAATTAAAGATTCAATCTTTGTTAGCTATACAATCATCACTTAAATTTATTGTGTTAATATTTTCCATTAGTAACATTAAAGATGTTAGAAATAGAAGACTAAAAATATACTTTACAAACTTAAGAGACCAAAAGTATAACTCATATAAAAGAAAACTTAAAGGATTAAAAGTATAATTTAACCTATTTATTAATTAAATGAATGAAGACATAATAAAACTTACACGACTCTTTTTATAGGAGAATTTATGATTTGGTTCTCATTAGATTAACACTTATTTTTTCGGATCCTCTTTTTTTTTTTCCTAAAATCTTTCTCCTAATAATTTAAATTGGAAATATAAACTTTATATAATACATACTTTTCAATTTCATAAGTCCTCACTCCTTTCATGTTTTAAAAAAGGGTTTACTGAGTTTCCTAGAATTTCACTGAATGAGTCTTTTCTTTTCTTTTATTCACGGAAAGGATTGAGAGAGGAGATTGCATTAAAATTTTTAAACTGTTTTAATGTCAAAATTAAAATTTTCATATTTTAATACTTATTGAGACAAAATTAACGGAATCATTTGTATCAATATTACAAAAATGTCACTTGGTTATAGTTTTTACACCGTCTCTACCTATAGAAGTCTTCTAGATGTGGCGATCTTAAAGGCCTTTTTTCTAGTATTGTAGATATACCAACAAGCAAACAAATAAATAACAAGATCTGCATTTTATTAAGATTGGTTATGAAAAGTGAGGGAGGTGGTAGTATAGTGTCATGACACTCCTGAAACGTCCTCCATTTTACTTAGCGAAATTTCAAATTAAGGGTTGTTCCACGACTAAGTAATGCTTCATTGCTTGCCAAAATATACAAAATAAATCAGAGTATGCAAAATGAGCCCTAACGTGGCAATATACAATCATCCAACGTATACCAGAAAATGGAAGCGCTACAGCCAGAAGGAGTAACCTAAGCTTCCGAAGTTTTCCCGAAGGACGGACGGGAACTATCACCTGGAAAAATGTGGTAACCATCAATCCAACTTATTACGAATACTAATATGTCTTAGTGAGGTGCCAAGTGGAACAATTTATATAAGAAAATATTAAAAATAAAATTCACCAATATCCATATCACAAAACTTCATATCATAAATTATGTATCACAGTTTTCATTAATACAATTCCCAAGATGCCTCTCACCAATCCAACCGAACCGCCTTATTTCCTCCGACTAGACCCATGGGCTAAGTTACACCCATGTTCTTGGTTACTCAAAAGCTCAATGGTCACGTGATGAGGACCGACCAAAATCCTCGAGCACATGTCCTAGACCATGGGCCTTTTCCCTCATTGAACATGTGGGGTGTCGTATGCCCTCGTTGAACTAGTGGGTCGGTCCCTCATTGAACAGGTGGGACAATAGAAAGCCAACCATCGTGCACCAATAGAGGCCTCACCACGTGGTGGAATAAACTACTCCATTTTTTCCCAATTCAACCCTTTCCATAATTAATAAATATCATAATATCAAAATTCTCAATTCTTATACATAAATGAATAAATGAATAAATATGTATATATTCACAATTCAAATCGTAAGGTTCCGCAAGGCAATTTCTATTAAGATATTCATAATCATTTCACAAAATACTCACAAACAACATACTAGTACACATGTACAAGTGGAAAGTGATTACCTCCGAAGCTAATTATTATTACACCGCTCCTAATCCAAGAGCTCAAACACATGCCAAAAATCAATCTACAACCAATTCACTAACTATTAATAATTCTTCTAAAATTCTACAAAAGCAAAATTATAACTTATAATTAAATATATACAAATTTTAATAATAATATATTTAAAATGCTTGAAGTTGGCACATTATGACGGGACCAGAAAAAAAAATCAATGAGACCATTGAAACTATAAATTCTCTTTCTATTTATTAATAATATCCTTTTTCTATTTATTATTAATTAATTATTTCCTTTATTATTTATTTCCCCTTTTTAAATAATAATAATAATATTTATTATTATTATTTATTTTATTACTATTATCATTATCATTATTTTACTATTTATTTATTATTTCTCTACAATTATTTTAAACTCTCAAGGGCTACCCTAACACTTTAAATTAGGAGTTCATAAAACCAACCACCATATAAAAAAAAAAAAAAAAAATGCTTTAATGCATTGCATATATTCATATTGGTAAGATTTTGGGTTTTAAAAATACTAGCATCTAGTATCCACAAATACATCTTGAGTGATATATATATACACAATGTACAGTAAAAACTTTGGGTTTAATATGCATATACTATCACACACACACACACATATGAACAGCAAAATACATATATATGCACACACTCAACATATAGTCCAGTTTTGTTCTATGTTATAAATAAGCAAGCTCTCTTATATATTTTCCCAGTAGCAACGTTAGATATATATATATATATATATATATATATATAAAATGTAGTAAAGCTTTTCATTCTTTCTCCTTTGCGTGCAGTAACTGATACACACTCTTATATATTTTTAACACCAATATCCATCATTTCTATGTATATATATAACAACAACAATATGTAAGTGCTTATATATATATATATATATATATATATGTTTGTGTATAACAATCCCATTATTTCCTATTAGAGGCTTCTCCCTTTTTTATGTGCAGTGCTACAAGTATATATATATCAGCAGATTCTTTCTTATTCCCTTCTAAACCAGCGCCATATATGTATTTAAATACACTTTCAAGATTTCCTATTTCCTTTCCAAGTTCAGTGACATAAGCATATAGAACAACCCCTATTTTTCCCTTTCCTTTCCATGCACAGCAACACAAATATATGTCTCAGCAATGTTTTAGTTTCTCTTATTTATTTTTATATATATATATATATATATATTAGCAACGTACACAAACCCACACGCATGTATATGTGCATATGGTTCAACAACTTTCTTCTTTTTCTTCTTATGTGTGCAGTGACTATATATTAATAAACTTTGGTTTCAATGTGCTGGTTCAAGAGCTTTCCCATGTAAAAACAAAACAAAACTCCCTCTGTTCTAGTTCCTACTCACATAAAAAAATACCCATGTGAAATTATAACTACATCCCCAAGGTTGGAAACTCAAAACTTTTGTTGAAAAATAAAGAAAACTAGGAGGAAGAGAAGCTTAAAACTTACCTCTGTTTTTAGGCTTTTAAACAGGGCTCAATGATCCAGTTAACCCTCACTCTTCACTCTTGGCTCTCTCTCTCTCTCTCTCGGCCTTCTCTCTTTCTACTTCCTCCTCTCTCTTTGATTGCAGCAACATGATTCAATGAAAATTTCCAAGAGAATCAATTATATAAGGACCAAAGGGTCCAGTCCGAGATGCAAGTTGCTGGTCCGATGAATTACACAGAGGAGAATGATGGTCAGAGGAGGAAGAAGAGTGGACCGTGTTGTGTGTCTCGAGAAGCATGGCATTGTTGTTTTAGCGTGTACAATTGAGACTGCCTAAGGGATACGCTGACGAGGGTGGCGTGACGTTGCTGGTTTTCGTTGATCTATTGTTGCTTCTGATCATCGTGTTTCAACTAATATGTTTCTTTACTGTTGCTTTTTGATAAGCTGAGAGTGAATGATCCAATTGATTAAATAGCGTGGGTTTAGGTATTGGGCTAGTTTTATACACTGGATGGGTTATTTGTGGCTTTACTTTAAGCTTTTATCTTGTTTTGTTTTTTTGTTTTTCCTCTTGTTGGATAATGATTAAATGAGAAGGGGTATTATATTGGGCTGATTTGCTGTCAACATGTACATGGCAGGAGGAAGAATAAGGAAAGAAATGAATAAGTATTATATAAAATTATGTGACTTGCACATGCTACTTGAGAATAATTGGTAATAAGGAATATATATATAATTCAACACATACTAAACCCATTTTCGTATGCTCCTTTTCTTACTAATATAAAAATTTAAATCCTTAATCTTTTTTTTTATTATTATTCATTTGTAATTTGAATTAGATTCAATTGGATCTCAATTGGTATTCATTCAATTTAATAGTTAATTTTTCTATTTAAAGATTTTTTTCTCAATTAAATTTATTTTGACCTTAAAATATTATCTCCAAAATATTTATGCCAAAAATTTATTCCCTAATTGCCTTAAATTCTAATAATTAATTTCATAATTATTTTAGGGCAAAATTTCACAATTCAATTTCCCATATAATATTCAAATTTCAAATCCCAAAATTTGGGATATTACAGCTCTCGTTGTTGTGTTGTGGCACTTGAGAGAAAAGTGACGGATGTAACGATGCTCTCAATTCTACTCCCTGAAATTTTTTTTATTTTGTATCATTCACCATCTCTAAATATTAGCTATATACCCCCTTAGTCAAATTTTAAATAGTATAGTCAAATTTTAAATAGTAAAATTGCACTCAGATCCCAAGCTAGAGAAAATATAATCCAAAGGTCCCTTAAAATCTTCAATTTGCAGGTAAATCCTTTAAAATCCTCCATTTTCTTAAAACATCAACTAATTAAGGGTTTAGTTAATCCACTCATCAATATATGATTATGCACATATTTGAGCTTTCAGCTTCACAATGCCTAAACATTTTAAATGAATAATGCTTCATTTTTTATCAAAGCATCCATATTAAACCAAGTAATAGATCCACAAGTTCAAAGCAAGTTATAAGGTCCCTAGGTCACCCAAGATTATCAAGAGTGACCAAAAGTTTATAGTTAATGCATCAAATCTCCAAAATAAACTAGTGTATGCAAAATAAGCCCTAACATGACAAAATATAATAATTCAACATATACCAAAAAGATGAAAGCACTACTATTAGCAAAAGTAACTTAAACTTTTGAATTCTTCCTTGACAGACTCTCAAGAGAATTATTACCTAAAAAAATGTTAAATCAACGGGGTGAGGTAAAAGCCTTGCTAACCAACCAACTATCCAATTTATTAAGCATGCTGATATGTACTCATGAGGTGCCAGGTGGAATAATTCATAAAACAAAGTATTAGAGATATAATTGACACAATTCAATATCACGAGTTTTCGTATAACAAATTTCTATATTACAAATTACGCCGCACAAATTTCATATCACACTTTCCATATCACAATTTACAAGTTGCCTTCCATCAATCCAATCGATCCGCCTTATTCCCCCCGACTAGACACATGGGCTAAGTGGTCACTCCAAAAACTCTTCGGTCAAGTGATGAGGACCAACCAAAATCCACAGAGCACATGTCTAGACTATAAGTATTTCCCCCTCATTGAACTAGTGGGGCGTCGCAGCCCCTCATTGAACCGTTGAGCAGTCCCTTAGTGAACTAGCGAGATAGTAGAAAGCCAACCATTGTGCATCAATAGAGGCTATATCACGTGGTAAAACAAATTACTATACCTCATTCTAATTCAATTATCACCATAAATAGCTCAACAGTAATTTTCCAGGATTTCCCTATTCATACAATGTTATTCAAATCATCTTCATATAAATGATATAATGTCTCAATTCTAAGCTCATGTGTGTGTATTACAATTCAAATCATAAAGTTTAAACCACGGCCAACCTTGAATCAAATTGGTCAAAATTAAAATGATATTAGAATAAAAAAAACATTAACCTACAAGTATATACAGAATTCTATAAACTACTCATAATCTAACAAAATAGAATTGTTAAAGTACAAATGTGATGGCTACTATTTTTTTTAAATCAGAAAATAAAAGGAAAACATATAAAATCCAACTCAGTGAACTCATCTTAAAATCTTAACTGGATTGACCAAGGGGTAGGTTTACCAATCTAATTATTATTTTGACTAGGTAATCTGGGTGAGTTCCCATACTACGAGGAAAAAGGCTTGTCGTCTCCATGCCTTGAATTCACATTAAGTGTTTTTCTTATGTACTTCTCCCTCTTATTAGAGAGAAGATCTATTTTTTTATATATATTTTATTTATATAGATTAAATTATATGTTGCCTCCTGATTTTTTTTTTTTTTTGCACCTTGTATCTCAAATTAATTAATTTTTGGATACTAGTGTTATAGAAAAAATATTTTTGAATGCAGAACTGTAGATTAATTAATTTGAAATACTGGGTGTAAAAAAAAAAAAAAATCAGGATGCAGCATATAATTTAATCTAAATAATATGTGTGTGTGTCCACTCTTTAATTAAAGGGAGAAACAAATAACAAGCACATAAGCAAAAACACCTAATATGAACCCCATGCCTTTTGAGGCTTTCTCTTAAAAAATGGATTAAATTTTGTGGAGGAGCAAAACTTGCCCATATGAAAAAGGAACCATGGGCTCAACATTTTTTCCCATGGTTTTCACTATTTATCCAAATATAAAGAAAGAAAAAAAAATATTTTTTCTCCCATTTAAAAAAAAAAAAAAAAAAAATATTAAAAGAAAGTTTTTAAAGAAGACATAAATAAGAGTAAAGGAGGACGATGTTTTGAAGGGAGGGACCTTATACGGGGCGTTCCTCCTCCAAGCCCTGAATGTGGATCAGATTCTGTAAGATGGGGGAAGAATGCAAATAAGTCTTATGTTGTGGCTGACATGTATCGTTTTATTAAAAAGGAACCTGACTCAAATGGGGAGGTTTGGGGGAGTCTTTGGAAATGGAAAGGGCCAAGGAGGGTACAAATATTTCTCTGGATGGCTTTGCATAACAGTCATGCCGGGGGTAAGGAGGAGCCGCATAATGGGGGGAGGAGCAGGCTGCTATTGTTGCAATAGTCAGGAGGACCTAATGCATGTATTGCGAGACTGTAGGACTGCTTGGTCGATGTGGATGGAGCTAAAACCGTACTGCATTGGAGCTGAGTTCTCTAGTTTGCAGGGACGGGACTGGTTGAACTGGAACTTAGCACGCTCTGAGGGTGATTGGAACCTCACTTTTGGAATTGCATGTTGGTTCTTGTGGGGATGGCGAAACAGGGGCTGCTTTGTGGCAGATTTTATTATGCCAAATAATAGGGTCAGCCTTATTCTCAGATATGTATCAGAAATAAAGAATGCAAGGAAGGAATTTGGGGTGTGTAAAGGTATTCAGAAGGAGATAGCCGTTAGATGGAAAGCTCCCCTAGAGGGCTGGGCTAAGCTAAACGTGGATGGTGTCTCAAAGGGAGTAAAACAAGCTGCTGGCTGTGGGGGCTTAATACGGGACTGTAGAGGCATGTGGCGATGCGGTTTTGCAAGAAAATTGGGGAGCTGTACTGCGCTGAAGAGTGAGTTGTGGGCTGTTTTAACAGGCCTTGAGTTGGCTAGTTCTTATAATTTTGAGAAATTAGTTGTTGAATCTGATTCTTCTGCTGTGGTTAGTATGCTGATAAATATGCAGGTAAGGGGTGAGGCTGAAACCCAGCTGATACATCGAATTGTGAAGGCTGCTCAGCATTTTTCTAGCATTGAGTATGTACATGTATTCAGAGAAGGTAATACCTGCGCTGATGTAATTGCTAACTATAGTCTTATACTAGAGGAGGATAGAGTAATCTTTGATAGGCCTCCACTATTTGTAAAGAATTTTCTAGATAGGGATTATTTGGGTATCATGGGTATTGCGTACCCAAGATGCATACTGTTGAAAGATTAATATAGGGCTGTTGCCCCGTTTGTTGCCAAAAAAAAAAAAAAAAAAAAGGAGCACGATGTTTGTCTCACATACTTCCTTTAAGACTATTGATTAAATTAGTGCAATATTATTCTTCTTTTTTGCTCTTAATACGCCTTATGTCTTTAATATAAGAATCACTTTACTAAAGAAATTGAACTAGAAAACAAATTTTATATTAAAGACCAGATATAGTATCTTTTTTTTTTTAGCTATTCATGACTAATTATTTTGTGGAAAATTGACAACTTAATCTTACCAAAAAAAAAAAAAAAAAAAAAAAAAAAAAAAAAAAAAATTTGAAGTTGGACAATATTTGCCACTTATCTATGGATCATAGTTAGAAACGGAAAAAAAAAAAAAAAAAGCCTCATGTCTTCAATAGTTGACTTTTTTTTTGGAATGATTAAAGAAGTTAAATAAATAAATTTAAAGTATTATCAATAAAGAAGTTATTAATTGATGTGGTAAATGGCCCCAACCCCTCTTAAAATAAAAATATGAGATCGAATTCATCGCATTTATTGAAAGAGACAAAAAATGACACGAGGGATTAGTTTAAAAGTTAAAAAGAATATTCAGTTTGTTCTTGTGGTGTGCAGCAACCAAATGGTCGCTATCTCGTTAAGAAAGCAAGAAATTACTGAGTCATGGAATGTTACAGAATGCCATGAAACGACACTATTTTTATTTTATATTTTATATGCAATTCGAGGACTATATGAGATTTCAAACGAATCACGTCACATTCTTTTAATTATATTGAATTTTATAAAATACTAATATTAATTATGTTCTTTCTATAACAATTTTTTATTTCATTCCAAATATGTGCATCCAAAGAACATTCTTAACTTGAGAACAATATTTAAAAGAAAACAAGGAAAAACAGCTAACATTCTTTAGCAGTTAAATTTTAATATTATTTTTCATTGTAATATGTTTTAGCTGAAGGAATGTCTAAGAATAATTTTTTATGTTAGATATAATCCTGTTACTATGGATATGTTTAGTCTTTATATATAATAACAAACAAATAACAAGATCTGCATTTTATTAAGACTGGTTATGAAAAGTGAGGGAAATGGTAGTATAGTGCCATGGCACTCTTGTTGTTGTGTTGTGGCACTTGAGAGAAAAGTGATGGACATAACGACGCTCTCAATTCTGCTCCCAGAAAAATTGTTTATTTTGTATCGTTCACCATCTCTAAATATTAGCTATATACTCCCTCAGTCAAATTTTAAATGGTAAAATTGCACTCAGATCCCAAGCTAGAAAAAATACGACCCAAAAGTCCCTTAAAATGTCTAATTAGCAAGTAAATCCTGTAAAATCCTCCATTTTCTTAAAACAATAACTAATTAAGGGTTTGATCAAACCATTTCTCAATACATTATCATGCACATAGTTGAGCTTTAGGCTTCACAAGGCCCAAACTCTTTAAGTGGATAATGTTTAATCTTATATCAAAGCATCCATATTAAACCAAGTTGTAGATCTACAAATTCAAAACAAGTCACAAGGTCTCTAGGTCACCCAAAATTATCAAGATTGACCAAAAGTTTATAGTTAATGCATCAAATTTTCAAAGTAAACCAGTGTAGGCAAAATGAGACATAATGTGACAATATACAATAATCCAACATATACTAAAAAGATGAAAACACTACTGTTAGCAGAAGTAACTTAAGCTTCTGAAGTCTTCCTTGATACACTCACAAGAGACTATTACTTGGAAAAATGTCAAATCAACGGGGTGAGATAAAAGCCTCGCTTCCAACTCATTAAGCATGTTGATATGTGCTCACAAGATGCCAAGTGGAATAGTTCATATAACAAAGTATTAGAGATATAATTGACAAAATTCAATATCACAAGTTCCGTATAACAAATTTCTATATTACAAATTATGTTGCACAAATTGCATATCACACTTTTCATATCACAATTTACAAGTTGCCTCTCGTCAATCCAACTGATCCGCCTTATTTCCACTAACTAGACACATGGGCTAAGTTACTATCCATGTCATTGGTCACTCAAAAAGCTCTCTGGTAAAGTGAGAGGATTAGCCAAAATCCACAGAGTACATGTCCAGACTATAGGTCTTTTCTTTTCATTGAACTAGTGGGGTAGTCCCTCAGGGAACTAGTGGGACAATAGAAAGCCAACCATTTGTACACCAATTAAGGCTACACCACGTGGTAAAACAAATTACTTCACCTCATTCAAATCAATCATCACAATAAATAGCTTAATGGGAATTTCCCCGGATTTCCTTATTCATGCAATCATATTCAAATCATCTTCATATACATGATATAATGTCATAATTATATACATTCATACATACATATATACATATATATACATATATATATATATATATATATATATTACAATTCAAATCATAAAGTTGAAACCATGCCCAACCTTGAATCAAATTGGTCATAATTAAAATGATATTTGAATTTTTTTTTTAAAAACATTAACCTACAAGTAAATGCAACATTTTATAAACCACTCATTGGCTAACATAATAGAATTGTTAAAGTACAAATATGTGGCTACTATTTTCTTAAAAATCAGAAAATTAAAAAAACAAACCTATAAAATCCAACCCAGTCTACTCATCTTAAAATCTTAACCGTATTGACCCAAGGGACGGGTTTACCAATCTAATTAGTATTATTTTGACAAGCTAATCTGGGGTGATCTTCGCATACTACGAGGAAAAGAGGCTTGTTGTCTCCATGCCTTTTGAAGCATGGGCGCAACATTTTTCCCCATTGTTTTCCCTGTTTATCCAAATATAAAGAAAGAAGAATATTTATTTTTTAAACTATTCATTACTAATTATTTTGTGGAAAATTGCAAGCTTAATCTGACCAAAAAACAACAACAACATTGAAGTTGGACAATGTTTGCCACTTATCTATGGATCATAATTAGATGGGACCATTCTAAAAAAAGCGGTCAGAGGGTCGCGTCCGTCTCTCGCCAAACCCTAAGCGGGCGCTCGTTCTCTCTGCAAATCCAGTGGCCTCGCCTCGCCCGGCGGCGCGCTTTGCCCGCCGGCGAGCCTCCTCTCAAACCACATCCACGGCAGAAGTACAGATCGGGCATCGGTGAGTCAGGAGGAGGCGAGAGTTAGGTCGGAACAGGGACATAAAGCGGCGATCGAGCTTCTTCTTCGGCGTTGGCTCTTCTCTGGTCCCCGTCCTCGGTGCCTCCGGCTCCGCGTCCTTACATTTTCTTCGGGTGCTGCGGTGGTCCTCTCCCACCCCGGCGCGCGGGAGCTTTTCGGACATCTCCTTGACGATGGTCTCCGGCGTGACGGTGCTCCCCGGCTCGACGGTGGTCTCAGGCGGAGGGGATGTTTTTCCTGTTCCTTTTTTCTGCTGTCCTATTCTGTTTCTGTTCATGCTACTGTGCTTTGGTGTTTGTTGTTGTGTATTTGTGTGCTTAGTCTGATGTGGTTTTGGATTTGGGGTTTTATGGTGGTGTTTTGTGTTGTGATTTGGATTTGCATTTTTGGGGGAAGGGTATTTCCGATGGTCGATGCTGGTTTGTGTCTTACATGGGTGAGGATCATTGGTAGGATTGTTCGATGGTGGCAAATCCACATCGCTAGTGCTAGCCAAAATTTGTTGGGTGGGCTGTTGATATCACCAAGCTTGCTTCATTGGAGGAGCAAAAGTGTTCTTCAATACTTTACCTGTCTGTTTTCTTCTGAGGTTGGGTGTTTTCTGTCCTGTACCCCTAGTAGGGGTGATTATGTAAAGCTGATCTAATTGCGGCTTTTTCTTATAAGGAGGTGTCCGATCGGGTGGGTTTTACAACCAACACCTTCTTCTATATCTTTTCTAACCTCGGATGTCCAGGAAGCCGATGAAGTTTTTGGAGTTACTTTTCTTCCTATTTGTTTTGTGGTGACTATCTATCCTTATATTTGGTTTGGTGTTGTTGTTTTTGTTAGTTTTCTGGTTTATTGTTGTTTAGTCTCTTGTTGTAAGATGTAACCTTGTTATTAGTATCAATATATGTTCCTTGTTGACCAAAAAAAAAAAATCTATGGATCATAATTACAAATGAAGAAAAAGATACGCCTCCTATCTTCTAGGTTGACTTTTTTAAGAGCGATTAAGAAAGTTAAATAAATTAATTTAAATTATTATCTTTCAACAAATTATTAATTGAAGTGGTAGTTGGTAAGTGACCTCAACCTTGTAAGAATGAAAAAACAAGTCAATTTATTGAAAGAGAGAATATGATTAGTTTAAAAGTTAAAAAGAATATTCGGCTTGTTCTTGTGGTGTGCAGCAACCAAATGGTCGCTATTATCTCGTTAAGAAAACAAGAAATTACTGAATCGTGGAATGTTACAGAATGCCATGAAACGACACTATTTTTATTTTTATTTTTATTTTATTTTATAGGCAATTCGAGGACTATATGAGATTTCAAACGAATCACGTCACATTCTTTTAATTATATTAACTTTTATATAACAATTTTTCTTTCATTCCGAATATGTGCATCCAAAGAACATTATTAAATTGAGAATAATGTTTAAAAGAAAACAAGGAAAAACAGTTAACATTCTCTAGCAGTTAATTTTAATATGATTTTTTAATTGTAATATGTTTTAGCTGGAATGTGTAAGAATAATTTTTTATGTTAAATATAATCCTGTTACAATAGGTATATTTAGTCTTTATGTGTGTGTATCTATATTATTGTACGAGTATATATATATATATATATGCCTATTTATTTCACACTAAATACTATTCAAACTAAAATTATAGTTTTATTTGATGTAGTGTAGCTACTCCGTTTTCTAAATATAAGATGCTTCTAACTACATTACATATCTAAACGAAAGTATAATACATTATTAAATTGATCAAAAAACACAAAATCTCTCTTTTATTTTTTTGTTAAGGCTAAAGTACTTTTGGTCCCTCGAACTTTATAAAGTATACTTTTTGTCGTATAATGCTAACACTGTTTATGTTGCTAACGGAAATTGTTGACGGAGTAAACTTAAGTGATGACTGCATAATTAAATGCTATTAAACTTAAATTAAAATGTATAAATTGAAAAATATCTAAAAATCTAATAAAGCAAAGTGTATATCAAAACGTCGGTTCTATTAAAAAAATTAGTTTAATAATCTAAATATTAAAACCTCAATTTCATTTGCAGTGATATGTCAGTTTATTTTAGTTTAATAAACTAAACATATTATACTAAGAAGACTAAAGATTCAATTTTTGTCGGTTTTGTACGAGTTATTATCTAAATTTGTTGCGTTAATATTTTCGTTAGCAACATTAAGGATGTTGAAATAGAAAACTAAAAATAAACTTTACAAAGTTAATGGACTAAAAGTATAACTTATATAAAGGAAAACCTAAAGGACTAAAAGTATACTTTAGTCTATTTATTAATTAAATGAATGAAGACATAACAAAACTTGCACGACTCTTTTTATGGGAGAATTTATCATATGGTTCGTTAAAAGTATGAGAAGTGAAAATAAAAATAAAAACCATTAGATTAACACTTACTTTTTCGGATGCTCCATTTTTTTTTTCCTAAAATCGTTCTTCTTTTAATAATTTAAATCGGAAATATAAACTTTCTATAGTACATACTTTTCAATTTCATACTCCTTTCGTGTTTTAAAAAAGGGTTTACTGAGTTTCCTAGAATTTCACTGAATGGATCTTAGGGTTTTCTTTTTTCACGCAAAGGATCTTAGTTTTGTTAGCCACCGACCTTCCTTTAGTTTTTTATCATAGAATTTAATAATCATTCGTTTTGTTTCTAGATAATTATATTCTAGACAACTTCCAAATTCAACAGACAAATTATCATGATTGATTTGCTTGAAATTTTATTTATCGAAAAAGTTATTAATTACGTACGTAATACATAATATGTTTCGAATATTTCGATATCTCATAAAAAAATACTTCTATATATAAAATCATAATAGTAATAATATTTTTCCCTTTAAGCATCCAACAGGATAAACATTTGATGAGTACAAACTTCGTCATAAACAACTTTTCGGAGATTAAAATTGAGAAAGTTGTTAAGTTGCCGTTACATCCATCACTTTTCTCTCAGGTGCCACGGCATTATAATACCATTTCATCACTTTTTATAACCGGTCTAAATAAAATATAGATCTTGTTATTTGTTTGTTTGCTTGTTGGTGTATTTACATTACTAGAAAAAAAAGCCTTTAAAACCATTGCATCTAGACCTTTATAGGCGGAGATGGTTTAAAAACTATGACTGATAGCATTTTTGTAATTAAATATTGATACAAGTAATGCTAGTCAAGAGAGGAGAGTGCATTAAAATTTTTAAACCTGCTTGATGTCAAAATTAAAATTTTCATATATTTAATACTTATCAAGACTGAATTAATGGCATTATTTGTATCAATATATACAAAAATGTCGTTTATTTGTTGGATGATTTGTAGATATTAATAGATTAGAACTTTAATTTTTAAATCGTAATTTTCAACTATTAAAAAATTTTTGACAAGATGTTTTTTCTTATGCGGGCTGTCAGTTGCCCAAACCCTAGAGGGCCGGGCCACGATTCGGCTCTAGTGCTTATAGAGGTCTAGATGTGATGATTTTAAATACCTTTTTTCTGGTAGTGTAAATATACCAACAAGCAAGTAAACAAATAACAAGATCCGCATTTTATTAAGAATGGTTATGAAAAGTGAGGGAAATGGTTGTATAGTGCCATGGCACTTGAGAGAAAAGTGACAGATATTATAGCAACTTAACGGCGTTCTCAATTTTGTTCCCTGAAAAATTGTTTATTTTGTATCATTCACCATCTCTAAGTATTAGCTATATACTCCCTCGAAAATTTTAAATGATAAAATTGCACTTAGATCCCAATTAAGCTAAAGAAAATATGACCCAAAGGTCCCTTAAAATCTCTATTTTACAGGCAATTGTAAAAAGACTAAAATACCCTTAATGAAACACTACCTCTGCCCCTCATGTCCTCGGGACTTACCCCTCGCCCTTCTCCCTTAAGGCTCCCAGGTGTTCCAGTTATTGGGAAGATCTTCGTAGCCTCAAGAGGTTGTGTCACACCACTAATGCAATTGCCAAGAGAAACACCCAGAAAACATCGCCGCTGTCTTCTTTTATCGCCAACAAGTTGCTCAAGCACTTTCTCCCTAGGACCTCCAAATCTTCCTCCTCCTCCTCCTATTCTTCATATGCATCTTTGAGTCTCCCATTGATGAAGGAGTCTGACTTTGAATCCATTTCAATCTCCTCTCGTCACTCTCTCTCATCTTCCTCTTCCGGTCATGACTACGAAGATCTCCCAAGGCTATCTCTCGATTCGTACAGGCTCAACCCGAACCCAATTTCCCTCCATCTCAACTAGCCCAAGAATGAGGATGGTGAAGCCGAGGCCAGGCTCGTTTAGTGGTAATAATTAGAGATCATTGACTGACTATCGATCGAGTAGTCAGGTTGGTAGGAGTCCAGTCTGGCAAGCTCGGGAATCATATGGGGTTGGAAGCAGGGGAGTGTTAGTGGATAGCCCTAAAATGAAATTGTTGGGGGAAGATAGTGTTCCAAAACTTGGAAAGGAGCTCTAGTAGCCCCAGTACGTTCAATGGCGAGCCAAGGTACTATCACAGAAGGATGGAACGATCGTACTCGGCGAATGTGAGGGTGATTCTGGTTCTGATTGGGGCTATGAGTGAGAGGAGAACAATTAGAGAAGAGAAATTTTCTTTGTTTCACAAAGGGTATTTTGGTCCTTTCACAATTGGATTATATTACTCAAATGTCTCATGAGACTTGCCTACAAATAAGAGATTTTAAGGGACCTTTAGGTTGTATTTTCTCTAGCTTGAGACCTGAAATGCAATTTTTCCATTTTAAATTGGTTTGGTCCTCTTTATAACATTGAGCTTGAGATTGTGTTAATATTATATGCATTTTAACTAAGAGCTAAGATCCAAATTAAGCAATAAAGTTTTTCACCAGAAGCGGTAAATAAAATTAAGTTTTAAAGGGTATAAAAATAGATACAATCTTTTAAAAATGGTGAAAATTTAGCAATTCCGTTAATTAATTGACCTAAAAATCCCTTATTTTTTTTTTATGAGAGACACCGAGACCCACTTATTTTCTCTTCAACATTAAGACGGATGTTTTTTTTGGAATCGCTAAAATTGTACTATTTTTGAAAGAATTGTCTAAGAGCCATGGCAAAAAAAATTCATTGTTTTTTTTAAATTTTGATTCTAATTAATTATATTTTTACTAGAGCCATCAAAGCCGGCCCTCCAAGGTGAAAAGTTGAAAATAAGGACTAGGCTAGAAAGTCTAATCAAAATTTTAATTACATCGGGTTTTTCTAGAAAATAATTAGTAAATTACAACAATTAAATCTAGATTACAACATAAATCCTAATTTATCAAAAAATGTTGTCAATGCATCCAAAAAACACAATCATTGGGATTCAAAAACAACTTATGTTCTAAAATAACTTACATAAAATATAAAAAGCATCGATAATATACATAAATCATGGCCTTGTTTAGCCATATAGTGGAAGGGACATGAACTAATTTAATGGAATTGCTAAAATTGTACTATCTTTGAAAGAATGTGTCTAATTTTACACCATCAAAACTTAATTTTGTTAGGAAAATATATGGCAAAAAATTTTTTAAATTCATTGTTAAAATTACACCTTAACCCTATAACTAAATTTTACTTCTAATTAATTATATTTTTACTAATCATATTTTTTCTATAATTTCTCTTTCGTCCTTTTTATATATTGTCATTATCTTTCTATTTTATTTGCCCTGCCATACTTAGAAAAATAATAATCATTTTTTACATATTTATTATTTTTAATTAATTTTAACCAATTTCTTAAAAGGTAGAGACACGTACACCACATTATTGTTTGAAGCTACTAGTAAATATTCTTGGATGGATCAACATATTATAATGTACATACTACTACTATTATATATGAGCCGGCGATAATAAAATGAAAAACGATGAAGTAATCAATCAATTGATTATTTAATTTTTCAGGGAATTAATTAATTAATTGAATGTATTGGAAAAATTAATTGAATGACCATATGCCCAGATTGACCGAACATATCAAAGTAAGCTTGATTACGTAGCGATTCAATTAATATTAATTTCTCATTTTTTTCCCTCTATTGCTCAATATAATATATATTCACCTAATTTAATTATATTAAAGAAGCAAGTTAAGTTAGTTAATATGATATATATATTTTTTAAAACACCCTTATCATCTTTTTTAGTTCACTTATTGCCTCTCATCCTTGATTATTATTGAATGAGCATTTATAAGGATAAATTAAAAAAATATTGACAAATATGAAAAATATAAAAAACTAAATTCAACTCTCTAAATATATCTTATATCAAAGATGGGGAGGGAGTATATGACTTATCCTACGATCGAAGAAACCTAGGTAACGAAATATGCCAACGTTATTTTAAAATGAGAACGTAGATATAATCAAGGACACAACACCCTTTTACACACACACATATATATAGATGCATTCTTCGTAAAGATGCGTATCCCATAGACATTGAAGATTTCATTGGCCACTAAAGATACCTTGTACTTCTCTTTCCTTGTATATTTCTTTCCTTTCGTTTTATGTCTTTCCCTTTTATATCTACATGCATACACACATTACACACACACACACATGTTCACGAAGTAAGTTTTATCGTATGCGAAGTTAGGTTACCTAGTGTGTTAGTATGTATTCTCTTCGCCTATTTTTAAGGTAGACATAGTCCCATCACAAAAAAGGGTTTTAACGTCTGTTTTTAAATTCTTTTAACGTCCCTTTTTAGGGGGACGCTTATATGGGAGATTTAGAAAGTAGAGACTTACGTCGTAAGGATTTTTGTTTTTGAAAAAAAAAAACCCCAAAAGAGACAAGGTCAAGACGAATTCCGGTCTAGTGCCGTAAGAGACTTGCACACCGGAATGGTGCCGAACCCTAGTTGCATCGTAAGAGAGATAGATTGCAAAAACGCAAAATTATAGATCTCACCAACAAAATTGTAGAAACAAAACAGATTGAGTACCACCAATCACAAAAATGAAAAATCACAACAAAATAGAGATGGATCTCAACAAAAACGTAAAATTGCAGATATCACTGTTGGTCTTCTCTTAAGTACCACCACCACAAGCCGCGACGAGAGCAGTGATTTTGAACTCGAACAAGGGCGATTTGAGGTAAAACTCCTCTTTGCCACACCATCCTCTCCGTCAGAGTTGAAATTGAAGGTGGGTCAGAGTTGAAAGAGGATGAAGATGCCGTGAGACGTGTAGATTTGCGGCAAAATGGAGATGATAAAAGAGATTGCAGATCCGCCTCCGTCTTTCACAGATCTAATGAGATGGGAGCAAAGAAGTGGAGGAGTAGAGGAGGCCATGGGAGATGGGAGCGAAGGAGAAGACGAGGCCACACACGAAGGAGATGGAAGTAGAGGAGCCGCGGACGAGGCGAGATTTGTGCGTGTGCGAGAAAAGGCAAGATGATGATGGGAAAAGTTTTTAGTATGGAATGAATGGAGGCTGCACTGACGAGGAGGGTTATGACATTTTTTAGGCATCCCAATTTATAATTGGGACATTTAAAATGAACTTTAGGCGTCCCAATTTTGAATTTGGGACACCGAAACACTATTTTTGGCGTCTCTTTATAGTTTGAATGCCAAAAGTTCCTTGTTTTGGCGTCCCCTTTTTAAATTAGGATGCCAAAAGTAACTTTTGGTGTCTTTTTTCTAAATTGGGATGCTAATAGCCTCCACATAATTATAAAAATGTCACTCTCTTTATTTTTCACTTTCCTTTTTAAAACACAAACATTTTTTAGAGAAGGAAAATCTATATTTTGTAGTAGTGCATTCATAAGATACACTTAAAAACAATGTTTGAAATTTTAAAAATATGACATATGACCACATGCAATAGGAGAACTTGACATAACATGTATAATTAAGGAATTTGGTTTTAGTAGTTTCCCTATATATATATATATACTCCCTCTTGTTCTTAAGTTGATCTTGGTAATAAATATTATACATAATTTTTATATTTATCAATTTTTTACTAATTGACCCCTATTGGTGCTCCCTCAACAATAATTAAGGAGGAGAGAGAATGAGGGAATAAGGAATATATCTAGGGTGTTTTAGAAAATACATTTTATATTACCTATCTTTACTAACACCTCTTCAATCTAATTAAATTACATACATATATATTATACTATGGACCGGAGGAGTATTTAATATTTTAGTGATCATATTAATTATGTAAATGTTTGTATCTCTTATATTAATAATGTTGCTTATATTATGAAGGGTACTATATATGGCAGTTCCGGGACGTAATCTTTCAGAGCAGAACAAGAAGCAAGATGGCTATCATCATCACCATCAACAACGGCGAACTCCGTCAACAAAACCTCCGTTCACGGTGAACCAACTAAAGAAGGCCATCCCGACGCACTGCTTCCAGCGGTCTCTGCTCCGATCCTCCGCCTACCTGCTCCATGACGTCGCATTATCCGTTCTCATCTACAAGTCCACCTCCTTCTTCCACCTCCTCCCTCATCCCGCCACCGCCTCCTTCCTCCTCTGGCCTCTCTACTGGCTCCTCCAAGGCGCCATCCTCACCGGCGTCTGGGTCATCGCCCACGAGTGTGGCCACCAAGCTTTCAGCGACTACCAATGGCTTAACGACCTCATTCGGCTTCTTCCTTCACTCATTCCTCCCCGTCCCTTACTTCTCCTGGAAGTTCAGCCACCGCCGCCACCATGCCAACACTTGCTCTCTCGACAACGACGAAGCCTTCATTCCCAAACCTAAATCTCAAATCCAATGGTACTTAAAATACATGAACAACCCTCTCGGCCAAGCCTTAACCCTAATCGGAACCCTAACCCTAGGATGGCCCTTATACCTAACCTTCAATGCCTCCGGCCAGCCCTACGACCGCTTCACTAGCCATTTTGATCCATTCAGCCCGATCTTCTCGAAAAACGAGAGGCTTTTAGTTGGTTTCTCTGACATCGGAATCCTCACCGTCGTGGTTGTTCTGTACAAAGCTTGCATGGCAAAAGGACTTTATTGGGTACTTTGCGTGTATGGTGTTCCAGTGATGATAGTGAATGGGTTCTTGACACTAATAACATACCTGAATCACACTCATAAAACGGTGCCGTATTATGATTCGAATGAGTGGGATTGGCTGAGAGGGGCGTTATCGACGGTGGATAGAGACTATGGAGTATTGAATAAGTTGTTCCATAACATAGCAGATACACACGTGGCACATCATTTGTTCTCTACGATTCCTCATTATCATGCAATGGAAGCTACAAAAGCAATAAGGCCAATTTTAGGCGATTATTACCATTATGATGATACTCCTATTCATAAGGCTCTTTGGAGGGAGGCTAAAGAGTGCCTTTATCTGGAGCCAGAACAAGAAGCAACTTCGTCACCTAAAGGACTTTACTGGTACAACAACAAGTTTTAATTATAATTAATAATTATCCAATGTTAGTTGTGTTGCATTCACAAGTTTTAATTTTTTGTATACCAGTTACGTACGTTGGTCGTGTAATGTTTATTAGTAGTATTTCTTTACACGATTAATGGCATGTTATACCCAGTTAAGACTTTCTTGTAAGATATATGTACAATAAAAGTAAAGGGAATAATATATATGAGTTTCATGTGAAGCTCACCATCATGCTTTTCACTTTTCTATGTTTATTTGGATTTACAAAAGTGACTTTTATCTTAACTAACTTTTTGTATATTGATGTTGGGGTAAAATTTGATTAGTGCAATGTGATTTATGTTTAGATATATTTTTATATAAAAAAACTAGTTTGACGGAAATTTGTTTAGATATAATATATTAAAAGGTCAGTTTCATAATGTTTATTTACAATGGGAAAAAAAAAAGACAAAAGCCTAGAAAAATTTGCTTCAATTTTAACGTGACCTTTGGGAAAAAAAACATCATTATTTTGTCTAATTCCGTCAATAAACAAAAATTTCATCAGTAATAAGCTGTTTTCTTAGTGTTTTCATCTTCCAAATGTGCCTTTTCTACCTCCAAAATTTTATAAAAAATGTGAAGACAATTTTTTTTTTTTTTGGATTAAAATAAAATGGTGTTTTCATCTTCCAAATGTGCATTTTCTACCTCCAAACACTATGCCAAACACGCTCTGAATGTGAAGACAGTATTTTTTTTGGATTAAAATAAAATGGTGGCAAGGATGACCCTCCTAATAGTGGTGGCTCTATATAAGACGGATTACGAGTGGTTTTACCACAACTCGAACCCTAGATCTCTTAAGGGAATCCAGCGTCACATTCCGCTGGACCAACCACATGTTGGTGAATGTGAAGACAATATGGTTCAAGAGAATTACTCTTTCACTTATATATTGTCGGATATTAAATGTAGACACCCATTCTATAACAGAGATTCCAACCTTAGTTTGTCACATTATAAGGAACTAGGCGGCCTCTTCCACGAGACTCCATTGGCCACATTGGCAATAAAGTTAAATTAACTAGTTGAAGGTCTAATTTTGATCAAATACTATAAAAGGGTCACACTTCGAGGCCTAACACCCCCCCCCCCCCCCAAAAAAAAAAAGCTGTCTTTCTATCCGTTCTCCTCTTAACTCTAATAAAAAGATATAAAAATAAAATTTTATAAGAGGACAATGATACAAAAATAAAATTTTATACAAGGACAATGATATTATCGTCATTGTTTACAATTCGGTGAAGAATATAATTCATCCTAGTGTCTACACACTGTGACTCTAGTTAGCAAGCTCTTTCATGTATATGTGTTTTGAGTTGTAGATTAGGTTTAATCCATAAAGGGTCATCAGATAAGGTCTAAGGAAAAACATGTACGCAATCATCAGATAACAATATCTATCTTACCGTTCGTAGCATATCAAAATCACATCGAAAAAGTATTGAAATGCAAAAGCAACAAGATTGTCAGTTCTTCTGCGTTTTTCCTGCCTTCTGCAATATGTGTGGTCACCATCACCTTGAACATGCTAGAAGGAACCGAATTTAAGAGTTCCGATGGTTGAAAAACAAAAACAAAATCAATTACATTGTAAACGTGGCTGTCTGTTTATTTTATAGACACACACGTATATATACAAACACATGCACATTGATGAAAGAGTTGGAATAAAACATGAAATAGTCATTACGAAAGTGATAGGGAATATTCCTCTAAGTTTGTCGGTGAGAAGTGATGAAGACTTGGCATTTTGTGTGGAAGAGGATAAATTCATTACAACGTAGCAAACTAAGGTTAAAAGTTGCTATATGTAGTGTTTGACAGTTTTTTGAAAAGGATTACTTCCAATAACAAGGACCCATGTGCTTAAAAAAGAGAAATTTTCCTTATGTTTATGTGTAGTATATATATTTTTAGCCGTTAAAATTATAAATCAAGAAATTACTCAAGAAATTATCTATGTGGAACCAAGAAATTACTCCTATGATTCTTAATGTTTGATTTAATTGGAGAGTAAATGTTGGTTCTAAATATAAGACATATATATTTTACATATTTATCATTATATTTTTCTCAAATTAACTCTATTGATATTCTATCAACAATAATCAAGTAGGAGAACTGGAGAATGAGTGAATTAAGAAAAATGGTTATGGTATTTTAGAAGAACATATCATATTTACTAACATAACTAATATCCTTAATATACTTAAATTAGTCAATTAGGAATAGAGGAGCATGTTACTATCTAGGGTCTTAATGCCTTACTATACTCCCTCCATTCTTTATTATAAGATCCTAATTTTTGAATTGATATGTTTCCTTTTATAAGATCCATTTTGGGCTTGTCTGATCTGAACATTAAATACATTTTTACCTGTTGTACCCATAATCAATATATTCTCTCTTATTATGTTTTCACAAACATTCTCTCTCAAGTTTTCTCACTCTCACCTACCCCCTTATAAATAAGGGTACATTTAGAAAAAAAGGTACATTTCTTACTTATTTATTACTTTGAACTAATTTTAACAATTTCTTTTTAACTAAACAATTTGATTATTAAAATCTTATGATAAGGGAAGAGAGAGTTTTATTTTCGCCATCACATTAAATTTTCCCCCTAAAGTATCTGTATTTAATAAATCATATTTTCTTTCAAATTTAAATGAATAAAAGTTAATAATCCAATAAAAAAATGTACTCCTTCTTGTCCTTAATATAAGGCATTTTTAGAAGAGATGTATGTCCTTTATTGTAAGTCATTTGACAAGCGATTAATTAAATTTGGTGGAATTACTCTAAGGTCCGAAGGAAGGGGTTTAATCACCCATAAGTCCAATATAACAACTAAAGATTATATAATGACATACAAGTGAAGAAAATGATAACATGCTTATGATCCTCACTTGTCATTATTGAGACTTTTTGGTAATTAACTGATTAAGTCCCTTTCTTAATACTCATAGTAATTCTCTCATTGTTATTTTTTTTTTTTTTTAAAAAAAACTTTCAGCCCTACTTAAAGTTATTAATTATGGAAGAATGCAATATAAATAAAATTGGATGCTATTATTCTGTCTTGAAACAAAGTTAATGAGCAAACTACCCGTCTCTCTCATTCTAGTGAGGTGAAATGGTTAGATATGTCTTATAATAGGGAATTAGGGGAGAGTATGGCAGAGAAACTATTGTAAATTGTTCACACATAAATTACAAAAAATATGATTTTTTTAATCTTTATTCTTAATTAGATATAAAGATAACATATTTAGGATAAGAGGGCATAATTAATATGAAATATATTACTCCTACAGTCCATAATATAAGAGATCTTCTAAATGAAGATTTTGATTCAAAATATAAGAAGTTGACTGAGTAATTAATGATTGTTTTCCACTTTTTCTAGGTTGGATTTCTCTTATTGTCCTCCTCTTTCATATTTTCTTCTCCTAATCTTATATCTACTGTTATATTAAAATAGTATATAGTTCAAATTCAATCTTTTACAAAATTATTTCTATAAACATAAATAAATAAATTTAAACTCTTAAAATCTAATCTATACCATTCATAATTGCAATCCATAAAAAATAAAAAAAATTTAACTTATAAATTATTATAACAATTATTTTGTAAATTATTAAATCTAAACCATCCATTTCATTATTTAAGCATGTAGATGAGATGATAAGAAAATAATAAGAAAAAGAGGACAATGAGAGTATCCTCTTCCCCTTTTTACCTCTTACGATGATAGATATTAATGCATATTTGAAAATTACATATTTTAATGAGAAAATTATTCACAAATCTCTATTTGAAATTTTATTTGTGAAATGGGACCTAAGACCATGTAAAGATGCAAGGTCTTGGACTATGAATAGTTGTGATAAGAAAAAGATAAAATTGCTCTTAAGGAAAACAAAACATTCCCTTCATACAATCTCTCCCAAGGAACAAAACATCCATCATAAAATAATTCTCCTCCATCAGTGTTGATTTCATTAGAGAACCCTCAATGAGGTTTAGCTTAAAGAATCATCGAAACAAATAATCATATATCTTTAAATACAACATAATGCAATCTAGAAATAATCAATCTCAATAATATCAAACCCCTAAAACCAGTAAAACTAAAAACAGAAAATCATGTTATCAATCTATCAAAGTCCCACTACAACAAAAGCTACTATGGAGCTAAATGCCCTATTCTTTATATATTTAAGAAGATATCCAAAATAAGACACATCAAGCAAAGCTGTCATCTTGCTTCTACCATAAAGACGGTGGTTATGAGTGGGGAGAAGACGAAGAAGATTGAAGAGGACCTAGATCTATGAAGATGGAGGTGCATGTGTCAACAAAGAGCATGATCTCAAGGTGGAGGTGGAGAAGATGGAAGAGGCGAAGGTCACTAAGTAAAATAGATATGGGTGATCGTGAATGGTGGTGATGCCACTGCCAATGATTATATTGGGGAGGTTGATGTTGGTTGTGAGTCTATTGTGGGTCATGAAAGTAGAGGACTACAAGCTTGAAGATGTGGAGGGGTAAAAATAAATTGTAGACCAAGGAATTAAAAATCTTGATTTTTTTATGGAAGATGAATCACACATAAAGAAAGATGGATTGCCCAAAAGAAGATGATTTGCACATAGGAAGATGGGTTGCTTATAGAGGAGATCGTTTGTATATAAAGGAAGATGACTTGAACAAAATGTGATTGCACACCAGAGACTATTTTGGCACATATGGAAAATGGATTGCATATAAGAGAAGATAATTTACACCTAGGAAGATGGATTGCAAATATAAAAGGAAGAGCATTCACACATAAGGAAAGATGATTTGCATTAAAGGAAGGTTGTTTGCACATAACGTAATTTACAAATCGGACTAATTTTGCAACACAAGGAAGATTGATTGCACATAGAAAAGATGAATTTTCTAATCAGGAAATATGGTTTTTAACTGTGGTATATGCAAGCCCTAACCGTGTGTATCGAAGAACTTTGTGGACCGCGCTTTTTCGGATTAGAGACTCAGTCACTGGGCCTTAGTGCATTGGGGGTGATTTCAATGCTACTATGTTTAAGGAAGAGAGGCGGGCTAGTGCAACTTCAAAGTTATCAACGGATAGCAAGTTTATTAGGTGGACTGACGATATGAACCTAACAGATTTGGGGTTTGATGGTCCTCCTTTTACATGGAAAAAAGGTAGTAGTACTGAAGCTCGCATTGATCGTTTTCTGGCCAATCAAGCATGGTGTGTTAGGTACATAGATGCAAAAATTTTACATCTACCGCATTATAAATCTAACCATCGTCCTTTACTGTTGACAATTGGAGGATGCTTCTTCGCATGCCCTGATTAAACGACCTTTTCGGTTTATTGTTGCATGGGTGCTGCATGATTCTTTTAATGACTTTGTGCAAAAGGAATGGAGCTCGAATAGAGAATAGAGGTCAATATTGAGAGTTTTGCTCTTACGTGCGGTCGATGGAATAGGGAAGTCTTTGGGAATATTTGAAGCGTAAGAGTCAACTTCTCCAGGCGGCTAGATGGAGTGACTAAAGCAATAACCAGAAGGGGTAATCTCCTTTATTTACAAGAACTCCAGGAAGTTTTATGGACCCAGCTTGATGAGACTCTAACACAAGAGACTCTTATGTGGGCTTAAAAAGCTAGAGTTAATTGGGCTATGGATGGTGACCGTAATACACGATGGTTCCATATGCAAGCAAATAGTCGAAGGAAGAGGAACCGAATTGATGTTATCTGCTTAGGGAATGGGGACTGGTGCTTCGATGAGCGACAAATAAAAATTCATGCGACCGAGTATTTTTCTAATATATTTACTGAAGAATCTGTTGTTCGTCCCATTCTGGAATGTGAGTTATCCTTTCCCAAGATTACAGAGATGCATGAAAGGGTGTGTAGAAAGGAAGTTGATGAAGCTGAGATTAAGGATGCGTTGTTTAGTATGGGTGCTCTCAAATCTCGAGGCCGGATGGTTTTAATCACTTGTTTTCCAAAGCATCGATGTGGGAAACGGTTAAGGAGTCCGTGGTTCCAGTTGTGAAACAAGTCTTTCGACATCCTGAGCGGGTTCGGGAAGTGAATGGAACTCTCATTGTTTTAATTCCCAAGAAAGATCACCCTGAGACATTCAGGGACCAAAGACCAATTAGCTTATGCAATGTTATTTATAAGCTGATTACGAAGGTGGTGGCTAATAGAATGAAATGTTTCATGTCTCATGTCATTTCCCCAAACCAGTGTAGCTTTGTTCCAGGGCGGCTTAGTTCGGATAACATATTGTTGCCCAAGAGGTCATTCACTCGATGCGGACAATGGGAGGGAAGAAAGGTTTTATGGCCATGAACATTGACCTAGAGAAGGCATATGATCGGGTTAATTGGAAGTTCCTTGTTAATTGTCTACGTGAAGCGAATCTTCCTCTGAATCTCATCCAGTTGGTGGGCAGTGTGTTAGCACTGCAAGTATGCAGCTTTTGTGGAATGACAATAAGGCAGAGCAGTTTCAATCGTCACGTGGGGTTTGTCAGGGTGATCCTTTTTCGCCTTATTTATTCGTGATTTGTATTGAAAAATTAGCTCATATGATCCAAGAGAGGATGGAAGGAGGTTTATGGAAACCTATTAGGCTCACAATGAAGGGCCCACCGGTTTCACATTTATTCTTTGCAGACGATATCATTTTATTCACGGAAGCTTCTTGTCAGCAGGCTGAGATAGTGTGGGAGTGCTTATCTAAGTTTTGTGAATGTTCAGGGCTCAAGGTTAATTCTGCTAAGACTCAGATATTTTTCTCAAAGAATGTCAATCCCAATCGGCGCACAGAGCTTAGTAATATCCTTGAGTTTACTACCACAGGAGATCTTGGGAAGTATTTTGGGGGTGCAACTTCACCATAAGAGAGTTGGTAAGGAATCATTTCAGGCGGTGGTTGATAAAGTTAAGGATAGGTTGTCTCGGTGGAAGGCTTCTGCGTTCTCTATGGCCGGTAGGGCGACACTCGTCTCTGCAGTTTCCTCCACCATTCCTGGCATACACTAAGCAAACATCTCTCCTGCCTAGCAATGTGTGTGACGAGCTGGACAAGCAAAATCGGGCCTTCTTATGGGGTAGTACAGCGGAGCATCGGAAAACGCACCTAGTAGCCTGGGAAAAGGTTTGTACGGAGAAGCGGAGGGGTGGTTTGGGTCTAAGGCATGCTACATTTCACAACCAAGCCCTCCTCATGAAGCTTGGTTGGAGGCTTGTCACTCAAAGGGATGCTCTATGGGTCAAAGTTGTCCGAGATAAGTATAGGTGGGCGGATGACTTACTTCCGAGTATTGATATGCGGCGTTCTGGCTCTAATGTATGGACAGGTATTAAGAAAACATGGGAATCAGTGCGTGGTGGTATTGTTATGGACCAGGCCGCGAACTCAGTAAAATGGAAATGGGAACGACATGGCAACTTTTCTGTGAAATCTGCATATCAAGTGCGGACTGGTGGAGAGCAGGAGGAGGAGGAGAATTGGGGTGGACTTTGGAAAATCAAAGCCCCACTTCGATGCAAGACCCTCCTATGGCTAGCTGCGAGACAATGTTTACTCACAAATGCTAGTTGGAAGCGAAGGGGCATGGCTATGGATGCGAGTTGTCCCTTGTGCGGGGACGAATATGAAGACATAATGCATGTGTTCCGAGACTGTTCACACTCTAAAGCCTTATGGCGGACAGTGATACCTTTAGCGAGACAGCGTAGGTTTTGGAACCTAGGTAGTTCAGATTGGATATGGAGTAACATAGGAGGCAGGACCGAAGCAAGTAGGAAGTGGGCGTCTAGCTTTATAGTCCTGTGTTGGTGGATATGGCGAAGACGGAACCTCCTTGTTTTTGAGAAGAAATGGATCTCAAATCCTAGTCTAATCACCAGTACAAGATCTATGGTGGAATGTATGTCACTTACTAATGATCGTTTAGCAGGGACGAAGATTAAAGGGGCTACTTTAGCTCCTTCTCATGAGTCATGGCGACCACCGGAAATGGACTGGGTCAAGGTTAACGTAGACGGTACATTCACAGCCGCTACTTCTCAGAGTGCGTGCGGGGGACTAATACGCCACTCCATTGGTACCTTTATTAAAGGTTTTACGTATCTCATAAATTATGGTGATGCTCTATCTGTTGAAATATGGGCTTGTCTCCTTGGGCTTAGGATGGCATGGGCTTCGGGAGCTAGGAAAGTTTGGGTTGAATCTGATTCGACGGAGTGCATTGACCTGATCCTGCACGGTCATGGCCCCTCACATTTTGATGCAGACCTTCTTACAGAAGTAAGACTATTACTGGAAAGGGATTGGATCACAAAGATCACATATGTGCCTAGAACATGCAATTACGCTGCGGATTATCTTGCAAAACTCGGACTTGCAAGACGATATGGGTACCAGGAACTATATTGGCCTTCGGAAGAGTTACAGGTGTTATTGTACCAGGATTGTAATAGTTGTCATACTTCCCTAGGGATTAGATGAGGCATCTCTACTACATCAAAAAAAAAAAGAAAAGATGAATTGAACACAAAGGAAAATCCATTGCAAATAAATGAAAGATATATTGTACAAAGGAAATGTTTTCATTAAGGGTAATTTTATCTTTCTTCTATTTCAATTATTTAACTCAAGGACCCCACACTTATACAAGATTTTAGGTCCCAATTAACAAATAAATTTTCAAATAGGGATTTATGGGCCATTTTTTTTTTCAATTTTTAAAAAAGGTAAATATTTAAATTTATCAATTCAAGACGTGTCAAATGACTTAACTATTATATCTTAAATTGTGAGAATTATATACTCCCTTCAATCTTTTTTATAAGAGTCCAAAATTTGAATTGTCTTGATCATTTTTATAAAAACCTAACTAGAGTTGTCTAAAAATTTAATAATTTTTATTTTTATTTTTACTCTTCATTAATTATAAATATTGCATAAATTAGAAGATTAACGATACTCTTATAAATGAGGGCTTAATTAGAAATAAAAATTTATTTCAGATATACTTATTATTTTTAAATAATTTTAATAACTTTAATTTAATAGACCTCTTACTGAGTTCTTATAAACTGGTCAGGAGGTGGGTGGAACAATAACCTTGTTAAGCTTGTTATTGAGTTCTTATAAACTGGTTAGGAGGTGGGTGGAACAGTAACCTTGTTAAATTTGTTACTGAGTTCTTATAAACTGGTTAGGAGGTGGGTGGAACAACTTGTTATATTTTGTAGGGATGAAGTCATTTAGAGTCACATAAGAAAATATGTAATAGGACGATTGATTGAGTAATTAAGGTGTCAAGATAGAAAGTAAAAGAGAATGTGTGAGTGGCGTTGGTTAACGCGTGCGAAAGAGGTTCACATATTTGCAAATGTCAATATAGAATCACACTCACGACCCCATCCACACTTCACTCTCTCTGAATCACCACTTTCATTTTGGAATCCTAAGGACGCATCTTCCTCTGCTGGCTCTTTCTCTAACCTTTCTTTGATTTCCCTCATTGCTGGCCTCGATCCTCTAATGGTGCTTTTAACCGCTCCCATCATGATTAGTCATATGATTATATGAAGGAAAAAGAAAACACGTGAACATAACTGATTAGGATCATGAAACCAAGAAGAAGAAATAGCAAAATATCTGCAAGACTGCATGCAATCCCATCTATTGTCCCCCAGCTCCGACCAGTGAAGTAGAAAACTGAGAAAATGGGCCGTGGTTTCCGGTTCTACACCCAAATAATTAAAAAAAAAAAACATAAAAAGATACGTACGGAGGTTTGTATTACCACTTCCCATCCTTAATATATGTAATTTGATCTCAAAATGTCTTCAAAATTATAAGTTTTTTTGGCACAGTATCCATATTGATTTCATATACTAATAAGGGATTTTTATCCAATGATAGTTATAATAATATAATTCAAATCAATGCATATTCAAATTAAAATAAAAAATATTAATGAAATAATCAATTAAACTAAAATTTAGCATTTAAAAGATTTTATAAGATACAATATTATTTAAATCTTCACATTAATAAATAGATTATTATATAATATTTGTTTTATATTTAATTTATTTGATAAATTAAATCATTAAAACAAATAGAGATATAATATCTCAGATTTAATTTTCGAAGGAGATATATTATCTCATATTTAATTTGAATTGAGATATAATATCTTAGATTTAATTAAATAGACAGATATAATATCTCAGATTTAATTTATAAAATAAATTAAATTAGTAGGCTTTTAATTTGATTAAATAAATAGAACTATTGACAGATTTAATTCATATATTTTTTTAATCCAAATTTGAATTTCAAGATTAATTTTGAATATTTTAATATGGCCCAATTAGGGTTTGAGAAGCTCTATAAGATTAAGATCTAGTCGTATTAAAATTAGATGAGCCGTGAAAAAGAAAACCCTAGAGGAGAGATGTGAGACAAAAAGCTTGAAGGTGTTAGCACGCTGCCATCCATGTTGGAGTGGTGTTCGGTGTGGATACCGGTAGAGGGAATGGATTCGTAGAGTCGGCTTTTAACTAATCAAATAGATGCACATGGATATACGAAAGGTATATTTCTTACTACCCGATGTAAACGTCGTTGATAAATCCTCTTATATGGGATCCATATATTTAATGGATGAATTCCTTCTGCTGCGTGTATGGATCCCAACAATTTTTGCATATATGAAAAACAGATTGCATATAAGAGAAGATAATTTACACTTAGGAAGATGGACTGCATATATAAAAGGAAGAGCGTTGGCACATGAGAAAAGATTGTTTGCATTAAAGGAAGATTGTTTGCACATAATGTAATTTGCAAATCCGACTAATTTTGCAACACAAGGAAGATGGATTACACATTAAAAAAAATGAGTTGTACACAAATGAAGATCCATTGCACATAAATAAAAGATATATTACATAAAAGGAATATTTTCATTAAGAGTAATTTTGTTTTTCTCTAATTACAGTTATTTACTCAAAGACCCCACACTTGTATAAGATTCTAGGTCCCAATTAACAAATAATAAATTTTCAAATAGGGATTTATGAGAAATTTTCCAATTTTAATAAGGGTAAAATATTTAAATTTTATCAATTCAAGGCATATTAAATGGCTTAACTAATATATCTTTTTTTTAAAAAAAATCATGTACTCCCTCCGGTCCTTTTTATAGGAATTCAAAATATGAATTGTCTTAATCCTTTTTATAAGAGCCTAACAAGCGTTGTTTAAACATGTAATAATTTTTACTTTTTATTTTTGCTTATCATTGATTATAGATATTGCATTAATTAGGAGATTGACGATTGTTATATTTACTCTCTCCCTTACCTACCTCTTATAAATGAGGGCTTATTTAGGAATAAAATTTTATTTCAAATATACTTATTATTTTTAAAATAACTTTAATAACCTTGTTAAACTTGTTATTGAGTTCTGATAAACCGGTTAGGAGGTGGGTGGAACAGTAACCTTGTTAAACTTGTTATTGAGTTCTTATAAACTGGTCAGGAGGTGGGCGGAACAGTAACCTTGTTAGACTTGTTATTGAGTTCTTATAAACTGGTCACGAGGTAGGTGGAACATTAACCTTGTTAAACTTGTTATTGAGTTCTTATAAACTGGTTAGGAGGTGGGTGGAACAACTTGCTATATTTAGTAGGGATGAAGTCATTTTGAGTCACATACGAAAAAATGTAATAGGACGATTGATTGAGTAAGGTGTCAAGATAGAAAGTAAAGAGAGAATGTGTGAGTGGCGTTGGTTAACGCGTGTGGAAGAGGTTCACATATTTGCAAATGGCTATAGAATCACACTCACGACCCCACACTTCACTCTCTCTGAATCACCACTTTCATTTTGGAAACCTAAGGACGCATCTTCCTCTGCTGGCTCCTTTTCTAACCTTTCTTTGATTTCCCTCTTATAAATACATTGCTCCTCCTCTTCCTTCCTCACACAATCTCGATCAATTAACAACGCCTCTGCTCACACCACAACCTCCTGGTACTTCCCAGCATTTCTTCTCTCTCTTCTTCTCCTTCTTTTTCTTCTTCTTCTTGTATCTGTTTTTCAAACATTGCATCTGTGTGTGACTACTGCATTTTAGTTTTCGGACCTGATTGGACGATTACTTTTGATGATATGTACGTTTTGCTTTTCTTTCTGAATCAAGGATGAATAATTATCGTTTTTCTCTGCAATGTGATTCGGTAGCGAATTAATTTGGAGCAGATTTGAATTGCATTGCTTGATAGAAAATCTGTTCATCTTACTGCTTTAACAAGATCTGAGAAAAATGCAGACATCTGTTCCTATTATTTTTTACTTCGTTTCGTGTTGCGTTTCATTCATTTTGTGTAAATGAAAATCTGCTAATTTTACTACTTTAACAAGATCTGAGAAAAATGCAGACATCTGTTCCTATTCTTTTTTTCCTTCGTTTCGTGTTGCGTTTCATTCATTTTGTGTAAATGGAGGTTATTTTAATTGTTGATTTTTTTATTAATTTTTTTATTTCATGTCCGTTTCTTTTTCGATATCTTGCAAGGCACTTGACTAAATGATTGCGTCACGAATCTGTTATTATTTTTTTATTTGTTTAAAGATTAATTTAAGCTGGGTCTTCGTTATCGTTATTGGTGTTGGTCTTGTAAATCAGAACTTGTTGCTTTTGCGTTATTTTTTAAATCTTTCATCAGCTTTCTTGATATTCCGAAGATTCCTTCTCCTTCATTGGGACCGTCGTAAACATTTTCATTTAAAAAAAACTTGCATCAGTATAAGAATATCTCTTCACGTTACAGAGATGCTATTGGAATATGTGTTCTCTCTCGTCCTCTTTTGTCTTCACGAGGTGCATTGCCTCTTCATGTCCCTTTCTCTTCTGTTGTATTTTATTCTAATGCTTTGACTACCTTGGAAGAACTTGTACAGTATTATTACTCTTCGGTATCAATCAATTTATATATATACATATCTCACTAACAGATGTAATAAAGCGCGTCTCTGCTTCTTTTTTTGTAGTTTAATTGCAGATAGGGGCTTCCTTCTCATTGTCCGTGACTGCCATATTGTAAGTATAAGCTCATTGACACGCTTCTCTGGCTTTCTGCTTCTTGACTTTGCTTTTGAAATGAACAGAAAGAAAATTGTAATATGGTCTAAACAGTTTTGTCTTTTATTTGCATAAATTATTCCGTACCGGTTTCGATGACCTACGGAGATTTGAGAAGATTTTGGCTCTTTTTTGCCGTGTTCACCCCCCTTGTAAAGCTTTCTGGTATCTTCTTGTGCATAAAACTTGGCTAAAGTCACGGACTTTGCCATCTGATTTTTTCAGAATTATGACACTAGAAGAAACATTTTATACATAAAGCGCAAATGATTTGAGCTGGAAAACTATTCACAAGTTATCTCTTTATTCAAGATCAACTTATAAATGGTTAACACCCTAAGAACTTGAATGATCAACAAAACTCATGCAAAATTCCTCATGTTTGACCTGGAGTTTTTAATACAGATTATGACAAATTGTACGTGAAGAATTATAAGAAAGAGTCGATGACTCTGATTATAAGAAAGAGTCGATGACTCTGATTTTGTAGTACGTGGGGAATTATATTATAAGAAAGAGTCAGTGACGTGATACAGTAATCTAGAGAAATATACATGTGCTGCTGTTTTTCAAAATTGAAAGGCAGGCCCATGCAGAAGTTTACCTTGGTTTTGTTCTATTATTTGACGTAAAAACCTCAATAAGATTTGTGGTCAGTAGGTGATCATGAATGCTACAAAACCTGTGGACTATGGCAGGTGGGAAAATGGGTCCTTGCCATTACTATTGTCGGGCCTCCTGTAAGATTCACTGTATTTAGTTTTTATTTGAGCTGGTTAGCCCTGTGAATCAGAAATCCGAAGGATGATGAAATTACTGTGCGATGCATGTGATATATCAACCTACTTTTGAAAATTTAATGCGCCGTTTTATACAGATGTAAAATGGTCCTTGTTTGTTTCCAAATCAATTTTGGTAGCTTCTATTTCACCTATGAAATAGGGAAAAACCATACCAGCTACAAGTCATGAACTTAAATTGCGTCTGTGAGGGGTATATGAAATCTAAATGTGTTAGTTTTGTCCTTGTTATTTTCCCTGAGCTTAAGAAAATGTTAAAATATATTATTGATTATGTCCCCACTCGCCCATTTGTCCATTCCTTTTCTGGGATTAACTGGAGGGGCATAAGCCTACAAGCTTAGCAGGACCACTTCTTTGTTTGGTATATTATTTCCTGCCATGTGATTGCTGACAGAGGACCACCTTTAGGTTCTTGAATATTACTTTCTGACCATTGTTTTAATTCATCTTCCATTTATTTAATAGTTTGCACTGAGGAGTATTTTTAAAGATTCCTCTATTTATATTAGATATTCAGAAACTGACATCATCCTAATTTTCATGCCAGCTAGTCTGAAGAAACAATGGGAGCTGGAGGCCGTGTTGCTACAGCACATAGAGAAAATTCTGGAGAGCAACAGAAACCTCTCTCAAGGTCTCCACATTCAAAACCACCTTTCACTGTGGGTGAAGTAAAGAGAGCCATTCCTCCACATTGCTTCCAGCGTTCCCTCTTCAGCTCATTCTCCTATGTTGCTCATGACCTTTTCTTGGCCTTCATTTTCTACACTGCCACTACTTACTTTCATCTCCTTCCTCACCCAATTCCCTACCTTCTCTGGCCTATCTATTGGGCCCTCCAAGGCTGCATTCTCACTGGTGTATGGGTGATTGCTCATGAGTGTGGCCACCATGCCTTCAGTGATTACCAATGGCTTGATGATTTGGTAGGTCTGATTCTCCATTCTGCACTCCTAGTCCCGTACTTCTCATGGAAGATCAGTCATCGACGCCACCACTCCAACACTGGCTCCCTTGAGCGCGACGAAGTGTTTGTCCCAAAACCCAAATCCAAATTCCCATGGTATGGCAAATACCTGAACAATAACCCACTGGGAAGGGCTCTCACTCTCCTCATTACACTCACCCTTGGCTGGCCTCTGTACTTGGCCTTCAATGTTTCTGGAAGACCCTATGATCGCTTCGCAAGCCACTACAACCCTTACGCCCCCATCTATTCCAACCGTGAGAGGCTGCTAATATTTATCTCTGATGTCTGTGTGTTTGGGGTAACCTATGTTCTCTATCACATAGCAAGTGTGAAAGGAGTGGCTTGGCTTTTCTGTATTTATGGGGTTCCATTACTGATTGTGAATGGCTTCCTGGTGACAATCACTTATTTGCAGCACACACACTCTGCATTACCACACTACGACTCATCTGAATGGGATTGGCTGAGAGGAGCGTTGGCCACAGTGGATAGAGACTATGGGATACTGAACAAAGTGTTTCATCACATAACAGACACTCATGTGGCCCACCATCTCTTCTCCACAATGCCTCACTACCATGCAATGGAAGCAACACAAGCAGTGAGGCCTATTTTGGGAGAGTACTACCAGTTTGATAGCACTCCCTTTTACAAGGCCTTGTGGAGGGAAGCAAGAGAATGTATCTATGTGGAGCCTGACGAAGCATCATCTCAGAAAGGTGTTTACTGGTACGGCAGTAAATTCTGATCGATTTATACGCATACAATATGTTTCTGTCTCTGGCCTTGCTTATCCAAGGACAGAACAATAATGAGAACCTTTTCTCAGCCATGTCCTAGTAAGATGAAGTCAATGTATTGTGTGACTAAGAATTCAGTGCTTTTTTGTTTCCCTCTCTTATCATTATGGAATGTTAATAGAACAAGGAAATAATAAGTGCCATTTCGTTTGGTGTGTGATATACTACCCTATGTCTCAAACGACTTTTTGAGATTTTGTTATACGGGAAAAAGATTATGCGCTTAATCTATTGTAGGATTTATCATTTCTCAAACGAGCGTGGATACTCAGGAATATGAGATATTTGGCCACAACTTGGCTTGCAAGACATGGATAGAAACAATCACCTTTCCTCCTTTGTTTTTTGAAAAAAAAAATAATAATTCGCAGACATTAAAGACCTAAAGTTACAAGCGGTATCCAACCCATGACCTCCTACTCATGTGAAAAGTGGAAACTTTCATACCCAACAAGCCCCACTCCATAATGCTACAGTGCACACTACTGACTTTTTTCAAGGTGTGAAAAAAACTAACAAAGTCCCTTACAGGGCCTTAGATTTTATGAACAGTTTTATGACTTTCTTCACTTAGAAACGAGATGGCATTCATTTATGATGAAAAAGTAATCCTATAAATAGTTGCATTTACTTTTTCAATGAAAACAAATTACTGTACCTTTTAAGGATGAACTCATTATTGCATCATAAGAAAAATACCACCTAAATTTCAAAATTTCAGATCAATTATATCTTACTAATATAAGTGGTCAATTGTTACATAAAAGTAGTCATCACCTAAATTTGTTGTGTCAACATTTTTCGTTAGCCAGGGGCAGAGTTAGGAATTGCAATTACAGGTGGCGAAAATTACAGAATATAACTCATGTATTCATGAAATTACATTTAAGACCTATACATATTTCAAGATGTTCATTTCAGTCCCTCCATGAAATTTTTAATGTGAACTAAAGTGAAAATATTGAAATATTTATAAAGGGCAAACGTAATTTCATAAGCATATGGGTTCTTTTGTGTAGTTTTCCCCTCCCTCTATCTCGCCCTGCCGTTAGCAATTAACATTAAGGATTTTAGAAATAGAAGACTAAAAATAGACTTTATAAAATTAAGGAACCAAAAGTATAACTACTCATATAAAGAAAAACCTAAAAGATTAAAAGTATATTTTATTCCATTTATTAATTAAATGAATGAAGACATAATAAAACTTGCACGACTCTCTTTATGGGAGAATTTATGATATGGGTCATTAAAAGTATGACAAATGAAAATAAAAATAAAAATAATTAGATTAAAACTTTTTTCGGATGCTCCATTTTTTTTTTTTTTTTTTTTCCTAAAATCTTTCTCTTTTAATAATTTAAATCGGAAATATAAACTTTATATAATACATACTTTTCAATTTCACAAGTCCTCACTCCTTTCATGTTTTAAAAAAGGGTTTACTGAGAATTTCACTGAATGGATCTTAGGATTTTCTTTTGTCACGGAAAGGATCTTAGTTTAGTTAGCCACCGACCTTCCTTTAGTTTTTTATCATATAATTTAATAATCAGTCGTTTTGTTTCTAGATAATTATATTCTAGACAACTTCCAAATTCAACAGACAAATTATCATGATTGATTTGCTTGAAATTTTATTTATCGAAAAAGTTATTAATTACGTACGTAATACATAATATGTTTCGAATATTTCGGTAGCTCATAAAAAATACTTCTATATATAAAATCATAATAGTAATAATATTTTGCACTTTGAGCATCCAACAGAATAAGCATTTGATGAGTATAAACATGATCATAAACAATTTTTCTGAGAGTAAAATTGAGAAAGTTGTTAAGTTGCCGTTACATCCGTCACTTTTCTCTCAAAAGCCATGGCTTTATATTACCATTTCAATCACTTTTTATAACCTGTCTAAACAAAAACAAAAACGAAAACAAAAAATTGCAGATCTCACTGTCGGTCTTCTGTCGAATACCACCACCACAAGCCGCGACGAGAGCATTGATTTTGAACTCGGACAAGGGCGATTTGAGGTAAAACTCCTCTATGCCACGCCATTCTCACCGTCAGAGTTGAAAGAGGATGAAGATGTTGTTAGACGTGTAGATCTGAGGCAAAATAGAGATGATAAAAGAGATTGTAGATCCGCCTTCGTCTTTCACAGATCTAATGAGATGGGAGCGAAGAAGCGGAGGAGTAGAGGAGGCCATGGGAGATGGGAGCGAAGGAGAAGAGAAGGCCACATGGGAAAGAGATTGTAGCAGAGGAGTAGCGGATGAGGCGAGATTTATGCATGTGCGAGAGAAGGCAAGGCGATGATGGGAAATTTTTTTAGTATGGAATGAATGGAGGCTATACCGATGAGGGGGAGGGTTATGACTTTTTTTAGGCGTCCCAATTTATAATTGGGACGTCAATGTATTGTGTGACTAAGAATTCAGTGCTTTTTTGTTTCCCTCTCTTATCATTATGGAATGTTAATAGAACAAGGAAATAATAAGTGCCATTTCGTTTGGTGTGTGATATACTACCCTCTGTCTCAAACGACTTTTTGAGATTTTGTTATACGGGAAAAAGATTATGCGCTTAATCTATTGTAGGATTTATCATTTCTCAAACGAGCGTGGATACTCAGGAATATGAGATATTTGGCCACAACTTGGCTTGCAAGACATGGATAGAAACAATCACCTTTCCTCCTTTGTTTTTTGAAAAATAATAATAATAAAAATTCGCAGACATTAAAGACCTAAAGTTAGAAGCGGTATCCAACCCATGACCTCCTACTCGTGTGAATAGTGGAAACTATCATACCCAACAAGCCCCACTCCATAATGCTACAGTGCACACTACTGACTTTTTTCAAGGTGTGAAAAAACTTAGAAAATCCCTTACAGGTGGCCTTAGATTTTATGAAGAGTTTTATGACTTTCTTCACTTAGAAACGAGATGGCATTCATTTATGATCAAAAAGCAATCCTATAAATATTTGCATTTACTTTTTCAATGAAAACAAATTACTGTACCTTTTAAGGATGAACTCATTATTGCATCATAAGAAAAATACCATCAAAATTTCAAATCAATTATATCTTACTAATATAAGTGGTCAATTGCTACATAAAAGTAGTCATCACCTAAATTTGTTGCGTCAACATATTTCGTTAGCCAGGGGCGGAGCTAGGAATTGCAATTACAGGTGGCGAAAATTACAGAATATAACTCATGTGTTCATGAAATTACATTTAAGACCTATACATATTTCAAGATGTTCATTTCAGTCCCTCCATGAAATTTTTAATGTGAACTAAAGTGAAAATATTGAAATGTTTATAAAGCGCAAACGTAATTTCCTAAGCATTTGGGTTCTTTTGTGTAGTTTTTTTTTTTTTTGGGGGGGGAGGCTAGCCCTCCCCTATCTCCGCCCTGCCGTTAGCAATTAACATTAAGGATTTTAGAAATAGAAGACTAAAAATAGACTTTACAAAATTAAGGAACCAAAAGTATAACTACTCATATAAAGAAAAACCTAAAAGATTGAAAGTATATTTTATTCCATTTATTAATTAAATGAATGAAGACATAATAAAACTTGCACTACTCTTTTTATGGGAGAATTTATGATATGGGTCATTAAAAGTATGACAAATGAAAATAAAAATAAAAATAATTAGATTAACACTTTTTTCGGATGCTCCATTTTTTTTTTTTTTTTTTTTTTCCTAAAATCTTTCTCTTTTAATAATTTAAATCGGAAATATAAACTTTATATAATACATACTTTTCAATTTCACAAGTCCTCACTCCTTTCATGTTTTAAAAAGGGTTTACTGAGAATTTCACTGAATGGATCTTAGGATTTTCTTTTTTCACGGAAAGGATCTTAGTTTAGTTAGCCACCGACCTTCCTTTAGTTTTTTATCATATAATTTAATAATCAGTCGTTTTGTTTCTAGATAATTATATTCTAGACAACTTCCAAATTCAACAGACAAATTATCATGATTGATTTGCTTGAAATTTTATTTATCGAAAAAGTTATTAATTACGTACGTAATACATAATATGTTTCGAATATTTCGGTAGCTCATAAAAAATACTTCTATATATAAAATCATAATAGTAATAATATTTTGCACTTTGAGCATTCAACAGAATAAGCATTTGATGAGTATAAACATGATCATAAACAATTTTTCTGAGAGTAAAATTGAGAAAGTTGTTAAGTTGTCGTTACATCCGTCACTTTTCTCTCAAAAGCCATGGCTTTATATTACCATTTCAATCACTTTTTATAACCGGTCTAAACAAAAACAAAAACGCAAAATTGCAGATCTCACTGTCGGTCTTCTGTCGAGTACCACCACCACAAGCCACAACGAGAGCATTGATTTTGAACTCGGACAAGGGCCATTTGAGGTAAAACTCCTCTATGCCACGCCATTCTCGCTGTCAGAATTGAAATTGAAGGTGGGTCAGAGTTGAAAGAGGATGAAGATGTTGTTAGACGTGTAGATCTGAGGCAAAATAGAGATGATAAAAGAGATTGTAGATCCACCTTCGTCTTTCACAGATCTAATGAGATGGGAGTGAAGAAGCGGAGGAGTAGAGGAGGCCATGGGAGATGGGAGCGAAGGAGAAGAGAAGGCCACATGCGAAAGAGATTGTAGCAGAGGAGTAGAGGATGAGGCGAGATTTATGCGTGTGCGAGAGAAGGCAAGGCGATGATGGGAAATTTTTTTAGTATGGAATGAATGGAGGCTGTACCAACGAGGGGGAGGGTTATGACTTTTTTTGGGATGTCTAAAATGGACTTTGGGCCTCCCAATTTTGAACTAGAGATTCCAAAATACTATTTTTGGCGTCTCTTTTATAGTTTGAATGCCAAAAGTTTCTTATTTTGGCATCCCCTTTTTAAATTAGGATGCCAAAAGTAACTTTTTGTGTGTGTGTTTTTTTTTTTTGGAATGTCAAAAGCCTTCACATAATTACAAAAATGTCACTGCTTTTATTTTTTACTTTCCTTTTTAAAATACAAACATTTCTTAGAGAAAGAAAATCTACATTTTGTAGTAGTACATTCATAAGATACACTTAAAAACAATGTTTGAAATTTAAAAAATATGACATATGACCACATGCAATAGGAGAACTTGACATAACATGTATAATTAAGGAACTTGGTTTTAGTAGTTTCCCTATATATATATATATATATATATATGGGGTTTAAACTTCTCATGTTGCATGAGAAGAAGATTCCTACACACACATGAAATGGTGGGACCCACACATATATATAATGCTAATTATATATATATATGTGGGTCCCACCATTTTATGTGTGTGTGACATGAGAATACACTTCTCCTACTACATGATAAGTGTTTTTTTATATATATATATATATATATAGGATAAAGGATTTCTCCAGTCACTAGAGATAGAGTTATCTCCAGTGACCCTAAAACTACGTCGTTTTGAATTAATAAAGGTTGTGTTTGTAATTTTAGATGAATTAATGAAGGGTGCAAAATTATGAAAACACCCTTCATTAATTCACCTAAAATTATAAACACACCCTTCATTAATTCAAAACGATATGGTTTGAGGGTCACTGGAGATAACTCTATCTCCCGTGACTGGAGAAATATTTTTCCATATATATATATATATACTACCTCCTGTTCTTAATATAAAACATATTTAAAGAGTTGATCTTTGTAGTAAATATTAGACATAACTTTTTATATTTATCAATCTTTTCCTAATTGAACGATATTGATGTTTTCTCAACAATAATTAAGGAAGAGAGAGAACCAGGGAATTAAGGAATATATCTAGGGTGTTTTGGAAAATACATTTCATATTACCTAACTTAACTAACATCTCCTCAATCTAACTAAATTACATACATATGTATTATATTAAGGACCCGAAGAGTATTTAATATTTTAGTGATGATATTAATTATGTAAATATTTGTATCTCTGATATTAATAATGTTGCTTATATTATGAAGGGTACTATATATGGCAGTTCCGGGACGTAATCTTTCAAAGCAGAACAAGAAGCAAGATGGCTATCATCATCACCATCAACAACGGCGAACTCCGTCAACAAAACCTTTGTTCATGGTGAACCAACTAAAGAAGGCCATCCGGCAAGACCTTGCTTCCGGCCCGGTCTCTGCTCCGATCCTCCGCCTACCTGCTGCACGACATTGCATTATCCGTTCTCATCTACAAGTCCACCTCCTTCTTCCACCTCCTTCCCTCATCCCGCCACCGCCTCCTTCCTCCTCTGGCCTCTCTACTGGCTCCTCCAAGGCTCCGTCCTCACCGGCGTCTGGGTCATCGCCCACGAGTGTGGCTACCAAGCTTTCAGTGACCACCAATGGCTCAACGACCTCATCGGCTTCTTCCTTCACTCATTCCTCCTCGTCCCTTGCTTCTCCTGGAAGTTCAGCCATCGTTGCCACCACGCCAACACTTGCTCTCTCGACAACGACAAAGCCTTCATTCCCAAACCTAAATCTCAAATCCAATGGTACTTAAAATACATGAACAACCCTCGGTTGAGCCCTAACCCTAATCGGAACCCTAACCCTAGGATGGCCCTTATACCTAACCTCCAACGCCTCCGGCCAGCCCTACGACCGCTTCACTAGCCATTTCGATCCAATCAGCCCGATCTTCTCGAAAAACGAGAGGCTTTTAGTTGGTGTCTCTGACATCGGAATCCTCACCGTCGTGGTTGTTCTATACAAAGCTTGCATGCAAGAGGACTTTATTGGGTACTTTGCGTGTATGGTGTTCCAGTGATGATAGTGAATGGGTTCTTGACACTAATAACGTACCTGAATCACACTCATAAAACGGTGCCGTATTATGATTTGAGTGAGTGAGATTGGCTTAGAGGGGCGTTATCGACGGTGGATAGAGACTATGGAGTATTGAATTGAATAAGGTGTTCCATAACATAGTAGATACACACGTGGCACATCATTTGTTCTCTACGATTCCTCATTATCATGCAATGGAAGCTACAAAAGCAATAAGGCCAATTTTAGGGGATTATTACCATTATGACGATACTCTTCATAAGGCACTTTGGAGGGAGGCTAAAGAGTTCCTTTATCTGGAGCCAGAACAAGAAGCAACTTCGTCACCTAAAGGACTTTACTGGTACAACAACAAGTTTTAATTATAATTAATAATTACCCAATATGTTGTTGTATTGCATTCACAAGTTTTAATTACCCAGTAAGGTCGTGTAATGTTTATTAGTAGTATTTCTTTACACGATTAATGGCATGTTATACCTAGTTAACACTTTCTTGTAAGATATATGTACAATAAAAGTAAAGGGAATAATATATAAATATATGAGTTTCACGTGAAGCTCACCATCATGCTTATCATTTTTCTGAGTTTATTTGGATTTACAAAAGTGACTTTATCTTAACTAACTTTTTGTATATTGATGTTAGGCTAAAATTTGATTAGTGCAATGTGATTTATGTTTAGATATATTTTTATATGAAAAAAACTAGTTTGACGGAAATTTATTTAGATAATATATTAAAAGGTCAGTTTCATAATGTTTATTTACAAGAAAATAAAAAAAGAGGCAAAAGCCAAAAGCTTAGAAAAATTTGCGTCAATTTTAACGTGACTTTTAGGGGGGGGGGGGACATCATTTTGCAATAAACTAGAATTTCATCAGTAATAAGCCGTTTTCTTAGTGTTTTCATCTTCCAAATGTTCCTTTTCTACCTAAGCTCCAAACACTATGCCAAATGATAAGTGTATATTTTGTGATTAAATAGGTGTATATTTTATGAGAATTAGTTGGAATTATTGATATTATATACCTATTTAATTATCTTTTATTGACTTTTCCATCATTGAATTAAACTTAGGATCAAAGAATAAATCGACATAAAATCTACTCATATCCTATTTTTAATGTGCAAGAGATATTATATGAAAGAGAAGAGACAAAAAGCATATAGAGCTTGCAGCCATAAATTAAATAAAAAGGAATAAAGACGAGGACCCCACATGCTAAAAAGAAAACTTGGATCCTAAGTTTCGTGATTAAACTTGGATCCTAAGTTTGGTGATTAATTTAGAGGAGGAGACCTAAATTATAAATAGGGAGGCTGAGACAAGAAGGAGAGGAGATCAGAGAGAGGCGCAGAACAAGAAGGAACAAAGAAGCAGAGTAGTAGCGGTGGCGTTTTGGTTCTCTTCATCATCTCCGGAAGGATCGTGGAGGCGACGGAGATTTTCTTTCCGCTTTCTCTGTATTCTTTGAACTTGGATTTTTATCTCTTTGTTATTAGTTTTATTAGAGCCATATTTGGCTAGTTGGTTTTGCAACCTAGAGGACCTATGAACTTGTGGGTGAATTGGATTTTGTTTTCATTGTTTAGTTAAATTTGATATTAATTTTGGTTACTTAATCTTGGTTGGTTTTATCTATTTAGTGATTTGTCATCATTGAATATGATTTTGAGCATTAGGATTTACCTTGACGAATGAGATTTTAATTAGGCTCTGAGATAAAGTAATATGGGATTAGATTACGATTTAATTTGCGGTTAGGATAGACATATACCTAATGGCCCATATAATTATTGAAGAGTGTGTTCGATTTTTGTTCCCTCTTGAGTAACTATGTTAGACATAACAAGTTATACTCAATAGAGGGTTGTAAGTGGACCGACAGGCACTTATAACTATTTATACTCAAGATTAACAAAATTGATATTAAAGCTAATTAAATTAGTGAAAACAAAGTTTATGAAGCTAATAAGGGATTAGTGACTTTGGGTTGCTCATTTGATTATTGTGGTAGTTTTCTTATTTTTATTTTAGTTTTGATTTTCTTTTCCTTTATCTTAATTAAATCAATTTGTTTTGTTCAACTTAAACAAAATTGTGAAATTAATGCTTAACTAAAGTTATGATACTAAGTCATCGTGGGAACGATACTTTTCTTATCACTTTATTACTTGATACGGCCCATGCACTTGCAGAGTTTTTAGGCTATAAAGTTTTGCCCTATCACATGGTTCAAGAGAATTACTCTCCACTACTAGAAAATGTCAAAATAGCGACGGAATTTGCTACGGAATTTTTTAAGTAGCAAATTCATGACATTTTGCGACGGAATCATTTTTCCGTCGCAAAGTAAAAAAATTTGCGACGGATTACTAAATCGCAAATTGGCAACGGATTTAGTAATCCGTCGCAAAAGGGCGGCCCTGTCAAGTTATTGCGACGGATCCAGGATCCGTTGCAAAAGGGCGGCTTTTTTGGCCAAGAGAAATAGAAAAGACTTCACGCGAAATGTTGTCGAACAAGCAGATCAACCTCGTCGTTTAAGTGGCCAAGAAATATGGGACAAGGTCAAGTACATTCAAAGTGTCGAAGAGGGGCTGCTTCCAGCGAACCTGAGGGATATGGCGTTGATCATCATTGGAACAAACGCAGCATCTTCGGGAACTACCATATTGGAAAGATCAATTGTTAAGACACAACCTCGATGTCATGCATATCGAGAGGAATGTGTTTTGCAATATTCTTTGTGATGGAAACCAAGGGCAAGACGAAGGACACGAGTCAATGCAAGACTAGACATAGAAGCGATTTGCAAAAGGCACTGCTTTGCATTTGCTGCGAGAATGGCACGGGACGGATTTCCAAACCTAGAGCGCCTTACACATTCAACAAAGAGCAGAATTTAGAATTGTTGCAATGGGTTAAAGATCGAAACTCCCAGACGGTTATGCGTCAAATTTGAAAAGGTGCGTCGACATGTACGAGGGGAAGTTGAGCAAGATGAAGAGTCATGATTGTCATGTTTTTTTCCAGAGATTGTTGCCGTGGGCCTTCAAAGCACTACCGAATCATATATGGTCTATTCGATTTGAATTTTCCATGTTCTTTAGAGAAATCGTGCTTCGAGCTTAATGTTGAAAAGTTACGACACCTGGAGACGAACATGCCCATAATGCTATGCATGTTTGACTTAATGTTTCCTCCTAGCATGTTTGACTGAATGGAACACTTGCCTGTTCACTTGGCCTACGAAGCAAGGGTAGGAGGGCCACAACAATATAGGTGGATGTATCCGTTTGAGAGGTAATACATATATTTCTTTTACCTTGTTATTAATTGACCGACATGGTGCTTTAATTTATAAATACCCTCGATATTCCATTGTAGGTTTTTACGCACACTTAAACACAAGATCAAAAATCCAAGGTACGTTGAAGGATCTCATTTGAAGCATATCTAGTCGAAGAGGTCGCAAAATTTGCGTCATACTATTATCCCCCGAAATGATGACAAGATGGAGAGGGTACCTCGCAACGATGATGCCGGTGATACGAGTGATCAAAAATCAATATTTAATTATCCAGGGCGAGTCGTGGTAAAACATTGGAGGTCAACTCTTGACGGAAGAGATAAGCAAGTAGCAGAGTGGTACATTCTAAACAACTGTGAAGAGGCCGCCTAGTACTTAAAGTAAGATTTTTTTTTTTTTTTACTATTATGGTAAGTATTAAAGTATTAACTTCAGTTTTTGTTACGAGTTTCTACTCTAATTGGGTCGATCGGACAATCCTTCAATGTCGGTGTCACAAGTTGATCAATACACGAACTCGAGTTTCCAAAATGGTTTTGTCAATATTTCATGAAAAATCGACCGGATCCCAATAAAGTTGCGTGGAGTTTATCTTATGGAGCTGCAATTAGTATTACCCAATGCAACAAATATATAATCAATGGGTATCGATTTTCAAGTTGACGTGGGACGCCTTGAGTACACTATGTTGCAATTACGGTGTATGTTGTCGAGTTGACCAAGTTGGCGGGGTGGAGACTAACTACTACGGGAAGTTAGTTGACATAATTCATTTGAGTTACCCGTGGGACAAGTGGTGACCCTTTTTAAATGTGAGTGGTTTGATAACAGTCCGCGTGGGACAAAAGTGGACAAACATGGAAATATTGAGATCCATTTGGACAAGGAGATATACGGTTAGTTATGACCCATTCATCCTTGCTCAACAGCGAGAACAAGTTTACTATACATCATACCCCACATCCCGCCAAGGGTGGGTGGGAGTTATCAAAACCAAAGCACGGAATATTATACCTAAGTCGAAAGAGTCGGAAGCAAATGACGGCATGAAGGAACCGTTCCAAGCTGATGTGGAACATGTATTGCCCATAAACATCTTCAACGACGAAGTACCAAGGAATCTCTTTGATTCTACTGCAGATTTAGAATTGATTTCTATACAAATTGACGATCAGGAATCAGACGATGAGGCAGAAGTGATGTACTCTGATAGTGAATCTGAGTTCGATGACTATGAGACTTCAGAGGAAGCCGTGCAAGCAGATGTTGATGAACAAGAATCGTCCGGTTGATTTGTGTTAGTTCTTTGTTTCTGACGATCTGTTATACTACATACATTGTTACTTCACTACTATAATATTAACCAAATATCTTTTTTTTTTATTTATATTTTTTGACATTATGTCTATAAGTGTTCGAAATGGAGCATCCGAGGAGGACGTTCAAGTAGTGGACGTGGTCGTGGTCGAGCCCGACCCCTTCCTATAAGAGAGGGTAGGGCGACGCCATCTACTCCCTCTGGAGGTAGAGGGGTCAGCACTTCCCCAGAGGTGCCATTTGATATGTCATCTTCACCATCGGGTTATATTTCATCTTCACCGTCGACGCTTCATATGTCGTCGTCACCGTCTACCCACACCGATCCACAAAGCAAGGGAGACAACGGGTTTACTTTACCATTTCGATTGATTTACGTATGTTTAGTTTCATGAAATCATCTATGTACAAATATCTTCAATATTTCACATTCCTTCCTTAGCACACCTGCTGCGTCGCCTCATAGCCACGTCGGGGAAGAATGTAGTTCCTCCGATACACCAATATGGGGCACAACGGATCCTTCGACGAGGGAAGCTTTGGATCTGTCACGGGGCGATGAGTAAGTCATGCCAAGTTACCAATAATGTTACAAATTTCTTCTCTAATTGATTTGTATGCTAATATTTGCATGATGTCCTCTGTCTTGACATTGTGCCTCATAATCCGGTGGGGGATTTCATCTCGGCCCAATTATTCCGTAATTACAATCATCCTTGGACCAAGTGGAAAGAGATTCCTAAGGACAATCGAAATGCTTGGTTCAATGAGTTCTTGGTAAGTTATTTGTTTTATAGTTATTAATTAAGTACTTTTAAAATTTGGAGCACTAATTGTTCGTTATTGATTTTCAGGATAAGCATATGTCGTTGCTGAACATTGTGAAAGATCGAAAAAAGCTTATATCCGGGGCGGGTCGGTGGTTGTCTCAAAAGCTTTATTCATTGAGACAGGCAAGAGGCAAGAAAGATTGGATTCCACGACTCATGCAGGCGAATTATTTGAGAGTTGGGCCACCGATGCAAAGTTTCATAACACAAGTGCGAAAAATAAGGAAAATAGGGCTAAAATGGAAGGACCGTCATATGTTGGCGGCTCCATTCCAATTAGTGAGCATCGACGAAAAGTTGTAAGTACACGTTATTTTCTATTTAGGTATTCAATATTTTGTACTTTGAAGTGCTTAATTAATGTCATCATTTGCGTTTGCGGTTAGAGTCAGGGAAGTTCTGTAGGATCGATTGAGTGGGTTACCTTTGAGCGCACCCATTCCGCGATCGAAGGGAGTGAGAGGTAGTGGATTAACCCAAAGGCTGACAAGTAGCGGTTAGACATTTATTGCCTTTATTACTTATTTTATGCACCACCATATTTATTTCATTTTACATGTCTTATTTGTTATGTATTTTGTACTTGTAGGAAACCTTTCGGAAGTTGTCACGGGAGAGAGACCCCACATCCTCTCGGTCGATAACGAGAGTCGTTCTTTGAGGCTACGGTGATTTAACAAGAAAGGGAGAGTCTTTGGATAAGGTGCCTGCGACCGTGAAGCAAACAAAGCGCTCCTTATGCGACATTGAAGGTGTTTCTTCGGGTAAATGTAATACATTTAATATTGATAATTTCCATTCTCTTTGTCCATTCAAATGAAGTTCAAATAATAAATGTACTTCATAATGTTTTTGCAAATGAGCTAAAGAAGATGAAGGCTTTGGTGCGAGGAGCAAGCAAACGAGATGACTCGAGAACGGGAGATGATGAGGCGGTGACTCGAGAACGAGGAGATAATGAGGCAACGAGATGATTCGGGAACGAGAGATGATGCGGCGGCGATGACCCAACAAGCGGAGATGATGATGCGGCGGCTAATTCGAACGAGAGATGATGCGGCGGCGGATGACTCGGCAAGCGGAGATGATGATACAGATGCGGCTTCAACTCAAGTCCCTAATGAAAGACAAGGGTTCGGGGTTGGCTCCTGGTGATGATGACCATGTTGGTGATGATGATGATCACAATGTCTTCTTGTTTAGGATACTTTTTACTATTTGCTCTTTGCAACATTATTATATATATTTTGTTTTCTCTATGTAAACTCTTTATAATTGTTATTATATCCATGGTACACTACTTTTTGTACTCACTTTTCTGAAAAAAAAATTTTTAAAATTTTTTTTTTTTTAAATTTATTAGTTTTGCTACGGAATTTTTTCCGTAGCAAATTTTTTCGCAAATTTGGGAACTTGCTACGGAAAAATTCCGTAGCAAAATTTAATTTGCTACGGAAAACATTCCGTAGCAAAAATTTCGAATTTGCTACGGAATTTTTTTCCGTCACAAATTGCGACGGATTTTCTTTTTTCCGTCGCAATTGCTACGCTGGGTTTTTGCTTCTGAGAAAAAATTCCGTAGCAAATCCGTTTTGCTACGGAAAAAGCCTGTTTTGCTACGGAGGATTTTTCCGTAGCAAAACTTGATTTTTCTTGTAGTGCTCAATTCACTTATATATATATTACCGGACACTAAATGTAGACACCGATTATAATAGAGATTTAAATCTTAGTTTGTCACGTTATAAGGGACTAGTTGGCCTCTTCCGCGAGACTCCATTGGCCACATTGGCAATAGAGTTAAATTAACTAGTTTGAAGGTCTAATTTTGATCAAATACTATAAATGGGTCACAAGCTAAACTTCGAGGCCTAAACCCAAAAAAAAAAAATGCTGTCTTTCTATCTGTTCTCCTCTTAACTCTAATAATAAGATATAAAAATAAAATTTGATACAAGGACAATGATATTATCATCATTGTTTACAATTCCGTGAAGAATATAACTCATCTTAGTCTGTACACACTGGGAAGAATATAATTTTATGTATATGTGTTTTGAGTTGTAGGTTAGGTTTAATTGGTAAAGGTTGTCCAGTACATAAGACTTTCATAAGATAGGGTCTAAGGAAAAAGATGCATGCAATCTTTTTTGCATAAGTGGAGAGGATGTTTCTAAAATTTGAACTTACCCGCGATCTTCATATTATGATAACAATCTATCTTACCGTGCGTAGCATATCAAAATCACATGGAAAAAGTATTGAAATGCAAAAGCAACAATATTGTCAGTTCTTCTGCGTTTTGCTGCCTTCTGCAATATGTGTGATCACCATCACCTTGAACATGCTAGAAGGAACCGAATTTAAGAGTTCCGATGGTTGAAAAACAAAAATAAAATCAATTACATTGTAAACGTGGCTGTCTGTTTATTTTATAGACACACACGTATATATACAAACACGTGCACATTGATGAAAGAGATGGAATAGTCATTATGAAAGTGATACACTGATAGGGAATATTCCTCTAAGTTTGTCGGTGAGAAGTGATGAAGACTTGGCCTTTTGTGTTGAAGAGGATAAATTCATCACAACGTAGCAAACTAAAGTTAGAAGTTCCTATATGTAGTGTGCTTGAAAGTTTTTTGAAAAGGATTTCTTCCAATAACAAGGACCCATATGCTTAAAAAAGAGAAATTTTCCTTATGTTTACGTGTAGTATATATATTTTTAACCGTTAAAATTATAAACCAAGAAATTACTCGAGAAATTATCTATGTGGAACCAATAAATTACTCCTCTGATTCTTAATGTTTGATTTAATTGGAGAGTAAATGTTGGTTTTAAATATAAGACATATATATTTTACATATTTATCATTTTTCTCAAATTAACTCTATTGATATTTTATCAACAATAATCAAGTAGGAGAATGAGTGAATTAAGAAAAATGGTTATGGTATTTCAAAAGAACATATCATATTTACTAACTTAACTAATATCCTTAATGTACTTAAATTAGTCAATTAGGAATAGAGGAGCACGTTACTATCTAGGGTCTTAATGCCTCACAATACTCCCTCCATTCTTTATTATAAGATCCTAATTTTTGAATTTATATGTTTCCTTTTATAAGATCCATTTTGGGCTTGTCTGATGTGAACATTAAATGCATTTTTACCTATTTTACCCATAGTCAATATATTCTCTCTTATTATGTTTTCGCATACATTATATTCTCTCTCAAGTTTTCTCACTCTCACCTACCCTCTTATAAATAAGGGTATATTTAAGAAAAAAGGGGGCACATTTCTTACTTTGAACTAATTTTAACAATTTCTTTTTCACTAAACAATTTGATTATAAAAATCTTATGATAAGGAAAGAGAGAGTTTTATTTTCGCCATCACATTAATTTTCCCCCTAAAGTATCGTATTTAATACATCATATTTTCTTTCAAATTTAAATGAATAAAAGTTAATAATCCAATAAAAAAAAATAATGTACTCTTTCTTGTCTTTAATATAAGACATTTTTAGAAGAGACATGTGCCCTTTATTGGAAGTCATTTGACAAGATATTAATTAAATTTGGGTCAAGGTGCAGATTTGCCAACCAACTATTACCCGAGGAGCGTCTGACACAAATAATTATTGAGAGGACCAAAATTGCCAATCAACAATTAAAAAGTGAAAAAAAAAAAAAAACACAATTTGGAGCAGATTCGCCAACGAACTATTACCTCGTCCTTTGTCTTGGTGTCTCGTCTTCCATTAATCGTCACACGATGTGTTGGCGATGTCGGCATCTCCAAAGCTTCTATTGTTCTTTGGGTGTTCCACTTACCCTCTTGAACTCATCCAAGTAATCCACAAGGTTTGACTGGCACGCACCTTGTACCCTGGTTCCATCCCTCCGATGCCACAAGCAACAACCGCCGCTTTACAATGCCTAATCTCATGGATCCTAGCTCTGTTGGTGTTTTTCTTTTTCAACAAGAATGCTTAACCGCTCTTTTCTCCAGCGTTTCGCAACCATCCTACGTCGGTGCCTCATATTTTAACTTAATTGTGATAGTTATTTTTTTAATAGTTATTTGGTTTTTTTTTTCACTTTTAATAGTTATTTGGTGTTTTTTTTTTCACTTTTTAATTGTTGATTGACAATTTGGTCCCCTCAATAGTTATTTGTGCCAGACGCTCCTCGGGTAATAGTTGGTTTGCAAATCTGCACCTTCACCCATTAAATTTGGTGGGATAACTATAAGGTCTTAACCACCCATAAGTCCAATATAACAACTAATTAAAGATTATATAATGACAATTTACAGTGACAAAAAATGATAACATGCTTATGATCCTCACTTGTCATCATTGAGACTTATTGGTCATTAACTGATTAAGTCCCTCTCTTAATACCTCATAGTAATTCTCTCTTTGTTATTATTATTTTTATTTTATTTTTATTTTTTTTACTTTCAGCCCTACTTAAAGTTATTAATTATGGAAGAATGCAATATAAATAAAATTGGATGTTATTATTCTGTCTTCAAACAAAGTTAATGAGCAAACTACCCGTCTCTCTCATTCTAGTGAGATGAAATGGTTAGATATGTCTTATAATAGGGAATTAGGGGAGAGTATTGCAGAGAAACTATTGTAAATTGTTCACACATAAATTACAAAAAATATGATTTTTTTAATCTCTCTTCTTAATTAGATATAAAGATAACATATTTAGGATAAGAGGGCATAATTAATATGAAATATATTATTCCTTCAGTTCATAATATAAGAGATCTTCTAAAAGAAGATTTTGATTCAAAATATAAAGTTGACAGAATAATTAATGATTGTTTTCCACTTTTACTAGGTTGGATTTACCCTATTGTCCTCTTTCTCATTCTCTTCTCCTAATTAATCATAATTGTTAGATTAAAATAATAAATTGTTCAAATTCAATATTTTATAAAATTATTTCTATAAATATAAATAAATAAATTTAAACTCTTAAAATCTAATCTATACCATTCATAATTGCAATCTATAAAAAATAAATAAATTATTATAAAAATAATTTTATAAATCATTAAATCTCTAAATCATCCATTTCATCATTTAAGGATGTAGATGAGGTGATGAGAAAATAATGAGAAAGAGGACAATAAGAGTATCCTCTTCCCCCTTTTACCTCTTACATGCAGAAGAAAGAAAGAGATGATAGATATTAAATGCATATTTGAAAATTACATATTTTAATGAGAAAATTACTCAAAAATCTATGTTTGAAAGTTTATTTGTAAATGAGACTTGAGACCATGTAAAGATGCAAGGTCTTGGAGTATGAATAATTGTGATAAGAAAAAGATAAAATTGCTCTTACGGAAAACATTCCCTTCGTACAATCTCTCCCCACGAACAAAACATTCATCATAAAACAATTCTCCTCCACCACTGATTTCATTAGAGAACCCTCAATGAGGTTTAGCTTGAAGAATCATTGAAACAAATAATCATATATATGCAAACACAACATAATGCAATCTAGAAATAATCAATCTCAATAATATCAAACCCATATAATAACCAATGAAATTGAAAAGAAAAAAATCATGTTATCAATCTATTAGTCCCATGACAACAAAAGCTATTGTCAAGCTAAAGGCCCTACTCTTTATATATTTAAGAAGATATACAAAATAAGACACATCAAGCAAAGCCGTCATCTTGCTTCTACCATAAAGGCAGTGGTGATGAGTAGGGAGAAGATGAAGAAGATTGAAGAGGGCCTAGATGAAGTGCATGTGTCTACAAAGAGCATGATCTCAAGGTGGAGGTGCACAAGATGGAAGAGGCGAAGTTTAAGTAAAGTAGATAGGGGTGATCGTCAATGGTGGGGGCGCCACTACCAATGATTAACTGGGGAGGTTGATGTTGGTGGTGAGTCTATTGTGGGTCACGAAAGTAGAGGACCACAAGCTTGAAGATATGGAGCAATATGGATTGTGGGCAAAATATTTAAATTTTATCAATTCAATGTATATTAAACGACTTAACTAATATATCTTAATTTTTTTGAAATATATACACCCTCCAGTCCTTTTTATAGGAATACAAAATATAAATTGTCTTGATCTTTTTTATAAGAATCTAACAAGAGTTGTTTAAACATGTAATATTTTTTATTTTTGCTTATCATTAATTATAGATATTGATTAATTAGGAGACGATAATTATATTTACTCTCTCCCTTACCTACCTCTTATAAATGAGGGCTTATTTAGAAATAAAAGTTTATTTTAAGGGTTTATTGTTTGTCTGTCCCTTGACATAAGGTTATGTCAAACTACCCCAAAATTACTCGTTTTGGAGATAAAGGAATTAATGAATGGTGTTTTAGTATTTTTATTTTTGTATTTATTATATAAATTTTACCAAAAGATCATTCATTAATTCCCTAACCCCAAAAATATGTTGTTTTAAGAGTTAATTAATTTCTTTTAACCCCAAAATGACCTAGTTTTGGGGTGATTGACATAAGCTTATATCGAGTAACATAACAAACGATAAACCCTTATTTCAAACATACTTATTATTTTAAAATAACTTTAATAACCTTGTTAAACTTGTTATTGAGTTCTTATAAACTGGTTAGGAGGTGGGTGGAACACTAACCCTGTTAAACTGGTTATTGAGTTCTTATAAACTGGTTAAGAGGTGGGTGGAACAACTTGCTATATTTAGTAGGAATGAAGTCATTTTGAGTCGCATAAGAAAATATGTAATAGGACGATTGATTGAGTAATTAAGGTGTCAAGATAGAAAGTAAAGAGAGAATGTGTGAGAGGCGTTGGTTAACGCGTGTGAAAGAGGTTCACATATTTGCAAATGGCAATAGAATCACCCACTCGACCCCACACTTCAGTCTCTGTGAATCACCACTTTCATTTTGGAATCCTAAGGACGCATCTTCCTCTGCTGGCTCCTTCTCTAACCTTTCTTTGATTTCCCTCTTATAAATACATTGTTTCTCTTCTTCCTTCCTCACACAATCTCGATCAATTAACAACGCCTCTGCTCACTCCACAACCTCCTGGTACTTCCCTGCATCTCTTCTCTCTTCTTCTTCTTCTTCTTCTTGTATCTGTTTTTTCAAACATTGCATCTGTGTGACTACTGCATTTTAGTTTTCGGACCTGATTGGATTACTTTTGATGATATGTACGTTTTGCTTTTATTCTGAATCAAGGATGAATAATTATCGTTTTTCTCTGCAATGTGATTCGGTAGCGAATTAATTTGGAGCGGATTTGATTGCATTGCTTGACAGAAAATCTGTTCATTTTACTGCTTTAACAAGATCTGAGAAAAATGCAGACATCTGTTCCTATTATTTTTTTTACTTCGTTTCTTGTTGAGTTTCATTCATTTTGTGTAAGTGAAGGTCATTTGTTGATTTTTTTATTATTATTTTATTTCATGTCCGTTTCCTTTTCGATATCTTCCAAGGTTGACTAAATGATTGCGTCACGAATCTGTTATTTTTTTATTTGTTTTAAGATTAATTTAAGCTGGGTCTTCGTTATTGGTGTTGGTCCTGTAAATCACAACTTGTTGCTTTTTGCGTTATTTTTTAAATCTTTCATCAGCTTTCTTGATATTCCGAAGATTCCTTCTCCTTCATTGGGACCTTCGTAAACATTTTCATTTTCTTTTCAAAAAAACCTTGCATCAGTATAAGAATATCTCTTCACGTTACAGAGATGCTATTGGAATATGTGTTCTCTCTCGTCCTCTTTCGTCTTCACGAGGTGCATTGCCTCCTCATGTCCCTTTCTCTCTCTGTTGTATTTTATTCTAATGCTTTGACTACCTTGGAAGAACTTATTGTACAGTATTATTACTCTTCGGTATCAATCAATTTATATATATACATATCTCACTAACAAATGTAATAAAGCGCGTCTCTGCTTCTTTTTTTGTAGTTTAATTGCAGATAGGGGCTTCCTTCTCATTGTCTGTGACTGCCATATTGTAAGTATAAGCTCATTGACACGCTTCTCTGGCTTTCTGCTTCTTTACTTTGCTTTTGAAATGAACAGAAAGAAAATTGTAATATGGTCTAAACAGTTTTGTCTTTTATTTGCATAAATTATTCCGTACCGGTTTCGATGAACTACGGATATTTGAGAAGATTTTGGCTCTTTTTTGCCGTGTTCACCCCCCTTGTAAAGCTTTCTGGTATCTTCTTGTGCATAAAACTTGGCTAAAGTCACTTGATTTGGACTTTGCCCTCGGATTTTTTCAGAATTATGACACAAGAAGAAACATTTTATACATAAAGCGCAAATGATTTGAGTTTGAGCTGGAAAAATATTCACATGTTATCTTTTTATTCAAGATCAACTTATAAATAGTTAACACCCTAAGAACTTGAATGATCAACAAAACTCATGCAAAATTCCTCATATTTAACCTGGAGTTATTAATACAGATTATGACAAATTGTACGTGGAGAATTCTAGAGAAAGAGTCGATGACTGTGATTTTGTAGAATGTGGGGAATTATATTATAAGAAAGAGTCATTGACGTGATACAGCATTCTAGAGAAATATACATGTGCTGCTGTTTTTTAAATGAGAAAGGCAGGCCCATGCAGAAGTTCACCTTGGTTTTGTTCTATTATTTGACGTAAAAACCTCAATAAGATTTTTTGTGATCATGAATTAAAAAACCTGTGGACTATGACAGGTCGGAAAATGTGCCGTTACTAATGTGGGGCCTCCTGTAAGATTCACTGTATTTAGTTTTTATGGAGCTGGTTAGCCCCGTGAATCAGAAATCCGTAGGATGATGAAATTACTGTGCGATGCATGTGATATATCAACCTACTTCTGAATGCGGTGTTTTATACATATGTAAAATCGTCCTTGTTTGTTTCCAAATCAATTTTGGTAGCTTCTATTTCACCCATGAAATAGAGAAAAACGATACCAGCAACGAGTCATGAACTTAAATTGCGTCTGTGTGGGGGTATATGAACTCTAAATGTGTTAATTCTGTCCTTGTTATTTTCCCTGAGCTTAAGGAAATCTTAAAATATATTATTGATCATGTCCCCACTTGCCCATTTGTCCATTCCTTTTCTGGGATTAACTGGAGGGGCATAAGCCTACAAGCTTAGCAGGACCACTTCTTTGTTTGGTATATTATTTCCTGCCATGTGATTGCTGACAGAGGACCACCTTTAGGTTCTTGAATATTACTTTCTGACCATTGTTTTAATTCATCTTCCATTTATTTAATAGTTTGCACTGAGGAGTATTTTTAAAGATTCCTGTGTTTATATTAGATATTCAGAAGCTGACATCATCCTAATTTTCATGCCAGCTAGTCTGAAGAAACAATGGGAGCTGGAGGCCGTGTTGCTACAGCACATAGAGAAAATTCTGGAGAGCAACAGAAGCCTCTCTCAAGGTCTCCACATTCAAAACCACCTTTCACTGTGGGTGAAGTCAAGAGAGCCATTCCTCCACATTGCTTCCAGCGTTCCCTCTTCTGCTCATTCTCCTATGTTGCTCATGACCTTTTCTTGGCCTTCATTTTCTACACTGCCACTACTTACTTCCATCTCCTTCCTCACCCAATTCCCTACCTTCTCTGGCCTATCTATTGGGCCCTCCAAGGCTGCATTCTCACTGGTGTATGGGTGATTGCTCATGAGTGTGGCCACCATGCCTTCAGTGATTACCAATGGCTTGATGATTTGGTAGGTCTCATTCTCCATTCTGCACTCCTAGTCCCGTACTTCTCATGGAAGATCAGTCATCGACGCCACCACTCCAACACTGGCTCTCTTGAGCGCGACGAAGTGTTTGTCCCAAAACCCAAATCCAAATTCCCATGGTATGGCAAATACCTGAACAATAACCCACTGGGAAGGGCTCTCACTCTCCTCATTACACTCACCCTTGGCTGGCCTCTGTACTTGGCCTTCAATGTTTCTGGAAGACCCTATGATCGCTTCGCAAGCCACTACAACCCTTACGCCCCCATCTATTCCAACCGTGAGAGGCTGCTAATATATATCTCTGATGTCTGTGTGTTTGGGGTAACCTATGTTCTCTATCACATAGCAAGTGTGAAAGGAGTGGCTTGGCTTTTCTGTGTTTATGGGGTTCCATTACTGATTGTGAACGGCTTCCTGGTGACAATCACTTATTTGCAGCACACACACTCTGCATTACCACACTACGACTCATCTGAATGGGATTGGCTGAGAGGAGCGTTGGCCACAGTGGATAGAGACTATGGGATACTGGACAAAGTGTTTCATAACATAACAGACACTCATGTGGCCCACCATCTCTTCTCCACAATGCCTCACTACCATGCAATGGAAGCAACACAAGCAGTGAGGCCTATTTTGGGAGAGTACTACCAATTTGATAGCACTCCCTTTTACAAGGCCTTGTGGAGGGAAGCAAGAGACTGTATCTATGTGGAGCCTGACGAAGCATCATCTCAGAAAGGTGTTTACTGGTACGGCAGTAAATTTTGATCGATTTATACGCGTATAATATGTTTCTCTGTCTCTGGGGGAGCTTATCGAAGAACAGAACAATAATGAGAACCTTTTCTCAGCCTTGTACTAGTAAGATGAAGTCAATGTATTGTGTGACTAAGAATTCAGTGCTTTTTGGTTTCCCTCATCCTTATGGAATGTTAATAGAACAAGGAAAATAACAAGTGCCACTTCGTTTGGTGTGTGATATACTATCCTCTGTCTCAAACGACTTTTTGAGATTTCGTTATACGGGAAAAAGATTATACGCTTAATCTCTCGCAGGATTTATCATTTCTCAAACGAGCGTGAATACTCAGGAATATGAGATATTTGTCTACTTAGGATTTTTCAGTTGCAGCTGAGTTCTTCATAATTAGCTGAATCAAGGTTTTTAGTATCTAATTCAAGAATAGTTACCTATACCTCTGTTCCAAGCTAGTTGAACTCACCACAACTTGGCTTGCAAAACATGGATAGAAACAATCACCTTTCCTCCTTTGTTTTTTGAGGAAAAAAAAAAAAAAATTCGCAGACATTAAAGACCTAAAGTTCCAAGCGTTATCCAACCCATGACCTCCTACTCATGTGAAAAGTGGAAACTTTCATACCCAACATGCCCCACTCCATAATGCTACAGTGCACACTGCTGACTTTTTTCAAGGTGTGAAAACAACTAACAAAATCCCCTACCGGTGGCCTTAGATTTTATGAACAGTTCACTTAGAAACGAGATGGCATTCATTTATGATAAAAAAAGTAATCCTATAAATATTTGCATTTACTTTTTCAATGAAAACAAATTACTGCAACTTTTAAGGATGGACTCATTATTGCCTCATAAAAAAATACTACTTAAACTTCAAAATCTTAAATCAGTTATTTCTTACTAATATAAATTGTCAATTGTTACACAAGAGTAGTTAATACCTTTACTTTTGTAGGTAAAGTTTTGAAATTCAAGTAGAGTTTTCCGTCTTTTTCCCAAAAATCAATTCTCTCCCAATTTGGTATTGTAAAATTTTCAATAATTCTTATCCAATCAAATTAATCCCTCACATCTTCGGTTAAATCCTAGTCTCACTAAACAAATTAACTGGCATGAGTGCATTCATAATCATTACTAATCAATAATCTAGCAATGCTCAAATCTATTGAGCTTCCAAACTCTACAAACCACAACAGAGCTCTTTCTCTTTTGCCTGCACCATTCAGACATTTTTACTTAAAAGGCTTAAAAAATAAATGACCTAAAGGAATTAACAGAAAGAGTTGAAATTTCAGCCATGGATGAGAGTTACAGATCAAACAGTTGAAGAGTTCTGCAGCGTTCTTGCGCTTCTAAATTAGGTGATAGGAGACGGTCCCAGACAGAACCTGAGTTCAATGCTTAAATAAGTTTTTCTTCAAAATCAAATGAATTTGAAGAATGAAGAGTTGCAACAATTACAACAGTAACTTGGGCTAGAGAAACAAATCAGATCCAACCCAACAGACCAATTGAATCAGAAACAACTTCTATAGGAATTGTTTCTTTTTCATCCAGACAAAGCAATGCAAAAGCTTCAAGCAAAGAATGTCTGTAAGAGAAGCATCAGTGACGATGTGGCTTAACCCCATTAATAAAAGGAGCCTCACCTCTTGTCTCCTTCACATAGGAAACATATTCACTGTAGCTCATGGTAAATAAAGTGCTTTGGTAACGAGTCAGCTGTAACCGCTTCCTGAGTGACTCGGTAATTAGGCCATTGTAGCCTGCTTTGCGGATCAAAGAGTCAATGGCCTCTGTTTTTGTCCAACCTAAAACCAAAGTATGAAGACACAGATTGTTGGATTTTCACCCATATTTCACTATATATCAAGCCATTAGAGGTATAAAACGACCATGTCAAGGAGGAAAAGTAGAATGAGAAAAAAAAAAAAAAAAGAGGTAATTTTTTGATAAAAATATCTGTCACGTCTCTCAATTTAAAAAATTTAACATAAAACAGTTACTGTTAAATAATGACAATAAAAAATAATAAATATTATACCCATCATCTTCTGTGCAATAAAAAGTAAATCCATTTTCAGCATTTCGTAATGCTCTATCATTTCGTTACACAGAGAACTCCATAGATTTTTGTTGAGAACTTCCATGGTCAGTAATTAAAGGACTGCCTATTCAGTTAAGAAAAATTAAATGACAGGTAAACCCCACCATGGCAGCATTATAGGAAGCTTAACATTTGGTCCCCACAAAAAAAAAAATTATTTTGTAACTATAAGCACAAGGGGAAAAAATCGTCACAAATTTAAGGACCAGATTTCTTTCCTTTCCTTTTTTTTTTAAAAAAAAAAAGAAAAAGAAAAAAAAAGAAAACTCACTTAGAACCTCCTCTTATGGAAGCTAAGAACATAGAGGAAATTTCTTCATGTTACTTGTTCAAATTATAAAAAACTGAATACTAATCGGGAAAAGTATTATGTGCATCATTTAAGAATATTAGCGTATTTAGGAAAAAAAGTGATTGATGACTTTTAGTAAATAAGTAAACAGAAGAAAGTTTGAAGGTTATGAAAATTTGTATGGACAGGACAAGAGTTGTGAGTTCGTAAAAGGAGTTGTCCGAGTGAAGTTATAGAAGTCATGTTTGATCTCACTCTTCATTTCATCAATATTCCATCCTAGTTTAAATTTATATCCCTTCTCTTTTTAATAATTCCTCAATCAATCACTAACAGTCTGTTTGGATGGAAAAATGGAGGGGAGGTAACTCCCCTCTCCTTGTTTGGTTCAACAAAATGAGCCCTGCCCTCTTAACCTTCCCCACCAAATCGAGAGGATTTAGAAGGATTATTAAAATCCTCCCTTTCCCTCTGTTAAACCAAATACCGCGTAAAAGTTAACAATGCTTTGAAAATAAAATAAAAACTAAACCAAGGCCAGGGTACTTTTATTTTTTCTTCATCTATCTTGTCTTGTTACTTGGGTAGGTTGTGTTTGTAAATAAAGGTATTGAAAGTCTGAAAGGTTATGGCATCTTTGTTTCAGCTGTATCATAATCTCTTCCACCACAAATTAAATTCACTTTCCATCATGGAGAACGAAGTTTAATACTCCCTCCATTTCCTTTTATCAAACTTACAAGGTTGTAACACACAGATTAAGAAATGCAATTAATATATTATCATTCCTCTTAAATTTTCTAGTATAGTCTTAGTTTATTTTAGTAATTAATGCTACCTTGAACTTAGTGTTAGTAAAAAGAAGAGTGTAATGGAAAAAAATAGTAATATAAATTTTCTTGAAAAGGAAAAGTGAGAAAACAAGGAACAGAGGGAGTAGTAAACATATGCCAAGCTAGCTACCTTCATGGGCAGCTACTTCAGGCAAGTAAGTGGCGCTTCGCCTTGTATTATGGTCAGGATCAATAAACTCAATAATTATACCATGCTTTCCTACCTGCATGAAAACCAGTAGTCTAAAGTGCAAACAGAAAAACGAACACAAAACCAAAAAAAAACTAATTCAACTAATCTGGCTTCTTAATATTTTCTATACTTGAAGTACTCAACCTCATCCATGATGTTACATAAACAACTGCACATTGAACTATTAGCATGCCGCTGGGGAAAAAGCATCATCACAACTATCATTATTCAGCAGAAACTTAGGCATAAAAAATGTACAGTGAATCTCTGGCTACCCTCTTCAGGTTAATCCTAAAAAGTAAAAAAAAAGAAAAGGGGGGGGGGGGGGGGGGCATGCAAGCATTATCTGTGAAGCATCTCATGTTGTTATGAACCTATCACATGGTGCAAAGCATGGAAATATTAGCGAAGAGAATAAATGTGTTTTCCATCAAGTCATATTCTTTTTTTCCTTTTAAAAAAGGAGGCCAAACCAGCCCGGTGGGAGATAGAACCCTCCACCTCCCCTGTGTAGGGGACTACTTTGCCACTAGGGCAAAGCACCAAGTGCTCCCATCAAGTCATATTCTAATGAACTAAATATTGGTCTTTTATAAGCACAAAAAATCTCTTTGGCCAGAGTTTCAACTTAGATTCTTTATAACCTTAGTTTCCTCTACCCAGTCAAGAAACAACTTTTATGCTTCCTTCACTTTCAACAAATCAAGTTTCATATCATATATAATAAGATCCTAAATAAAACAGAACACATAATCACTTATCCATCTTAAGCTTGCTAAAGTTGACTTGTTGACTTATGCAAGAGTCTCGAAACCCATATATAAAATGAAAACTCAAGGCCATGGATAAGCATGAATGGATTACATCACGAAAGTTTCATTGGCTTATCTTTCTGTTGTGAGATTTAGATGTCAAAGGATCAAAGGACTAAGACGTCAAAGAATGTTTATCAGCTTGGCAGTCAATCTGTTTTAGAACAATAAAACAAACTATGCCTCCTCCGTAAAGGGCATCTATAATGAGAACTACCATCTCCAAATTCAGTAACATGCAGTGTTATAAAAAATCAGACCGAACATTGATCTGAGAAGGCTGCAGAATTATGGTTGGACAGCTGAACTGATGAATTAAACATTACTTTAGGATTCTTCCTAAAAGCTCCGCATATAACAAATAAATAGGCACATACCTCCCAATCAAGGTAATGGTCAGCAGTTTCATAATCAGCAAGAATAGAGACTGTACACTCCAAATAAGGCAATTCCTTAGCCTGTATGGGTGGAAATCTGCGATCCCTGAGAGCGCTGAGAAATATTTCAAAGAACAAAAATGAGGGAGTATAAGAGGATTAATGATCAACCAATTGCAGAACAAGGAAACATAAGCAAGTCCTTCTTTTTTTTCATCGATAAAAACAGCATATTCATGAACTATGGAAATAAAATTAGGTCCCAAGGCTCTGATTACATTTATCACTTAATTTAAGAATCAATACCTTATTATTTTCTCAGATAACTGAAATTGACTTTTCAAGTGATGCATACAGTACCAAAGCTTAAACCTAGATGAACTTTAGCCTTCTAAATTAATTAGAAACGAATAAAGAGCAGAAGCTAAGCGCATTAACAGTGTGTGTTAGTGTGTTGCATGAGAATACGAGAAGCAATCCAGAACTAAGCCATTCAATATATTTTGTGAAGATGCCAATTAATCCATGACATGAGATGCATCACCAATATGAAGCTTGAAAAAGGAAAGATTTCTATAAGAAAGAAACATCCAAAAACTTCCTTGAATGATATTTATGTCTATGGTTACATTCTTACCATGTGAAACATGATCTGCATCTAAACAAGCCCACCACCAACATTTCCCAACATATGTAAGTACAGGGGCAGAGACAGGAAAACTCCCTTCCCAACCATGGGGAATTGAGATGGTAGTTTATAATGCAAGGAAAAGCAGTTTACGTAAATATTAAAAAAAAAATGCATAATTACATCATCAGACCTGGTCAGTGCATAATCTCTGAAGCCATTAATCAGGTAGTGTGCTTCCAGAGTTCCAATACAACCTCGAAGCCGAGGCTCCCCATCATTCACCACTTTCTTCCAGGTAACAAACAATGGGCTGAAACCAATTATTTTCACTTCAACAAGAAACAGAAACATTTTCTTTCCTATAATATACTTAACAAGTCTCAAACCTGATATACCAAAGCACAAGATAGACACATCCTAAGCAATCATCCATACAACAAAAAGGCAGATTTGCAAGGAAAAAATATACTGAAGGGAAGATCACATTTTATGAAGAAAACTTATTGTTGAAATATGGAGTTAAAGAAATGTTATGATTTACAGCATTGTGAAGTAAATCCACACATCTTATGCCCAACATGTACAGGACCCCATGACAAACTCCAGTATCATGGGATCCTTTCTTAATCAAACAATACACAACAACAAGTAGAGAGACCGAACACAGTGAAGTGGCTTCCACACTGTGCATTTTGATTTCTAATAACCAAAAGATAAGGAAAATGCGTTTTCAAGTAATATATAAATATTATACAATGTATCATGAAGTACAAGACATATCTTGTGTTGAATACACATAAGATATGGACACATTTACTTTTTTGAAGCATCAGTTCTTCATAGATTCTCCATGAATATTGCTCAATCGCATGCCTTGATGTTGAGTAAATCTACAAATGAAGCTTTAATGCTAAAACTGCATATAACTTGCAAAAGGGTTATTTTCTTAATAGTATAATCAATCAAAATTCGCATTATATAACCATATATGCAAACATGAATTTCAACCAACTATTGAAACCTTTTTATGAGATCTAAAATAAGAAAATAGTATCACTATTTCATTTTTTTTTTTTTTTTTTTTTTTAGAGGGGTAGCGAGGGGGTGGGGCTTGAAACAAAAGAAGCCTAAGAAGTAAAATCCCCCCCCCCACAAAACAACCAAAAAAAAAAAAAAATCTCAAACAAAATGCCAATGTTGCCGGTGATCTTGTTCACAGATTACAATGAATGAGGTCCTGTATCAGCAAAGACCAATTATTCCTTAACAGTAGTGCACTTTTATGTTAAACATGCCACCAAAACAATGTTAAAGGAAAAGGAAAATACAAGACAAAGATGTCATCGAAATAACATAATACTGATCCAGATGTGAAGCCCATATGACCAAATTCAGTCATTATAAATCCAAGATCAAATTCAAAACTTCAAATACAGTTAAGGGGAAAAATATGAGATGTGAAATTTGTGAGAATCATTACAATAACCAAAAACAGCCCATGATAATAATAAATGCAGATAACTTAGCACATCCATAGATTCAGCACATGCATGCAGACAAGGTGAAAGTGCTTATCATCGGAGAGACCCTACTCAGACAACAAGTCAGTAAGAACTACATATCCCAGCATCTCACGAAAAAGATGGACAAAAGTCACTAGTGGCAGCTTTAATCGATTTATTTCCTTGACAACAAGAATTCTGCTAAGAGTTAATTGCATTCTCCATAAAATACATAATTTCCTACTAATGTGGAACAACCTTCACCAAGCAGCACTGGAAATTACTATATTATATGCGCCTCAACATGTTAACTCGTGCTTATAAGTTATAAAGGAGACTTGTGGATCTAGTCACCAACAAGGAGAACACCCTAAGAGTCCAGGGACAATGAGAACAAATTCTTAATCTAGTGGAGCGATAGAAATTCATGAGTCATAAGTAAAGAAGCTTACAATATTCAGAAAAATGTGTACCGCGTAATACTTAGCAAAATCTGCAAGCATCCTCACAGTTAATTTAGTCATCATGACGGAAACTACGGAAATTGTGAGATTTTCACCAGAGTCAACTGTTACACAAAACAACCCAACAGTATGGAAATCATCTAATAACTATTGTGTTGAGTTATGCTTAGCACGTTTCCCAAAAAATGTTAGTTATAGCTCCTAACCAAGAAATTTGACAAGACTATATAATCCTTCTCTCCGTGATTTGAAATGCCATGTCACTGTCACCCATGACCATGATGACCGACTGCAGGATTACTCATCCAGGCTTAGAAGTTAGGGGGAATTCACATACAAAAAAGACTAGAAATTTATCTGTAAAAAAGAAAGCCAATAACTAATCCATGAAATTCTCATCTTAAACAGATCAGAAAAATCAAACAATGACCATGACATCAAAATCAAGAGCCAATCCCAGAAATCCTCCCCAATAACATCCACATGCAGGTAAAACAGAAACAAAAAAGAGCGAAGATATGGCGAAGACAAGGAGAAGTATTACTGTTGACCCTCATCGAAGGCAGCTGGAGGAGCATCCTCGCTGTTGTAGTGAGCAACGAGGGTGTCGAAGCAGAAAGCAGCCATCTCCTTGTTTGCCGACACCATTTTCACCGCTTAATTTGTTTTTCCTTTTTTTCGCTTTCGATGAGGGATTGAATAATTTTGCAGTTCTTAGGAAGAAATATCAAAGTTTCATGAGATTCAAATTCTTAATCTTCGATGACCCTTCTTTTTTCTTTTGTTCTGAAATTACTCAGGCTAAGGGAGAGAGAAAAGCGGCCTAGTGAAATTGTGCCCCCGACCTGGAAGTACGAAGAAGAGAGAGAATGAGGGAGCACAGAGCCAGTCGGTACTGCTTGTACGAAGGAATATCTAAGATTCGACAAATTCTCATTTATTCCCTAACCAAGATATTCCTTCTCATCCTCATTGTAAATTACTTCTAATCCTTTTAATCCCAAATAGAGAAAAACTTTTTAATTTTTTTCTAAAAAAATAAAGTTTTTTTTTTTTAATCAACGAGGAAATTTAATTAAATCAGAGAGTTAAGGGAACAGTGTCCCATACAATCTTCAGGAAGTAAAGGCTTTTTTTTTTTTTTTTTTTTTTTTGGTCAAAAGTAAAAAATTTGAATAAAACTCGGACATAAAACATAAAGGGAAGACTTAGACAATCCTTCCTTCGCTAGTTTATCCGCAACCTGATTCATCTCACGAGGAATATGATGTATCTGCAAGTTCAGCTAAGCTTCAACATCCTCTTTATCTCAAATAAGACTAGGCTGTGAGAATTTGAGATATTCACATCAGCTAACATCTCAACAAGAGTAGTAGAATCAGATTCACAAATGACTTCCTTGAATCCTTGATTCCAAGCCATTTGAAGTCCCTTTAATAGAGCCTATTCCTCAGCTTCCAGAGGGCTACAATAACCAAGGGTATCCATGAACCCCACTCTCCAAGATCCTTGAGAATCCCTAATGACACCACCACAACCAGCTTTCCTCGCCGAGATTGAAACAGCTCCATCCACTGTGGTGGTGGTTTAGTCCACTTCCTTGCTGCTACAGGCGTGCTAACATTCACAGATTGAACTCCTGCAATGACAAAATTATGTTGTATATGCATAATGATTGAGGCTGGATGAGATGGCTTGACAAAGTTGATGTCAAATAATTCTTGATTTCTCCAGCACCATAGTTTCCAATTGCCGACACCAAAAGTCAGATTCCAGCAAGAAATAGCAGAAATACCAATCTGTTGTTGGAGATTCATAAACAACCACTGAGTGGGCCAAATTCGAGTATTATCGGGTTTTTATATGGTTATTTGAGTGGGCCAAATTCAAATGTTTTCAGATCTAGGGCTGAGCACGAAAACCATAACCTATGAGCTCACCCACAACCCAATGTAATTGGATCATTTTGAGCTCGCCTAAAGAGTTTCATAACGGGACGGGTTAGAACCCACTCATTTAAGATTTAAATGGGCGGGCTATAGACTCATCTATCATTAGTTGATTACCCATACCCACCTAATTAGTTGTTTTAAAAAAAAAAATTAATTATTCATCTCATTCCATATTCGGCATAAGTTAAGGCTTTGCTTGACTCCATATTTTGAATAAATTTATATTATGATGGTACTTGTCTAAATGTGTGTAAATTGTGATTATTGAACTTTGAATATTTAAATTTCAGAGTTTAGAATGACGAACTTGGATGAATATTTAATGCTTATGAATATTTTTTTAAAAAAAATAAACATGTCAAATGTAAATGAGTAACTCAAAATCCGGTGAGGCTGCCCATTTATGTGCTCATTTTACACGAGTTTAAATGGGTTGAGATACAGTATGAGCAACCCATACCTATTTAAATTTCAACGGGTGAGTTACGAGTTTGGCCTCAAGTTTGCCCAATCCGCCCATTCCTCTACCATTTTAGATCTAATTTGGGATAGTTTTTCCTAATGTGTTTTTTGTAGATCCAACTCAAACTCAAACTTTACATTTAAATAAATAAAAGACTTATATTTAAATAAATAAAATCCTTCTGTTGGAGCTATGTTGTCCCATTCTTGGGCTCATTTGGGTTCAATGTTAAATTAAAAGTGTTAAAATAGAGTAATTTTACCCTTTATCACTAAGATATTAACCATCAACATGAATTTTTTAACGGTTAAAATTAGTATTTTTAATGAGGTGGGTAGTGTTATTGCTTTTTAAAACTTTCCTAGTGACAATGAATCCAAAAAAAAAACTTACAGCCAACTACTGCACTTTAACCTAAAAATATACTCCTCATTATCTTTAACATAAGATTTGTATAACCAATTTCTAGATGTTAGATAAATTAGTTTTATTAATTATTTGTAACAAATGTGTATTGATATTCCTAAAATATCCTTTTTTAATCATGTGCATTGGAATTATTATTGATGGAAACCCCATAATATATGTAACTAATTGGGATACTTTGAGGGAAAAAAATAAATTTATGAGATAAAGTGAATTATTTTCTTATATTTAAGACTAAAATAAACCATTTGTTTTTATGAGATAAAGTGAATTATTCTCTTATATTTATGACTAAAATAAACCATTTGTTTAACTTTTATTTTTTGGATTGTAGGGATTACTAGATAAAGAGAAATTGTGAATAATTACCAGATTAGCAGTCCTTAGGCCTAAAAGGGGAAAACGTAATGATCCCAAGTCAAATTTAAATTAAAATAATCAGACATGGATTAGTATAGCCTATAGGTTGTTTATGTCAAATATTTAAGATAAACTGGAGGACTAAATTGAAATTTTAAAAAAAAAAAAAATAAAGAATCAAATGAAGGTTTTGCTTTTAGGAATTGAAAATTTATATTGATTTTACCATATGGTCCCTTCAGCTTTGACCATTTTATGGAGGTAGGTGGGCACTGGGCGCTCACTTTATTCTCTCTTTATTCTAATAATGGAATTTTCCACTGGGCTGGTGGGGCAGTGCTGTCATGTATTTCATTTTCTTACACGTAAGTTCTAACATTAATTTTTAGATATAATTAATACTTTTTTTTTTCAAAAATATCCTTTGTAGATCAAATCACACGTCATTATTCTTTATCCACAATCATATCTTTAATAAAGTCTGGGAACATATTTAACAGAACTCGCCATTGGTGCTATTCACTATGACTTGAAAATTATTAATGCTTGGATATTAATCCCAGCACAGAATTCTAAACCTGAGATACAAAAGGTAAATAAGTAATGACTACATCTGATGTCAGAGCCTTATGGACAAGAAGTTGCCCACATAAAATACGATATTTAACTGAATTTTACCAAAATATAGTAAAATACAACATCAAAATCATGCAGACATAATACAACGAGCAAGTTACTTTGCATAAAATGATGAGAGAGTACAGAAGAACATATGCTATTAATCAGAATCATGTCTCCTCCTCTCCTTGTCTTTCCTGTGTTTCTTCCTATCATCTGAATCACGAGAATGCCTCTTCTCGCGCCTTTCCCGTTTCTCTTCCTTCTCTTGCTTCTTCTCCTCACGACGCCTCCTCTTTCTTCTGCTCTTTTCATCTTCTGATTCATCTTCTTCAGCCTTCCTCGCCGTTTGAACAGCCATAGGAGATTCTTCCACTTTAGGCGGACTGTCTGTGATCGAGGGCATTGAAGAACTAGATTCGTTCCAAGGGCGGGGTGCTCTGTAGGAACATTGGGGGATAATTATTCAAATAAGGTAATTAGATTGTTTGCAGATGATATAATTCACATGAAATTCTAAGTGGACTTAATCTACAGAGAAACAAGTCAAATAGTCAATGATAAATGATATTTTAAGTACATCCTTCCCACAGGCAAGTGATGAAAAGAGCCAATGATACTTAAATGGGTATCTTTAAAACCTCTCCACCTCTAACACTCCAAGTTTACATTATGCTCATTGAACTGAGAATTTATTTTCCATAAATCTAAATATACAATTAGCACATACGTAACCTACTCTTTGTAAACAAAAGGTGCAAGGTTAATAGTGTCACAATGGAGAAGATAATAAATATCAACATTCTAGCATGCCCCAACAGCCATCAATCCAGGTTGAATATATTACATGCTCCACCTTAATAAGCCTATCATTCACACATTTTTAATCCTATCATTCATTTCATATGATGTACGGAAAGATCAGCAACAAGATAACAAAAAGTAGAAGAAAATAAATGAAATATCTTTTTGTATGCCCAACTAATTTACCTTGAGAAACCAAGGCCATCAACCCTTACTGCCTCTGCATGGCCTCCACCTGCATCCTCAGCTGTAGACCCACGCTTCACCAGTTCTGAGTATTCATGTTTATCGAGCTTGTTACCTTGAGGACGGCTTGCACGCTTAGGAGCTAAACCAAGGGCCTCCCTCATTGCCTGCTCCTCCTCTTCCTTAATTCTTTTGACTTCTTCTTTGGCAGCTTCCATGTCCGCATTCATGGACTTTTTATCCCTCGCATACCAAAAAAGATCTTTGCCTGAAAATAAATAAATAAAGTTTAAAACACTTATAAAAAAGGTGATAAAATTGATCAGAAGGCCCCCTTTTTTCATTCAGGGGCTATGCTAACAGATAGATTAGGCTGATTTCGTTTTTAATCTGTTGTTTTTTGCATCAACGCTAGGTATCTTTCATAGGAAAAAAAGATAAAACTGTCAACATATGCCTATATTTATTAGAATGTTGTAGGCATCCAACCATGGAAAATTAAATGGTCAAATCAATAGTGAAAAGGTAGCTTAATTTCAAATTTGCAATCTTATTGCTTACTGCTGTCCAAGAAACAACCAACTTGATAAATGCTCTTCATTAAAGTCACTTTTTATCCATCAGCATTACGGTACCCAATGAGGAGATGGCAAAAACCTTTGAAAAAGCTTTAAATTTGTGAATAAACTTCTCAAGAAGAATAGTTTCCCCACTACTACTAATAAAGTAAGATAATGAAAAGAGCATTTAAAGGAAAGTGGGGAAGAACCAGAGTCCAACCTTTACTTTCCAAAGTACAATAACAGATAAGAATCCATAGGGTGAAGTAGCAGCATAAAGGAATTCTAGTTTACGAAATCCCTATTAGTAAGATCCCTCTTCATGCAAGAGTCCTTCAATGGCCAAAACACGGGAGAATATACACAGTGGGAATAGAAGTTCCAAAATGAGCAGGAAATAGAGGGTATGTGTTTGTGTGACCTCGGAAGTACCATATCCCATCTTAAGGCAATAACAGCAATACATGTATGCCCTTGACACGAAGCAATTACCCAAGAACATGCATACACATATTTATACTGATATACAGAATTCTTCATGAAATTGAAAACCTGAAAGAATAATCAATTTTACCTTTCTGCCATCTGCCAACAGGGGCCTTGATACTGTGACCAAGATAGTTCTCCCTATGTTTATCAACTTTAACATCATCCCAAGCGAACTCTGTACATCACAAGAAAAACATAAAAAATCACTAAATCGATCCAGATTAGAAGGCAGATTATCAAAGACAAATTGTGATAAAGTACCACGTGGCTGTACTCCACTAGTAGTGACAACTAGGGGAGGAAAGTTGTGAGCAGAATATGGAGCCCGGGCAGTTATTACAGAATGGGAAACATGGGGGCAGTGGAGAGATAGACATCATTTCATGTTAGCATTGTGCTTAATTATTTTACCATTGCCATTTGTTTTACTATTATTATTTGATTTGTACTATAGAGATCATCCTTGGCTATAAGATTTGGAAGAGCAACATTCTTGGCTTGCTCAACCCATTCTAATAGCCTTTATCATTTTGGTTTGTTGGAATTATAGATGTTTAAGATTCTTGCACTTCTTCTAATAAAACTAATTCTCTTCTCCTAATTCTTCCCTAAGCATTTGGTTCTTATGATCTTATCGTTAAAGCATAACACTTTGAGGGTTACTTTTTTTTTTTCTAACATTCAGGAATAAGACTACTCTGACCTCCCTCCCTCCTTTCTCTCCCTAAATCTCTCATCCTTTTCTTTCTCCCTCCCCCAAACCCCTCTCCATTCACTCATATACTCCAATCATCATACATTTAAGGGCCAAAAAATCAATCTCAGTACTCGTAGAAGCATATCTTATTATAAATTTAAAATTCAAAACTCTCAAGAAAGCTTGTAACTAGAATTTGTGAACTATCAGGAGTCTTATAATGACTGAAAAACTTATAAATACCAAATTGTTTATTTCCAAGACACTTACCATCGAACACAAGTTAGGTTGCGTCAGATAAACAACTAGAAGGAAATTGGTATAAACTTCAGAACAAGAACTAAAGTACACTAATAGTTCATCTATTTTGCATTTGTAACCATGCGCTTCTCTTCATGTCAGATTCCCGAATTCAACTTAGTTCTAGAAAACGAAAGGTTATTAAACAGAAAACCCAAAAGAAACACTTCGGACAGACCATGACAACATCAGCAACGAGAAATTAACGATACAGAGGAGACTGAAGTTGCCAATTTGAAAGGTTTAGAGAAATAACAAATAGATGACCTATATGCAAGTTTTTAAATCCACAAACATACTTATTGGGAAAAGATGCCCCTATTGATGAATCGCAGGATCAAAAACTAATATTAGAAATTGCAGCTCAGGAAAAGGTGTATACAACGCGATATTTTTAATTTCTATACAAAACCTTTTTTAAATAAAAAATTGAACTAAGATCAAATCATTGAACCCAACACCTCCTAACATAAAGGGATTACTTTGCCCTCAACGATTAATTGATACCATTCATATAAATTGAAAAAAAGTGAATCGAGGGCCCAAGAAAAATGAAGACTTACGATCTCGACCGCCGCGAACGCCACCTCTGGTAGGATGATACATGCTTCAATCTCTGCGGTCTTCGCACAGCACACCGCCACCCAGTTTCCCCTCTGCCCAAATAAACCGTTATTTTCTGACAAAAAAATAATTAAAGAAACGAGTTATTTTAAAGAAAGACGCGATTTTGTCAATTTTTTTTTTTTTTTTTTTTGTGTCAAAAACAATATGGCGGTCATCCACCCAAATACTCCATTTTTTTAAAATAAAATTCAAAATAATTCATAAATAAAAAAGGGAACGATTGAGTTAAAAATTTCATGTATGTTAAGAAAACAAGGAGGCCAGAATTCAAAAAAAAAAAAAAAATGGTGGCCAAAACATTAAAATTGGCCAAAAAATAAAATTTAAAAATCCAACATAATCACGTGCTTCTAGACTTTTCCCACTTTTTAATCATTTGGATTCTCATTAGGAATATATTAACAAAAAATCTCATTCGGTCTTAAATATATGACAATACAAATTATACTAATAAACTATGTCATATATTTAGAACCAATGACAGTAATTTAAATCTAGATTATAACAAGTAATCTTTCCTCTCCCACAGACAAATACAACCACAAGAATTATCCTCAAGAATAACAAATCATCCTTCTCCTCTCGCTAAATCTTCAGACAAAAGTAAGAGTTATATTTCCCTACCATACCTGACTATATCTATACCAACAACAATTATCAAGAAACCACGTATTTGTACCACATCTTGCTAGAGAATTGTAAGTTCAATTATGTTTTCAATGATTTCCTAAAGTATATGTTTCAAAATTTTGTTCTTGAGACTTTGATCTTAGGTATAAGCAACTCCATATTTAGCGAGTAGTTAAGTGATAGAGCATGTGGTTTTAACCATATCGTTGATCTCACAGATAAAAAACGTTTTACAAGTGTCTAAATACCTCTCATCTCAATGTGTTTTAAAATTATGAGTGGTGAGGGGGCCAAAGTGGGCTTGCTACAAACTCATTTTGGGATGTTCCAAATGAGCTTAAAACAACCAAAAACAAGTAATTCAATAAAATATCATTGATTTACTACACTCATAAGAAAAATTGTACAAAAAGAAATAGACGCTTTACATCTTTCCGTACATTAACTACAAGACCTTAAAAAAAAGGTAAGACATACAAAGAATCCAGCATGTATGGAAAGTTATCTGTGTAAGAAAGGTTGTTGGAAGGAAGCAGTACTTGTTATCAACAAGAACAGTTAGGAAGGTTTGTAGCTATAAAGTAAAACATGTTATTCATAAGTTCAAGACTCTAATATTATTACAACTTAAAGAGGGAAGTTTTTAATTTGTATTAGTGCAATTATTTTAGTATATGGGGTTATCCTGCATGTAGTGAAAAAATGTAGGGAAAATCCATATAGGGGCTTTTTTTGAAGAAAAAAATCCAAAAAAAGGGCCTTAAGATTCGAAAATTCAAAAAAGGCCCAAGGGCCTTTTTTTCAGGATAAATTTATTAAAATTTAACAACTAAATCAATCAAATTAACAACAAAATCAATACCCATTAACAACTAAATCAGCCAAATTAATAACAATATTTTAATAATTAAATCAGTCATATTGACAACTCACAAGATTCTAAAATCCCTTTAGAAAAGGGACCTTTTTTGGGATTTTCATAATTTTGGGGCCTTTTTTTGAGATTTTTTCTCCAAAAAGGGCCCTTAAATGCATTTTCCCAAAATGTATGAACTAAAAAAAATCACCTATATGCAGTTCTAACCTTCAAAGATCTTACACAACTTGTAGTATGATTGCTAGGCATTCAAGTGCAAATTACATCACCAACTTTTATTCTTTATACCCTTCTTCTACAATAAGTCCCACAAATATTGAGGCATTTTATTTGACTTTGGAGGAAAGTATGAGTTTACTAATGAATTTGGTTCAAAAAGCTTTTATTTTCCATCTTGATCACATTCAATCTTGAGGCATATATACATGCGTGTTGTTTTGTTGTCTCACACACACACACATATGATAATGATTACTGATACATGCTGAGATTGCTGCAGGAAAAAAATGGAGAGTCAATGGAGTTTTGAGGACGAGAAGCGGTTTCAAGTTTCTCTATTGTGTTATCTAGAGGAACCCAACCGATAAGAGAATATCGCGCAGGTGGCCGGCTTCTCCAGGGACATGGTTTTTCAACGATATCAAAATCTCCAAATTGAATTGGGTCTGATTCAGCAACCACAATACCTGGACTCTTCCACCAATAATCAACCACCTAAGCACAATAGGCGCTCCTTATAGACTTTGAAAGAACATGCGTGCGGAAACTAAATATTATATTCTTATAATCATCGTCACATATAAATGTGTGCGCATGTGTCACAATTAAATAGGCTTATGTGATTTTTCATTTTAATTTCAACAGAGAAAAATTGAAAGAAATCTATTATAGAAATTAAGACCATTTCACTTGACTTTTACTCTACGTGTTTTCATATTGTTAAATTCATCTATAATTGAATATGTGCTAAAACTCAAAATAATTTCCATTTTGATGTATGTAATCAAAGAATTATCAAGGAATTTGTCTTTATTCTTTTGAAGTCTGTTATTGATTATTTTCATAATAGAGAAGGATCTTTTAGTATTCTTGTAGAAACTAGAAGAGTGGGTGTAAGTCTAATCACTCTATCAATAAGAGGGTAAATGATTGACTTTCCAGTTCTTGCTAATCACAGACTAATTTTTTTTTTTTTTATTTTCAGTTGATACACACACACACGAACATATATAGACACACATATATGTCATAACTCCATATGAATACACACACACATTTTTTTTTTCCAATTTTGGGCCCGCCGGGTCCGCCCATGGCTTCAATTTGGTGGATCTTGATGAGGAAGATTAGACTCTTATATTGTCTTTTACTTATTTAGAATTGATATCTAGTGTATTATTTTAAAAAAGAAATAGAAATTATATCTTTCTAAATTTGAATTTGTATTTTCTTCTTAATAGAGGAAAGCCGTTTACCACCTTAACAAGAGATTGCTGGTAGCATTCTTAGCTAATTACTTCATATAAATTTAGATGATGTTAGTAATCTTGGATCTCAATGACATATAATTATATAAGTTTCTCAATAAGTAGTAGTTGCGAATTTGATGTGGCTTATAATCTTATAATACGCTTGGTTGAAATAGCGATTCGAACCTTTAAAAGAAGTTTTTCAATCGTAATTTACGATATACGAGGTAAGTATGTAAGATTATTTTTACCTCAATTTATGTAAATAAACACTATTGAAATCCTCAAAAGTGATCCAAATAAAATCATGCTGGTTGTCAAATGTCTAAATGGAATGATAAAGCTTTTCCTTTTGTTTTGTTTTTTTTTGTTTTCATGCCAGAAAAGTTTTTTCAAATTTTAGATTTGAAGAATAATAAATGGGAAGAAATTCTGAGCATTTTGTTATTCTTTTAAGCCAAAAATTAAAGTTCCAAACTTCCAATACAGCATTTATGTCTGAGCAAAAAAAAAAAACACAGCATTTATGAAGTAGACATCGTCCAAATTCAAAGATTATATTGGCACCTCACAAGTCACAACATTCCTCCAAATGTCTTCTTCCCGAATAATAATAAATGAACATTAATTAATCTCTTTAAATCAAACTTCATAAATTTTTGTATTTTTTAACCGCTGACTATACACAAAATTATTTTCAAATCATGCACAAAAATATACACAACAATAGTGGTTTAGGTTCGTGAATAATATAATAACGAATTCTCAAATTTCAATATACTAATAGTGATATTAATAGTATAATTTTAAGATTAATTAAAATAACTACAACTAATTAAGAAAAGGGGTTTCATGATCGGCTCGGACAGCATCAATTGAGTGAGATCTAGGCTCCAATAAGCAAGCAAAGGTGCAAAACAAAGAGAAACCATCTGATCAAAATCCAAACACAAAAAGTCAGAGTGAGCAAATTTAAAATGAAAATATATATATATATTAAAACACCCACAGTATAAAAGGATTAGTTAATTAATATTACCTCCGATTTTAATTATAAGACCTAGTTGACTTTTTTTTTTTGTGTGTGTGGAGAGATTAAGGAAGTTAAACAAATTACTTAATCATTTCTATATGTTGTGTATCTTTAGATTATATATTACTCCCTCCGGTCCTAATTATAAGACAACATTTGGGAGTTGCTTTGGTCCTAATTATAAGACAACATTCTAATTTTTGTCAATTTCTTCGTAAAACACCTATATTTTATTTTCTCAAGTGTATTTGATTTTTGGTGGTTATACATATGTGTGTGTGTCTATATACAAATATACATATATAGACAAACACATATATAAACACACACACATATATGTATATTTTATGTGTGCTTATATATGTACACACACATATATTAACAAGCACACACACACACATATATGTATGTATGTATGTATGTATGTATGTATGTATGTATGTATGTATGTATGTATGTATGTATGTATGTATGCATGCATGCATGCATGCATGTATGTATGTATGTATGTATGTATACACACACATATAGATACATAGATACACACACACACTCCCAAATAAATAAATACATACATACATACATACATACATACATACATACATACATACATACATACATACATACATACATACATACAGGCTATATGCTCAAATATAGAGAAGATATGGGTATGACGATACTATAACCAACCATCAAGCTTCAGGGGTTGACCAAACATGATCGGGTCATGGAAGGATACTGTCCTTTTTCATACGGGAATACTTTTACGAGAGTAAAAAGTCTCTCGAGACCTTCCTCCTTCGGACCATATTCGGCCGATGACCTTCATTCGTTTCCCTTGGAGGCGTAATCTAAAACTTGATTTTATGGCTCTTATATGATCATAACCAAACCTTAGCCTTATTTGAGCAAATAACCATGTGTGTCTTACATGACCATGACTAATAAATTGCTGATAATATTACTCCCTAATTTGATCCCTTTAGAAAATTAAAAAGACATACCTTAAACTTGTTCCACAAATATTTGAAGTATGCTTCAAAAAAGGAAATGATTAAACTGCTGGAATTTTATTTCTCAAGACAAGTGTGTACAAGAGAGTAATGTGAGTGATTTCTCAAAGGGTTGTTGATTGATAGTCGTGGTTTACAATGAAGGGTTACAAGGCTATTATAGACAGACGACATACCAACTGCTTCTTATGCTAGACTGATACAAGACACGTGAAAGGACATATCACAAGACATAATAATAACTCGTAAGACATAAAGTTGAAAGGCTATGACACAAACCTATAAAATGCTTAATACATAAAGCAAGTAACATGCATGCGTATCATGCAACTTTGAAAAAGTAATATACTATTTACTATTTCATCTTTTTGTGAATTTTTTTTTTTTAACACATTGTCGGCAAAAGTTTCACCGAACACGTTGCATCTCCATTTTTGCACTTCTTCACTTTTTTAGATTCCGAATTAGCCTGTCAGCACTTTGTCGCTGTCGGCAAGCTCTTTCCTTGTCGTCTTCCATTTGTCTTTGAATCTTCAAAGGACACCGAGATCTACTTAGGATCTTCAATATCTTGCATGGCTTTTTCTCTTTCTTCACAAAACTTACACTGTGATTAGAGTACTCCGCAAGAGATTACATATCTTCTTCTTTGTCTTTTCTGAATTTTCCATCTTGTTGTTCCTCGTCTATCATATCATTGCACGAACAAATTTGGTCATGTGAAGTCTTTCCAAGTGCTACAATTATTGTTGTTAAACCACAATAATACACCCATTGCTTTTCAGTGTTAATTGCTCTTTTCATTTCTTGAAAGATAATATAATAATTCTGAGCTCTAATATTAGACATCTTGTTCTGAAATTCTTCATCGTCTTTAAGGTCTTCTTTTATCTCTGCATCCGTCTCTATGGGTTTCTTTGTTGTTCCAAACTTGATTAAAGTAATTGGAGGATAATATTTTTCGGTGTTATCTCGGAACTGTGGAATAAAATTTGATATAAACTTTTTGTGTTGTGTTACAACTCCAACATATGTTTTAGTTCTTCGCTTGCAAGGTTTGTGGCAATTCTTTAACTTACGGAGGATCAAGATTCTTGGGCAAATAAATAGCATGTAACATTCCATATTGGTATAAGATTTTTATTAATTCTGGTGAAGTTCCTGGATAGGCTACAACTTTGTTAAAGGCAAAATGAGAGGCATATTTGACATGTGGATCTGAAATCTCCATTCCTCCAGTTTTTCTGACAAGTTTTTTGAAAAATTGATATTTAGATCAAGTGTCAAATGAACCGCTTTCGGTAATTCGGGGTTGTGAGGTTGAAGCTTCTATGGCTTTTCCTTTTTCTTTTCTTTGGGCTTCTTCCTGTATTTGGGCTTTAATAATTTCATTAAAAGGGGTTATAGTTTGAAGTGTTTGGGTTGGTGTTTGGGCTTCTTGGGCAGTAGGCCCACTAACATTTTCTTGGGTTACTTGGGTAGATGACCCGCTAACATTTCCTTGGGTATGGGTGGATGACCCAATTTGAGTGTATGACTCAGTTAAAGAGCTTAATTGCATTTCAGTTTGTTTTTCGCTTGAGCAAGTACTTACATTTCTTTTTCCATTTTCTTCCAACATCTCTACTCTTTTGAATAGAGTATCAACTTTGTTGGTTTAGATGTGCAATACTAGTTAAAAGATTTTGTATGGTTGAACCGCATTGATTGTTAACGGACTAACATTCATTTTTAGAATGTTTAAATCTGCTAAAGTTATGCGGCATCCATTACAAGTTTGATTAGAATTCATTCACGAGCCGGAATTGGATCTAGCGTTAGATTCCATTTGCTCATAAAATCTGCAATAAGATTATTCTTTCTGGCACATATTCAATAACATAATCATAATAAGCCAAATCTCCTTGCCATTTAAATAACATTTTATTAGCCAATTTTCTGTTTTTTATCCCTTTATCAAGCCAAGATTTTACTTGTGTATTATCAGTCCTAATAATAAATTGTGTATTTACAATAAATAATTCAAATTTTTCTCTTTGCTTTTACTATTGCTAGTAATTCTTTCCAATTTGAATGATATTTCCATTGCGTTTCTAAGAATTTTCCACTCGCACATCTAGTTATAATTTCTTCTCCTTTTTCATTTTCATGATATAATCTTTGCTCCCAATATTGATCAGAGGCATCAGTATAGATTATCCATTTTACATCTCTTTGTAAAGGTATTGTTAATTTTGGTAATTTTTGACAAATTTTCTTTAATTGTTCAATTATTTTAATTGTTTCATTATTCCATTACCACTCAGTTTTTTCTCCTGCTAATTTAGATATTTTTGAAGTTAATTTTGCTAAATTTGGAACATAATTTCTTACTTGATTAATCAGTCCTAAGAATGCTTGTAAATCTTTTTTATTTGTTATTCTACCAAATTCTAAAACTTTTTTACTAATATGATCTTGTAATTCTATTCCATTTGTGGTTATTATTTGGCCTAAAAAAGGAATTTCTTGTTTTCTTAATATAGATTTCTTAGGTGATATATTTAAACCTTTTTCTTCAATTAAATCTACAAACAAATTTAAATGTTTTTCATGTTCTTCCTTATTGTCTGAAAATATTAATATGTCATCTATATATATTACAACAAAATCTCTTAAAGGTAATAACAGTTTTGATACGAATTCTTGAAATATACTGGGACTATTATGATATCCTATGGGTAACACATTCCATTCATACAGTCCTTGAGGTACTAAAAGCCGTATATTTCTTACTATCTTCTTCCAATTTTACTTGAAAAAATCGATTTACAATCAAATTTACTAAATATTTTCTTTCCTCTTATAAGGTTAAATAATAATTTCATTTTAGGTATTGGGTATCTGTTCCTAATAGCTATACTATTCAATTTTTTATAATTTATTACCATTCTACTTTTTCCTCTTCTTTCTTCACTAAGTTTTTTAACAATCATTCTTTGGTGCGAATATTTGATCTACTTTCTCTTATTAAATCATATTTTTTCATTTCATTTATATGCATTACAAATTCTTCTTTATCTTCAATTTGTCTAAGGATAGGGTTTACTGAGTTTATCTCTTTACTATAATCTTTCAATTCTATTTTTGCCATCGGTTTAGACTTTTCCCAATGAATTAAGGGGTTTTCACTAAAATTTTCTAATATTCTTTGTTCTATAGATTTTTCTTCTCTAATTGTTAATGTTGCTAACATGTGTTCTATTTTTTGGCTCATTATTTTGATTTAATTCTTGAATTTTAATTCATAATTTCCTATTTGTACCATTACATTTTTTGCTTCTAATTCCAACATATGTATTTCTCTTCCTGCGATTCTATTCTAATAACTCTACTTTTTCTTTTCCATATTTTCGCGGTAACACATTATATTTTGCTACGGTTAAATTTGCTCTGTATCTACTAAAGCATGATATTTTCTAGCTCGTATTTCTCATAATTAAATTTTATCAATATGTAATATAATGGTCTTTCACTCATATTTTAGATAATATTTCTAATCTCTTTTTAAAGGTTTTTCTAGCCATATCTCTTTCACTTATTCTTCTTCTAAAAATATCTATGAGTGGATGTCACGGACGTCTAATTTTTATTTTTCTATTATATTACTTTGTTCTTTATTTGCTTTATTTATTTTCTTAATTAAAAATCTCATCATTGACTTATTTGTTTCTAAGACTTTTTTTTTTTATACGAATAAATCAAACGGCTAAAAACAAATAGACAAAGGAAAAGGCAAAAAAGGGGGTCAAGGTCCCAACCCCCTCCTAGTATGAGCTACTCCCATCATATCAGCTAGAAGAAACTGATAAAGTCCTGTAGGTGGGTCAGAGAAATGAGCTTCATCCGGATCTCCACATTGGATAGGACGTTGTTAGCCAACCAATCCGCACATTGGTTCCCTTCCCTAAGTACATGACGTAACCTGTATCTCCCACTGCCGCCGAGTAACCACTCGTATCTTAGTCACCAAATGGGACTCACAAGCTGCACTACCTTTTTTAGAAAGTAATGCGATGACTGTTTGACAGTCACTTTCAACCACTACATGTCTCCAACCTGCATCCCAAGCCATCTCCATTCCCCTCAACACTCCCCACAACTCAGCTGTTAGCGCCGAGCACCTTCCAAGTCGTGCAGAAAACCCTCCAAGCCATTTTCCCGAACAATCCCGCAGCAAACCCCTACAAGCCGCCACCTGTAATAGCCCTTTTGAGGCCCCATCAGAATTGAGTTTCACGAAAGGTGCTTCAGGGAAAGTCCAACGAACAGTAGAAGGGTATTGCCCTGATATGCTAATCCCTACTTTAGTCGTTGCCACTCTAATACCTTCCAAAAACTGAAGGACAGGCCTGGTCCGGTATCTAACACTCTCATCTTGCGCATTATAGATGGTAATATTCCTCCATTTCCAAATGAACCAGCAGGAAACAATAAATATAGCATGCCAAGGATATCCGCCAAATCCTACGTCATCACATAACCAGTTTTCCTTAATCCAGTCAGTCCAGTCACACCGGCAAAATGCATGGAACCGATCATTGGGTAGCACTTCATACCAGAAAGCACAAACCACAGGGCAGTCCCTAAACGCATGCAAGCTAGTCTCTTCTGTTTGGTGGCACACCGGACAAAGGCCATCATTACCAGTCCAAGAACGGATCCAAGACCGTAACGGGAGCCTCCGATGAAAGAATTTCCAACCAAAAATTTGTACTCTATGGGGTCCCTCCCACTTCCATAACTTACTCCATATGTCACAGCTTATGCCAGACTGCTGGAAGCCAGATTCGGCTAAATACATGTAACAACTTTTAACACTAACACCAGTTGAATCTCCAACCAACCAAAATGAACGATCCGGACCATCATGATCAGAGGGTGGGAGCATACCTCTAATTAGTCCAACCACATTCTGAGGAAGAAGACTATGTAGTAGTGACAAGTCCCACCGGTCATCTTGCCCAACAAATCTAGCAACCCTGCATTCCCGCATATCATCAGGGATGAGACTTAAAGCATAATCTTGCAGGCAAATAGTAGAGGATACCCATTTATCCTTCCAAAATGAGATAGACGCCCCATCTCCAATCTCCCATAATACCCCATCTTTCATGTTGTTAAAGATGTTACATAAAGCGCTCCAGAAAGGTGAGCAACCTTGACCTTAAACAAAGGTAATTGACCACTTTGACCCTTGTACTTTCCCCGTAGGAAACGAACCCAAAAGGGGTGACTCATTTTGAAATCTCCAACCATACTTCATGAGAAACGCATCATTCATAATGGCAGCCGATTTCAAACCAAGCCCGCCCATAAGTTTAGGAGTAGTCAATACATTCCAGCCTATAGCATGATGAGCTTTCCGTAGGTGGGAGTCACCCGGATGAAATTCCTTTGAATTCTAAGACTTTAATTATATCATCATTACGCTTATAAAATATTTTCCATTCCATTATTTGATTTGGTGGTCTTCCAATCATTCTTCTTTCTTGTATAATACTCATAATTTTCTTCATATCCTGTTTATCAAATAAATCCCTTATTAAACTCTAGATAACAATTCCAATCTTTGTTTTAAATAATGTTTTACGGCTTTAAATTCATTTATTCTCATTTTAATATGGTTATAAAAATCGGGTAATGATTTAGATTTCTAGGTATTAGTACTCCTTTGTATCTTTGAATTTTTTCTTTTAATTTATTTATTAACATTCTTATAAAATTTTTGTCTACATCGGTACTATTGTGGTGTCATTTATTTCTAATGTTTGATTATATCTTTTATATAAAATTACTACTTTATTTCTATTTTCATCCCATTCAACTTCTATATCTTCATATATCATATTCTAGATAGTATTTCTAAGGCTTGTTTAAAGTGCATTATTAATAATTCATTATCATTTATTATATGTCCAATATCTTGAATTTCTTGATTAATTACATTTGGGTATCCCATGTCTTTTACTAATTTTCTTAATTTTATAGTCGCTTTAGTTACTTTTCATACCAATCCTTTCATTGTCATTTTTTCACATGCTCGTACTTTTATAAAACATTCTTCATTCCCATAGTAGGTATCTATTACTAGTCTTCCATTACTCAATCTTCCATTACGCACAATCATTTTGTTTTTTGTCATATCCTAGATAATAATTCCAATTTTTCTTTTATGTGCAATTTTATAGTTTTACATGAATTTAGTCTTCTCAAGTTTTGATTAAAATACATTGGATGATTAATAAAATTTTCAGTTGTTAATCTTGACTTATATAATTTAATCTTTGATTTCAACTTTTTTACCAATATTCTTATTAAATTTACATCTGCATTTGGAACTAAAGTAGTTTCATCTATTTCTCTTTCTATATCTTGTCTTCTATATATAAATACTATTTTATTTTTAATTTTCATCCCATTCAAGAGTTATGTCCTCAAAAATCATGATAATTTTGGTATTATAATTGTTTGATGATTTAAGTTAATCATTATTCTTGTATCTTGGATTCTATATGGTTTTACTAATTCTAAAAAGTCTTTTCCTAATATTATCTTATAATTAAATCCTAAATTTTCTTTTACTAAGAGGTTTAAATTAATTGTATCTCTATTATTAAATCTTAATACAACATTAGACTTTGTTTGATTTCCTTCTAGTATTAGATTGTCTAGTGTAAATCCTATGTCAATTTCACTTTGTCCTACATGTTCGTTTACTTTTCCTATAATTTCTTTCCATGATGTATCTGATTTTACTTCTAATTTTATATAATTTTCATCTTGTGGTCTAATTTCTCTTAAACTTGAACTTATTGGTCGTTCGCTAATAAATTTCTTTGGTTAAAATTATCCATAACTTCCTGTGATGTACCTATTGTTCTAAGACTTAGAGTTCTATTAATTCTACTTGATGATGGTCTATTATATTCTAAACTTCTTCTTTGATTTATATTTATGTTTAATGTTGGATTTTTCGATGTATTAATTTTTAAAGATCGTTGTCCTAAAATATTATTAGTTATCATTCTTCTTGGGGTATTTTCATAATAATTTCTAGTATTATCTAATTCTAATTTTAAAATTTCAGGTATAGTAATTTGTTTTGGATCAGTTCTAATTTCTTTTATTACGGGCATAAAATATTTATCTATTGTAATTTTTCATTTATTTTTATTATAAATTTTGTGTTCATTTGTAAATACTAGTCCTATCATTCTTTGTTATACTTATGCTTCTAGATCCTGGTTGCAATCTTACATTGTGTAAATTATGATATATTAAAATTGATTTATCCATGTTTTCTTCCGCTCTACTAATTACAAAATTTGTATTTAGAGTGAATTTTAATTTTTGGTATATTAAATTTCCTGCTATCATTCCTAAAATCTTGTCTTCAACATTACTAATTATTCTTCCATATGTTATTAACAATTCTAATGGTGAATCTATTCCACTTTGAAAATAAGCTTTTACCATGATTTGCACTCCGCAATATATATTTGAGATATTTCATCTTTAAATGGTATTTTTGATATTTCATGTTCTATTAATGCTTTGCTTATTAAAGATATTCTTAATATTCCTTCGCTAATGTTGATTCTATTGGGTATTTCTTTTCTAATACTACACATTGAGATTTTTCTTTTTTCTTGTTTTTTAATATTTTACTTACTTTATCTAAGAATTTTTCATCTTTTATGTTATTTACTTGTCATATCTAAATGTTTTTCTTTTATTTTATCATATTGTTCTTTGTTAAATGTTATTCTTCTTTCTTTTGAACTTTCTTCTGTGTTTATATATTCTTTATTTTCTTGGAATTCTTGATTACTAATAATTTCATTTTTTCTACTTCTTTCCGCATTCATCATATTTATATAATTTTTATTTTGATCTATATATTCTTTTTCTATATCTTCTTCATCTTGAACTTTCTAATTCTTCTTCCATTTCTTCTGATTCTTGAGTTTCATATTCATAAGTTAATTTGTATATTTCTTTTTTTTATACACATAGTAGGGAGGGGCGGGGTTCGAACCCGGACATGGGGAGGGGAGCCAAGCTCCCATGCCATCGCGCTACTAAGCTAATTTGTATATTTCTAATTCATTTTATATGGGTTCTTCAAATTCCATTAAATCTATGTCTAAGGGTTCTAATTCTAATTCTTGACTTTTTCTAAGATATTCATTTTCTTTTTAGATTTTGGTTTATCACAATTTGTTGCTATATGTCCTAAATCTCTGCAATTATAACATCTACATTTGTATGGTTTCTTGCTTTTATTATTCTTACTATTTTTTTCTTCTTTTAAAATATTTATATGGTTTAAATTTTCTTTTATTTTTAGTATTATATTTTCTAGAAAACTTCTTTTTTGGATATTTCTTAAATTTATATACTTTTCTCTTCTTCCTATTTTTTGCTAACCATTTATGTTGATTACATCCCCATTTATGTGGTTTTTCTAATTCGAACATTTGACCATCAATTTATTCAATTTATAATATTTAATATTTCTCCATGCTTCTTTACATCTATCTCGATAAATATTTTCTTAAATATTCTTCTCTTCTTCCCATTGTATCTATTACTCTTACAAAATTTGGATTATTTTCACTTTCCATGATTTGTGTATATTCTTCTACTAAATTTTCTGAAATTAATCTTGGTAATTTTCTATAAAACATATCTAAGTAAAATTTTTGTTTTTCAGCTTCTACTATTCTTGCTTCATAAAAATATTTTTTATATTCTCAAATATATTGATTTATATGTGTTGGTTCCAAACTACAAATTTCTATTTCGTGTAAATATCTTATCGCTCTTAGAATTTGTGTATATTCTAGGCTTGCTACATTTATACCTACAAATTCATTTTTTAAAATATTTTCATATTTTGCTAAAATTGATGCATATAAGATTTCTCTTCTTTCATAAGACGTTTCTTCTAATCTTCTAACTTCAATTCTAAATTCCATTGTTCTTCCTTCCCACCATTGTAAAACATTTCCAACAAAACTTGCTTCTACTACCATATTTACATATTCTCGGTTCTATTCTTCTATTTATTAATGCTATTAATTGTGATTTTCTCCATTCTTCTATCCTTTTTCCATTATCTAAATTACAATCTAAATCTAACCATATTCGAATATGGGATTTGTCTAGTTTCATATTGTTATAGTGAATGGGGTATAAATTCTTTTCCAATTGTTTTAGGTTTTTTATAACAAATATCAAAAAGCGCACTTGAAATGTTACTTAAATCTTCTCTTACTAAAGCTCTTTGTCTTCTCATTTCTTGTTCTCTTACTCTTCTTTGAATTTCGGTGGATCTATATGAGTTCTAGATGATGATGTTTCTTGTTGTTGTTGTTGTTATTTGTTCTACTCCCGATTGGGCTAATTGCATCTTAATTTGATTTTCATCTATTATTCTTAAATTTTGTAATTCTTGGGTTATTTTATCTAAATTTGTTTCCTCTTGACTCATAAACCTTTCTATTTCATCTTCGATTCGAATCGAGTTTTCATTTCTACTTCTCATCATATTTAATTTTCTAGTTTCAGCGTTATTAAATTTACTTATTAATTCTCCAAATCTATCTTTTGTTTCTATAGTTCGTAATAATTTATCTCTAATTTCTACATTTTTTTTAATACTTGATTACTTTTATATTCCGTTTTATATTCATCTTGCACTTTTTTCCTTTATTTTTATAAAATTGTTCTAATTGTCTTAATCCATCTACAATATCTACTTTATTTTTGTTAACAGTTTCATATATTGTGAATAAATTATTATTAATTACATTTTGACCCTTTTTAATTTCTTCTGTTATTATTCTAGTTTGTTCTACATTTACATTTAAATTTTGATTTTTTTATATTTAGTACAGTTGTATCTAAATTTTCCCATTCGTATAAAGATTTTATCATATTTATTTGTGGATTATTGTTCATTGGTTCCAATTTTTCAAATATTCCTAAAGCCTTTTTTATTCCTTTAATATCATTTTTTACTTCTTTTAATTCTTTTGTATTTTGTCTAATTTCTGTTTTAATTTCATATATTTTTTGTTCTAATGGTTTTGCTAATTCTCTCAATCTATCTTTTTTATTTTTAATATCTTCTTTTTCTAAAATTTCTCTAGTTTCTTTTGGTAATTGCTTTATTATTTCTTCTAAATTAAATATCTGTAATAAATCTTCTATATTTAGATTTATATAACTTCCTAATTGTTTCATTAAATACATATTATTCCAATTTAATTGATTCATTGCATATTCTCCTTGACCTCCTAATATAAAAGGTGTAAAAATTACAAGTTTCTATTTCTTTTTCTTGCAATAAATAAGAACTATCAGGTAACTTTTTATATTCTATTTCATACATTCTAGGTTCTAACTTTTTAATTATATTCATAATTAAAACTAAATATTACAACTATAGCTTGTATAAATATTAAACACACAATAAAATTTAAACAAAACAAAAACTAAACACACAATTAGGAAGTACTCACAATTGGTTTCACAAGGACAAAGAAGACACCAAGAGAGGCACTGAAGTATGCTACCCGCATTCATTGAATGACTTCAATTAGCAAAGCACTTAAAAAAAAAAAGCAAAACTTTATATTAAAAAATTGTAAATAATGTGACTTTTAATTTGAAACTTTAAATAATACCAGAGACCCTATATTTAGCTGTAAAAATAAAACTACAAAAACACATGGTTTGAAAAAAAAAAAAAAAAAAAAAATACCCAAGGAGCCCATGCCAATCCATAGAGCAGTGCCTACATAGATTTTTTTTTTTTTTTCAGAAACAAGAATCAGCTTTAATTAATATATTATTTTTAAAAATTAATTAAACTTAAGATAAAATTGCTAAAATAATATGTTTATTTATAAATTGTAATTCTGAAAGAAAAGTTACATATGCTATGGATGGAAGCAAGGCAAAGAAGAGTATCACTTTCTCTCCAGCGAATGGATTAATCAGAGGAGCCAACACAATCTACAACCATATGATAAACTTGATACCATACAACATTTTTTTCAAAATTAAAAAAGAATAAAGGAATTAATATTATCCTTTATTTATTATTTAATGCACCTATAAAGCAAAGATTATATTAACTCTTTAAAAAAACAGACTTAGTTAATAACACCAAATCTAAATCGTACATATTATACCGCGTAATCTTTACGCATTATAATTTAGTTATAACAAAGCGTAAAGTGTGGATCATCCATTGTGTTATTGTAAATTTTTAATTAGTAAATTAATTATTTGACTAATTATTTTTCTCTATTTAAACTTATCTTATCTATCTTAGGATACTTTATATATCAAATTGTTAATGTACAAAATATTAAATAATTAGTCATCTATCCTAAGGTTTATAATAATTAATTAATTAATTTACTAATTAATCTTGTTCCTAAAGTTCATAATAAATTTTAGATATTTTAATTTTCTTAATTATTAATTATTATTAAATTTTTTATTATTTATAATTAATTAGATATTTAATTAAAGTATTTTAACTTTTTTTTTATTAATCACGCGTGAGACTCTCTCACGCCACTGGTAGCGTGAATTTAATTCATGCCACTAGTAGCGTGACACACTCTCATGCCACTATCTCATTTTTCCTTATTTTGGTCAAAAAGCCTTCTTTTTACCATCAGTTTTTTTTTTTTTTTTTTTCCTTATTTTGTTCAAAAAGCCTTCCTTTTACCGTTGTTTTTTATTTTCATTTTCTCCTAACCCTCGCTCTTCCTCTGCTCTCAAATCGCATCGCCACTCTTCCTCTACTCTCCAAATCAAATCGCGTCGCCGCTCTTCTCTCAACCCTCGCTGCTCGCCAAATCAGCTATCTTAGCTTCCCCTGCTCTGTCGTTCAGTCTCTTGTTTCATACCGATGGGAATTTGGGAGTGGCTAGGTTGGTTAGGGATAAGAAGACCAGAGAGCTCGCTGCTGTCAAATACATTGAAAGAGGGAAAAAGGTAAAATCTTTTTCGAGGTTAAATCCAGAAGGAGACCAATCATGTTTGATCAAATATTTCTATCCGTTAACTTTCCTTCTGTTGGGCAAGAAGTTGAATTTGAAGTTTTGTTCTATCTCTGATACTAGAGGCTTCTGGACTACAATATTGGATATTAATTTGCGTGTGTTATCATTATTTATCATCTTCATGTTCATATTTATGCTGGGATTTTCTCTTTTGGTGGGGTTATCATTTCAAAAACGGTAGGAACTTTTGCTAGATTGATTGAGAGGGTATAAAATTCTAGGAAAGTACTAACCCTGTTAGATCAAATATTTCTGTTCATTGACCTTTCTTATCTTGAGCGATATGGAGTCGAAATTTCACTTTAATTGTGCTAATAGATGTTTATGGGTTACAACATTGGACATTAGTTTCTCTTGCTCTGATCTTTTTTTGTTTTGTTGCTTTCTCTATCAAGCTTAGCTTGCATCACCGTGCTGCACTTGGCCTTTTCTCCTATGTTATGGTTTCTCCCAAATTATTTGCTAACTATGCTTTTCTTCTGAATTATGTTTGTTGTGTTAGATTGATGAGAATGTTCAAAGGGAGATCATCAACCACCGATCTTTAAGGCATCCAAACATTATCAAGTTCAAAGAGGTAAGAACTTATTCCTGTCCCCCAAAATGTTTCATCATCTAGTTTCAACTTTAGGTACGGGACTAGGCATAATGAATTTATTTGCATGGTAGTGTTCCATTCTCCATAATTTTTATGCATGCATCCACCCTGCTTGCTTGTAATTATTCTCAAAAGGCAATGTAAGCTATTAATTATCCTAAACTTTACAAAGGAGTGGGTTGCCTTTTATCCTCCTTAAAAAAAAAAAAAATTTCAGAGCACTAATTGTGCACCCACAAACTTTAAATCCTGGCTCCGCCACTGAAATATACAATACAAGCTAAGATCAATGCAGTAGCTGTATATCTATGAAATCTTAAGACCTCTGGGAAGAACTAAATGGCATATATAAAGATAACAAAAGCTGTTAAAACTCTGTCCATGAAGAAGCTCTAACATTGGGATGATACTGCCAGAATTATCAAATTGCAACTTGAAACTCAATGATTATATCAACACTAAAAAGAAACGGCACCAGTTAATCCACAATGATTCATACACATATCATTGATGTAAACTCTGCTGCTGTTGGATGCATAATTTTTGGAAAAGATTAAGGGATATTTATCAACAGTCTTGTAAATAACCGACTTAAGTAATGCAGCCAATAACAACAAAATCTTTCTTAGCAAACGACAGAGACAAATCAAATCTGATTAACATTCTACATTCCCATGAATGAGTTTGGTTAAAATTCATTATAACACAAAGAAACTAAGAGCTGAAGATGCCTCATAATCTAAGAATTTGGCAGGCGAAAGAAACACACTACAAATCTTGAAATCTAAGTAATAGGTTGCGACTTTGACGTGGCTTATACTCTAATATTATAATACCTATGATGCATCTAATTTCACTGTTCAAAAAAAAAAATGATGCATAACTATGATGCATTTAGTTTCACTGTTAAAAAAAAAATGATTCATTTAATTTCTTCAATTTTCTTGTTGATCTCCGCCATCTCCTTTGTCTTCTGTCTTTGCCCCGTTTTCTGTTCCATTTTCCTCTGACCCTTCGTTCCCATGAATCCTCTCCCTCAACGCTTGCATCAAATCACGATAAGAAGGGAAAGGACACTTCTTATCCTTTAAACGATCCACGAAATACGGGTTTGTACGTATTAAACTCTCCAACTCATCCAAATCATAGTCGGCTAAGGTCAAATCAGAGATATTCTTTTCTCTCTTCCCTTTCCCTTTTGCTTCGGTTTGGTTTCTCTGGCAATGTTGGTAATGTCCGCTCAATTGAATAGGTTTCCTTGTCATCCCTGGAATATCTTTCCATTTTGTACCGTAGAGCTCAACCGCAAGCAGGAACAGTCTGTTCAAAGGACGAGGCAGATGAATCTTATATCATATACATATACATATCTAGAATCTTGCATAAACAAACAATGACTGACTTACCCATGTTCCTCCCTAGTCCAAGGGTTCCGTTCTCTCGGACTAATATATATCCTTGCCAGTATTCGGCCATCCTTGACAAGTAGTCGATGGCAGGCAATGGAAGTAAAGGTGGGGTGAAGGTGGGGGTGTGGGTGTGGGGGGGTGGAGATGAAGGTGGGGGTGGGGAGGGGGAATCTGGGGGGGTTTTATTTAAATCGAAACGTTCAGCCATTTCTTTCCTCTGCATTTCAAGAAATATAAGTAGAGGTGAAATTTTGTTAATAAAAACACCAACATTAAAGGTTTCTTATGCACCAAGCAAACTGAAAGGCACCCAGTCATATGGATCTTTAGAAATACTTTCGCGAAATATTGTCTTCCTCTTGCTTCTGAGAGAAATAGTTTCGTGAAAATTGAGGAAATGTTGGTGCTAAAATGACCTATAGCAGTAAGCTCCAGAAAACAAGCTGGGAAGATGGATTTTCCGCTTAATAAGTCAATACACAAGTACACACAGCAAATTTGTAACTTAATATGCTACACCCCCAAAAATCAAATTAAATTCAATATTCTTCTCCGTTTCACACAACAATAACAAAATCACTGACACTCAAGCTACATGTAACAGTAAATACGGTCTTCTTTACGTAGGTACCATTCAAAGAAATGGAAGCCTTGAATTTCCATCACCCAACGATGACGCAAAAGATATTAAAATGAAAAGAGCAAAGAAAGATATGGGTTTACACACGATCAAACAGAGTCACCCGACGAAAACAAGGATCATCAATAATTAAGGCGAAGTTGCTTCTTTATCGAGTACAAACTTTCAAAACTGGAAACAAGAGCAGTGAAGGACTAATAACATGAGGTATGAAAGATTAGAAATTCAAACCTTTAAACGTCGACGGAAGTTAATAATCACGTAAATTTCCGTTGAGAAATTCAAGAATTTATGACTTTGTGGAGTTTAGAACCAGCAAATGAAGCGCGAGCATGCAGGATCACGTAAATTTGCGTTGAGAAATTCAAGAATTTGTGACTTTGTGGAGTTTAGAACCAGCAAATGAAGCGCGAGAATCTCATTCGAAAATGAAAAGACACAAAGAAAGTTTAGCCGCCAAGAAAATCTCATTCGAAAATCTCATTTGTAGGAGAGGAAGCCAGATCGTCGCCGATTTTACTCTACCGTGCAATGCACTCGAACGGAAAATCTTTTATCTAACTAACTCATGAGAGCAGCTATAATCTGCCAGGTGCAGGAGGGGGCGAGCGCGAGTGAGGAGCCAGTTCTAACTAACTCAATTTTTTTTTTTTTTTTTTTTTTTTTTAATATAGAAGAGAAAATTATCAAATTTTCATTTTAATCGTTATAATTTCAAACCCTTAAAAAGTTACATTGTACCCCAAAAAAAAATATGAATAACTATATAGTATATAATTAATTTTTGAATCTTGTATTTTGAATATAAAATCCATGATTATTTTTTTATAAAAAGGAAAAATCTCATATAAAAATATTTTTGAAACATTGTAGAACATAAGAATTCACCTCTTTCAATTATTTATACTCCTACTTTCCTATAAACCAAATATTGTATAAAAAGGAATATTGTGTATAATTAATGTTTAAAAAAAAGTCGGAGAATAAACGGTGCTCCGTGGTACAGTACTTCTAAAGGAATTAATTTTTCCTTTTTAATAATTAAGTATTTCCTCTATCAATTAATTCATTAAAAAATACTATATGACCGAGCACGGTTTGTTCTTTAATTTCTTTAAAAACATTAATTATGCACAATATTCCTTTTTCTATACATTATTCAGTTTTATAAAATAATGTACTAGAATAAATTGAAAGCTATTGTACTATCTAGGGTTGTTCATAAAACACGAAAATCCGGTCAACCCGACCCGACCCTGGTCGACGGGGGAAAGGCAAAAAAACCCGATTAATTTGGACAAGACCGGGTCTAACCCGAAGTCCGGTAGGATTTGGGTATCGGGCTAATGTCCAGGACCGGTGAGCCGGTCCCTACCGGATTATATTATATATGTTTATTATAATATATTAATATAGCTTTCAGGAAAAGAAAAAAATCTTCCCCAACTTAAAACGATGCGTCCATGGGAGTATATATTCCTCATGTCTCCTGACTTTTTGCCCCTAGTTTTAGCATTCAGCCTCTCTCCATCTCCATCTCTCGGGATTAATTTTGCGCGTCGAAGATCGGCTTCCGCGATGCACAACGAAGGTACAAAAGAAAGAAGAAGGAGAGAAAAGATGAAGAAGGTGAAGGTGAAACGAAGGTCGGAGGTGACGGATGTCTGATCTCGACCGATTCTGAAGCTCAGGCTGTCTGAATCTCTCGTTTCACGACGCGCTCAACACCTCTAAAGCTTGGGCTCTCTGGATCTCTCTTGTTTCGAGCCACTTAGGAGAGAAAAGAAGAAAGCAAAGGTGAAACGAAGGTCAGAGGTCACGAAGGTCCAATCTCACTTAGATTCGAGCTCCCAAAACTCGCGGACACTCTCCCGTTGTAGCCGCCCTCTCGGTTCGAAGCTTGCCGATGATGCCGCTGTCCGCCTTCTCTAGTTCAAGTTTTGAGTGTTTTTTCCTTCTAGTTCAAATCGTGAAATCCTGGAAATTGTTTTTGAAAAAATAAGTGTAAAAAGTTGGTTTTCTTTTGTCTTTTGATTATATATATATATATATATATATATATCTATATATAGTAAAAAATTGGGAAAATCACTGTAGAGGCCATTTTAACTAAAATAAGCCCAAAAAGGGCCCCAACAATCTGATTTTCCCAGAACAGGCCCTAGGGCCTTGATTGGGATTGAATTAATAAAAGAAAAGACACTAACACCCCTGATTAAAAAAGCAAAAAGGAACAACTCTCTGAATTAATAAAAAGTGAACAGATTTCATCAGTTTTAATTTGGCGCCTACACGAGGAAGAGAAGAAACCATCGCACAAGGCAAACGTGAGGGAGAGAACAGCTGGTTTTTTCTGAACCTATATATTGCTCAACTCGAGGAGGAGAGAACGTCTATATTACCAATCATCCACTTCGTTATAGGTGAACTCAACTGGTTTAAATTTTTGTTCTTGAACCTTTTTTCAGTTGAAGGTTGGGTGGTGAAAGGTTGGACCTTAGCCAAATTTATATTATAATCGATAGGAAATAGGTAAGAAATACTAAGATTTTGCTCAAGATATCATTATCACCATTCTAGTTGGTCCTAAATCATTTTTGGGTTGGGTGGAAAAAATGTTGCTCTGTTTTTTGGCATGAAAACAGAGGGAAAGATGTGTTTTTAAGTGGGAATGGGTGCATGGGATGAAGCTACACTTGGTTGAAAAACGTTGAAATGGGATAGTTGTTAATACATACTGTTTTAGTTGTAAATATGACTGATATAGTTGTCAATACGAGCTGAATGTTAAAACACTGTAGGTTGCTCTGTTTTGGGGCATGGAAACAAGAGGGAGGTCTGTTTGTTAGTGACCCCTGATATTGTTGTAAGTGACCCCTGTTATTGTTGTAATTGCCCCCTGATTTTTTTGTAAGTGACTCCTGATATTGTTGTAAGTGACCCATGTTATTGTTGTAAGTGACCCATGTTATTGTTGTAAGTGACCCCTGATATTGTTGTAAGTGACCCCTGTTATTGTTGTAAGTGACCCCTGATATTGTTGTTAGTGACCTCTGTTATTGTTGTAATCGCCCCCTGATTTTGTTGTAAGTGACCCTTGTTATTGTTGTAATTAGGTACTGTTATTGTTGTAAGCAACCCCTGTTATTGTTGTAAGCGACCCTGTTATTGGTGTAAGTGACCCCTGATATTGTTGTTAGCAACCCATGTTGAAGTTGTTAATCCTGTCCATTATTTTGCAGTTCTCATTCTATGACCACATTAAAACAGAAGCTAAAATTTCTTTTTTTCTCATTCCATGACCACATCAAAACAGAATCAAAAAATTTCTGTTGTTATTGAATAAAGATTATCAAGTTAGCATCAGTAGACAATTTACAAAATAACAAGAAGTTTTAATGTCATCCTCATGAATACAAAGGAGTCATAAATACATACGTGTCCTAACACTTTCGTCCTAATACAAAGTATCCCCCTAATGTCATCTCCCTCCTCTATGTCATGTCCATCCTCGTCCTCAGACTTCTCGGAAGAAGATGGCTGGTTATTGGGTGGCTGGCCTTCATGTTGTAAGCGACCCCCATTATCGTTGTAATCGTCAAAACAATGGCCTATAATGCATGGACTCCATCTGAATGCCTTTGGGATCCATCGGTTATAGCTGACCAAGCTAAAACTGCTTTGGCATCTCCTATGGCATACTTGAAGTCATAGCTTAGTTGCTGCCACACAATCATTCAAGCTACTTGGAAGGCCTGTTGCAAGAAAGGCATAGATAAGGGCAATTGTGTGATATTATATTACTGTACATGCATAGAAGACATCATATTTTAAAACCAAATTGATCAGAATACTATCAACAAAATGAAAGTCCATAAACATAAATAATGTCTCTAAAAAATTCACAGATAACTCAAGTCTTATATATACTATTTTCTAAACTGACTCCTCAAGACATTGTATTTGCCATTAAGTTGCCATTGGTGGGGATTGGGATCAGACTCCTCAAGACATTGTATTTGCCATTAAGTTGCTCTCTTCTTTGTTTCTCAGTCGCAAAATGCTTTGTGCCTTTCGCTCTCTTCTTTATTCATAGTTCTATTAAAAAGACCAATACCAAGCATTATAATTATGGTGAAACAAAAAAGAATATTAAGATGATAAACAAACAAGTCCTGAGTCTTCCACCATGGTAATTAAAACATCATTGGTGGTGGTACACAAGATGCACTCACGAGTAAAACAGCTCAAATGAAAACATAGAAGACATAATATGCTATAACTAACCCAATCCAACAAAAATATTAACAATAATGTGCCTCAAAACCGCCTATCTATAATATTTAAGTACAGAAACAATATGCCCAAGTGGAAACTACACCTTTGGCAGCCCTTGAGGGCAGGTGCATTAGATGTAGGAACATGCAGGACAAATCAATCAATAGACCCATTGTGCAGACAACAAAAATATAATCCATAATCTCTAAGTCATTAATTATTCCAATAACAAGCGAATGCCAAAACCTTTTATGCGCAAGGAAAAGGCTTCCCCTGCCAGCTTGGGTTCCTTCTACATTTATTTCATAATCTAAAACTGATCTACATATTTAAGTAGAGATAAGGAGAGAATCATTCTCGGCATAACTATGCTCAAATCATGATGGATCATGGATCCAATTCTAACCACCGCTAAAAATTATGTAATAATATAACAGAACTAAGTTAAGATTTTCTGAGAAAGAGATTTAATTTCAGAAAAAGTTTCAGGATACATTCTGACCGTAAATACCAAAGAAAAGAATAGTACCAACATGAGAAATTACTACAACAATTGAATTCCCTAAACATGGAGACCCATAATAGTTTTTCCCAATAATTCTCGGTAGCCAATTTATCTCCTAGCCACTTGAAGAAACGATCGCACAAAATAAAAGATGAGAGTGACAGGTCAATTGGGTAAGGTATTCATTAATCTTTGTGCAAGTTACCAATATTATCCAACAAAATCAATCAAGTATATGAACAATCATAATCAAAAGGGAGCATCCAAAAAGAAAAGCAAAAGATAACAGTCATCCACCTTCGGTTAAATACCCAACCTATTGAAAACTTGCTCCTTTTAAAGAGCTTTTTGTCATTAATGTCAGTGATCTATTTCTACTATTAGTTGAAACAATTCCAATACCAATCCCCCTATTTACTTAGAAGAGTTAAAACTGCATATTCTGTTTATAAATAGACTTGAAACAGAGAAAAAAAGAAGCAACCACCACCCAGGAGAGACAATTTTCATGGTATCTAGCTTACAAGCTTCCACTCTTCACTGCTACAAAGTGAGAGGGGAAACGTGCCAATACCCTATCCTACAGCCATTGCCCAAAAGAGGACGAAAAGCTTCAGGATTCCAATCTTCAAACGGGCACTAGGCAATACCAAGCCACAAGAGTATGAGAAGTCAGTGCGTAGATGACACTCACGAACCAGTAGGTACTGACCACACGGCCTGAACAGGGATTCTAAGAGGAAACTTCCAGAACGTGCTGACAGTGGGTTTGGCGTTAGTATTCTCGAGTATTAAATTTTTCGAACAAGCAATAGCGAGACAACTGCAACAGAAGAGTTAAAATTGCATATTCTGTTTATTGTTACTTTACTCGAATGCTTCCAGCTGACCGAAAGGAAAAGCAAATAAAAGTACCCAGCAAATAAACCCAACAAAAAACTTATCGGCCAGTCATCATCAATCACCAACTAAAAAAATTGGGAGGAATTTACAAGGGGTTCATAACCGTGGAGGAACATTAATCGCCTTTACCATCGAAAGGGGAACAATTTATCACAGGGATCATCATCATCATTAAGATAAACAATAAAAATTAAAAAAAACCAACAATTTTTTTTAAAAAAAAAAAAAAAAAAAAAAAAAAAATCCTTACAGGGTATTGGATTGAAGCTTCAAATCTAGCTGCGACTGCGAAAGTGATGAGCTTCAAATCTATTCGAACAAGACGTCGAATGGACGTAGGGTTCACGCCTTCACCAAATGAAAGGACGAAATCACACGGTAGAATAAATGGCCTGACGATTTTACCCGTCCCACATGAGCGCAAACGGCGTCGGCAACGAGAGTGGCCGTCGGAGACGAAGACGAGAGTGAGACGTCGGAGGTGAGCGAGTTGAGATGAGGATTTCGAAATTACCTCTTCCTTTTCTGTTCAGAATAAGTTGGGTTTTTTGGTCATTTTGTTTTAACATTCAATCCCAATCGGGGCCTTAGGGCTGTTCGGGAAAATCATATTGTTGGGGTCTTTTTTAGGCTTATTTTAGTTAACAGGGCCTCTACAGTGATTTTCCCTAAAAAAAATTAATGCAGGGAGGGAGAAGTGTGAATTAAATCAATTAATGTTTTGATTGATGAAAAGACGTAGCCTGCCATCACGAGTCTCGAGTCTGCAAATTGGAAAGAGTGATGCCTAAAGCGTCTTTAAATTATCCTCCTCCTTTTTTTTTTTTTTTTTTTTTTTTTGTCAACATGATTTTTTTTTTTGATCAAATCAACATGTATTTTTTCAAATAAACGTTTTTTTATTAAAGAGATAAAGAGACCAGGAGGTCAATCTCAGCAGATCATTGTACATACGTGTGGGGAAATGCGGTTACATGGAGAAGCAAGAAACAAACGGTGGTGTCACCAAGCGGTGCGAGGCGGAACTTAGAGCTGTCCAAAAAGGCGTGTGTGAAGGACTCGGGTCATCGATTACTAAAAGAGTTGGGGATTCAACATGAGGGCCCAATGCAAATGCGGGTGTGATAACAAGGCCGGTATTGAAATGGTCAAGAACCCAAGTATATCACGATAGAACTAAACATGTGGAAATAGATCGACACTTCATTAAAGAAAAGATTGAAGTGGGGATAATAATTGTCTCACATAGGATCCGCGAGACCAAATCGCGAGATATTTTGACTAAACCCCTTGGCGAACAAAATTTGAAGGATTTCGAGACAAGGCGGGAATGGTTGACATATATGCTCCGGCTTTGGGGGAGTGTTAGAATCCTTCTCATTAATCACCATAATTATTACCCGATTCATAGGGATCTACGCGTCTACTTTACGCGTCTACTTTATTGTTATTTATTTCACGCGTCTTCACGCGTCTACACTCGCCTATATATATTGTACTTCTTTCATCTCGAATAATAGATCAATATAGAGTGTTTTCTCTACATCTTCTCTTCTACATTCCGCAATACTTGGCTAAGACCTTAAATTTGTTTAAACAATATGGGAATATACTCTTTTATTAGAGATTTAAATAGAGGAACCTTCAGGTCAAATTAAAAAAAAAAAAAAGGAGGGACCTTCAAATATATTTTCTCTTTATCTTGTTTTAATATTCTAATAAGTTACGAAATCATTAATATAAGACATATATACGTAATATAATTAGATTAAGGAAGTTATTAATATGATGTGTATTTTCTAAAAAAGCTTAATCATCTTCATTAATTCTTTTATTCCCTCTCCTACTTAATTATTGTTGAGGAAGTATCAATAAAGATAAATTAAGCAAAGATTGATAAATATAAAAACTATGTCTTATATTTAGGATAAAGATCAACTCCTCAAATGTCTTATATTAAGGAGCCGAGAGAGTATTAACAGAATTTAAATTCAACTTTTTTAAATATTTCCGATCAATGAAGCGTAATGTGATGGCAAAAAACAAGCATAATGTAAAATATGGTTAGACATGCATGTACATGTATGGCTGCAAAAGGCTTCTGCAGAAATAACTGTGACTGCCCCAAGGCTTTACATTACACAACTAAACAAAAAAAGTCCCAAACCCCAAATAAACAATTGAGACTTAAAGGTTGTTGAAACTATCATGAGTCCCCCAAGGCTTTACTTGTTTTGGGGTTTTAGACTCTCAAGCAATGAGGTCCCCAAATATACTTTCACAGCTCGGTTGCATTTACTTTGGAATGACCACCTAAAATTTTTGAAATTTTATCATTAAACTATAAATCTACATTAAAAAGAAAAGGACACATGGTCATTTGTGATTAGAAAACTTAACATAATAGACATACGGAACTTACCCAAGTTTTGTCCAAAAGTTAATCATGGGTCTCAACATGTTGAGCATTTGAGTGAAATGGTCTTTCCCCAGTACAAGAGTTTCTGTGACCAAGTGGAGAGTAGTTCAATCTTTCCACCTCAATTTCCAAACCCAAAGGGCTTTTACGTATGTAGCTTGAAGGCAAGAGGGATTGAATTTAAAAACATAAGGTGACATGGAAATATAATAAAAGTTGGTTAGAGTCTGTTGGGGGATATATTTGTCAGAAGTTAGTTAGTTTTAGGGTTAGCTTGATCATTAAGTCATTCTAGCCTATAAATAAGGGTCTAATACCCATTGTAATCAGATTTGAGATTCCATTGTGAATGGCATGGTTTAGTTTTCTCTCTAATCTCTTCCTTTTCCCCTTTCTCTCTCATTTCTTCCGAAAATACCATAACATAAGCACCTTCTGTAGGTTTATTTGTGAGTCAACTCATTAATTCATATATATAATTCATAGAAAATTGCACTACCAATATGCTATATAAATGCAAATTGTCACAAGTTCTGTGCACTGCACAAAATGCACGTTGACTTGTGTTAATTTTAGGCTTTCAGCCACCAAGTGGTGAGTAGTTCAATCTTTCCACATCAATTTCCTATACTCAAGGACTTTTATGCACGCAGTTTGAAGGCAAGCTACAGACAAGAGGGATTGAATTTAAAAGCATAAGGACCTCCACCTCCAGTAGGCTTATTGGTGAGTCAAGTCGTCAATTCAATCAATTCAACATATATAATTGATAGAAAATTACACTATCAATATGCCATATACATGCAAATTGCCTCAGATTATTTGCAATGCTCAAAATGCCCATTTAACTATTTTAATAGAGATGTACATAAGTCGTATGAATGACATAAGGTTGTGAATTTTGTAACAGAGCTTTAGATATCAAATAGTTCATCAGATACTAATGAGTCTAATTTGCAATGCCAATCCCTCAAATCAATGGCTGACCCATATAAGTAAAATCAATAATGCTTTTCCAGGAGAACTGCTCAATAATGTTACGGCAGAGCTGAAAAATAGTTTATACCTCAGACGGACATGGTTTTTGCTTGTCAGGCTACAGGTCTGGCACGACCACTATTAAATTTTGGCGGGCTAGGCTTGGCAACATCCACAACTATCATCCAACCATTGATAATCTGTCGAATTAACATCTAAACAATCATGACCTTTTCTTCCCAGGCCGTTGATTGCTTTCTTTTTCCACTCTTTCTCATTGACAATTATGAAGCAGAATAAACGCAAAGAAAAGAACACCTGTGCACGCGCGTGAGAGAGAGAGAGATTTGTCAAGTGATATCATCTTCCACAAGAATAGACAACGCTCCCCCGCAAAGGAAAGTATAGTTTAGAAGATAATTAAACATGGGAGATTTATAAAAAATCTGAGCAACTAAAAACTCCAAATAAAATGAAATATTTTCTTTGGACACTGTATTTTGTCCCATAGTTAGCCTTTTTAAAAGGAAGATTCCTACCAAATTACAAACTCTTGACTCAACAAGATGCATTTGATTTTTCATTGTGGACAGAAAATGTAAGATGTACCAATGAGTAAAGTTTGCTTGCAATAGCATAACTGTCACAAAAAGCTTTTTTGTTTTCAAAGGAGTGGCCTCACTTGCTTCAGAGTTCAGCACATTCAAACTGTTTCCTAAGTTTACACCTGTTAAATATGCAGTAAGTCAAAAATAGAAAAGAAAACTTCCATAAGTGAAATGTCAGGGAAGAAAACCACAAATAGCATTAATAAAATATTAGTGGAAACAAGAGTAATTCAATTGTTAAGGAAAATTAAATCATGAGACCATAAGGAGTCACACCATTTTCAACTCTATCATATATATAATACCAAGCTTAGAGTCACTAAACATCAGTGATGAACAGAATGAGTTAGTTGCCTTAGGCACTCGAACTGAATAGTCTTAGAATAGACTTGCCTTGCTACCATTTCCCTTGTCACAAAAAAGAGTTGGTCAGCTATTAAAACTAGCTCTAAAGCATTCAGGTTCATCTATCCTTATGATATATTGAAGGTAGTAAGACCCCTGATCTTTCCCGTGTATTCTATTCCAGAAGTATAAAGACCGTGAATATAATAAAAATAAATAACTAAAACAGAAAGATAACACTGACTAATCACAATTTTCTTTCTAGAGTTTCCACTATTGAGTAAGCCTCAATAAAATATAATGCAGCGACTGCCATCAATGGAAAACACATTACATACAATGTAACCTATTCAGCAATGCCCTATTAGCACGTGAAGTCAGATGGATATATGATTCCACTTGGGTAAACTGTTCAAGTATTTATATATATAGAGATATATAAGTCCATTTTGAGTTGGGAGCCCTGTCTGCAAAACTAATGGCACAGAATATGCTGAATAACTCATGAACAGAAAATAAGCACATCCAGAAACATGCATAAATGCCTAGTTGATCACAACAGCAATACAAGGCGACAAGTTGATCAAGTGGTGACATTACATTCACTAAAAAAAATAGAATCAACATGCATAGATGCCAATCTTCCTCCTCTTCTTTCTTCCCTATAACACATTCGAAACAGTACTACCACAATTTCAATCATATAAGTAAAAAAATTTCCTCCTTCATGGCCTGTCACAAACCTGCATAATCTTTAATTTCTGACTCAAAATTATTATCTGGCTGAACTGATAAGACACCAGGGACGCCTGCACAAAAAGAAGCATTGATCGAATATGATAATTGCATTGGAAGTTGATAATTTTATAATAACAGTAAAGTTTCACAAGTCTAACCAGCTAACTCTTGTGCACAATCCTCATCAAGTTCACAACAAAAGCCAAAGTTGTTTTTCCAAGAAACATGGTATATGCACATTTGTGCATCCTTCTCACTGCAAACATTATTGTCATATGAGGGAAAGGAGAGGTGACTAAGAAAGAAACAACAGTACAGATCAAAAGTTCCCCTTACTTTCCCATGACTTTAGTTAGAATTTGAGCATGAAAATCCACAACTTGGGCCTTTGTAACAACCCCAACCCCTGGTTTATCCATTCGAACAAGCCAATGTTTTGAATTCCCAGCAGGGAACAACAAAGTGGCTCCAGTTTGTAGCTTTGACAAATTATCTCCATCCCCATTAGATGACCTATAATCCTTTTCTGGAGAGCCGAAATCTGGATCAGGCTTAACCGAAATGACCCCAGGTAAACCTAGAAACATATATGTAAAACGATTACTTTCATTTTAACTATACCTCTATGGCAAGTTGGCTACACCTTTCACAAACCAAACTTCAATTTCCTTTTTTAGGGAACCATATAACATAACAAGCACAAGCAAATGCAGATAAATTCATCCTAAGATGAATTTCATCATCCAAGAACCAAGCTAATTAGACTGAAATTAAAACAGGAGAATGCTAACAATTTGTTAAATTATTAGACCCAATTAGCTTTAATCTCCAAAAATTAGTAAGCTCAAAAGTTGGACTTTTAAAATAATAAACTCTTTGTTCATCGGTCTTTCATTAAGTGAACCAAGAATCCCAGAGGAGAAGTATACAATAAGTTTGTTACTTCCAAAAACAACTTATCCACTTGCAAAATGTGAAGGAGTAAAGCTAAATAGACCAAGTTCTCCCCGCGCACACGTGTGGGAGCTTTTTCTCTCCGCCAAGCGTGAGAGCGATAGGAGGTTGGAGGTACGGTAGATGGTGCAAGGTGTCTCGGAGGGGTAATCGAAGCTCCAGAGCAGGGAGGGGTGGTAGATCGGAGTCGCTGGTACGGAGGATCTGCTCATTGTTCTCATGGATGACTGTCAAATTTCATCGCCGCTAATTTGGAAGACGGTGGATGCCGAATCTGTTTTGATCGGTAAGGTTCTATCAAGCAAACCTTACACAAGATCTGCTATCGTGTCGATTCTGCAGAAAGCCTGGAATCTTCAGGCTGGATTTGACGCAATCGAGATCTCTAACAACTCGTTTATGTTTAGTTTCTCTAATGCCGAGGAGTACAATAGAATCCTTAGAGGTAGGCCGTGGTCCATTAATGGTAGCCTGCTCAATCTTATGGAGAGAATGAAATTCAAATCGTGCGAGGACTTTGATTTCAGTCGGTGTCCTGTTTGGATACAAATGCACAATGTGCCAATGGAAGCGTGGTGCTTAGACAACGCCATTATGATCGGTGGTCACGTTGGAGAAGTGATGCTTGCTGAAGATCCACTATACAATGGCAGGTACCTTCGGAATTTTTTGCGAGCTAGAGTTGTGATTGATTTGCGTAAACCTTTGGCGTACGGTTTTTGGCTCCCTAAACCGGATGGTGCTAAGGTTTGGATATCAATTCGTTATGAAAAAATTCAATGTTTCTGTTATTCTTGCGGTAAAATTGGCCATGATAACCAAAATTGTCGATCTGAGCGTTTGATGTCACTGGCTAATCCTACTGAACCAAGATTTGGGCCTTGGATTACCACGAATGCGTGTCGTGTATGGGAGGAGGTCTTAACGGTGGTTCGTTCTGACTGGGTGGAGGCAGCTTATTTCAAAAAGAAGAAAGAAGAGGCAAAACTCAGAAGGATGAATGAGATCAAACGAAGGGTTCATAGTGAGACTGACGATGAGGAGGATGACCTGTTTTTCATTAAGGTGTGAAATCCTCCATGGAAAGAAGGAAACAGGGATCCAGTTAAGAGCAAGGTGGAAAGGAAGTCAGAGGTCAAAGTGGGTGATGCAATGAGCAGAATTCTATCGGATGTCAGCAATAGGAACTACAATACGCCTTTGGTAGATGTATTTATCAAAGGAAAGACAAAGGTTCTGAGGGATGCACGCGATCCTGGGAAATTGGCTGAGGGAGACCTTACTGAACACAAAGAGAGATTAAAAGAGGAACCACTAAAGGCTACAGAGGGGACCTTGATGCAACCATTGAATGGGCAAGAGACGAATCCTTTAGCGATGGTTTTATTTGACGGAAACAGCTTGAATGAGGTCATCGATGGCTTACATACCCTTGGCTTGAAGAGAAATGCAGATGTGGAGTTGATGCCGCTAACGGTCAAAAGGAGAAAGCTCACGAAGAAGGAACCGATGTCCCCTAAATCTGCAATATCCACCTATGCTGATAGCTTAAAAAAGGGCAAAGCACGTAAGAGGAAAGCTATGAAAAGGAAGGTGAGAGATGGGAAGGAAAATATGCTAGAAGAGGAGCTGAGCCCTAATGAAACCATGGATGACTCGTTGGATACAGGTCCTTTGGGCACATCTTTTGTTTTTAAAGCTAAGGGAGGTAGGAGGAAGATGACTGGATGAAGGTGCTGGTGGCTGGCCTCAAACAGCCACCAAGCAGCCATGAAAATAATATCCTGGAACTGTCAAGGCCTAGGAAGAGCCTTGACAGTCAAGAACTTAAGGGACATGGTGAAAGTGTATCGTCCCTCTATAATCTTCCTAATGGAAACCAAGATAAGTTCAGCGAAAGGATCGAAAATCAGGGCAAGATGTGGGTTTGACCAAGAATTGTATGTGGAGCCGCTAGGCCTCTCGGGAGGGCTGGTCGTGTGGTGGCATAGTTCTGTTTCTTTGACAGTGCTATATAAATCAAAAAATATTGTTCACACTGTGTTAGAGTCTGGCTGTCTGAGTGTACCTAAATTTGTCTCTTTTGTCTATGGGCCTCTAAAAGAGCGAGAAAGGGGTGTGGTATGGGACTCAATGCGAAGCTTGACAACTGGTATTAATGATGCATGGCTGGTATTAGGAGATTTCAATGATCTCTTGTCTCAAAGTGAGAAAGAGGGTGGTAATCCCAGATCTATGAGGAAGATAATCAATTTCAAAAGGATGTTATCTGATTGCAACCTCCTGACCTTGAGTTTAAAGTGTCTCAATACACATGGTGCAATAAAAGGGAGGGTGGTCTTATAAGAGAAAGGCTGGATCGCGCCCTTGGAAATGGAATTCAGGGAGATATTCCATCATGCAGTGGTTTTTCATGTGGATCCAATAGGCTCAGATCATCATGCTCTGATGGTTGATTGTTGCTACTGTGATACTAAATCGCCTAAGTCTTTAAATTTGAGGCTAGCTGGACTCAACATGAGGGGTTCTTGCAAACAGTAAAGGAAGGCTGGAATGATGTTGTTGGGAATGTTGATGATAGAATTTTGGATTTAATCCACAGGCTTGATGCTTGTAGAAGAAAGCTGATGAAGTGGAGTAGGAGGGAGTTTCCCAACTTCAGAAAAGTTGTAGAACAATTGAGGAGAAACTTGACCAGCTGCTATGAAGGGGTTTTTACAGAAGCAAAAATGTTGGAAGCGGAAGGGCTGGTTAGTCAGATTGAGGATGCATGGGATAAGGAGGAGTCATACTGGTGGCAAAGGTTAAGAATGTCATGGTTGACCTGTGGGGACAGAAACACAAAGTTTTTCCATACTAGTGTTATTCAAAGAAGGCAGATGAATAAAATTCTGAGGCTAAAAGGTGATCATGGGGTCTGGTTGGAGGAAAAAGGAGCGATTAATAAATCTTTCAGTGAGTTTTATAGGGAATTATTCAGCTTGGTTGGCGCAAGACCTATGGATGAAGCATTGGCCTATGTAAACAAAGTGGTCACCATAGGAGGATAATGTTGAGCTGCTGAAACCAGTGACCAATTTAGAGATTGAGGAGGCTGTTTTTCAATTGGGATCTAACAAAGCACCAAATCTTGATGGCTTTTCAGCTCTTTTTACCAATCAGCTTGGAAGGAAATAAATAAGGAAGTATGTGCAATGGTTCATGAATTTTTTGGTGGCAAGGCTGACTTGAATAAGATTAATTCTACGGACATTGTTTGATTCCTAAGATTGACAAGCCTGAAGGAGTGCACCATTTCAGACCAATTGGTTTGTGCAATGTATCCTACAAGATCATTGCAAAGATCATGACTAGTAGGATGAGGAGCCTAATGTGTAAAATCATCTCTCCTAATCAAAGGGCATTCATTTGGAAGAATGATTCAGGACAACATTTTGATTACTCATGAGGCCTTTCATTACCTAAAACACAAGAAAACAGGGAAGAAATGGGAGTTGGCCTTGAAAATCGATATGAACAAGGCCTACGATCGTGTGGAGTGGGATTTTCTTGCTGAAGTGATGCTGAAGATGGGGTTTTGTAGTGAATGGGTATGCTGGATTAGGCAATGTATTACATCTGTGGCATTCAATTTGAAGGTTGATGGGCATAAAGTGGAATCCTTTGCTCCGGAGCGTGGCGTAAGACAAGGCGACCCATTATCGCCATATATGTTCATTATAGCATCGGAGGTACTATCCCTTATGCTTCATTTTCATATTGATAGGAAGGATTTGAAAGGAGTGAAACTTGCTAATAGAGCCCCTATCTTATCGCATTGTTTCTTTGCCGATGATGCCATTTTGTTCTTGAATGTTGATGAAATAAATTGCAAAGTGTTGAAAATGATTTTAGATACCTATTGTAGAGCCTCGGGACAAGTAATAAATCTGGAGAAATCGAGCATATTTTTTCCTCTAATACCCCTGAGAGGATTAAGCAAAGAATCTCTGCATGTTTGGGCATTAAATACTCAGATTAGTCGGGAATTATTTGGGCCTGCCTATAATCTGGGGGCGGTCTAAAATAGCTGCTTTGGCTGGTGTACGTGACAAGATTGGGTTGAAACTACAAGGATGGAAGCAAAACTACTTACATTTGCTGGAAGAGAAATTTTGATCAAGGCTATGGCTAATTCCATCCCCATTTATCCTATGTCTTGCTTCCTATTCCCTAAGAAATCTTGTATGGAGATTGATCAGCTTGTATCCAAATTTTGGTGGGGACAAAAGGGTGATGAGGGTTGTATCCATTGGAAGAGCTGGAAGTGTCTAGCCACCAAAAAAAGTGAGGGGGGAATGGGATTCAGGGACCTTCTTTGCTTCAACAAGGCACTTTTAGCCAAGACTGCGTGGCGGTTGCTTGATAAACCTGAGGATCCGTGGTGCAAAATGCTGAAAGGCATTTATTTCCCAAGAGGGAATTTTCTCACAGCCAAGAAAGGAAGACATGCGTCTTGGGGCTGGTCAAGTATTTTAGAAGGAAGAAATTTACTAATGAAGGAGCTTTGTTGGAAGGTTGGGGACGGGAAAACCATCAGCATCCGGAAAGATCAGTGGATCTTGGGATTACCTGGACTTAAACTCCATCAGGATGCAGATTTAGTGGAGAAGACAACAGCAAGGTGGCGGAGCTCATAGTCGATGGGCGCTGGAACCTCAACCCTATCGCCTCTAGAATTAGCCCAGTGGAGCGTGAACTGATCTTAAAACTCCCTATCTCCCCCACAGCGGGTGCTGATCGTGTAGTGTGGCTCGCTAGTAATGATGGCTGTTATTCAGTCAAAATTGGTTATGTGGTAGCAAGGGATAGCATAGCAAGCGAGCAGGTGAAGGATCCAGGTATGTCTTTCCTAGTGCCCAAATCTTTGTGGAAGAGTATTTGGAGGGTCATGGTTCCTCCTAAAGTCCAGCATTTTCTTTGGCGGATTGGATCTGGTGCTATAGCTACTAAGGATGCCCTGTTTAGGCGTAAATGTTCACCATCTCCTGTCTGTCCTATCTGTCTATCTGATAGAGAAACCATTGAACACCTATTATTTTTGTGCAAATGGACTAAGAAATGCTGGTTTGGTAGTCCTTTGGGGATTAGATTTAGCAAATGGTCCATGAAAAGATGTGAGGAATGGCTTTGTGACATGCTTTATGGGAAGGAGCTGCTAGATGATTATGGTAAATCTCTTTTTGCGCTAACATGTTGGTGGATATGGAAAAAAAGGTGCAATTGGGTATTCAGGGGAGAAAAACCTGATGCTGCATCTGTGATTAATCTGGTGAATATGCAGGCTGAAGAGTTTTGGAAGTCAAAGACAAGGGAGAGAGCTGCACATAGGAAAATATATGAGGAGGTGATCGTGAGGGGAGTACAATGGGAAACACCTCCTGATACGTCAATTAAATTCAATATTGATGGTTCATTTTGGGAAACATCAGGTGAGGCTGGGATTGGCATTGTTTGTAGAGATCATACCGGAAGTTTTGTTGGCGGATTGAGCAAGTCTGTTGATTCAGGGTCTGGTTTTATGTCTGAATGTCTTGCCTTAAAAGAGGCCTTGTTGCACAGGAATAAATTTCAATACCATAAGGTAGTTATAGAAACTGATTGTGATTTGTTGTACAGATTGATTAGAAAGCGATCAATAGCTGGCTGCGATTGGCAGTGCATGGATATTTTGAACGAGATCCTGGGTTTGTTTGAGACAATGATAGGGGTGTCCTTTTCCCTTGTGTCTAGGCAAGGAAATAAAGTTGCTGACAGTTTAGCAACTAATGCCGTAAGGAAGATGCATCAGCATTCATGGCTGACTTGTGCTCCATTTTCCTTAAGCAAGTTTTTACTCCATGATTCCAGCATACCCAAGGTGAGTAGCGATAGCAGGAATAAAGAGAAGGACAGGGAAGGTGTGGGCTGATTGAAGGCTTGCCGAAATAGTGGTAGCTGATAGGTTTGCTGATAGCTGATAGTATTACTGATAGTTGTTTCTTCATTTGATTTCATTTGCTGATAGCTGATAGGGTTGCTGATAGTATTACTGATAGTTGTTGTTTCATTTGTTGATAGCTTTATCTTTAGCATTTGTTGATTCATAGATTTTGTTCTTTCTGTGAGTTGTGAGCTAGGTTGTAATGGTAGGTGTTTTGAGTGTTTCTTGGCTTCAGCTATTAGTGTGCGTAAACTTTGCTTTGTTATTAATAAAATTGACTTTTTCAGCCAAAAAAAAAAAGCTAAATAGACCAAGTAGTTTTTTTTTTTTTTTTTTTTTCTGGGAAGAAGTTACTTCATCGATGTTACAACAAAAACCGTAGTGAGTATCCCACGAAGCATCGTAAATACACATTTGAACCTCTTTCTCACTGTTGGACCATCAAATTCGTCGTACTTTTAAGACAGGGAAAAAAAATAAAAAATAAAAAATCGTTTTGATGCAAACATAAGATACATTTACCTGCCATTGATTCTTTGCAGAGTTTGAACATAATAATCAATGACTTGCTGCTTAGAATCAGCCCCTAGTGGAGGCTTTTCCATTATTACTATCCAATGGCGATTCTCAGTGGAGGAAGAAGCTAAGGGAGTGAAAGTAGTTACTGAAGTTGCCGTTATTCTAGAACAGAAACAGGAAGAGGAAGAAGAAAAAGAAGAAAGCTTGAAATGGGTTGTGTAACTTAATGAATTGCGCAACCTGGGATATAAGGGAAGGTGGCCAAGTTGGATTCTATGAGGTTTGAGAATGGAAAAAGCCATGGGTTCATTTAACGCAGGCGAAATCAATAAAGCGTCCATGATACGATTCGGCTCAAACCTCTCCTTCAAGGGTGATTTTCATGGTACGATTTTTCTGAATTACTCCATCACTCTGCCTTCAACTTCTGGCGACTTGTGAGCAAAACTGGAGGCAAAGGCAATTATCCACATTTGCGGAAATTGTGAGCGTGTTTACCTGTAATCTTTTGAAAAAATCCTATTAAAAGACCCTTGAAATATACAAATCTTAAATCAGGCTACTAAATTTAACAATTTATAAATTAGGTCAAACAACCCATTTCAGGATTTTAGATTTTAATGATTTTAGCTATATACCGTATTTCTCTCTCCTATTTTTATAAGAGATTAAATCTAAACCATGATATTTCAATCTAACGGTAAAGATGAAGAATAGGATAAGAAGAGGATGGGAAGGAAAGAGGATGGGAGCCAAGTCCTCTCCTCCTGCCATCTCCTCTCATTTCCTTCATGTTCAAAACACACATCGCCCAGCGAAAAACACCTCTTATGAAAAGGAACAACATCGCGATATTGACATTTTCCCATCGTTAACCCCATATCCTGATTGAAGCTATGGATAGACAAAATCCTCATTCTTGGAGGAGGACTAGTAAATATTCATTTGGCTCTCGTCAACCAAGTCTTTAACTATGCTTGTGGGGTCGTTTGAAACGCAACAGGTATTTCTTATAGGAGATTAAAGTGCATGAGTTTAGGCTAATGGTGTTTTTCGGAAACCCAAAAAATACCCAAGATTGCAGAGACGGTAAAGATAGGTTCCAACTAAAGTCAAAACCATTGTCATCGATCGATTCTTGGCGACGACTGCAAAAATGGGTTACTAGTCATGGGTTTAAAGGAGAGGGAGGTGAAGGGATAGTAGAGGATGTCAACAAGTTAGTGGAGAGACACAGTTGAGACTTGGCCTTGAGAACTAACACTTGAAGAGAAATGTTCGGGGTCAAGATTTTTGGTGGGCGCTTCAGAATAATCCATCAGTTTGCAGGGGAGAGAAAAGAAATATGGTAGTAGTGGAAAATGATAATGTGACTGTGAGTGGGAGGTTGAGGGGCATCCAAATAAATTGATAAAATTTCTAAATTCCAATTTAGATGATATGACCTGATTAATGATTTCTTGAGTTTACTGACCCAAATTAAGATTTGGTTAATACAAAAGTCTTTTAATAGGATTTTCCCTAATCTTTTTTTTTTTCCAATATCATTTGAAGGACGCTAGCTTTCTTTTTTTTTTTTCCTTTAAAAAAAAAAAACAGACCCATTTTTTAAATTTAAAAAAGGATTAATATAATCTTTAGTCCTTAAGTTTACCTCATTTTCGCTTTGGTCCCTTAAGTTTCAAACTATTGGTTTTGACTTTTGATCTCTATATGGACAAAATGGTTAAAATTTTTACTGAGTCATAGAGACTAATGTTTTAAACAAAATAAAACTTAAATGATCAAAATTAAAATTAGAACAAATTTGAGGACCAAATCTAGCTAAACCGTGCATATTATATCTGAATGCTCCAAATTTAATTTAATTTTTGAAAAAAATTTAAAAATTTAAACTTGAACATTGGAATTAGTATCTTCCTAAGGGACGTGCTTAAAGATGGTAGATGGTTAATGGGTTGAATGGATGTGGAGGCGCCATTAGAGATGAAGAGGGCAACTGGCCTTGTGGTTTCAGCTTTAAGCTTGATTATATCCCTCCAACAAATTGCTAAAATGTCAGGGATAATCAATGGGTTCAACTTGTGTTGCAACAATGGTTTCAGGAGTACGTATCATAAGGATGTTATCGATAACACGAGGTTAGTTTTACATAAAGATTGGTAGATGTTACTTAAGTTTACCCCTAGAGAAAAGTTAGTTAGTCACAATTGATTACCTTACGAAATTATCGCATATACAGTTTGGTTGATCATTTTTGTAACCTTTTTCAATTTCCACCCGACTTCATAGGGTGGATCTTGATGAGGAAGATTTTTTGATATAAAAATTTTAGAAAAGGAGTTAGGGCTCGATTACAATCTAAGAGCAGGGCGTTCGGAGCCCAATCCAGGGGCATACTGGGAGAGTATATATGCCTCCACCTTCACCCAGCGTTTCCACTGCTTCATAGACCCTTAGGATGCCTCCCCCAACGCCTTGACCAACTCAAGGGTCGAACCCCCTCCCTTTGGGTGAGGAAGTCCGACCTCTTAGCCAGTTGAACCCAAAGATGAGGGTTTGATGAGGAAGATTAGACTCTTATATTGTGCCGTGTTTGGAGAGCCCAATTGGTGAGCTTTTGACTAAACGTTTGAGCCTGTTTGTTTAAAAGGTCATTGGGAAAAAAAATTATTTGTTTGGCTTAGCCTTTTTTTCAATCCCATTTTCCGCTTTTTATTAAAAGCTGCTCCCCTGACCTTTTCTCTCACCGGCCCCAACTTTTCTTTTACTGTGAAGGCGTGACTGATTTCTCATAGAGATTCCCCGGTATAAAAAAATTATGGGAACAAAAATTAAAATGAATGCCCCAGTATAAAAAGATGAAAATTATAGTTATAAGGAAACAGGGCATTATGCCTGGGTCTAAATATATAAATTTTGGAAAATACATTTAAATACCATTTAAATTTATAAAACCCCTAAATATCTGTTAAATTTGTTAAATGACTTAAAGGTACCGAGAGATCATATTGAGATTTTTAAATTTGGGTGAATTTACCATTTTGCCCATATTAGCAATTACCAATTACCAATTCTTCAATGGCATTTATTAGTTTCGCAATGGTATTTATAAAAACAAAGGGCAAAAAGGTAAATTCACTTGAATTTGAAAATCCCAATATGGTCCTTGGTACCTTTAAGTCCCTTAACAAATTTAACATACATTTGAGGGTTTTGCAAATTTAAATGGTATTTTCCCTATAAATTAAAATTTAAAATTTTTATTTATTTATTTGTATACATTTTATTTTATAAACAATTTTATCCATTAAATATATTTAATTAAAGACTTTATTGTTTATTAATTTTTTTAATAATCATTTAACTTTTTTTCTCAAATTAAAATTACAATTGAAATTGAAATTTTTATCTTCAATTATTTCAATATATACAACTAATATGTATATGTAGTATTCAATATGATTCATGCCCTTTTCGATTAATTTTTTTTTTTATCTCTACTGAATTTTAAAATAATAAAGGAAAATTCCAATTAAATACCATTTGAATTTGTAAAACCCCGTAAGTCTCCCGAATTTGTAAAAAGATCGAGAGATACCAAGGACCTATAAGGGATATACAAATTCAGGTGAAATTACCCTTTTGTCCTTAGTTTTAAATAAATAAAAAAATAAAAATGCCCTCGCGAGGGCCTGGGCTATGTTGGGCACCGGCCGGCCGCCACTACCGGCCAACGGCGAGGGGGTTGGGGTTTTTTTTTTTTTTTTTTTTTTTTTTTTTTTTGGGTTTAGGGTTTTTTTTTTAAAAAAATGTTTTCATTGAAAGTGTGAGGGGTGGGGTTTGGACCGGGGCGGACCCTTAAAATTGCGAAGGGGGGCACCATTAGTTGGGGGATCAGGGGGGTTGCGGGGCGGTGCCCCCGAAATTTTTTTTTTTTAAAAGAAAGTTTTATAAAAGAAAAGAATATCAAAAAAAATATTCACGCAATCAAATGAACACTGATGATGTAATATAAGAGAGACAATCATTTTATAAACCTATCATTTAGAAAAGTAAGGCTAAGTGCTTATAGAAATGCAGTTACATAAATTACAATGAAGGGTGAACACTCAATAAGTTCAAGTACGTATATTTTAATAACAAAAGTATATTACAATAAAAATAATTACAATGTCATCATTTTAGTCCTTATTTTTTGAAATTCTATCATAATTGCCTTATTATCAATGCTATCAAATACATCTTTTTCAGTATAAGGTACTAAACAATGATTCAACCATTCATCCTCTATTTGATTACGAAGTGCAGTTTTGATAGGGTGAGTATTTAATTTAAAGGTGGACAATCATTCAAATATGTATTGTTTTTTTTTTTTTTTTTTTTTTTTTGAGAGAGTGTCAAATTCAAGGGGGGCACTTGCCCCCCTTGTGCTTAACGTGGGTCCGCCCATGTTTGGACCCCCAACCCCCCCTCACATCTATGGGTGTGTGGCCAAGACTTGGTTCATTTATTATATATACACATTAAAAATATATATATATATATATATTCTTCTTAACATTTTTTTTTAATGGTATTTACAAATTCCATAACGTGATTTACAAATTTTATAACACCAATTACAAATCTCATAAGACCATTTACAAATTTTTTTGGAGGTTTACACTTTTTTAACCTCTTTCTTGCCTCGATTGAAATTTTTTTTAAAAAAATGCACTTTTACAAATTCCATAACGCGATCTACAAATTCTATAACGTGAATTACAAATCTCATAACGCGATTTACAACTTTTTTTGGAGGTTTACATTTTTTACTTCTCTGATGCCTTTGATTGAAAAAAAAAAAAAACTTTTACAAATTCCATAACGCGATTTACAAATTCAATAACGCCATTTACAAATTTTTTTCAACTTCACATTTTTTTCAGTTAAAGGCATGAAAGAAGTGAAAAGTGTAAACCTCCAAAGAAAGTTATAAATGACGTTATGAGATTTGTAATTGGCGTTATAGAATTTGTAAATCGCGTTATGGAATTTGGAAAAGTGCAATTTTTTTATATTTTCAATCGATGCAATAAAGAGGTGAAAAGTGTAAACCTCTAAAAAAAGTTGTAAATGGCTTATGAGGTTTGTAATTAGCGTTATGAAAGAGGTTTGTAATTGGCGTTATGAAATTTGTAAATCGCGTTATGGAATTTGTAAAAGTCCAATTTTTTTTTTTAATTTTCAATTAGATGCAAGAAAGAGGTGAAAAGTGTAAACCTAAAGAAAAAAGTTGTAAATGGCGTTATGGCATTTGTAAATCGTTATGGAATTTGTAAATCGCGTTATGGAATTTGTAAAATTGCAATTTTTTTAAATTTTCAATCAGATGCAAGAAAGAGGTAAAAGTGTAAACCTCACAAAAAAAGTTGTAAATGACGTTATGAGATTTGTAATTGGCGTTATGGAATTTGTAAAAGTGCAATTTTTTTTTTTTGAATGATTAATTATTTAAGCTTATCTCTTATCTATCTTAGGGTACTTTATATATCAAATTATTAATATACAAAATATTAAATATTTAGTTATCTATCTTAAGGTTTATAATAAATTCACTAATTAATTAATTTACTAATTAGTCTTCTTCCTAAGTACTCATCTATCTTAAAGTTTATGATAAATTCACTAATTAGTCTCATTCCTAAGGTTTATAATAAATTTTAGATATTTTAATTCTCTTAATTATTAACTAAAATTATTATTTACTATTATAATTATTTATAATTAATTAGAATTATTATTTATAATTTTAAATATAATTATAAAATTATATTTTTTTTTTTTTTAAATAGCTACTCTAGTGGCGTGAATTCAATTCACGCCACTAGAGTGGTGTGACAATATATCACGCTATTAGTGGCGTGATACCGTATCACACCACGACCGTACCAATAGCTTTACTTTGGGAATTAGTTTCATCAGTGCTCTAATATGATAATTTTTTTTTAAAAAAATTATTATTTTGGTGCTTCTCCCGTATTATCACATATAGTAGTATTTAATAATGCAAGGGTTTTTTTTGGGATTTTTTTTATTTTCCATTTATATTATTTGTTGGTGTTAAGCAAGAGGAACCAACCTGACTGGATGAGCTTGATGCTTTTGAAATAATAACATAAGTCTCGCATTTCAAGAAATATAAATAATCATGATATTAATTCAATAAGTAAACTGTGATAATGTAATTGAAGAACATATGGATTTATTTGAAGAACTGTATAGCTGTTTATGAAAATTATATGCATGTCATGTTTTAATTATTATATCAACAATCAAACAATAATAAAGTAATTTTTTTGGCCAAATTTTTAAAAAATAGATATAAAAAACAGATGCAATTTTTATAAACTCAAGGGAGAATTCCAAATAAATACCAAATGAATTTGTAAAACCCCGTAAGCCCGTCGAATTTGAAAAAAAGCGAGAGGTGACAAGGACTTTTGAGGATATGTAAATTCATGGCAAATAACTACAATGCCCTTCTATCTTCTCTCTTTCCTCTCTCCCTGTCTGAACCAAATCTGTACTAGATCGCCGTGACTGCACCGCTATCTACCTCCACCATGGACGTCGACGCCAACGCCACCTACGCCGCACCCACCGATGGTGAAAAAGAAAAGAAAAATGAAACACACACGAACGAGAACGAGAACGAAAGAACAACGAACGAACAATAAATTTTTTTTGGTCGATCCGGAAGAAATTAGAAGAAGAAGACATGAGTGAAGGAAGGAAGGAAGGAAGGAAGAAGAAAAGGAAGGAAGGAAGGAGGAAGGAGGAAGAAGAGAGAAAAAGAGAAGAAAAAAAAATTTGTAAATGAAAGTAAATTTTGTAAATGGGTTGAAAAGTGTGAAGTTGTAAATTGCGTTATGAGATTTGTAAATTGCGTTATGAGATTTGTAAATCGCGTTATGAGATTTGTAAATGGTTTTTTGATTTAGGCTGAAAAGTGTGAACCTAAAAAGAGAGTTGTAAATTACGTTATGAGATTTGTAAATTGCGTGATGAGTTTTGTAAATCACGTTATGAGTTTTGTAAATGGGTTGTTCGCACTACACTCGGAGTGCACTTTCAGTGCACTCGAGTGTTCACTCGAGTGCACTCATTTTAGTGTGAACCAACCATTTACAAAACTCATAACGCGATTTACAAAACTCATAACGCAATTTACAAATCTCATAACGCAATTTACAACTTTTTTTTTTAGGCTCACACTTTTCAACCTGAATCAAAAAACCATTTACAAATCTCATAACGCGATTTACAAATCTCATAACGCAATTTACAAATCTCATAACGCAATTTACAACTTCACACTTTCAACCCATTTACAAAATTTACTTTCATTTACAAAAAAATTTCTTCTTCTCTTTTTCTCTTCTTCTTCCTTCTTCCTCCTTCCTTACTTCCTTTTCTTCTTCCTTCCTTCCCTCACTCATGTCTTCTTCTTCTAATGTGTGTTTCATTTTTCTTTTCTTTTTCACCGTCGGTGAGTGCGGCGTAGGTGGCGGTGGGTGCGGCGTTGGTGTCGACGTCCATGGTGGAGGTAGACGGCGGCACAGTCACGACGATCTGGTATGGATCTGGTTCAGACAGGGAGAGAGGAAAGAGAGAAGATAGAAGGGCATTGTAGTCATTTGCCATGAATTTGCATATCCCTCAAAAGTCCTTGTCACCTCTCAGTCTTTTTTCAAATTCGACGGGCTTCTGGGGGTTTTACAAATTCATTTGGTATTTATTTGGAATTCTCCCTAAACTCAACCTATCACAATGTTTACACATTAATTTTTTTTTTTGCCATTATTTACTCATTAATTTAGCTCATAAGGAGAAGTAATGAAAAAAAATTGTAATAGTCTCAAATCACATATGTAAATTGAATTTATAAGCCAATGAGGATTGACACAGTTGGCTAAGGCGTCCGCTTTCACCCCAAAAGGGAGGAGGTTCGATACCCGCGGGTCGATGTGAGGGCTTCGTTGGTGGGCGTTCTATAAGTGCTTTTTGAGCTTGGAGACATGTCCTGACCCTGGTGGGGTACCAATATCCAACCCTATCTAAACTTTTTACCTTCAAAAAATAAAAATAAGTGATAGAGTACTCACAAATGGTTTCACAAGGACAAAGAAGACATCAAGAGAAGCACTGAAGTATGCTACCTGCATTCATTGAATGACTTCAATTAGCAACACTAAAAAAAAAAAAAAAAAAATCAAAACTTTAAATTAGAAAATTGTGAATAATGTGACTTTTAATTTGAAACTTTAAATAATACAAGAGACCCTATATTTAGCTAAAACTACAAAAACACATGGTTTGAAAAAGTTTTACCCAAGGAGCCTATGCCAATCCATAGAGCAGTGCCTACACAGATTTTTTTTTTTTAAAAAGAATGAAATTTAATTAATACTCCGTATATTTTCTTGGAAAAAAACATAATTAAACTTAAGATCAAATTGCTAAAATAATATTTTATATATACATTGTAATTCAAAGTGAAAGAAAACTTACATATGCTATGGATGCACACAAAGCAGAGTATCACTTTCTCTCCAACCAATGGATTAATCAGAGGAGCCAATACAATCTGCAGCCATATGATAAACTTGATACCATGCATACAACATTTTTTTTCCAAATTAAAATAATAAAGGAATCAATATTATCCTTTATTCATTATTTAATGCACCTATAAAATATCAAACCAATCGAATTAATTAATTTATCCAAATTAATTAAGTTGATCTTGAAACTGAAAGAGTAATATTGTTCTAAAATATAATGAATGGATTATTTGATTAGTCCCATGATGATAGTTATGATTAAAAATAGATTATTTAACTATTTTTAATATCAATAAGAGAGGAGAATATGAGGAAATGTTACTTGTATATACACTTGGGAAAAGATTGAACCAATGCCCACCAACATTTGATTTTTTTTTTTTTTTGAGTAAAATAGGCAAGCCGAAGTTTGAAAGACAAAGTCGAGACTAGACTGAAAGATCTAGTCCTTACAACATACAACTAAAAGAAAACTAGCAAACTAGCATGGGCAAGACAATTGGTCTTTGATGACCATACCGACACACCCTCTAGGGATCGTAGGAACAAGAACGCTGGCATTGGCCATTGTACCATGACCTTCCTTAGCCATGAAGTCCGCGCATAGAATATTCTCTCTTGAGGTGTGATGAAGCTCCACACTCCAATCGCCGAACAAAAGATCTCTAGTCTCCAGAATAACCTCTCTGAGCGGATGATCTGTGGAACAGTCTCTCATAAGAGTATTGACTGCATCAAGGGAGTCGGAGTAAAGAACAATGTTCCATAAGCCCATCTGCTGACCGACTTGTAATCCTGTCATGATTGCATGAATTTCAGCTTCAAGGACTGTATGGAGACCAAGGGCTTTGTGAAAACCCATAAGCCATTCCCCCCAAGCATTTCTTAGAACTCCTCCACACGCCGCCTGGTAATTGTGTCGAACCGATCCGTCAACATCAATACAGACCACATTTGTAGGTGGGGCCGTCCAAGACTTTTCAAATGGCTTGTTGAGTTGGAAAATCTGGTGAGTTATAGCTTGATTTGCAGCGCTTTCCATGAGAAGGTAGCTGCATCGATGAAGCATTTCCCTCGTGTCTGTGCTTTCTCCTTGAAAGAGAAATTTACATATGGTAGTCCAAAGGATCCAGCAACCCAGGCTGAAGGTTGGTGGCCAGGGAATATTCCGAAACCTGCCTTTACCTGGATTATGATTGGTGTTCCATCAATCAAATATATACTATTAAATCTCCTAGCCCATCATTCATTGGTCCATCTGTCAATCCGATCTGTACATTTCCATCAAATTGATTGGTTATGACGTGGAAATCATCCCCAAAAAAACCACGTCCACACTCATCAGATGCTATTTAAAGTGGCCACTCATTTTTTCAACGTCCAGCATAAAACCATTGGCTATTGCACACATTAGTTGGACCGGCTCATTTGTACTCCTTTTTTTTTTTCAACCGTCTGATATCTTTTCCAATGTAATAAAATGCTTTGTTATCAGGTAAGATTAACCATTGGGCGAAGTAAGCGGCTCATTAATGTTTACATCTTCTCAATGGGTTTTCACGTCGGTTCCTGGTTTGTCTATTTAAATTAGATAGGTTAACCATTTTAGCTTCAATTGAAAAACTCATATCCCATTGTCGTATTGATCCAACCTTCTCAGTAGTGGTTCGACAATAGAATGGGCACTTGTAATGTATTATCTTTTCTTTCGCTGGATGGAAAAACAAATCTGTGGTCCATTATTGCGAAGGTCGTGTCTAGCTTTTGGGATGTTCCATACAAGAAGATGCGTCGTCCCATTACGTTTAATGTTGTTCTCGCGGACTCGAAGGTTTTATTTTCTGTGTTATTTTTGTTAATCATTCAGCTGCTCATTTGATGGTTTATTTTTCGGGTAATCATTCTGCTAATCATTGGTTTTTTTATGCTCCTCCTTTTTGTAGGGGTACCATTGCTTGGCTGCATTGCGACGTCGGGAGGTTATACCAAGACAGATGTTGTTGTCGCTTTGTTTTCTGTGAGGATGATTAGGACTGGTGGTTAGTGTTTTTACTATCAATGCTACATTCTGTAGATGCTACGTTCACCGTAATTGATTTATTTATTCAACTTCGCTTTTAACTGCAGATGGGAAAACCACATTCCAGAGCCATAATGACATTTCTGAAGCTATTTTTAATTACAAGCATCCTGCAGTAGTTGACTTTCGATTGAAACTCAACCGTCTCTCTGCTGCAAATCTGACTAAGGACAATGAAATCCCTGGATGGTCCCGCCATGAATATGAAGTCTTCCCTTAACAGCAGTTGACGGATATGCATATCAGTCTTTGCTGTTACATGATTATAGCTTTGTGGTTTTTAAAATCGCTTGTAGTTGAAACTCCTTTTTGTAATGCTTTCTCAAACTTTGTTTCCATTGTAGTAACTACAACGTTTATTAGTTTTTCATCGAACAATGAATGCATCATTTTCTATGTATGTTGATTGTTGACAGTTTAGCTGTTATCAAAAACTACAATCTTACACCATACAATGTCTATTCAATGTTAATGATTATGATAATGTCATACAATTATAATTGGTGTAGAAGCAAATTATCATTGCGTTTTTGAATTTTAATTAACATCTAATTACCACAAAAACAATCAACTATCTTCATATTTTACACCATACAATGTCAACTTAGTCAACAGTAAGTATTATGAAAATTTTACAATAATATGACTTCTTTTTTCCTCAACCCGTGTAAAATCAAATTTTCCTTGCGTTTTTCAATTTTATTTAACATCTAATTACCACAATACGATCGACTATCTTATAACTCCATCCCAATTATTATTAAATAAGTGTTGTAATGGTTAATCATTTTCCTAGAAGATGTAATGGTTAATCATTTTCCTAGAAGACTAAATTTGTGTTAAAGCTCAGTTTTTTATCGGTTTATATTAATATCAACATAAGTCTTAATTTAATAAGGCTAAATAACATTTATCAATATACGGGTATTAGAAAATTGATAGGCCATTTCTCATAAAATTTAAAGTGAATCAGTTGACTTGTGAAATTTTCCACTGCATTATTGTGACGTTTAAATTTACGGTGCGTAACTGCTGGTTGTTGACTACAAGAAACCGGTTTCATATGTTAATAAACTTTTTTTCTAATACTTTTAATACAATTACATCTATTGCTTCACCAGTCGTAGTAAAAAATACCATACCGATTTTTTTTGAAGGTTATAGTCAAGTTCTATAATTCCTTTAACTAAGAAGGTAGGTTGAAAAAACTAATTCGTCAACCATCAAGTGTTTATTTTCTTTTATTTTGTTTTTTTTAAAAAATATTATTAAAAATTGCATTAATTGTATTCCCCATGCAGAAAGATACTACTGTTTTATAGTGATCATGCATGCGCGTAATGTGAACTAATGCCAATAAAGTAAATTGATTGTGTTCCCCATGCACGAGGATATTAATATCTTATAATGTTCATGCATGCGAGTAACGTGAACTATCGCATTCAAAGTAGAATATTTGTATTCCCCATGCACAAAGTCGGTACGATTTTGATTTATTAAAAATTAACATGAGTACGACATGTTAATACAATTAAAAATGATTTATTAATTGATCCTAAATAATTGTTTAACAAATTAATACTACAGGGGAATACATTTCAACAAAAACCAATGCTGACGTATAACAATTGATGCTTCAATTGATGAATCAATTATTGGTGGTCGTAGAGAAGGTCCGATTGTCGTCATTAAGAAGTCGTTAGTTGGTTATTATTGGGGTAATAGGCGTGAAGGTATTATTGCACATGTTCCCAACATGTAAGTTGCCGCAAGCCCATATGAGAAGTGTGAACATTCTGACTTTATACTTCCTGTTGTAGTCATACGCAGGTGCTGACTTGGACCACAAATTCCCTTACTTAGGTTATACACTGTTTTACACTGTTCTAAACATACAAGGCAAACCATTCGCCATTTGAGATGACTATTCCACTGTATTACTTTAATATTCGACTTTCTTTAATATTTCATTGGCCATACTTAACTGCTTCATTCCATTTCATAGTTATCTGCTATCACCGCAACTGTACCAGTTATAACTCCATTCTTCGTAAACATATATGTTTTTTCCCCATGCAATTGCATTGGATTCTCTCTTCTTCGTTTAACAACTTCAATGTGATTGGATTTGGTGTAGCGATCAATTATTTATGCAACTGATTCCTACTTAAACGGTGACCTCCCATAGGATGAGCATTGGTTTAATCTCTGTTCATGAACTACATCATTTAATTTGTGTGTATAATTTTCCACGTTGCCATCCCTTTCCCCATGTACGCATTTATTTTCAGGCGTGGAGTCAAGATTTGCCAAAACATCATTGGTCAAGTATAGTCGGGGCGAGCCGGGATTTGCAAATAGGGGGCGAAAATTACAGTATAGAACCCAAGGGAGTTAGTATTTGAAATTGAGGCGAAAATTACAGAATTGGACCCAAAATTTTATGAAATTATGCTTCAACCCTAGAAATATTTCAATATTTTTAGTTTAGTCCCTCTATAAAAAATTTTAATAGGGACTAAATTGAAAATGTTAAAAATTTTATGAGGTTAAATCATAATTTCCTATACTTTTGGGTCAACTGTAATTTTAGGGAGGGCCACCCTAGCCCCCGATTCCGCCCACAGTATAGTTGGGCGGTGCCCTAGCTAAATTATTGAATTGATTAGGAGATTTAAAATTTGAATTTCAATATAAAAGAATTGATTAGGGCTCACCGCAAATTACGGGATTTAGAGGATTATTCTACCCAATTCAAATTATTGTATTTATTACTCTTTTATTAATTTATTGATTCAGGTTAGTATGAGTATGAATTGAGATTTGAGATTGAACTTGATTAAAATGAATTAATATAGTAAAATTTAATAGTGGACCTTTTTTTGGGAGATTTTGAAGGTCTTTTATAAAAATAAGAAAAGATATAAATCTCAATCTATATTCAATGTTCATTTAACGGATATAAACATTTTTATTTATTATTATTATTATTTGACAAAATAAATATTTAAATGTTCAAATTAGATAACCTATGTGAGGTAAGTCTATAGAGAGATATTTCAAAAACTCAATATAGAATGAATGAAATCAAAATGACATTGCATTGTTTAAGGTAAGTATAGAAAACATAATTTGATTGTGTTTCTTTTACGCCATACTTTGCATGATCATATACTTTTATTTTTCTACCGTAGATAAGTAAATCACATATTATAAAAAGAATGAGTTGATTATATGTATATTTGTGGGGGAAAATCTCACAATTCATAATCATTACTTCCAATTTAGAAATCATTTAATTAGGTATTTAATAAAGGAGAAATTAAAAAAAGCTACATCATTTATTTAATTAAGATCTAATAATCGACTTGCATACATAATTTTATCCCTAATTTCTAATTTCTTAGTCACTATGTTTTCCCCTCTTTCAATAATTATTTTCTATAAATTACTTTGTCATTAATTCTTAGTTAATTTGGGGAATTACAAAGTAATTATGACAAAAAAAGAAGAAGAAGTGATCAGCGATGTCGATGAATTTCGTATTAGTACTTATAGGATTTAGAGGATTATATTTATATTTATTATTAATATGTAATCATTGATAGTGATGTAGATATAAGCAAGGGTGGTTATGACTTAGGATAAGTTAGGACTTAGTCTTTCCAATGTTAGGATGTAAGTTTTTGTATTAATGACGAATATAAGAAGTGAGAGTAGTTCTAATTTTTGAGAAATTAGGACATTTATTATGTCTTATTTGATGTGTTTAACTATTTTTCTTCCAACAACAACTATATATATCCTTAGAATTCAAGTTTTATATTTTTCGTGCAAAGTACAAGTATTTTGTCTTAATTAGAAATGAAAGAAACGCTCACATCATTCAGGGTGGGGGTTGTTTTAACTTTTAAAAATTTAGGACATATATTATATTTAAATCTAGCCATTTCACTATATTTTTTCAAACATAAACTAGTATGTGTCGGTGCATGCGTGCTTGTGTTTTTGTTGAATTTCCATGACTCCGTGCAACATATAGGTATTTTGTCTTGCAATTTACATAATCAATCCTCTCTGATGGATGATAGTGAATTCCTCAACATTTATATAAGCTCAGGGATGTCTCATCATAAGCTGATCTTTAATGTTGGTGTACCAATTATGTTGATAAGAAACAACATAAATGAAGTAGCCGGTTTATGCAATGGTGCTATATTGTGAATAATGCATTTGGGCAAAAACTTCATAAGGGCAAAGACGTTGAATGAGATAAGTCTTTGGTGAATATATACTAATACATTATATGGACATGAGTCCTTCAAAGTCTAAGCTATCTTTTAGCATGACGAGGAGACAATTCCCAATCATTATTTCATTTGCTATGATGTCAACAAGAGCCTTCCTAGCCCCTTTTTTTCACATGGACAATTGTATATCACATTGTCAAGAGTTAAGAGCTTTAATAGGTTGAAAACAACCAATATAGTGTACAGAGAGGTTTTCCAAAATATCAGGATAGATTGAATATAGTATTGCATTGATTAATGAATTTGTAAATTCATACTTTCGCGCATCGGAGAGTAGTTTGTTTTGAAAGCTATCCCTCGATGTCAATCTTATGATGATGTTTTCATTGCATATATTTCATTTCAATATATGCAAAGTACTACCAAGTTACTTTTTCATGATCTCTCAACGTCTTCATATAATATATATTAATGTTTGCATGAGTTACCTTTTTCATACAAATCTAACGTGAAGTAAAAGTGTCATGGGATTTAAAATATTCCATGCATTATATAAATAAGTATCAAAACCAAGCGCTTATTCATCGTCGGTTATAAACTGTGTAACAACATTCCAATAGTTATGTTTTAAATTTTTAAACGTTTGAACAATTTGGTTATTTAAAAAAATTGATTTTTGTTGATACATTTATAGTTTGATTATATATCTTGCGTAAATGTTACGGGTTTCTCAAAAAAATTGATTCACGGTTATTTTAACCATTTTAAGTTTATAACATAAATATTTTTACTGCCGTTATTTGGAAAATGTAGATATTATTATAACATGATTAATTTTAATTATAGTGTAAGGATTTAATAGTTGTTGCATTTTTTGATTTAATTTAGTTCCGTTTAATGTATTCAATACGTTAGGTAAATTAGTAACCTAACCAAGTGCTTATGCATCATCAAAAACCATGTACCAAAATTCCATTACTTGCGTTATAGTATGTTTTTCAATTTTTGAAAGGTTCGGTTATTTTAAAAATTTTGATTTCCATTCAGACATTTACGCACAGTTTCAATTATACATCTTTATGTTATAATTTATTGGAGGTTATATTGAGGATTAAATAGATTGGATTTGAGATTTATAAGAATGTGTGTATTTGAAATTTTTGGGTGAAACTTTGATGTTAGGAAATTGAGTGTGTTGGATTTGAGGATATGGTTGTATTTTGAAGGTTCTAATAACTGAGAAAATAATTTATGAAAGAAGAAAACATGATTGAAATGATGATTTGAGGAATAGATAAATATAATTGTTGTCATTTTTCTAAGAAAACTAAAGTAAGCCAATTATAGGAGTTTAATTACTTATTCATTTGACACTTCGAGCCAACTCATTCTGCATGAGTGAAACTACAACAAATAAAAGGAGAGAGAAGACTTTGAAAGAATGCAACGGTTAATGATTGATGAGCGAAGAAAGTATTTGATGAGATAAATAGTGCAATTTCTTCACAAATAATAGGTTTCTTCTTTGTGCATGGTGTTGGTGAAACATGTAAAACGCGTTCATATGGAATGTATTGACAACTTCAAGAAGAGCAAATGGTGGAATCATCCTTAACATAATATCCGATTGGAATAATGTAAAGCAACTCTACTACCATAAGGTAGAACCGTGCATTTAAGGTTCGTATTCCTATCGACGTCAATGAAGATTCTTTAAGTTCAATTACTTATAATTCACCGACGACAAAGTTAATAAAAGCTACTAATAACCTCATTATTTTGGATGAAGCGCCCGTGGTGAAGAGACATTGTATTGAGGGTTTTGACCAAATGTTTAGGGATTCAGTAAAGTTCAATTGGATATTTGGAGGAAAACTTGTCGTCATGGGGATGATTTCAGCCAAATCCTACCAGTTATACCGAACTTTGGTCGAGCTAAAATCGTAAATGCAGCTATCAATGCTTCTCATCTTTGGAATTGCAGATTACTTTGACTAACCAAAAATATGAGGCTGAAATCTTTGAGCGATCCAGTTGAACAAGAGAAAATTAAAACATTTTTCAGAATAGTTGCTATATGTAGGAGACGGGGACATTAGATTACGACACGATAGTATTTCAGACGTCACGAAACCCTCAGTATTGTTGCTTCATGATGATTGTAGTCAAATTAGGTGCATCATTGAATCTTCTTACCGAAATTTCATAGAATGTGTAATGGACAAATATTACCTCAACAATAGGTCGATTCTTACCCCTACAACAAAAAATATTTACACATTGAATGATTACATTTGATCTTTGTTGCCAAGTGATGTGGTAGAGTAGTTTAGTTCTCACTCTATGAGTTGTACATATAATGCTAATGGAAGCTTTGAGGTTTTGTGTGTCACATAATATCTAAATGTAATTAAATGCTCAGGGATACCTCATCAAAATTTGGTATATAAAGTTGGTGTATCAGTTTTGTTTATAAGGAATATTGATTAGGCAGCAGGGTTGTGCAACGTTACAAGGATACAAATTACACAGCTTGGCAAGAACATCATCAAGTCAAAGGAATCGTGTTGGAGAAAAGATTTTGATACACAGAATAGATATGAACACCCATTTGAATCTAAACTGTCTTTCAATATGACAAGAAGGCAATTTCCTAACATAATTTCATTTGCAATGACGATAAATAAAAGTCAAGGTCAATCAATGTCCAATATAAGTCTCTACCTACCGAGCCCAGTTTTTGCCCATGGGCAACTAAATGTTGCACTATTGAGGGTTAAGAGTCTCAATGGATTGAAATTACTTATATCAAATTAATTCAATAAATGCACTGGTACTACAATAAATTTAGTTTATAGAGAAGTACTTCAAAACATTTTATTACATTCATAACATGAAGATAGTCTTCCTTATTACCATAGAATTATATAAAATGTATCATGTTTATGATGTAATGAAATGGTTAAATAATAACATTGTAGCATTTGTTTTTCATTTTATCCTATTTACTGTTTTAACATATCCGTGCAACGCACGGGTCGAAAGGATATAATGGAAGAAGTGTAGATTGCATACAATAGCTAGGCAGAGACGATAGGACAGATTTTATAAGAATCGAGCTACCAGCAATCGTCAAAAATTTTGATTTCCACGTAGACAGCTTCTTTTTAGCCCGTTGGACAATGGGGTGATAGGTAGCTTTGGTGACTCTCTTATGGATAATCGGCACCCCTAGATATTTGCCGAGGTCAGGGGTAATACCTATCCCAAGAATTTGACTTAGCTCAAGTGCACGGTTGAAGTTAACTTTCTTCGAGCAAAACATACGGGATTTCTCCAAGCTGATTTTGTGGCCCGAGACCTCACAAAAGCTTTGCATAACTTTACGAACCTCCTCCATTTGATCGCAGGCGGCTTCAGTGAAAAGAATGAGGTCATCAGCAAAGAACAGATGAGATATGTGGGGGCCATCTCTTTTGAATTTGAACGGCTTCCAACGCTTGGCCTCACATTCAAATTTAATAAGCTGCCCCAGACGTTCCATGCAAAGAACAAAGATATATGGGTTTAGAGGATCTCCTTGCCTCACGCCTCTAGAAGGGGTTAAAGTCGAACTCTCATCACCATTCCAGAGAATAGACATAGAAGCAGTAGAGATACAAGCCATGATAAGGTCGATGAGATTACCGTCAAGCTTCAAACCAGTGAGAGTATTTTTTATGAAACCCCAATCAAGTCTGTCAAAAGCTTTCTCCATGTCAATTTTGATGGCCACAAAGCCCTTCTTTTTACCATTTGTTCTTATGGAGTGAATGATCTCCTGGGCAATGAGGATATTATCACAACTAGATCTATTAGGAATCAAGCTACATTGCTCAAGGCCAATGAGAAACGGCATGACATCTTTAAACCTATTTGCCAAGAGCTTAGTGATAATTTTAAAGCTCACATTGCACAGGGATATAGGTCTAAAGTCTTTAAGCGTGGTAGGGTTATCAATCTTCGGGATGAGCACAACCTTGGATTTATTAATGGTGGACATTATTGAAGGATTGCGGAAGACTCCATGATGAAATCACATATCTTGTCGCCTACGACATCCCACTGAGTCTAGAAAAAGTGGGCTTGAAGGCCATCCGGACCCGGGGCTTTAAAGGCTCCCATGGCGAAAGCCGCATTCTTAATCTCAGTTCTATTGATCTCCCTTGACAGGGTGCTCAACTGGTCGGCATCCAGAGGAGGGAAGCGGGAGATCTACCCCTCAGGGTTCAACACATTAGTATCCATGGTGTAAAGATTATGGAAGAAGTCGTGGGCCATCTGTTTAACAGTGTTATGGTCTTCAACCCATTCACCCATATCATTCATAATGGCCCCAATCCGCTGCTTCTTTCTTTTAACCATGGTAGAGGCGTGAAAGAATCTTGTATTTCTGTCACCCCCTGCAGCCATTTACTTCTGGATTTTTGAAACCACATAATTTCCTCCTGAGAAGCCACTTTATGATAATCTTGCCATTATTTTTTCTCAAGACGAAACAAACCAGTATGCAGATTTAACCTCCTAGTTTTGTCGATACCCTCTAAGCGCCGTAAAAGTTCTTTTTTCTTTTTTGAGAAGTTACCAACTCGATTGTCATTCCACTCCAGAGCGGATCTGTGAAAGGTTTGAAGACCATCAAGCCAATTTTGCCCTTGCCAAGCCGCATTGGTGATATTTTTAAAATCATTTTCGAGAGTCCATGCAACCTGATAAGAGAAAGTCCTCGGGAATCTTCTTTGATGGGATGGAGGATTAGCGTTTACCACCACAACCCTATGATCGGATTTAAATTTAAGCTCGTGGCGGACCATAGAGGTAGGAAAGCAATCAAGCCACCCCAAATTATAGAAAACCCCGTCCAATATCTCTTTGAGGCCTTTTTTCTCCCAAGTGAATTTCTCCCCATGAACCATAGCCTCAATAAGGTCAGTGTCTTCAATACACTCACCAAACTGTTGCATAGAAGCCCAAGACGGATCAGCTCCTCCAAGTTTGTCATCTGGCAACATAAAGGTATTGAAGTCACCCAAAACAAGCCACGAGAGGGTGGAATGGGAGGCTATCAGACGAAGAGAATTCCAAAGGGAGATTCTGCCAGTAGAAGTAGTTTCCCCATAGACCACGGTCACAAGACTAAGAGCATTGCTTCGCTGATTTTTGACTTGCCAGTGGAGAAATTGAGTATTAGAAGTCAGGTAAGTAATGTCAAAGTCATCATGGTTCCATAGAAGTCAGATGCCCCGGAGAAACCAGTGGATTCCACCCGGATCCAATGGCTATAGCCAAGTTTACGACACACTTTGTCCGTTTTAGCACCACTAATGCGAGGCTCCAAAAGACATAAAATGTTAACACAATACTTATTAATAATATCTTTAATATTTAAGGGGAAGGCCCAGCTACCGCCCCCTACAATTCCAGGATGCAATGATCATTAAACACATGAAATGAATAGGACAAGGATAGGAATACTTACCTGGAGTCTTCAACAACCCCGCCTTGTCCCAACTCACATTGGGTTTTGCCCACAATCTCATCATCCCCAACCATAGGGTCCATATCACACACAAGAGGACTTGATAACAGCGTCTCCGATGCGTCCAGGGGTTGCTCCGACGGTGATATTTGTGGAATCTGGGATGTATCATCGACTCGAGCCTCTGATGATTTATCTTTGTTCCCCAAGGTTGAAATATTCCCCTACCATGTGGGTTCGCTGGCCTCTTAGCTGCTCCAACATTTGAATTTCTGAGAATTGTTTTTTTGTTAAAACCGAAGAGAGTACTGCACCCCAAAATTCAGGCCATGAAATCAATTAATCAATTAAAATCAACATTATTTCTTAGTATTTAGAGTAAATATGTTAATTGCATACATTATGCATGAGACTTTCAACATTATTCTATTTTTTTTTTGTGAAATCTCAAAATTGTGCTAAATAAAAAATATTCCCTCCGGTCCTAATTATAAGACATAGTTGGTTTTTTTGGAGAAATTAAGGAAGCTAATTAAATTACTTTAGAGTAAATTTTTTTCTTCAAAGTAATTAGTTTGACTAATAAACTAATATATAATCTAAAGATACACAACATATAAAATGATTAAATAACTTATTTAGCTTCCTTAATCTCTTCAAACAAAGTTAACTATGTTTTATAATTAGGACTCAAGGTAGTAGTTATTTAGAGATTAGTTAAGAAAACTAGATAAAAAAATCATATTTAAACAAGAGTTAAGGTACTTAAATAACCTTCAACTTATATGAAAAGAGTAATAGTAACCATAAACTATTTTTCAGAGCAAAAGTAACTATAAACACTATAAAAGATGGCAAAATTAACTATGACGTTAACGTCTGGTAATGTGAGTTTTTTAATGATAGGTAAGGTGCTAGATTAGCCATTAACTTACACCAAAAGAGCAAAGTAACTAGACATTGACTTCTTTAACATCAATTCACAAGTTTTTCTTTGGATTTTGTATTATGAGTGTCTTATCAATTTGAGAATTAAAATAACAAAAGTAAAAAAAAAAAAAAAAAGAATAAATTTCAAGAAGTCACCTTTTTTTTTTTTTTTTTTTTTTTACTTTCGCAAGAACAATAAAGCGAAAGAAACTTGTCATTCCAACTTCAAAAGCTAAAATCTCTAACATGAATTGTTTGCCTTAAAGGTACCATCATAGCTAATGTTAAAGCAATCCTATAACCAACCATGATAAGATTCTAAGGGAAGATATCTGAGAAGAAAACTAGGGCAATGGAAGATCACATATGCATATGGTAGGGTTGGAAAAATCCACGTCACTTCTAGTTATCACATATGCAAGTTGGACTCCAAGTGAATTCTAATTATGAGATGACCGGGGTGACATGGATTCTTTCACTTTGATCATTCTTGCTAGAATAAAAAAAAAAAAGGTAACTTCTTGAACATTAATTCATAAATTTTTCTTTGACTTTTGTCATTTTTAATCCCAAAATTTATAAAACACTCATAATATAAAAAGTCACAGAAAAATTTATGAATTAATATTTAAGAAGTGACTTTTTACTTTTAGTTACTTTTGCATTCAAAAAAAAGTTTATAATTACTTTTGCATTTTTGGTATAAGTTAATAGCTATTTTAGCACCTCAACATTTCATTAAAAAGCTCAAATTAACGAGCGTGAACGTCATGGTAACTTTTGCCCTCTTTTATAATGTTTATGGCTACCTTTGCTCCAAACAATAGTTTATGGTCATTGTTGCAATTTTTAGAAAAGTTGAAGGTTATTTAAGCAATTTAACCCTTTAAACAAAATACACTATACTCTCTCTAATCCTTAATATAAGACATATTTGCCTAATTTAATAAGATTAAGGAAGTTAATTAATATGACATGTATTTTCTAAAATACCTTAGTCATGTTCCCTAATTCCCTCGTACCCTCTTTTTTGTATGTTGTATTTTTATTGTTGAGGGGTATCAATACAGATAAATGAAGGAAAAAATCATAAATATTAAAAATGGATCTTATATTTAATATTAAGACTAACTCTCTAGATAGATCCTATATATTAAGTCCATGAGGGGTATCAATATAGATAAATTAAGGAAAAAATTATAAATATTAAAAATGGATCTTATATTTTTCTAAAACACCTTAGTCATATTCCCTAATTCCTATATCCCTTGCCATATATCTTCTTTCCCACTAAAAAGAGTCTATAGAAATAAAAATAAAAATAATACATATTAGCTCATTTAATATTTGTCATATATCAACTATCAAATTGAAATCCCAAAAAGACGTTATGCTACAAATCAAAATTTCATGAATTGATGTATAGGACAAACTATAACAATAAATAAATAGGGTTAAGTAGCAATGTTGCCCCAAAACTACACGCCCAGGAGCAATTTTACCCTGAAAGTTTTTTTTGGGAGCAATGTTGTCCCGAAAGTCTCGAAACGTAGCAATGTTGTCTCTTCGTTAATAGCCCGAACGGTCAAACGTTTGTTGACCACATTTTGCTGACATGGATTGTCTACGTGGCATCTTTGTCACTTTTTTAAATAGCAATTTTGTCGAGAAAGTACATGCTCGGGAGCAATTTTGCACTGAAAGTTTGTTTTAGGAGCAATTTTGCCCCGAAAGTATACAATCCACATCAGCATAATGAGGTCAACTAACATTTGACCGTTATGGCAGTTAACAGAGGGGCAATATTGCTGCGTTTTTAGACTTACGGGGCAACATTGCTCTAAAAAAACTTCTAGGGAAAAATTGCTCCTGAGCGTATACTTCCGAGGCAAAATTGATACTCAACCCAATAATATATTGAATCTATATTTACACGTGTTTGAAGATAGAATATCACATAAGGGGGGTGAATAGGTGAAATAAAATTTTTTTCGCAGAGATACAAGTAAACAGATAGAGAATGAGAAGAGACACAAAACGACTTATACTGGTTCGATCTAACTCTTCGACCTACATCCAGTCCCCAAGCACACCTTGAGATTTCCACTAACTTCCAAACTCGCGAACAATCACACACTCTGTAAACAAAGGATGATCCTTTCACTTTAGGACTCACTCCACCTTATAAGTTGTAATCGTACACCCACACTTAAGGTTTCTTAACCTTAAGATTTAAACAAAGAATGAAATAAGTGTTTAGATAACTCCCCACGAGTAGATAATAAATGAATACTGAAGTACAATTAAAAATATCCGAAGATATTAATGAAACAGCAAATTGCAATAAGTTCGAGTTGAATGCACAACATTTTCGGTAGTTGAAGATTTGAATACTTCGGCATTTATAGGAGACAACAATTTAATGACCGTTGAAGAGAAATGAATGAGCCATTGTGAGTAATAAATATGTCTGTTGCTCTGTCTCTTCGAAATCTTCCGACTTTAGTCAATATACTCCGTTGACATACTTTGTTCGATTTGTCGGTTGAGACTCAGATGGAATGTTGACTGGAAATGGCCGAAATGCTTTACGGTTGATCAGAAGCTTAGTTTCCTCTTTCGTGTTTCGTCTCTGCTTTCTCATTTAATGTTCGACACATTTTTGCTTTTTGAAAATTTGATGATTAAGTCAAGTTAATCATATCTCGAAAAGCACTAGCAAACTGATTAAACTTGGTTAAATAAAGTATAAATCAATAATATGAGACACCCAAGCCTTAATCAATGATTCAAGATTTATACAGAATGAAGACTTCAAAAACGAGTAACCATTCTCGAGAATTGTTCTTCTGGTTCTCGAGAATTACAAGAGAGGATGTTCTTCTAGAAGACATATTCCTAAGATACTCGAGAATTATAACTTAGGTTCTCGAGAATATGTTAAAATATTCTCGCAAAATGTTCGTGTCGAGTATTACGGAAAATCCTATATCCATACTCGAGCATTGTTCTTCAAGGATGAAGAAGGAAGTAGAGTAATTCGATATTCTCGGGAATCATTTTCTGATTCTGGAAAATCATTCTCGAGATCTACAAGAATTCTCGAGCAGAGAAATTTGTTTCCAAGTGGTTTTACTAGACTTTCTATAATTCTCGAGAATCTCCATATTGATTCTCGAGAGCCATTCTCGAGAATTGATTCTTCATTCTCGAGAATTACTTCATAGAAACTTGTTTCAAGTGATTTTACTTAGGCATTCTCGAGAGCCTATTGCTCATTCTCTAGAGCTATTTATCAGTTCTCGAGAGCTTCTAAAATGAAGTTATTGTAATGCATTTGACATACCCATTCTCGAGAATTACTTCCTGATTCTCAAGAACCATTCTCGAGAATCTGCTTTTAATTCTCGACAATAGCTTAACGAAGAAATCTACTTATGGTAAATTGGTATCCCATTCTCGTGCTCCTGATCAGTACTCGAGAATCCTTTACTCTGGATATACACGGAATGGCCAAGACTACACTAATTCTTGAGAATTGATGACTCATTCTCGAGAATCAATGTCATCTGGTTTAAACACTTTCAAAACTTAGTTTCTTTATTATCATCAAAACATAAGAGCTAACAGTGTTCTCTCAAAGTCCAACGAGTGCCGCTCTTTCTTATGGGATCGCTATACTCGGGTGGTTGACTGGAGGAGGAGGAGGGCCAAGAGTTGTTTGGGTAATCCGGTGGTGGAACTTGGCTTGATTCAATCTCGCTCGGGGACCCAGTTCATCATTAACCGTCTTGCCATTTCCCTGCACCGATCATCATAATTATATATACGAGTCATGATAATAGATCACATTCAAGATATCAAATTCTTAATTACCATAACTATTATATCTCCATGGACTTGATTAAAAATCAGGTGAAACTATGAGGGCCTGATAGAAAAACACTACAAGGACAAATTAAAAATCAGGTAAAACTATCAAGATTTGATAAAAAGAAAAACCTCAACGGCTAATTGATTAAAAATCAAGCAAAACTATGGAAACTTGCAGATCGACTAATTTTCCCCAATAAACATTGCAAGGAAACTGAAAGAATGGTGGAAGCTAATGATAAGGCATTCCCGTTATCATAGCATTACGAGAGCTGGAAAAAAAAAGGTGCATAAAACATACGTTCCCAGTCCAATTGCTACAAGGAAAACTCTGGGTTGCACCATTAACAATAGTGACCTAGACCTGCTCACTTGTATCCATGGCACCTGCACGGCATTAAGTTCAACAATAAATTGCCTATAACTTTGAAGGCTGATGTAAACCTAAAGAACTAACTCAGATAGACCTGAAAACCATTTCAGGAGACGTTTGAAATTAGAGATCTCCAAAGAATTGTTACATGCATGGGATATACTCCCCATATGGGGAGGAGTACAGCTTCAAATCAAAATTTGACAAGTAGGGAATGTAACCCAACATCTGCACGTTGTTGTCGGATTGGAGAGACTGAAGGTTTTGACTCTTTCAAAAAATTGATTTTGGCAAACAGAAAAATTAATTCATGATTCATGGTTGCATGACTGACTGGCATTGTAATTTTTCTAGCAGCAAATTCAGAAAAATGTTCTGCAATTTAAAGATGTTAAAGAAAAACACAAAGTACACTGTTTTCCCTTGAAAATAAATGTCATTCAACTTAAGAAACAAGGGGATAAGAAACAAACTTGCAAGTCTCATCTAAATCGACACTAGAAGTTGTCATTATTGCAACTCTAATTTAATCAATTTGAATACAATAAATAACAAAAATTGAGTTTTCAGCATTGCACACAAGGGAAGGGAGTAGGGACAAAAGATCTCAAACAGCCTGGTTGCCAAAAAGATCTCAGGTAACAAGCTAGGGAGTGAAAAGGAATTTAACAAATTGTTTTGAGAACGAAGAATCAACATAACTCAACTCTTCATAAACTTTTTTTCCCTCTTTTTTTAGTGAGAGATAAAACAAGAAACTTTATTGACAAGAGAAGAGAATATACAGAGTTAATGGATAAGAAATCCTCAAGGAGAAACGGAGATTTATTTCTTGCATTATCGAAATTAATATTCTGAACAGAACATTAATTTGAAGAACCCAAAGGCTAAATCACTCTTCACACCAACTTGAAGCAAGGAAATGAATTTACACTGCATAGGTAATGGTCTTACTAAACTAAGAAAAAGAGCGTTGATCCCTGAGAAAAGCTTACGGTTTTGGTCAACAAGGTCAGCTACACCTGCATGCAGATTTTTTATTTTCATGAAAAACTAATTTTAATATATGAAGCTTTCTCTATTATTCAGAAATTTCAGAAAAAAAAAAACCAAGAAGGAAGCAAAAATATAAAGACTCCAATATTTCTGCTTATCTAGCCAAGAAACATCCAGAACAACCTGACAAAAGCAAATACATAAACTTTTGACTAAGGAGAAACTAATATAGTGTTGTTCTTTTATAGATAAACGAGAAGTGGAAAATTTATTAAATATTATTGCTTCCCCTTTCTCTTTTAACATGCATGTATGAAGCTTTCTTGCATTAGTACATTTAAAATGACCAAACAACTATGAAAACAGCAACAACTTAATTAGACCACAGAATTCTTTGATATTACATGAGACCCCTAATCAAAATCATATCATATTTCAACATCTTGTTGTCATTTAAACGTATATTTCCATCATATATCAGGAGGATAAAAGAAGGAAGGCAAATGCATATGTATACATCAGTAGGATACGCAAAGGAAGGCAACTGCCATATGTACAGAATGGTGTGATACTCAGCATGCTAAAATCATCACACATCTGTCGGCAAGAAAGATATTCTTCATGTTAAATCTGTCCTAGAAATAATTTGCTGTTCAAACGCATGAAACATGCAAGAAAATCATCTAGGAGCAAATTACTTGACAAACAGATATTGAGTACTTGTGCTATAAATACTTTTAGAAACCTGCAGTCCTATTTCATTGTCATCTAACATTATTATTTATGTGATAGTGAGGTCTGAGGAGCAGTTTGCTTGATTCCATCTCGCATAACATTATTAAATAGATAAGCTGAAACAAGCTTAGGCAATGTCACACAAGATTCACGTACAACCTGACCATACAAAGGAATAAAGAAAAATTACAATACTTTTAGGGAGCGAATCACAACACAAGGATGCTAGTCATAGACCAAATCAAGCTGTAAGATAAACAAGTGGATATAGCCACTACAGTATATATACATTTGAAGAAAAACAATTTGAGATGCAATCAAGACAGAAATATAAATAAGTTGGGGAATGTCAATACCATTTTTTATTGGACATTTTTTATTTTTTATTTGGTTTCTCACTCTCGTGAACTTATACAAGAACTCCAAAGTAGCAACCAACTAAAATATTGTTGCAATTGGTTGCTAGATATAAGCAAATGAGACAACATTGGTCATCATAGAAGGGTCACGTTAACATACGAAATGATGGGAAACGTATATTAATTCAAGAAACCAAAAGGTAAACTTATCATGCAATAATTTGTAGCCAATGCTAGTTAAACATTACAGCTTCCAAACATCATCAGAATAAGTTCAATATCCTGAAACATTCTGATCAAGGAAATTAAACCTTACATAGAGCCTAAGTATATAATATATGTCTTTTTAGTCTGAACCACATGAATTTGTGAAAATCAAAATAATAGAATCCTTCTGTGAAATCTTTAAGAAGGAGAAAACAGATTACCTTCCCTAAAGTTAGGGGGACTAATATGGTCAGAAGAAGACTTTTCAACAAATGGCGAGTAGGTACAGTTACTCCAACTCCATCAGCTACAAACTTTGTGATGGAAAGTGGGACCTAGGAAGAAGATGAGACATTAGCATATAATGCAATAAGAAGCACAAAAAATAGATAAAATGGACAAAAGATTGAAGAGACGAAATAGTTAAAAAAGAGGAGATAAGGATTCAGGAATAAAATCTCAACAGAAGTCAAATGAAAAATAACGGGAGATGAGGAGAAAAGCCTGCATATCACATCTAATTGAGTTTTGCTGAAATTACATAAATATCCCTTCTATTTTTATAATATACAAAACCTCTCTAAAACAATATCTAGCATTTTTGTCCGGCAGAGATACTAAATCAGTTACATAGTCTTTCAAAGTTTTTGGGCCTATTTCACATGGTTGAAAGATATATAAATATACTATTAATAGTGAGGAAGCCCAGTTGCAGCAACATGTTTGTTCTCTTGGAATCTACACAACAATCCAAAAACTCTCACAGAACTCTTACTGACTCACAATCAATATTCCAAGCAAATTAGATATTACTGTCATTGCAAGAGCCAGAGCAGAGTTTCCCCCAGCAACCTGCAGAAACAAAATGGAAAAACTCAACAAAAATAAATCCCAGATCCATATCTGTAGGAACAAAAACTAATAACAATACAAAAATTAAGGAAAACAGAGGGAAAAAAATGGATAAACATTACCTGGGTAAGTGCAACGCCACTTGATACTGTAGTTGGCATACAACTAAATAGAGCCAATCCTGTAAGTCAATAGAGAATTTTTGCTCAATATTCAAGCAAGTTATGGACTGAGATCAAGACTTCAGTGGCAAATACATGGACCACCAACCACCAGTCATCAGAATAATATGCCATATATAAGATCAAAATGGTGGGGTGGAGGATGATAAAAATCACTTTTAGTGTTTAAAAGAAAGTACAGATGGATAAAAAACCAAACATGTAGTCATTGGATGTCAACTTTTCAAGTTTTCACAGTCAAAAACATTTTAAGTCAAAAAGTAATTAAAACCCTGAATAGGAATAAGTATATTAGGGTGCATTGTCTCAGGTGAAAACAAGTTTTTGTTCAATAACTGGTCATATGGCAAGGAGACACAAAAATGTGCATATCCTCTCACATTATATATTCTTTTGTTAGACTGTAATAAAATCTCTAAGAAGTTGGGGGATGATTTCCCAAAGTGAATAATGAGTATATCAACAAGTGACAATTAACTCTCTCTCTCACTGCTCTGCTTTTCCAGTAAGAATTCCATAATGCATTTAGTAGCATCGTTTTCCGTAATAAAATCTACAACCCATTTTCAATGCTTTTCATGTAAAATTTTATCGGGTTAAGGTGCAATTTTAGCAATGAAGTTTTTCGCCATGAGCGTCTAGTACAATTAAGTTTTGAAGAGTGCAAAAGTAAACACAATCTTTTAAAATGGTGCAATTCTAGCAATTCCGTTAAATTAGCTCAAACAACTATTATAAAGCTGTAAGAAGAACAAGTGGGTCCTACATAAAAAAAGTGATAGACATTTGGGCCAATTTAATAGAATTGCTAAAATTGCACAATTTTTAAAAGACTTTTTATACTTTTACACCCTTCAAAACTTAATTGTGCTAAACGCTAATGGTGAAAAACTTTGTTGCTAAAATTGCACTTTAACCCAATTTTGTTTGCCAATCTGTCAGCAACAATTTTCAGCAAAAAGTAACTTTATATATCTCTAATAGGCTCATGGCTGACTTCAAATGTTACTAATGTAAATTAATACTTCGACCATTAATGTGTACTGTACCATCATGACACAATATTAACTGCTCAAGTAATGTTTGAAAAATAGAAAGACGCAATTTCTCCAACAGTACATGTTGCATGGCATTCACTCAGCTGATCTAGCATTTCTCATAACTAAAATCTTTAGCTTTCTTTGATAGAAGTCATTGCTAGAGTCATTATAATAATGCCATCATCAAATATTCAAAATACTGAAAAGACCTGAAAATAATCCTGCGAGAATATTATGCATTTATTATGATTATTATCTTGTTATTATGATAAGATATAGGTATATCTTTAGGATATTTCCTAGTATATCTCAATCAGTTTGATTGATTTTGATTTGATTAGATTTAATGAGATTCTAGGGTTAAGACTAGGTTTGCCTATATAAAGACCTTTATGTATTCTTTCTAATTAAGAGATTAAGAATAATATTTCTTTCTCAAAGTCAACATGGTATTAGAGCTAGATTGATCTTGAAGACAAAAGAGTTCAGTTTTGTTCGTCGGGTGGTGACTTCTTGTTCTCTCTAGAAGTGTTTCTTCTTCATGCTCCACCGTCATTACTTCGAGCATTGTATTGAGAGACAGAGTCGGAGACTGCAAATCACCAGCGTCGGGCGCCACTTTCACCATCGTTGTCTATTGTCAGCCAATCGTTGGAATATCTTCGTTTGAGTGTCTGGTTCCTTTTGCATCAGTAAATAGAGTAAGAACAGTGAGAAAGGAGAATACGTGTTCTGTCACTGAAGCTATATTGGAACACGCGCCACCCCACCGGCATTGCCGCCTTTTGATCGGCGAACGCCTGAAATTTGGTGGCCATCCGACGCTTCTACAACGGCGCGTGGCGTTCACGCGCTTGGCTGGCAGACTCATGGTGACGGCGCGTGGAGGTGCGTGATGCGGTATTTTCTCCGGCGACTTCCTGTTTCAATCTCCTCTTCTCATTTCCGGCCATTTCCGGTGATTGTTGCATCTTCCGGTGAAGGTTTGAATTTTCCGGCGAGATCTCCGTTGAGAATTCCTAGATTCCAGTGACATCATCGTTTTCTGATTATAAAGCACAACTAATATTCAACCCTAGTAATGTTTGGGGCACAGTTCTTCATCAACATCATCGTTGGTGGTAGTTCCTCTGTCATCGTGCCTCTCATCTTGTCCGACGACTAGTCCCGTCGTCGTTTCCGGCACAGTTCTTCATCAACATCATGGTTGGTGGTAGTTCCTCTGTTATCGTGCCTCTGATCTCGTTAGACGACTGGTCCCGTCGTCCTCAACTCGTGAGCACAGTTCTTCATCAACATTATGGTTGGTGGTAGTTCCTTTGTCATCGTGCTCCTCAACTTGTCAGACGACTGGTCATGTCGTCTTCAACTCGTCCTGGTCGCAGCCGCTGCCCGTCGAACTTGTCGCAGTCGCTGCCTATGTCTGCTGCTCTCAAAATAGGCCTCTGAGACTCAAGAAGTACAAGCTTAAGGGGGAATGTCAGTAGTATAAAGTTGTATAGGCAAGTTGGACATTAACATCCATGATCCAACTTGAGGGGGAGTGTGAGAATATTATGCATTTATTATGATTATTATCTTGTTATTATGATAAGATATAGGTATATCTTTAGGATATTTCCTATTATATCTCAATCAGTTTGATTGATTTTGATTTGATTAGATTTAATGAGATTCTAGGCTAAGTCTAGGTTTGCCTATATAAAGGCCTTTGTGTATTCTTTCTAATTAAGAGATTAAGAATAATATTTCTCTCTCAAAGTCAACATAAATAGCATGATTGCAAAATTACTCCTGCCTTAAGTAGAACCAAAACCACCAAACCACGTAATAAATTCTTGGAGTTGGAGCTGAATTTGCGTGTATTGCCCTAGAAAAGTTAGGTGTAAGAAACAATATTGACACTTTGTATGAAAAAAAGGGAGAGCTTTAACCATATATTGTAGCATGAATAACAAAATCGGTGCAAGCGTTAACCATTGTCATTTGGAAAACAAGGGATGAAAAAAGACGAAACATAGAGCAACCAAATGTTAGTTAAAAAAAAAAAAAAAAAGTAACATATTGCCCTTTTGTCTCCTCACTACTTTTCAACTCTAACCTCACTCCCAATAGGTGAAACTTCCCAATGTTGTATCATTTCCCTTGAAAAATGTAAATCTAAACACAATTACACCATTGAATCCCAAGTTAATATAAAAGGAAACTATTGTGGAGAATCAGCTTACAAAAAAGCAGACTTAAGAAAGTCAAGGTCATACTAGCCCAAAGAATCCGATAGGCCATGCTTCCAAAGCTGCACCAACTTCTTCACTACGCAACATCAATCCTAAATGATAATGCATGAGATAAGAAAGATAAAGTGCTTGAGAGATGGGAATCATAAAAGTAAAACAGCAGACTGAGAGAAACCAATGCCCTTCAACGACTGAGATTATAAAAATCCCAAATGGACCAAGTTTTGACACTGAGAATATTTATCGGCTAGGCAGTAGAGACTAGGATATGCTAGTCCAAGTGTCACTCCAGTGATCAGAACTACATATCACAATCAGCACATCAACAAAATTGTTAATCAACAAAAAATAATTTACCAAAAGTTAAATCACTTAGCCATGAAGTACATGACAATTTTTTTCAGAAAAAAGTCAAATACACGGAAGAATTGCTACCCAAGGGTAAAAAGTTGTTTCCAGCAAATCTCAAAATAGGTTGCGTCCAACTCAATCCCTTCGTCAGAGCCTAGAGATTGGTAGGATTGCTTCCATTACCATCTATATGAAAATACTTGCAATTTCCTTAAGCCACCAACATATCAAACTTGCATGTTGTAACCAATGATTTTTAAAAGTAAATTAAGAAAATAAAATAAAAAATGGCCTTGATCAGCATATATATTTTCTCGCGAAACACAACCGCCACAATTACACACAAATATATTCATCGGAATTTGAGCGGACAAATTCTAGCCATTTGAACCGAGATATGAGTGCGGGCACAAAATTACAACTCCGCACAACTAAACTCATAGCCCAGCTCAAATGGCCCCCACTTTCAATTTTCCTGTCAAACTAGAGGAATCCATGACGCGAAGTTGTGAAAAGATGTGAATTGCGAAGTGAACAGTTGTGCAAGTAGCATCGCTCGTTCTATGGTGATTGCTTGAACAATCGCTATAAACAAGGAGAAGTAGAAGGAGATTGAACCTGGTCGGAGCGCTGACAGGCTGTAACAGTAACCGGTAGGAGTCGTGAATTACGATCATTGCGAGTCAGTGAGCGGGAGGCGAGGGAAATGCCACGAAATTTAACATCGACTGAGAGTAAGTGAGGATTCCGGAGACGGAAGGTTGAAGCGGTGGCGGAAAAACCGTGAAAGCTAGAGCCTGGATCGTTCCCGCCATAAGACTTGAACCAACAGCGCCGTCGAGGTCAGCTCAGTGGCTGAGCTGAACCGTTAGAGACAGAAAATGCCTAACCCAAGTTGAATTGTAGTTGAAGCTGACGGTATTATGCTTCCGTTTGGATAGCGGCGATAAAAGTGACTTTTACGATGTGCTTTTTCTTGGACTTTATTTCGATGTGCTTTGTGTTTGGGATAGCGATGACGAAGTAGCTTTTTCTTGATGGACACTTATTTGACATAACTTTTAAAAAGATAGATGAGGTGGAAAATGGCGAAAATGATATGAATTATATATATATATATATATATATATATATGTTGTATAAAATGTGATAATTTGGGATAAAAATTAAAAATAAATATAAATTGCAAGTTGGTTTGTAAATGAAGTGCTTAAATAAAAAATTACAACACAATGAAATATTTAAATAAACCTATCCCTTACAAGTTGGTTTCTAATTTCATCACGAAGCGGTTCATACTTGTTGAAGATAATGATGAGGATGCTTCATCAAGGATCATCATTATCTTCATCACCCATATTTCCTTCTTGACTTGATCAAATTCCACATCATTTTGGGAATATCTCCGGATAAAATTATGTATCGCCATTGTTGCGCAAACTATGCGGACTTGTGTTTGAAATTTATATGAGGGCATATCTTGTAAGATGTGAAACCTATTCTTCCGGACTACAAATTTCCTTTCTATCGTGCACTGAAACTTGAATGATAAAAATTGAAGTACTCGTTGGGATTTGAAATCCCGACTGTGCTGAGTTACGGAAGGTGATAACGCTCACGTTTATATGGACCAATATATCCAATTTGGTGTTGGATAGCCAGCATCGACCAAGTAATATTTCCCTGATTAAGGTTGACATTTATTTGACATTGTGAAATAAAGACGGAAAGTAATGCAATTGAAGTGAGGATGTTAGAGATATACCTTCAGGTGGATGGGGGAAGTTCATAGTTGGAGTCTCAATCGCTTCCCGAAAGACACGAGCATCATGTGCAGTACCCTCCCATCCTGCCAACACGAAAGTAAAGCACATATCCCAATCACAAACGGCCATGACATTTTGTGTTGGATATCCATTTCTTCCAATATATTTGTCTTGCTTCGATTGGCTGACCACACACTTGATGTGAGTTCCATCAATTGCTCCTATGCAGTTCTTGAAATATGAGTCATATCGTGGATCGGTAGCTATTTTTTGGTGACAATGGCGAAACTCCGGATCAAGTGGTTTGATATTTTTTTTTGAAAGCCTAAAACAAGCTTTTAGAACCTTGTGGAAAATCCTACTAATAGTTTCGCCTGAATGTTGAAATCGCTCTTGGATTGTTCAATTTCCTTGTCTATGCCCAACTGTATATAAAAACATGGCAACCATTTCTTCAACGCCGATGTTCTGAGTGTGCCGTAATCGATGTTCCCTCAATTTAGAACATAATAGCCTGAATACATGTTTTTCCACTCAGAAATTTTCTTGACATACTACATCATGGCCTTGCAAAACCTCCTGCACCCACATTGCCCCTGTTTGCCGACTAGTTCTACGTGGTTGTTTGCAAAAAAAAGGTGCGATATCTTGAGCCATCAAGTTACCAATCTGTGCATACTTTGTCATTTGTTCGTTTATAATAGCAAGTTGTAGGGACCTCCTTTGTTCATAAGACAATTCTTCGTCCTCCGGCTTGTCAAAAATATCCTCATCGCTCGAACTTGCCATGGATATATAATGAAACTGTGTGAAGGCCAAGACTTAACCGAATCAAGACCAATAATATAAATAAATGGTTTATATTGATACATGTTATCAATAATAAGTGTCATTAAATAAAGTTCGTCATACAATATATAAAAACATGAAGTAAATATAATAAGAGTCATTAAATAAAGTGTCATAAACGAGTCATCGGGAAATAAATATGATTTAGTGCTTCGGGGTTGCACGAGTGTGGGCTATTGTAGGCATTCTCGCGCAACCACTCTAACAAGGCACATTTTTCTCATTTTAGGCCTACAAACATGTTCCGAGGCGTTCGGTGCATCATCATATTACAACATCGCCTTCGAAAATCATTGTCACTAGCAATCTCCAGAATGGTAAGTAATTCAATTACAACATTACTTGTTCGATCATCATGTTCAGAGATCTTTTTGAGGACAACTGTGCTATCCTTAGATGCATCATCTATCACACTAACATCATCAACTAGTTCTTTCTGGTTGGTTGTTTTTTTTTTCTTTTTTGATCCATCTGCCCCTTCACCCCTCTTTCTCTTCCCAATGCTTGCTGAACCACTAGGTGCACTAGGTTGGATGTTGGATGTCAAGTTCATGCCATCTAAATCGTTGGCATCACGCACACTACTGCAGTTGTAATACCTTGAAGCTCTTCCTCACTATCTTTGAGCCTTCTTGTAGGTCCATTTGCGGTCGATACACATCATCTTCATCATCACCAAGTGACACTCGTCTAGTTAATGAAGGACATTCGAAATCCTCTCCCGACGCTAGAACATCCTTGAACAGTACTTGCAAATCACTAGCAAACTTCATACCTTTATACCTATATTTTCGATACTCTCTATTCTCCTGCAAGCAAAAGATAAACCAAAATCAAAGTTGTAACTACAATAATGGTAATAATAATAACAACACATATTAAAAGCGTAAAAGTCTGGTACCTTTATTTTCCTCTCCCACCATTCATCTTCTGCAATAACCATATTCCTTGCATAGTCAATGGCTATACCGGTCTCTTTTAAAAATAACTTCTCCCAAGCTCACCATTCTCTCCTCAAGCTATCATACCTATTTTTAGTTGTTTCTTGGTATATGCTAAACGTGTTTTTTCTTGAAATCCGGTAACAATGTTCTTCCTTTAGTCCTCGTAAAGCGATGAGCCAAGTCGTTCTTTTTTATATATTTGCTTAATACATTAGTCAATGAAAATCTTAGTGGAACCTACATCCCATTACGCTACGGTGGTCATATTTCTATGTCCCAAAAATTATGCCCCAAAAAATTAGAATGCAAACCAATTCAGAATAAGCCAATCAGAATGCAAACACAAAAATCAGCATGTAATATCCAACAATTATGCTCAAAAAATTATGCTCAATACATAAGCCAATTAGAATGCAAACCAATTCACTATCCAACAATTATGCCCTAAAAAAGGTTCAAATACAGATCAGCCCCCCCAAAAAAGAACAAACTGAATTCAGGTTTATCGCCATTATCCTACATGTCCTGTTTAAGACTTGTTTGCTTGGATTCTTACTAATTTCTTACTCGATGCTTTTTATTGAGTGCTCCATTTGTTTTTCACTCGGTTACGATGTCACAAGGAGAGATACCTTTACAAACTTATCGAAGTATGGGCTAAAGAAGTGGAACTCTATTCAACTAACCAGGATTGCATGAAAATGCTAGTTGGAAATAAAGTCGACAGAGTAAGTTCGTGCAAAAAGACATGTCCATGTTGAACAAAAATTAGAAAATCAGATCAGAGGCATATCAGGTCCAACTAACTAGAAATAGGGAATAGGGAATCCAGTTCTCATCAAGCCACCACACTCCAATTTCGAATTTTAATTAGTACCAGTACCATTCATTTTTGAATTTTAATTACACCGTTCTAATAACAAACAAGGCCGTAAACAAGGAACGGTTCGGATCGAGCATATGAAAATTCCCGGTTCGGATCGAAGCATATGAAACCAACTAACCTCAACTTGTAACACACTGCAATCGCGGAGGACGGAGGAAGATTCGAGCAAATGACCCGCTCACGAGATCGGTGGAGGACGAGCAGATCGGCAAGATGAGGACGAGAGGAACGCGCTGAATTGCAGGAATTAGAGGAGCAGTTGAGTTCGAAGATCCGAGCAAATGACCTCTTCAAGCGATGGTGGAGGATTGAATAGAAGGTAGATAGCGTATATGGACATATATAGCGGATGAAGAGGAGGTAGATAGTGGACGAATTGAAGAGAAGTTAGTTTGAGGATAGGAAAGCAAGATTAGACAAACATAAATCTAGTGGTGGAGATTGATATCTCCGATGGAAACACTAAAGATTGTAATAGGAATTCTTTGAGAGAAGAAGCTCTATGGTAGATGATTTCATGACAATAATGCTGATTTAAACTTTTATATTTATAGAGGACATAATAATATCTCAGCCTTCAGCATTGAATGAGATGAAAGAATTAGATAAAGAAGGTAGGCACCAAATTTTATTAACTAAAGATGAATTACTATAGGCCAAAGCTTAAAATGATGAAATTTACCAAACTTCCTGAAAGATGGCCAATTCAAAACTACGATATCCATGATTTTTTTTTTATACAAAAAAGTTTAGATGGGAGTAGATATCGGTACCCCACTAGGGTTAGGGCACACCTCTAGGCTCAAAGAGCGCTTACAAAACTTACTGTTCACCCACCAACGAGGCCCTCACATCAACCAGCGGGTATCGAGCCTCCTCCATTTTGGGGTGAAGGTCGACGCATTGGCCAACTGTGTCAAACCTCATTGCATTTCCTTCTTATGAGGTTAAGCAAGCAAATAATTTCAAAAATATATTAAAACCAAATAAAATATAGGAACTAAATAATTAAGTTACATATATTAAATAAAATCAGTACCAAACAAATATTAGTGTAATTATTAAGGAGCTGGCTCATAACTCAAAGGTCTTGAGTTCAAATCTCAACACTAATATGAGAATCTTATTCACGAGTAATCTTGTTGATGGACTCCAATATCTAATATTGATATATAATTCATACATCATTTGAACCTTTTTAATGTGTTCATTGGTTATAAAATGCATTATTGATGAATAAATAGTCATTAGAGTGATAGCATGAAAATTAGATGATAAAAGGGGTAAAAATGTCATTATCTTTATAATTATCCATATACATGGTATTACAACGGTTTGAATTTCATTTCAGGATATTTTGGTCAAGTTGACGGATTTTGAAAATTGCACTTCGGTCTAAATTTCAGAAATGATATTTTAGTACTAAAAAGTATTGTCAGTTTAATACTTGAATTTCAGAAATAAAAGTTTAATCCCAAAATTTAAAATCAGAGTTTTGGCCCTTTGGAATAAGATTTTAGGGCTCTCTAGATCTCCACTCAAATTTCAGGAAGCCGACTCAATCAGCTCTGACATTCCTTCACTCTGTCTCCATCCACCTTCTCTTTCTCACCACCATCGCCTACCTTCTTCCATCTCCACCTATCACCTTCATCCTCTTCTTCCAGTCACGCCTCACCGTTTCCCATTCCAGAATCGACAGCTTCCATTGATTCTTCTATCCAAAGCCATCCCTTCATTCTTGCTTTCATGGCCCAGGCGTACTTCAAGTTTGTTGGAGCCGAGTTAATTTAAAGCTGTGAGCAGTAGTTAAGTTCTCCAACTCTTGAAGATGGATACAGTGGCTTGAGTTCCAATGATTAATAGGGGAGTTTTTTGTATTCCTTTTTCCTTCTTTAGTTACATGATCGAGTTTTATGATTGATGAGTGTGATTAAAGTTGAGACATTCTAGTTGTAATGTTGTTTTGAGATTGGGATATTGAGATTGTGTAGTTAAACACTTGTTTTGTATTGTTAATTATATATTTCTTGACTTATATGTATTGATGTTGGATTGAGTTGATTCAATATTTTACTTTTGAATTGAGTGAATTATATCAATTACATATAGTTTATCTGATTGGTGATTTTAATGTGTTTAGCTATTTAATCTCAACCAATGGTGCTTAATGAGGGTTGTTAACGTTGTGATGGCTCTTCCAGTTGAAGTTGAAGTTGTACGTCCATTGGCAATTTAATTAACCTAAGCTTAATTAGTTGTTTAAGCTAATTGAAGAGGTTGGTGATAAAGAACTCTACTTATTTTAAGTGAACACTGACTCCACTAATCCATTTTCAAGATGCTCATTATCATCTATTTCATTCACTTCCATTCATTACCCTTTTTATTAGAAAATACCAAAAATATTGTAGTTTAGGTCATTTATCTTCGTTGTACATTAGTTTATAGATTAAAATCCAAATTCCCCATTTTTCCTAATAAATTGCATGTTTAATGGATGATCGAACTGATCTCGTAGTAGGTCTTCCTCGCGTAATTATGAGCCTTATTGATCGTGGTTCTTGCTAGGGTTTGAATGTTGGATATGTCCACACGAGGATCCGACTTGAGGGTCCGAAAGCAGAAAGGAGGATCTCTGGTTTGGAGGCATATCAGTTTGATTTCATTTTCAGTTAGTTTGGCTATGGAGGGCAAAACAAGCGAAAAGAATAAACATGAAGAAGATGATGGTGAAGGAAAGAGAGAAGCCATCTTTGGTGGTGGCTTTGGTGAATATAATGAACGAGCTTTCCTATATATAAACAGGAGATATGAAGAAACAGGTTGAATATTATTAAGTGCAGAGATTAAAGAAAGGAGGGTTATTTCAGAATTGAAGGAAGTTTACAATGAAAAATAAAGTTTGGTTAGTTCTTGGAGCCTCATAGTGAATGTTACAAATATACTTCCTTCCTTCTCAAATATAAGACCATATTAACTGTTTTTTTTTTTTTTAATTAAGAAAACTAAACAAGTTATTAATCATATTATATGTTATATATTATTATATTATATATCAATTTATAAATCAAACAAATTAGTTTGAGAAAAAATATAAATACGTTAAAGTAATTTAATTCGCTTCTTTGATTTTTCTAAAAATATCAATTTGGGTCTTATATTTAAGATTTGAAAATAATACGTGTGTGTGAGACAAAGGTTCTATGAAGGTAAGAGTGGAAGAAAAAGAGTGAAGAAGAAAGTTATGCACCTAGTCTCCAGGGCATGCACGTGGGCAATATGTTTTTTAGGCTTAACACCTATTTCAATATTCAGGGGGTTAATTAATTGGATTTATGACCAATCTTTTTAAGGATGCAATAAATACTTGAGTACGGATTCCATATTCTCAAGTCCATTTTTTTACTCCCCCGATAATTCTATAGTATAAGGCATTTCAATTAATTTATTTGAAAGTTTACTCATTAAATATGCTTTAAATTGCAATTTTTTTTTCAACTTTACCGATTCTAAAGACCATGCTTTGAAGGAAGGAGAAAGTACAAAAAAACACATTTTGATATTAATTATGGATAAAAGTGATAAATAAACATATTAATTACTTTTCAAGTGGTCGGCTTACATAATAGACAAAGCTAAGATGTTCTTCTAAAAGTCACTTATATATTGTGAATATTGGAGAGTGTATCTCTATGCACCTTACATATCGAATTATAGATAAAAGCAATAATGAGTTTGATGTTATGCATGAATGTGCATGATGGTATATACGTTGGGGTATTTTATAAACAACAAAATGATGATTTAAAGTGATGTCTTTGAAATAGTATACATTATTTTCAATTAAAAAGTTATAACCATATATATTGTTTCATGAGCCAAAATAACTCCAATGCCCAATATTTATTTAAAATAATTTTTTTATTAAAATAAACATTATCCTTCTAGTATTTATGATTTCCTTAAAATAACACAGTATTACCTCTAAAAGCTTGGATCAAGTGACTACAAGTTGTTTCAATTTAACCAATAGGCTCGTATTCAAGTCATGGCATCCCACCAAACAGTAGCCTACGTATCTTTACATATAACTTTGGGAGAATTACACACAGGTCCCAAGGAGCAGAGATAATTACAATTAAGTCCCTTGAAATCATGAAATTACTCTGAAGTCCCAAGGGATCACTTCTGTGTAATTATTTCATATGAGTAAAAGACTTTATTACCCATTCTCCTTCTTCCTTATCTTCTCTCTCTCATCTCGGACCTTCGATATTTCCTTCTCGCGTTTCGGCTCCCACTCGCCGGCGGTTTTCTCCTCCACCACTCTGGCCGGTGAGCTTCCCTTCACCTCCGCGTGTCGGCCACCATCACTCTCATTGGTGGTGAGAACCACACTGGACCTAATCTGGAACGCGCATAACCTCCTCCTTCAACGTGGTGGTGGAGAGATTTTCCGATCCTGGGCCAGAGTTCCGGTGGAAGATCGTCCCAATTGGCTCTCGCATCCATAGCCTCTCTCTCATCCATGAGTTGCAGGTGAGCGCAGACGCATCCATGGCCTCCCAGTTCGGAACGTCCAAGTCTTCAAGGTCCATAGTAGAACTCTACTGTTGCTCCTCTCTAGTGTCCACCCCTTTAATGGAGAATGGCGGGAAACGAGGTAGAGAAAAGAGAGCATTTGTTGTTGTAAATAGAGGTTGGGGAATCTGCAAAAGTACGTAAAATTTGTTGTAAATATATGCATTTTCATTATTATTACATGCATTTGTTGTTGTAAATAGCCTCACGGAAGTGATAGGCGAAAAAATCCAGGTTTTGAAAAGTTGTTGTAAATATATGCATTTTCTGTTGTTATTACATGCATTTGTTGTTGTAAATAGCCTCTGGAAGTGATAGATGAAAAAATCCAGGTTTTGAAAAGTTGTTGTTATTATATGCATTTACGTTGTTATTACATGCATTTGTTGTTGTAAATAGTCTGGAAGTAATAGGCGAAAAAAATCCGGGTTTTGAAAAGTTGTTGTAAATATATGCATTTTTTTTGTTATTACATGCATTTGTTGTTGTAAATAGCCTACGGAAGTGATAGGCGAAAAAATCCAGGTTTTGAAAAGTTGTAAATATATGCATTTTCTGTTGTTATTACATGAATTTGTTGTTGTAAATAGCCTCTGGACGTGAGAAATGAAAAAAATCTAAGTTTTCAAAGGTTGTTGTAAATATATGCTTTTTCTATTGTTAATATAGCATTTGTTGTTGAAAATAGCCTCTAGACGTGAGAAATGAAAAAAAAATCTAAGTTTTCAAAGATTGTTGTAAAAATATGCTTTTCCTACCTGTTCGAACTTAAATTACCCGTTCAAACTTAAATTACCGTTCGAACCTAAACAACCTTTGAAAAACTCGATTTTTTTCGTCTATCACTTCCAGAGGCTATTTACAACAACAAATGCATGTAATAACAACAGAAAATGCATATATTTACAACAACTTTTCAAAACCTGGATTTTTTCTCCTATCACTTCTAGAGGCTATTTACAACAACAAATGCATGTAATAACAAGAAAATGCATATATTTACAACAACTTTTCAAAACCTGGATTTTTTCGCCTATCACTTCCGAGAGGCTATTTACAACAAAGAAATGCATGTAATAACAACGAGTAAAATGCATATATTTACAACAACTTTTCAAAACCTGGATTTTTTCGCCTATCACTTCCAGAGGCTATTTACAACAACAAATGCATGTAATAACAACAGAAAATGCATATATTTACAACAAATTTTACGTACTTTTGCAGATTCCCCAACCTCTATTTACAACAACAAATGCTCTCTTTTCTCTACATGTTTCCCGCCATTCTCCATTAAAGGGGTGGACACTAGAGAGGAGCAACAGAGTAGAGTTCTACTATGGACCTTGAAGACTTGGACGTGCCGAATTGGGAGGCCATGGATGCGTCTGCAGCTCACCTGCAACTCATGGATGAGAGAGAGGCCATGGATGCAAGAGCCAGTGGGACGATCTTCCACCGGAACTCGCCCGGATCGGAAAATCTCTCCACCACTATGTTGCGGGAGGGAGGTTCCGCGCGTTCAGATCGGGTCCAGTCTTGGTTCTCACCACCGGTGACAAGTGATGGTGGGCGACGGCGGAGGTGAAGGGAAGCTCACCGGCAGTAGTAGTGGAGGAGGAAACCGTCGGCGAGTGGGAGCTGAAACGCGAGAAGGAAATATCGAAGGTCCAGAGATGAGAGAGAGAAGATAAGGAAGAAGGAGAATGGGCAATAAGGTCTTTTACTCATATGAAATAATTACACGAAGTCCCTTGGGACTTGAGTAATTTCTTGATTTCAAGGGACCTAAATGTAAATATCTCTGTTCCTTGGGACTGTGTGTAATTTTTCCTATAACTTTTCATAAGTACTACATCCGGTCCTAATTATAAGAGCTAGTTGACTTTCTTTGTAGAGATTAAGGAAGCTAAATAAATTACTTAATCATCTCATATGTTATGTATTCTTGGATTATATATTAGTTCATTAGTCAAACTAATTGTTTGAAGAAAAAATAAAAATAAAAGTACTCTAAAGTAATTTAATTAGCTTCCTTAATCTCTAAAAAAAGTCAACTAGCTCTTATAATTAGGAGCGGAGGGAGTATCTTCAAAAACTAAGGAGATCATAATCTTAATCACTATTCACAATCTTTCATATGAATTTCTTAATCCATAGAGAAATCCCTTTTTGAGTTTTAAGAAAACACATATCTTTTTGAAAATATTTCAACAATGTGTGTATATAGAATTAGAATATGATGAGGGGGAACATAAGGAGTAGATGAGGAAGCAAGCATAAGCAACGAGGCCACGGTATTCATCCCAGTGGCCTACTTCAACGAGGAGCTTGGTGCAAACTTGAGTAGACCAGATCACAAAAAAGGCGGCGATCACGAAAATGGCGAAACTAGCTTGAGGAATGAACAAAGATAGAACCGAAAGAATCACCATAGGAAGCATATAATAACCAAGCAAGCTCACACAACTGTGCAAATCTAGAGTTCCGTGACGGCTGGCGAGCATATTGAAAACAAAGTACAGGAAAAGCGCCGCCACCGTCAACCACCCCAAGATAATCCCGAAGTGAATCTTCCCGGCTAGTAATTGGAACAATTCGAAAGCCATCAACAGCAGAAACGGTCCTGATAGATCGGCATCGTCGTGCAGGTGTTGGAACTGACGACATTGCGGCCGATCGATGATCCGAATTCCGAGGATGGGATCGGCGCTGATGAGGCGGATCCGACGTCGAATGACATGAAGGAAATATTGTTGGTGGTTCGTGGCGAAAACGGCGGCATTGGATGGCGTTGTTTCAGGCCGGGGTTTCCACCGGAAGGGAAAACCACACAAGGCACGCTGAACTCCTTCGACATTGGTCGACTTTAAATATAAATTTTCTCCGGAAGTTCAAATTTAAAGTTGGAAAGGAATCAAAAAATTTCCAAGAGAAAAAGGAAATTGATACTTCCGAGAAAGATGAGGTGGGTTAAACTTCGAATTCTAGACAATCTCAAAAAAAAAAAAAAAAAAAAGAATTAAGTGAGAAAACTGGGAATTAAATGAATCGTTTATGGAATGAAATGAAATTTACAAGGGAAGAACAAAATGTGGCTTGAGGGGGAATAATGAGAAAAATAGCCGTTGAACGTTAACGCAAAAAAACAGTTACGACTCTGCATAACTACCGTTACTTTCCCAGTTTTCTGCTGGGATTTCAGTGACACAGTGATTGTCTTTTTTTTTTTCCCCAATAAGACAGTTAACCCAAAATTTAGCTTATGGTATAATTTGTTGTTCTAAGTGTCTATCTACCTCTCTATCTATTTCAGTAAACATGAATTTTTATCCAGTCATGGAACTTTTTATCTGTTTTTTTTTTTTAATTGAGTTCCTTATACATAGAATTATTTGCACTCCGGTTTCACTTTCCCATGATGTAATCCAATAAATGTAATATACACGTTTTAAATATTTGCAATGTTTGGTTTAACACATTTTAAGTAATTTTATGTGTGTTTGGAATACAGGAAAAAAAAAAAAGTAACTTTTTTGCTATCTAATTTTTGCAAACTAAAGATTGGATAAAAATCAGATTGTGTAATGTGATTTATATTTGAATTGGTAGTAGCATAAATTAAATGAGTTTACTGAAATTTGTTTGGATGATTGTTTTAAAAAGTAAAATTAGATGGAAAATTACTGAAAAGAATATGAATCTTATTGAATAATACATATATATTACATGTATATATATTGTGATAATTAGAAGAGAAAAATTATAATCATAATTATAAAAAAATAAAAAAGTTAACTTGAAAAATTTGACAATACTTAAATACATAATTGAATATAGTTAAAGAATAAAAATGGGTATAAATTAGAAATCATGCAAATATAAATTTTTTTATCAAATAATATTACATAACTCATCGGCTATATGAATTGAAAAAGAGTTTCATGGACAAAGACCAACAGAGTCCATTAAGCAATAAACACAATTTTTCACCTCCAACTAAGACCAAATCAACCACTAGAGCATAATTTGAAAATTTATCAAGTAATTCTCACCAATTAAATTTTTTATGGATTTAAAGAAGAGTACTATCATAAAAATGTATCACTATGGTCCTTATTATTAGTTTATTTTAAGTAATTCTCTAATATCTTTCTCATCTTTCTTTATCTTCAATGAGAATTAAGTAAGGATAAAAACAGAAAACAATGACTATTAAATTTTAAATGAATTTATATTTATGTTAAAAAATCTTATCTATAAAAATTTATAATAAGAACCAAAATAGTATTTCAATTAAAAAAAAGTGGAATCTAATATCTTTATCTAAAATTTCGGTATCATTTGTTAAGTCATTTTATTTTGATTATATATATTTTTTAGAAAAAAAAACCAATATAATATCTCATGATTACAGTTATCAATATTATTTGAGTATAATAATTCCTAAAAAAAGGAGTCGTCAGTAGGATTTCTCTGATTCTGTCCACTTGGATGCGTTTAAAAGACGGAGAATGATGGTTATAGTTACAAAATATTTTTGAATATTTAATTACAAAGGTAGAGGATAAAATAAATATATAAATTAAAATATTATGGGAAAAAATGATAACAGATCTGGGAAGAAATAGAAGGAAAGTTGTTAGATAATATTTCAAAATCTTAAAAGAAAATATGAAAAATCAAACAAAAGGGAGTTTCTTTTTCAGTTAATTGGATGACAGAATTATATTCAAATAAATGATATGCATGAATTATAATTAAAAAAGAAAAGTAAAGGAAGTTACTTGATCAAGAGCCGCTCGCTCACTGCCCTTATATAGGTTAAGATACCCTCTGTGTCTCATAGTCTCAACTACGAGCCCGAGAATCAGATTTTTAGTGAGAGTCGTTATTCCTGCTGCTGGTTGTTGCAGCTTCGGATCTTATTGCAGAGATGGTTGACGGTGTGGCTCCTCTTGATTTAAATCAGACTCCGCCATCGGATTCCCCCTTGGCGACCGACGCAGAAATGGTTGACGATGTCGGTGTCGGTGTCGCCTCTTCTGAGAATCAGATTCCGCCACCGGATCCCCACTCCCCCTCGGCCATCGCCATAGAGATGGCTGACGGTGTCGCCTCTATTGATTTAAATGAGATTCGACCACCGGATCACCCCTCGTCCTCCTCCGCCGCCCCCCATCAGCCACTCAGTCCCGAACATTGGACTAGAGAGGAACACGTGTATGTTTCATATTACATTATTTATTCTTATAATTATCATCATTCATTATAATTCTGACCTATGCACGATTCCTCTATATATATATATATATATATATATATATATAATATGAATGCTAATTCATCAACTGCGATAGTAATAATTGATATCACACACACATATGATCATCACTTTGATATGATCATCACTTTGATTTGAACAGATTGTTCCTGCTGGGAATGGAGCTATATGGTGTGGGAAACTGGAAGGAAATTTGTGAAAACGGAGGGATGACAAAGACACCTGCTCAGATGGAACGCCATGCTCAAGAGTATTTTTATTGTCAGATGGAACGCCATGCTCGAGAGTGTTTTGATTGTCCCTGGAAAGCGAAAAGAAAACAGTAGCAAGAGGGACGAGAAGAGAAAGCATGTGAAAATAAGCGCCATGTTTCTTATTTTATTTTATTTTTATTTGAATAATCGGCCAAGTAAACCACGTTACAGGATTGTTCACGATGGTGAGTCTGATAAGTGGGTCTTATTAGTTTTCTATTATTTTGCTTTATTTATTTCTTTTATTTAAATAATAGGGAGTGTGTGAGATAGTTGGAGAAAATTGTGAGAAGTTCTTATTTTAATCAGTTTTGAAATATAGAAAAACATTTACACGTTCCCAAACTATATTCTTCAATTAATTTTATGTATTTATCATTATTCCCTTTTATTTTATTATAAAGCATCCATGATTTGACTTTACCAGAATTTGGCTTATAATCTGCAGCATCTTACGCCCTCTTTATAGCTTAAAAGATAAGGATTGTCCTTTTCCTTTTCACTCTATTCTGATGTATGTATGAGTTACGCAAGAGGATTCATGACACTCCTTCTCCTCCTATTGGGACAGAGGACAAAAGAGAGAGCTTTTCAGGCAAGATTTTAACACCCCATTTTTCAAAAGCGGAATAATTTTTTTTTTTTTTTTTTTTTTTTTAATCAGAGTAGAGCATCGGAGAGTGTAAAAGAATGAGTATCTAATACAACATTAACTGTGGCGTATCTGTCTGTTCATAAAGAACGGTACATTTATCGGGCATTATAACGGTACATATCCTAAAAATAGAAATCTTCAGTCGATCGGGTCTCGTGCGTGCTGCTTACTCTTGTCTTCGATCCTCAGTTCTTCGGACCTTGAAGCTATGGTAAGAGCTGAGGTGCTTACTCTTGTCTTCGATCCTCAGTTCTTCGGACCTTGAAGCTATGGTAAGAGCTGAGGTCCAATGCCTATCGTACCCCATCGGTTAACCTGATGTTTAAATATGATAATATATGTATGACAGATATTAATAGCATTACAGCAAAAATCACACAAACAGTAACAATATAATATCTTTTTTTCATCAATAGTCTGCACACTTCAGTGCCACGATGGCCTTCGTGTCCTCAGCGCTAGGAAAACTTTATAACCCATGTAAAGCTGAATGTATATGCAGTGATCTAAGCCCCATAAACTTAGTCACGGTGCATGTCCGAGACGGAGTCCTATCCATGACTTTATGAAAGCATCTATCACATATAGGCATACAATAAGCATCAGAGTCAGTGTTACGCGCGTCCGTACCGGATACGCGTCCGTACCTTAGTATACGCGTCCGTACCTTAGTTCGTTCGGATAGCGGTACGCTTGCCTGGTCGGTACGTCTCCCAAGTTTTCCCGGATATCCTATCACAGTATTATCGCATTACTACCTTTTAAATGATATCTTAAGGACCCGTTTGTTACGCGGAAGGTAGGCGAAAGGAAAGGGAAGATTACATATCTTCCATTACAAAACGCGTTTGGTAGCAGCACCTTCCCGGAAACCATCTTCCAGTAACCTTTGATCTTCCCTTAAACGTAGGAACCTCCATTCCATCCAAAAATGGAGGGAAAGTTCAAATCTTTCCGGGAGACTAAAAAATTGGACAGAAATGCCCTATAAAAAATCACATCTCTTGCGCCACTATTGCAGATTTCATCACATCTTCGATTTAGTTGCCCCATCTTTTGGGTTATACATCGAGCTTCACAGAACTTTCTGTTATTGAGCATAAATTTTTCTCTTCTAGACTTTCGAAGGTGTGCCTGCTGTGTAATTTTCTCCTCTGGAATGGAGATTCGACATTGTTGTCAACAAGTGGTTGTTAAAGAGAATTTTGCGGGCACAGGTGTTTTGTTTTTGGTTGTATGTATCGCTTTTTTGTCTACACTTGTGTCCTCTTTTGTTGATTAAGATTATTCTTTTAATTTTTTCCTTCTTCTCGGATTCAAAGCTGGTTTAATACATTACTCATCTTTTGATCTTCTTATTTGGACCCTCCTTGGGGTTCTGGGCATTCGGGTTCTCATGTTTCGCGTGCTTGTGTCTGTTTCTAGGTGGTTTTTAAGAGGCTGTACATTGTCCTGTTCCAATATGAACTGATGCAGAAGTTTGGTTGTTGTCAAAATTTTGGTTCGAACGCGTTCTCACTTTAGTGTATTACGTTCGAACTTAACGTCATCGTTCCAATGTATGTTTGAATCAGTCAAATCATTTTCTCCATGTTTTATTATAGGGGCATAATGGGAAGAGTGAAGGTCGCAATGAAGGAGAGGGTGCCAGTGACCATTGACAGAAGTGAAGGTCACAGATGATAGTGAGGAAGAAGGTCGCGAGATGAGAGCAATGAAGATGGTTTGGTTGTTTTATTTTTTAGGGGCATTATTGGTATTTTACCTCTCCTTCCCACTTAATCAACCTCCTTTTCTTCCTACCAAACATTTTATTTTCCCTCAACTAACTTCCTTTCCCTAGTGTACCAAACGGCTCACATTTTTAAAGTTTTCTCCTAATCTTCCATTCCTTTCCTTTCCATTCCTTTCCTTCCCCAAATCTTCTTTGTAACAAACGGGGCCTAAGAGATATTCTAGCCACTACCGACCTTTTTACCCCGGGTGGATTTGTTATTCCAATTATATCCCTTTATTTTAAAAAAAACGCTGATTCAGCATTTCGGGGAAGAATTTTCGCTAACTTTGAAAATTCATAATTAATTCTAGAAAAATTGAAACGAGGATCCGTAAAATTCCCCAGAATATTTACGATGTCTATTGTTTAGGAAAAATACTAAGGTTTACCCAGAGTTCAAGAAAAATTCTCAGTTTTCACGTGTTCATACCTTGCCCAGAAAACTTCCAGAATTCTAGCCTATTTTCAAGAATTTTTTATCTCTTTGCACAAAACTCAAAATGATACATACTAGGTATATTTTGAATTCTCTATATGTCTACTTTAACCATGGAAAATTTCAGAATTTTATAACTTTATCTTCAACATAGGATTATGGCCTTTTTGCTACTGACTCCGGGACACTTTTAACCGAAAAATTTCGCCAGAACTTCGTTACTTTGATGTTTAACTTCCAAAAATTTTGCTTTATCACCTCTTCCATCATTTTTTCGAAATGAAGCCATTTTTAACCATAAAAACATGAAAATAAAATTACTCTAGCATATTTAAGATCAAAACATAATCTATCTATGAATTTAAGAACTAAAACTTCAAAAACTTACTTGCTATTGCTCCAACTCCTTCAAGATACTCCTCACTCAGTCTCACTTCTCTCCATATTCAGATTGCTACTTGAATTTTGGTGTGAAGAATGAAGAAGCCTAAGGTCTCTATTTATAGAAAACTCCAATGGCAACTTTGGTAAATATGCAAAGCTCCATAAGCCCTTGGATCTTGACTTAAGAAAGAAGCTAAGATCTCTACCTCTCCTCCCTCTCCCAACCGTGACCCCCCTCTCTCTTTCCCTCTTATCCTCTTTCAACCTTATAAATTCTCTTCTTCTCTTTCATTGTTGGCTTAATAGATACCATGTGTGTGTTTAGAAAAGTATCTAGATTTTTCAATCTCTTCTTCTTCAAGTTTTCTTTCCTCTTTCTCTTTCCCATGTGCAAGAAGACTTTTGGGGTTGATTTTTATGATTCAATTAATGACATTAGTTACTCTAAGTATCATTTGTAACTAGATGCAAAGTGATAGTTGGTTACCAACTAAGCAAGAGTACATTTAGGTGTTAATTATAGGGTTTATCTAAGTCTCTTCATTAGCCCCCTTAATTTCAAAAATCATGGCCTCTTTAGAAGTCTCTAATTACCCTTTATTATCTTAAGATTAAATGTATAAGTTGGGTAAAAATCATGATGATATTTATCCCAAGCTTATTATGTATGTTTGTTCAAGATTAAATCTTCACCATTAACCTATGGTTTAAATCTTTCATTGACCCCATTAATCAACTAGGGATTTAGATCATTCATTTGATTTATCATATATTCTTCCATGCATAAATGAACCCATGTGGTAAATAATTATATCATCACAAATTTTATCCTATGTTAAACTCATTAAGATCCTAGCAATAATATATATACACACAATCATGTGAAAGTTCAATCCACCATTCAACATAATCATGTGATCTAGTTTACACTTGACTGTTTTCAAACACATTAAGATTAGAGTTATCGAGACACTTATAAGGCGTATTTTGTCTGTGAGATCAAATCCACGACTGTGTGGTTAAAAGCCATACGCTCTATCATGTGATCTTTATACTTTTTTACAACACTTATTTTTTATATTATATATGTCATAATATAATTATATTTTTAAAAATTATAGTTTTTTTTTATTTTAATAGTGAGCTAAGATAATTCAAAATTATTTTTGGTATTTAAATTTTATTCTTAATATGTGATATATAATTAAAAAAATATTGTTCATCAATTGTTGGATATATTTTGTGGCGTTACTAAATTTTTTATTAAATTGGATTATGGCCCTCTATTTGTTTAATGATTGGTTAATTTTTCTTTTTGTTATACTATAAGTAGTACGTTATAATGTTTTTATTTTTAGAAAAAAAAAACCAATATAATATCTCATGATTACAGTTATCAATATTATTTGAATATAATAATTCCTAAAAAAGGGAGTCGTCGGTAGGATTTCTCTGATTCTGTCCACCTAGATGCGTTTAAAAGAGGGAGAATGATGGTTATAGTTATAAAATATTTTTGAATATTTAATTACAAAGGTAGAGGGTAAAATAAATATATAAATTAAAATATTAGGGGAAAAATGATAACAGATCCGGGGAGAAATAGAAGGAAAGTTGTTAGATAATATTTCAAAATCTTAAAATGAAAATATGAAAAATCAAAGAAAAGGGAGTTTCTTTTTCAGTTAATCGGATGACAGAATTATATTCAAATAAATGATATGCATGAATTATAATTAAAAAAGAAAAGTAAAGGAAGTTACTTGATCAAGAGCCGCTCGCTCACTGCCCTTATATAGGTTAAGATACTCTCTCTGTCTCATAGTCTCAACTGCGAGCCCGAGAATCAGATTTTTAGTGAGAGTCGTCATTCCTGCTGCTGGTTGTTGCAGCTTCGGATCTTATTGCAGAGATGGTTGACGGTGTGGCTCCTCTTGATTTAAATCAGACTCCGCCATCGGATTCCCCCTTGGCGACCCACGCAGAGATGGTTAACGATGTCGGTGTCGGTGTCGGTGTCGCCTCTTCTGAGAATCAGATTCCGCCACCGGATCCCCACTCCCCCTCGGCCATCGCCATAGAGATGGCTGACGGTGTCGCCTCTATTGATTTAAATGAGATTCGACCACCGGATCACCCCTCGTCCTCCTCCGCCGCCCCCCATCAGCCACTCAGTCCCGAACATTGGACTAGAGAGGAACACGGGTATGTTTCATATTATAATTCTGACCTATGCACGATTCCTATATATATATATATATATATATATATATGATGAATGCTACCTCGTCCGAGCTGTAGTTGTAATTCATCAACTGCGATAGTAATAATTGATATCACACACACATATGATCATCGATCACTTTGATTTGAACAGAATTTTCCTGCTGGGAATGGAGCTATATGGTGTGGGAAACTGGAAGGAAATTTGTGAAAACGGAAGGATGACAAAGACACCTGCTCAGTTGGAAAGGCATGCTCAAGAGTATTTTTATTGTCAGATGGAACGCCATGCTCGAGAGTGTTTTGATTGTCACTTGGAAAGGGAAGAGAAAACAGTAGCAAAAGGGACGAGAAGAGAAAGCATGTGAAAATAAGAGCTCCCTGTTGCCATGTTTCTTATTTTATTTTATATTTATTTGAATAATCGGCCAAGTAAACCACGTTACAGGATTGTTCACGATGGTGAGTCTGATAAGTGGGTCTTATTAGTTTTCTATTATTTTGATTTATTTATTTCTTTTATTTAAATAATAGGGAGTGTGTGAGATAGTTGGAGAAAATTGTGAGAAGTTCTTATTTTAATCAGTTTTGAAATATAGAAAAACATTTACACGTTCCCAAACTATATTCTTCAATTAATTTTATGTATTTATCATTATTCCCTTTTATTTTATTATAAAGCATCCATGATTTGACTTTATAATCTGCAGCATCTTACGCCCTCTTTATAGCTTAAAAGATAAGGATTGTCCTTTTCCTTTTCACTCTATTCTGATGTATGATTCATGACACTCCTTTTCACTCTATTCTGATGTATGTATGAGTTACGCAAGAGGATTCATGACACTCCTTCTCCTCCTATTATCAGAGTAGAGCATTGGAGCAAGTAAAAGAATGAGTATCTGATACAACATTAACTGTGGCGTATCATTTATCGGGCATTATAACGGTACATATCCTAAAAATAGAAATCTTCAGTCGGGTCTCGTGCATGCTGCTTACTCTTATCTTCGGTCCTCGGTTCTTCGGACCCTGAAGCTATGGTAAGAGATAAGGTCCAATACCCATCGGACCCCAGGTAACGGTTAACCTGATGCTTAAATATGATAATATATGTATGACAGATATTTATGACATTACAGTAAAAATCACACAAACAGTAACAATATCTTTTTTTCATCAATAGTCTGCACACTTCAGTGCCACGATGGCCTTCGTGTCCTCAGCGCTAGGATTACTTTACGGTATTATCATGACTATAACCCGTGTAAAGCTAAATGTATATGCAGCGATCTAAGCCCCATAAACTTAGTCACGGTGCATGTCCGAGACGGAGTCCTGTCCATGACTTTATGAAAGCATCTATCACATATAGGCATACAATAAGCATCAGAGTCAGTGTTACAGGTCTCCTGAGTTTTCCCGGATATCCTATCACAGTATTATCGTATTACTACCTTGTAAATGATATCTTAAGAGATATTCTAGCCACTACCGACCTTTTTACCCGGGTGGATTTGTTATTCCAATTATATCCCTTTATTTTCAAAAAAACGCTGATTCAGCATTTCGAAGCAGAATTTTCTCTAATTTTGAAAATTCATAATTAATTCTAGAAAAATAGAAACGAGGATCCGTAAAATTCCCCGGAATACTTAGGATGTCTATTTTTGAGGAAAAATACTAAGGTTTACCCAGAATTCAAGAAAAATTCCCAGTTTTCACGTGTTCATACCTTGCCCAGAAAAATTCTAGAATTCGTAGCCTATTTTCAATAATTTTTTTATCTCTTTGCACAAAACTCAAAATGATACATACTAGGTATATTTGGAAAGCTCTATATGTATACTTTAATCATGGAAAATTTCAGAATTTTATAAATTTATCTTCAATATAGGATTATGACCTTTTTGCTACTGACTCCGGGACACTTTTAACCGAAAAATTTCGCCAAAACTTCGTTATTTTGATGTTTAACTTCCAAAAATTTTTCTTTATCACCTCTTCCATCATTTTTTGAAATGAAACCATTTTTAACCGTAAAAACATGAAAATAAAATTACTCTAGCATATTTAAGATCAAAACATAATCTATCTATGAATTTAAGAACTAAAACTTCAAGAACTTACTTGCTATTGCTCCAACTCCTTCAAGATACTCCTCACTCACTCTCACTTCTCTCCATATTCAGATTGCTACTTGAATTTTGGTGTGAAGAATAAAGAAGCCTAAGGTCTCTATTTATAAATGGCAACTTTGGTAAATATGCAAAGCTCCGTAAGCCCTTGGATCTTGACTTAAGAAAGAAGCTAAGATCTCTACCTCTCCTCCCTCTCCCAACCGTGACCCCCCTCTCTCTTTCCCTCTTATCCTCTTCCAACCTCATAAATTCTCTTCTTCTCTTTCATTGTTGGCTTATAGATACCATGTGTGTTTAGAAAAGTATCTAGATTTTTCAAACTCTTCTTCTTCAAGTTTTCTTTCCTCTTTCTCTTTCCCACGTGCAAGAAGACTTTTGGGGTTGATTTTTATGATCCAATTAATGTCTAACTATCATTTGTAACTAGATGCAAAGTGATAGTTGGTTACCAACTAAGCAAGAGTACATTTAGGTGTTAATTATAGGGTTTATCTAAGTCTCTTCATTAGCCCCCTTAATTTTGAAAATCATGGCCTCTTTAGAAGTCTCTAATTGCCCTTTATTATCTTAAGATTAAATGTATAAGTTGGGTAAAAATCATGATGATATTTATCCCAAGCTTATTATGTATGTTTGTTCAAGATTAAATCTTCACCATTACCTATGGTTTAAATCTTTCATTGACCCCATTAATCAACTAGGGATTTAGATCATTCATTTGATTTATCATATATTCTTCCATGCATAAATGAACCCATGTGGTAAATAATTATATCATCACAAATTTTATCCTATGTTAAACTCATTAAGAGATCCATGTGATTTTATTAATTTCCTTATCCCAAGTACATGATCCTCTTCCAATTTGTTGACTTTAATTACACCATGTGGTTAATTAAAATAATATCTAGATTTTTTTACAACTTTTCTTCTCCTTCAAGACATGTAAAAACCGCACCCCCCCCCCTAGGTCCTTTATTTATGTCTTCCTTTGTCTCCAAATATCCCATGTTCAAGGCCTCCCATTGGTCAATTAATTACTACAAGAATTAAGCTTAATTGTGTGATTAATTATAGCCATTACATTTAACTTTATGAGGTTTAATCTTGGCCTTTCATATATGCAGAAAAATCTTGTTTTACTATTGAAGATCTTTGTTTAATACACATGTGCTCTTACAAAATAATTAAACCATTCTTCTCCCCTTTTTATATATTGAATTTTCGCCTCTTGCTAGGGTTTTTAGGAGATAAAGATTAAATCTTAATTAACATCTCTAAGTGTAGTGTTTTAGATGTCCCTAAGTTTAAGTGTGATTTGTTTCTTTAATGGATTATGAGCATTAATGCTATTTTATGCTAATTTTGAACCCTTATTGGCTCTTGATCCTTAATTAAATTAATACATCCCTAATTGATGTCTCTTAGTATGTCTTTTAATTAATTAAGAGAATTACTACAATTACTTTATTTATTGCAAATTTAATTGTCACTTAATTGTTGGTAATTTCCTTTAATTGATTTAGGTATTTTCATAACATTTTAAATTTTAGGGTATTTTATGATCCCTAAATGAAATTAGAAAATTTGGGTCTTTGTTTTATTTAATTATAGGAGAAAATTCCCTAAATTAAATTAAATAAGCTACTCAATTTTGAGACCACATATTCACCTATTTTTTAATAGGTATTGTCTACCAAAATATAGTGGTTATGCTAAATAGGATTTTTAGGGTATTACGAGAGATCAACAAGACAATTGAGAGATCTTCATCCTCTTTGTTTGTTAGTTAGTTAGGGTGTGAATATGTTTGGGATTTTATAATACATATATGCATACATATTCTGAAACAGTGCTATAGATGAATTAATTCATCTTATTTGTTAAAGCCAAATTATTGTATCTTGAATAGTATTTGTTGGGTGTTTTGCCAAAGGTTTATCTTCTTCCTGTTTTTTTTTTTTTTTTTTTTTTAGTTAGGCGTTTTGTTCATATTATATTGAGAATTACTTGAATCAATTGTAACTAGTTGTGACAAACAGTTTAAGGTTGAATTTAAATGGTGATTTACTATTTTTGGTCAGCAGAGAATCTAAAATTTTATGTAGGAGTTGAAATTCTCTGTCATAGTGATTTTTACAATGTTCACTTTGTTTCCTTCGTATCCAATTTGTTGACTACTGTTTTGTTTCGAATGCTTAATAATGAGTCGGCAATTGGAGCTTATCCAACATACGGATGCACGCAGAAAATATATGATTTGTCAAGAAACGTCGAGAAAAATAGGTGATGCCATGTGGGTAGGGCCTCAAATGACAAATGAAACTAGTATTTTACTGAATATTAAACATATGAAAATATAATAATAAAAAGAAGTAGAGCAAAATAATGAGCTGAGTGTGTGTTCCAAGATAGTAAAGCTGATCAGAAGAAGTTTTAACAATAGAGTATGCAAGTAACATATGATAAGAAAGGGCTGATCAACTCTGGTAGTTATAATTATGTGGCATAGACTGATGATTTAGTCATTGATTTTGCAGTGGAAGACTATTATTATTATAAGGAAATTATGACTCAGATTGATCTCCTTGATTCCATGGCAGTGATTGACTCACAACTTGTGAGTTAGTTAGGTGGATAATAAGGTATTTGCAATTGAACACCCGAAGGAATATGTGAGCCTACTAAATGATTGAGTGGAGGAACACAGAGAACCGTTGAGGCAGCTTGATGAGACTGGTGAAGACTTGAAGGAACTTGAGTTCCCGATTGATTCATCAGTAGCAAGTGATCGAGGTATCAAATGAGCAAGTGGAGAAAGAAGATCTTTCAAATAATCCGGGGGCAAGTCTTCTAAAGTTAAATCATGAATATTTCCTCTTCTCTTCGGTATTCCTGCTTTTCTTTCTCTTTGAGGATTATCAAACTTTTGATTATGGCTTGCAAGCTGAGTGGCATTCTTTGTCACCACCATGTCTTCTGAAATGTCCTTCCTATATCCCTTGCCATATATCTTCTTTCCCACTAAAAAGAGTCTATAGAAATAAAAATAAAAATAATACATATCAGCTCATTTAATATTTGTCATATATCAACTATCAAATTGAAAACCCAAAAAGACGTTATGCTGACAAATCAAAATTTCATGAATTGATGTATAGGACAAACTATAACAATAAATAATATAGGGTTAAGGAGCAATGTTGCCCCGGACCTATACGCCGAGGAGCAATTTTGTCCTGGAAGTTTTTTTGGAGTAATGTTGCCTCTAAAGTCAGATTCAGACACCGGATCACCCCTCGTCCTCTTCCGCCGCCCCCCATCAGCTCATCAACTATAGCCGTCCGACAAGCCCCGAACATTGGAGTAGGGAGGAACACGGGTACGTACGATTTATATTACATTATTTATTCTTATAATCGTCATCATTATTTATTATAATTTTGACCTATATATATATATATATATGATGAATGCTACGTCGTCCTTCACTATAGAGCTGTAGTTGTAATTCATCAACAATAATCACTAATATTACACACACATATGATCATCACTTTGATTTGAACAGAATCTTCCTGCTGGGAGTGGAGCTATATGGTCTGGGAAATTGGGAGGATATTTCTAAATACGGGGTGACGATGAAAAAGACACCTGCTCAGGTGGCAAGCCATGCTCAAAAGTATTATGATTATCAGCGAAAAAAAAAAACAGCAACAAGCTGGACGAGTAGAGAAAGCATGTGAAAATAAGTGCTCACTTTGCCTGCTGATATTTAGGATCCTTTATTTTATTTTACTTTTATTTGAATAATCTGTCAAGTAAACCACGTAAGGATTGTTCACGATGGTGAGTCTGATAAGTGGGTCTTATGTAGCATCTTATAAAAGGGACAGAGGACAAAAGAGAGAGCTCTCTTCAAGCACAACCGGAGAATTTATCCTCTTTGTTTATTAGTTAGTGTGTGAATAGTTATGTTTGGGGTTTTCTAATACATATCCATACATTAGCAAATAATTTTGTACTAAACATATCAACATGTGGAAAATCATCCAAGCAATATATTGAATTCTCTTTAGGCAATGTAAGCCATATTCTTAGTGTTGGGGTTTATAATATGGCCTTTGCAAGTTTATTGTTCATTTTATAGCCATTCCTTTATCCCAATAATTTTAATTCTTTGATTAAATTTTTTTTTTTTTTTTTTTGAAAACTCATTGATTGTAAATATTACATAATTTTTCATAGCACTGTCTCTGATACATCAATATTTTTATTCCTGAAATTTTGGTAAAGAAAGTAACCCTCAAAGTGTTATGCTTTAATAATCTTTATGCCCATATTTCCAAGGGAAGTTGTTGTGTGAATCAATGTGTAAATGCAATTTTCCCCAGTCCTCTTTCAGGATCTTAATACCCTTTTTCTTATCCTCAACATCACAAGCACGATTGCGCATCTCCCTTAAACAGTTCTGATACCTGTCTCCAGAAAGAGAAATCTCCTATACTAACCAGTAAAACCAAATGTCACAAATCAACCAAATAATGAAGAGGGGAAAAAGAAGTAGGGAAAAAATATATACTTAAAACGGTTCCAATTCTATATACCAGAATCTTACACAACTAAAAGTCTCCCCTGTTTTCTCTTATTATTTTAGATGAAATTCAATAGCCTTTTAATTCTCATTAAAATAGACATTGCAGGGCAAGAACAAAATTTGACATAAGAAGTTCTCATTGGCTTAGAATTTTTAGGAGTATGAAAGTAACATCGAAATAGAGAGCATTAGGGGTAAATACCCACCATAATGATAAGAGTATTCTTTACAAGTGCACTACAACTGCCTAAGTATTCTTTAGTAATAATCATTTCTCATCTCCTTAGTTGTATATAGAATTAAATATGATATTTAGACCAAAAAAAGTCCCCTTGGACGGGGAGGAAAATAAATGGGGAACAGATTGATAGTGTTAAATTTGCCAGTGCCACCGAAATGAAGAGAATAAATGATTTACAACTTGCCTTTGTATCACATTGATTGGAACCAAAAGCTACATGCCTAACAACACTTATGCTTAATTGCCCATCATGAATTATTACTAAGTTAATAGATTAGTCAAAATCCGCTTGAACAAAAAAAAAAAAAAAAAAAAAAAAAAATCTATTTGGACTATGACATTGGCACCAAACCAAGAGGATGTTTATGATTTAAGTTACCCTCTCAGTACAGGAGGAGGAATAGTGAAAGTATATTACAATAAGCAGCCAGATCCAGTTTGATCCCTGGAAAACATGCGCTTAAATATGATTCTGATATGCTGCTCTATGCAACCTAAAATTAGCTTTATGAGCCTCCAAAAGGCGGGAAGTTACTCGCTCCCTCCGATCAAGTAGATAAAAATCTCATTCATAGCATTGAATCTTCTATTCCGTTTAAACTAATGGAAACGAATAAAAGAAGAGAGCGCACCAAAAGCAAATCAAGATAAATCCAATTTTACCTTGCGATTGAGCCACATACGATCTTGCTTGAAGCTGGGACTGACAGCAACTGTAGTGGTAGTGCAGAGATGATTGGGATCAAGCGTAACACTGATACTGTCATTGATAGGCAAGATTATAGTTTCGTCTCTCTTCCCCCAATACTTGATGACGGCAATGTTGGTTGGAGTCTGAGCAGTGACCATCACCACCCAATTCTGCGACTCACCCGTCATTCCCATCTCCACACAAAAATCCAGTCAAAAATTCAAGCAATAATAAGAAATGCACTCAAACTTTGAAATGAAGAAGAAAATGATGGGAATAACTTGTGAGGGATCTGAATCAGATTGGTGATAGGAATTGAAGGGAGCGAAGTTGGAGGTGCTTTATATAGCATAAATTACACAGAGAGCTTCACTGCTGCTGGTCACACTCCGCCTCGTCGTTGACGCTGTTATGAGCCTCCATCACGAACCTTTTTGGCATGCATTCAGATTATTATTAATATTATCACTATAATCCCAAATAACTCAAAATATTATAGGGAGAATAATAGAAAAATACCATTTAAATTTTAAAATTCTGTTAAATTGTTCATGTGGCCCCTCTCCATCGGCTGACCTTTTTCCTTCTCTTATAAATTGTTCTTATTTGTTTTCAATATGATTAGGTTATTTTGCTAATATCATCTTGATTATTCGTATAAAAAAACAATTTTCACATGTCCATATCATTAAAAATGGGGCTGAAAGACTGACGTTACCAAATCAGCTGATAACAGGCCCATTTAGATTAGTAGTAGCAGAAGTGATTTTATTTTATTTTGTTAATTTGACTTTTACAATGGAATAAAAATCATATTGGAAATATGAGTTATATTTGAATTAATGATGCAGAAGTGACTTTTTTTGCCAACATGAAACTTGTTAGATTATTATTTGAAAAGTAAGTTTGCATAGAAAATGATGGTAAAAGAACATGAGTTTTTATTAAATGTATATAATTTAATAATTGATATATTATTGAGAAAAATTTGTAAATACTAAGTAACACTTAATTAGATTTTTTTTATAGATAAAATTTTATATAAATTACAAATAATAATAATCTTAATTTTTTTTAAACTAAATAATATTATATTACTAAAATTAGAATTGCTTTTTTTCCAACATTTTTTTGCCAGCAAATATTTTTTAGCAACCTAAAGTTTAACCAGATATGTTTTGGTAAAAACAAAAAATAGATATCCCTTATATTTCTTCACTAAGTCAAAATAAGATAAAGGGTGGGGAAATAGACAAATGGTAGGGACATAATGGAATGACACGATAGTGGATGAGTGATGATGTAGATCTCATGGCAATTTTCCACCCCACCTTGATCCACTCATCCACTCACTGTGAAAAGTAGGTTTAATGAGATTTCTTTTTTTTTTTAAAAAAAAATTGTTTTTTGGCTAAAAGCCCAGTTGGAAAAAAGCCAACCCAAACACCCTTCAGACTGTGCTTTTAGTCAAATCGAGTTTTTCTCCCTCATACTCTCATACTATGCTTTTTCCACATCCCACTGCCTTCACAAATAGGCTATAACGTTGACATGGAATAGTTTCATGAATAATAAGAAAGCGATCACTTACAAAAAAGTGACACTTTATTAAATAAGAACTATAACTATTATATTTATATAATTGAGAATTACTAGCGACAATTCGTTGGATGAGAAGTTGAAGATGAGAAGAACATTAATGAGAGTAAGAGGAAAACAGCAAAGTTAGATATAAGAGGGGCAGTTTAATTCTTGTTCCTTCAGCTTTCATTTATTCACGCTATTGCAACCCAAGGCTGAGACCCGAAGCGAGAGAGAGAGAGAGAGTGAGAAAGAGGGAAAGTTGCAGCTGGTGCTTTGTTTCATAAACCAAAAAACAGAGGTAAGTGTAACTGTGTAAGCTTTTCTTTCCTCTTTGCTTCCATTAATTACCAACGCAAATGTGGGAGTATTAGACTGTTGGAAATAAGTTTTAGTTTGCTGCTAAATGAAACTAATATAGGATCTTTTTTTTTTCATCTGTGTTGCATCGGTTTTACTGCTCACACACACACACACATATATAAATTTGCTGCAATAAGAATAATGAATAAGGGCTGATATGCGTCGGTTTTGATGTATATATCTATAGGGAATATCATATATCCTGTGACTGGATATAGCCTTCTGTCCAGTGAGCTTATACTACGTCGTTTTCAGCTCCTCAATTTTTAAACTCGTGCTCTGCTCTGTTCAAAACTTTGTTCCACAAAAACAGCTCGTCCAGCATCTTCTTGCGAACGTGAGGGAGGGAGCCAAGAACGAGAATCATAGTTCTAAGTCCTCATCCTCATACTAATCCAAAACGAAGCAGAGAGCGAGAAGCACCGTGAGATAAAGCCAATGCCAATCTGAAACGCAACATGATTCCCAACTTGAGTTTCTGAGTTTGAAGCCTCTGGGATCGAGTTTCAATACAGCATGCATACTCTGTGTTTGAATCTCAAAATAGGGAAAGCTTGGCACGCAGTTCTCTTGCCTTGGTAGCGAAGAAATTAAACGATGTTTTGTGACTCTTCCCTCTCACGTCAGATATTTACCCACCCACACCTTTCATTTTATTCATTTCAGTTCTGAGTAAAACGCTGAGAGAGAGAGGATGAAAGTTTGACAGCGTGAGAGAGGGGAGCAAGCCGACACAGAGAACACAAAATGCTGATATTCCGGCCCCACAGAGGAAAGTGTAAAACAGCGCAGTATTTGCTTCACTGGACGAAAGCTTGGATCCTGTCACAGGATAAATCATAAGCCGCCCCCACAACACACACACACATATAGGTATGAGACATAGGAAATGAAGCTTACTGTATAGTTTAGATATATATATATATATATATATATTAAGAATCTTGAGAACCTTCTGATTGAAACACTGCACATTTATATAGAACCAAGAAGTTTTGTTGCATATATATATAAAAAGAAAGGTGAGGCTGCTGTAGTTTGTTGCACACTTGGGAAAATAGAAGAAAAGCTTTGGTATATAAGCCGCTGCAGATAGAAAATGAATAGGGAACTTGCTGTGTTAATACTTATATATATATATATATGCTCAGAAAATTTGCTGTCATATTATAGTTGTGTGTATATATATATATATATATATATATAAAACTTGGGTTAAGGTGCAATTTGGTCAATAAATTATTGGCTTAGGAGCGTCCAATACAATTAACTATTAAGTGGACCAAAAATACTAACTAACTTTTAAAAAGGGCGTCCAGCATAACGCCGTTAGCAAAAAGTTAACGTCCGTTATCTGATGTGCAGATTGGCCAACAAACTTTTACTCTAGAGGCGACACCGTCAACCATCCCTACGGCGACGGCCGAGGGGGAGGGGAATCCAACAGAATCTGATTTAAATCAACAGAAGCGACACCGTCAACCATCTCTTTGATGGCCGACGAGGGCAAATCCAATGGCGAAGTCTGATTTAAATCAAGAGGAGCGACACTGTCAACCATCTCTGCAATAAGAATCTGAGAACGGAAGCTGCAACAACCACCCTCAGGAATGAGGACGCTCACCAGAGATCTGATTATCTGGCTCAAGACCTGGCTGGCAGTTGAGACTATATATGAGACTGAGAGCGTATCTTGCCTATATAAAAGCATTGCTAGACACGTGTCTCTTTTTATTAGAGTAACTGGGTGAGTAACTCCCTTTCCTTTTCTTTTTTAATTTTTTTAATTATAATTCTTGCATACAATTTATTTGAATACAATTTTCTGTCATCCTCTATTAACCAAAAAAGTCTTTGAGTTTTCACATTTTCACTTCAAAATTTTGAAATATTTTATAACTTTCTTTTTATCTCTCCTAATATTTTGATTTCTTTTTTCAATATTTTAATTTATATCTTTATTTTATCCTCTACCTTTTAATTAAATATTTAAAAATATTTTGTAACTAACCATCATTCTCACTCTTTATATTTGAACTATTTCGTGAATAAGTAATTTTTTTCACTTTCCTTGATTGTTTTCAAATCTTACCTATATATAAAATAGAGCAGGATTTAAAATATTAATTTATAAAAAAGTAACATGTAAGCTCTCTAGTATTTAAGTGTTGACAAATATTGTTTAAGTAACATATAAGTAATTTTTTTCACTTTCCCTAATTGTTTTCAAATCTATCCTCTTTATTTGAGTAACTAATAAAATAACTCCCTTCACTTTTCTTTTTAAATTTTTTTTAATTATAATTCATGCATACAATTTATTTGAATATAATTTTCTGTCAGATTAACCGAAAAAGAAGCTCTCTTTGATTTTTGACACTTTCACCTAAAGATTTTAAAATATTTTGTAACAACTTTTCTTTTATCTTTCTTTATATCTGTTATCTTTTTTTTTTTTTTCAATATTTTAATTTATATCTTTGTTTTATCCTCTACCTTTTTAATTAAATATTTAAAAAATATTTGGTAACTAACCATCATTCTCCCTTTTTATATTTAAACTATTTTGTGAATAAATAATTTTTTTCGCTTCCCCTAATTGTTTTCAATTGTTAAACCCATCCAGGGGGAGAGAATAAAGAAATCCTACCACGACTCCGATTTTTTAAGAAATTATTATATTCAAATAATATTGATAACGGTAATCATGGATATTATATTGGGTTTTTAATATATATATTTTTTTTTATAAAAAAAATATATATATATATATAATCAAAATAAAATGACTTAAGCAGGGGATGAAGGGTGCAAAACAAAATGGGCATTAATTTTTACAAACAATTTGCCGACTAATTAAATAACTAATTACCGGAGAAATGCCCTATATATATATTGAAAACATATATCTCAAAATAAAATGACTTAGCAGAGGATTTAGAAACAAAATGGGTTTTTTTTAACCTTTGCCCCTAATTAAATAAAATTACGAAATGCCCTTATTTGGAAACATTTTTAATTTTCCCTGTTTAATTAACTGATGTAATCGACTAAACGCGGGTCTTATTTTTTTTAATCCCGCGATCGTAATTACATCGATTACATGTCGATGAGTTTTTTAAAACCCCTATTCGCGGCAACCGAACCCTAATACTGTATTAAACTCCCCCAAACCTCTCCCACTAGGATTTTTTCGCCAAAACCTTGTTGAATCCTCCTTAGTCATTTTGTGCTTTCATTTGCGTTTTTGGGTTTTGTGGTTGTGTAATGAATAGAATGTTGAGTGTGATCTATATATCTTGTGCCGGTACGTGAAGTCGTGTGTATGTCAGTTGTGTGTGTTTGTGTTGCATGTGTGTGTAGGGCATATATTTGTAATCGATGGGAATAGGAAACATGATCGTTGCCTCCTAGACTCCCACCTTATGATATATTATAAATATAATATAATATATTATAATAAAGGGTAAAGGATTTCTCCGTCACTGGAGATAGAGTTATCTCAGTGAGCCTAAAACTACGTCGTTTTGAATTAATGAAGGGTGTGTTTGTAACTTTAGGTGAATTAATGAAGGGTGCAAAATTACGGAAACACCCTTCATTAATTCACCTAAAATACAAGCACACCCTTCATTAATTCAAAACGACATAGTTTTAGGTTCACCGGAGATAACTTTATCTCCAGGTTGGAGAAATATTTTTCCCTATAATAAAATAGGGAAAAGTATTTCTCTAATCCGCCACCGGAGATAGAGTTATCTCGATGACCCCAAAACTACGTCGTTTTGAATTAATGAAGGGTGTGTTTGTAATTTCGGGTGAATTAATGAAGGGTGTTTCCGTAATTTTGCACCCTTCATTAATTCACCTAAAATTACAAACACACCCTCATTAATTCAAAACGACGTAGTTTTAGTATTTGGAGATAATTCTATCTCCGGTGACGAGAAATCTTTTACCCAATAAAATATCATATTTTAATTTTATTGTACAAAGAAAGACAAAGAAGTCACGGGAGAAATGAAAATTCTGACCCTCACATTTTATATATATGTATATAAAATTTAAATTCATTTTTCTTATAATATTGAAAAAATCTTAATTTTATACTCACCAGAATCATACAAAATAGTAATAATAAAATTTAAGTTTCCATAGTCTTCTAATCAGATCCTAAAATCTCTCAATCGTACTTCCAACAATATAATATTTAATATATAGCATATGATGTATTATTATATCATATAATATTTATTATTATATTAATGTGTGTATATATTAAAAATTGTGAGAGTTTAAGAATTTTTAATATATAATAACATTGATATAATAATACATCATATGCTATATACAGATAATATTATTATATCAGATTTCTCACAATTCATCCCATATCCTCTCTCTATATATGTAGGGAGAGAGATCTCTCCTGCATTTTTGGGTCTATTTCAAATTGCTTGAAATCAGCAGCAACCTAGCGATCGAGTTAAACCTAGGACTTGGGTTGGATGAAGCCAGAGAGATGCTAGGAGACTACTTTAATTTACTGCTAATTGACAAAAGATCTAACAATTTTTAATATATACACACATTTGATATAATAATAAATATTACATGATATAATAATACATCATATGCTATATATTAAATATTATATGATATTGATGGAAGTACGATTGAGAGATTTTAGGATCTGATTAGAAGACTATAGAAATTTAAATTTTATGATTATTATTTTGTATGATTTTGGTTGTAATTTTATGATTATTATTTTGTATGATTCTGGTTGTAATCCATAGATATTAGGATCTAGAGGTATAAAATTAAGATTTTTTTTAATATTATAAGAAAAATGAATTTAAATTATATATATATATACACACATATATATATATAAAATGTGAGGGCCAGAATTTTTATTTCTCACGTGACTTCTTCGTCTTTCTTTAGTATAATAAAATTAAAATATGATATTTTATTATAATATATTATATATATTTATAATATATCATAAGGTGGGAGTCTAGGATGCAACGATCAGGTTTCCCATTCCCATCGGTTACAAATATTTGCCCTACACACACATTCAACGCATTCAACGCAAACACACACAACTGACATACACACTGGCTTCACGTCTGGCACAAGATATATAGATCACACTCAACATTCTATTCATTACACAAAACCCAAAAACGCAAATGAAAGCACAAAACACTAAGCAGGATTCAGCAAGGTTTTGGCGAAAAAATCCCAGGGGCCGGGGAGAGGTTTGGGGGAGTTTAATACAGTATTAGGGTTCGGTTGCCGCAAATGGGGGTTTTAAAAAACCCATATGTAGCTTAGTGATTACATCGCGGGGAAATTCAAAAAAAAAAAAAATAAGGCCCGCGTTTTAGTCGACTAAACTAAGGTGTAGTCAACTCAACAGGGGCAGATTGAGAATATGTTTCCAAACAAGGGCATTTTGGTAATTAGTTATTTAATTAGGGGCAAATTGGTAAAAAAAGCCAAACAAGATGACTTCTAGCTGTGAAAAGCTACGAAAAAGTTACAAAATAGTCTGTCGTGTATCTTGGCTGCATCTTCTCGGGGAATCGATTTTGGTGCCTATCCTTTAGGATAGGATAGGCACCAAGAGCTTGGCGCATCCGACCGTCTATATGCGATTTGGATCCGGACGGTCAGATTTTATTTTCTTTTGAAAAATTGTTAGTTGAGAGATTATTTTTATTTTAGATTAAATGCCCATTAAAATAATTTTTTTAAAAAAAATAAAAAGTAAAAAAAATAAGATACGGGCGGTTCGGGGGAGACAAGATAGGCAGAGAATCCAATTCCCTGCATCTTCTCACCTGTCTGCTGTGAAAACCGGAAAAAGCACGAGCTCCTCTGTACGCTCTCCTCTATCTCTCCCTTCTCCACACACTATCGCACGCCTCCGTTTCCTCTCACCGGTGTACCTTTGTCTCTTGCGCCAGACCCTTTGATCGCCGCAGCTACAACAACCACCAGTTTGTCGAGCTTGTTACCTTGAGAACGGCTTGCACGCATAGGAGCTTATCTCTACCTGAATTTAAAATAAGTAAACAAGAGTTAAAACACTTTCTTAAGTGATAAAATCATTCAGCATGTCCCCTCTTCTTATTCAAGGGCTGTGGTAACCGATAAATTAGGCTGATTCCTTTTGTAATCTGTTGTTTTTCTGCACCAACGTATAGATATCTTCCATTGTATAGGGAAAAAATAGATAAAACTTTCAACATATGTTTATATTCAGGAGAATGTTGTAGGCATATACCATAGCAACTAGTGAAAATATAGCTGAATTTCAAATTTTCAATCTTATTGCTTCCTGCTGTCCAATGAAACAACCAACTTGATCAATGCTCTTTCTTAAGATCACTTTTTATCCATCAGCAGCATTACAGTAGCCTATGAGGAGATAGCAAAAACCTCTGAAAGAGCTTAAAATTTATGAAGAAACTTCTCAAGGATAGTTTTGCCACTGCTACTATTAAAGTAAGATGATGAAAAGATCATTTAAAGAAAAGTGGAGGAAGAACCAAGAATTTAACCTTTCCTTTGCAAAGTAGAATCACAGATGAGAGTTCATAGGATGGGATAGGATATGGTCACTACCAATTTTATGTCACTACCACCTTATAAAAAATTATAAATATATTGTCATTGTAATATGTGGGGAATTTTGAATTTGAATGTGTGAAAACCTCCTCTGAACTTATTAAACCTTTATAAAAAAATGTGAGCACATTTTAAAAGTAAGAGGAACATTTTTGTCATTTATATTTAATTTTGAAAATGATAAATCAAGTTTTCACATCTGACTAGTATAATGAATATTCAGAACACATTTTTGTCTTTTAACATTTTTAAAATTATTTTTTAGGAGTTTTCCCAATTACAAATAGAACGTTCATTGTCATGATATTGTTTTCTTTTGAATTCATTGCCATGATATTGTTTTCTTTTGAATCCAAGCTCACCGTTATGCTTATGTGTGAGCAATGTTGTAAAAGTCGGACCGGACATTGACTCCGCAAGATCAACATGTCATGGTTCAAACATTCAGATTGGTTAGGCAACTGATGTTATAATTAAATTAAAATAATATTATATAAATATATAATGATTAAAATATAAGTAATCACTAGTCAGTAATCCAATTTATTATTTTTAATAATAAGGCAAAACAATATTAATAATAAAATAAAAACATTACAAAGTACTATTATAGCATAATACAAAGAAAAATTAACCACATCAGACGGGACATACAATTTAATGAAAATGTTGGTCAAGTTACAAAATATATCCAACATGATGAAGTAAATATTTTTAATTATATATCACTTACTAAGAATAAAATTTAAATACCAAAAATACGTTTTGAATTATATTAGTTCACACTATTGAAATTAAACAAAATTAAAAATTGTTAAAATTATAATTATATCATGACATATGTAATATAAAAAATGAGTACTATTAAAAAATTTACATTTCAAAACATGTTGCTGGAGATTAACTTATTTATAATAAAATTATAAGGATGAAAATAAGGGTGTGTTTGGTTTGAGGGGGGTTTCTCTCCCTAGTATAAAAAGTTATATATGATCATGATGTGAAATGTTTGTGGGGAAAATGATGCAAATCATGATCATATCTGACTTTTCATACTAAGAAGGAAGCTCCACAATCCTCCTTCAAACCAAACAAAGCCTAAGTAAAAAAATAAGGCTAAAATATTTTATATTGTTTTTAAATTTTCAAACCCTTTTTTGTTGACTCGTCCGGTTTTTATAAAACTGTTTCGGTTCCCGTCTCAATAGCGGCTTCTTGCACAATAACAAATAAATAATGGCCCAAAGTAGCCTAACTCTTGAAGTGGCCTAAAGGAAAAATCCAGACTGTCCGATTCGGTCCGGCTTTGAAAACCTTGAGTGTCACCCGATTTTCTGCTTTTAAGTTCTTATCCACATTAATTATAACACCAAATATACAAAATTGAAAGTTGGATTTGTAATATACAATATTTTTTGACAAGACAATATAAAACGATAAACCTTTCACATATTATAAGTTATTTAAGATGTGGATTTTGGAATTCTGATCAAGCAAAACAAATTTAAATAATATATTTAAGGGCTCGGAGTATTTTAAAAAAGAAATTGATAATAAATTGAAAAGGTGAAATATAATGTTGTCAAATCCATTAAAAATGGTTAATTTTGACCCTTATATCCATTGTTTGACTTATGTGGCACTCCACCGTATCATCTTCCAGTCATTAATTCGATCACATAATTTCAGGCTGACGGTTTGAAGAATTATGGGTCCACATGTGTTTTTTAAAGGGAAAATCTCATATAAAGCTGCTCAAAGCAGGAAAATTCTAAATTAGGTTGGTAAATTTAATAAATCCCTAATTAAGTTAGTAACCCAATTTAAGATTTCAAAATTTGAGTTAAATGATTTTATTGCCTTTCCTTGTTTTCTCTCTCCTTTTAAAGGTTCTTAATGTTTGTAACTTAGTTTTTTTTTTTTTTTTTTTCAATAAGTATGTATACAACATTAATATCAAAAAAAAAAAAATCATTATCTAATAAAATAAAATATGATTACCTTAAATCAAATAATTTTTGCATCGTTGAAGGATCATTAAGAATAATTCAAGCAAGAAAAAAAAAAAAAAAAAAAAGCATAACCCCTAGATCAATTAAATTATTTTCGGTTGAATGTTAAGAATAATATTTTTTATTTTTGACTAGATTTTTTTCGATGAAAATTAAATTAGACCATGTTAATAAAAAAAATATGACTAGTATGTATATTTCAAATTATACATCAAGTATGTATATTTCGAATCATACATCAAATATTTTCATTAGCGTCATTTTTTTTTTTTTTTAAAAAAAGAGTTCCATCAACTAAAAAACAAACTAGCTATTACAATATTCAGATAAAAATTTAATGAAGTATGATTTTTTTTTTATTGGCAAAAAAAATCTTAAGTCGAGTTTTTCTAAAAATATAATTTCTTATTAGGATACACAAATAAAAATATTTTAATTAATATCGGGTTAATGCTTTTATTTTTATTTTTTGACTTAAATTATTCTTGTTGATTCTTCTCAATTAAAGGAATCCCATTTTATTTTATTATATATTAATGTTAATATATATATATATATATATATATATATATATAGAAAAATTAACTTACTAAGTAATAAAATCCTTTTAAAAGGAAAGAGGATAAAACAGGGTAATTCACCCAAATTTTAAAATCTTAAATTAGGTCAATAACTTGATTAGGGATTTGTTGAGTTCAATTGTAAATGCCTTATTATCAACCTAACTAACTCACAAATTGTGCATCAATCACTGCCATAGAATAAGGGGATCAATCTGAGTCACAATTTCCTTATAATAATATAGTCTTCCACTGCAAAATCAATGACTAAATCATCAGTCTATGCCACATAATTATAAATACCAGAGTTGATCAGCCCTTTCTTATCATATGTTACTTGCATGCTTTATTGTTAAAAGGGTTTATCGTTTGTCATCTCACTTGACATAAGCTTATATCAAGTCACCTCAAAAACTACTGTCTTGGGAGTTAAGGGAATTAATGAAGGTGTTTTTGTATTTTTGTCTTTGTATTTATTATTTAATTTTACCAAAAGATCCTTCATTAATTCCTTAACTCCAAAACTACGTTCGTTTTGAGAGTTCATTAATTCCTCTAACTCTAAAACGACGTAGTTTTGAGGTGACAGACATAAACATGTCAAGTGACATAAACGATAACCCCTTGTTAAAATTTATTTTGATCAGCTTTACTATCTTGGAACACACTCAGCTCATTATTTTGCTCTAGCTACTTCTTTTTATTATTATATTTTCAGATGTTTAATATTCAGTAAAATACTAGTTTCATTTGTCATTTTAAGCCCTACCCACATGGCATCACCTATTTTTCTCCACGTTTCATGACAAATCATATATTTTCCGCCCTCCCTATGTTGGATAAGCTCCAATTGCCAACTCATTATTAAGCATTCAAAACAAAACACTAGTCAACAATTTGGATACGAAGGAAACAAAGTGAACATTGTAAAAATCACTATGACAAAGAATTTCAACTCCTACATAAAATTTTAGACTCTGCTGACCAAAAATATTAAATCACCATTTAAATTCAACCTTAAACTGTCTGTCACAACTAGTTACAATTGATTCAAGTAATTCTCAATATAATATGAACAAAACGCCTAACTAAAGGAAAAAAAAAAAAAAAAAAACAGGAAGAAGCTAAACCTTTGGCAAAACAAACAACAAATACTATTCAAGATACAATAATTTGGCTTTGCGGTCAACATCTTAGCAGGGACTTTACATATAAGATGAATCAATTCAAGTCATCTATATACAAAACATACACACTATTTACAACCTATGTAAAATTTCAACTACCACATAAAATTTTAAACTCTCCGCTGATCAAAAAAAAAAAAAAAAAGAAGCACTGATTCATATTTGGTTTTGGGCGAGAGCCATTTCTCGCTGACGGTAAGCACGATTCATATTTGGTTTTGGGGTACAATAATTTGTCTTTAACAAATAAGATGAATTAATGCATCTATAGCACTGTTTCAGAATATGTATGCATATGTGTATTATAAAATCCCAAACGTAGCTATTCACACACTAACTAACAAACAAAGAGGATGAAGATCTCTTAGTTGTGTTGTTGATGATCTCTGTCTGAAAAGCTCTCTCCTTTGTCCTCTGTCCCAATAGGAGGAGAACGAGTGCCATGAATCCTCTCGTGTAACTCAGAATACATCATAACAGAATGAAAAGGAAAAAGACAATCCTTTTCTTTTAATATATACTTCAAAAGAGGGCGTGAAGATATAAGATGCTGTAGATTATACGAGCCGAATTCTAATGTTTTATAAATTGAATGTGTAAATGTTTTTCTATATTTCAAAATGATTACAATAAGATCTGATTCTACTTGGCAAAATTTTCTCCAACTATCTCACACACACCCTATTATTTAAATAAAAGAAATAAATAAAGAAAAATAAAAGACAATCACAGTGTCACCGAAATCCCAGCGGGAAACTGGGAAAGTAACGGTAGTTATGCAGAGTTGTAACTGTTTTTTTGCGTTAACGTTCAACGGCTATTTTTCTCATTATTCCTCCTCAAGCCACATTTTGTTCTTCCCTTCTAAATTTCATTTCATTCCATAAAAGATTCATTTAATTCCCAGTTTTCTCCCTTAATCCTTTTTTTTTTTTTTTTTTTTTTTTTTTGAGATTGTCTAGAATTCGAAGTTTTCTCACCAAATATCAATTTCCTCTTTCTCTTGGAAATTTTTTGATTCCGTTTCCAACTTTAAATTTGAACTCCCGGAGAAAATTTATATTTAAAGTCGACCAATGTCGAAGGAGTTCAGCGTGCCTTGTGTGGTTTTCCCTTTCGGTGGAAACCCTGGCCTGAAACAACGCCGTCCAATGCCGCAGTTTTCGCCGCGAACCACCAACAACATTTCCTTCATGTCATTCGACGTCGGATCCGCCTCATCGGCGCCGATCCCATCCTCGGAATTCGGATCATCAATCGGCCGCAATGTCGTCAGTTCCAACACCAAATGGATCGACGAACCGCCTCTGTTAGAAGAATTAGGGATCAACACAAGACAGATCTGGAGCAAAACAAGCTCGATCCTAAATCCGGTCCGCATAAACCCTAACCTGCACGACGATGCCGATCTATCAGGACCGTTTTTGCTGTTGATGGCTTTCAGATTGTTCCAATTACTAGTCAGGAATATTCACTTCGGGATAATCTTGGGGTGGTTGACGGTGGCGGCGCTTTTCCTGTACTTTGTTTTCAATATGCTCGCCAGCCGTCACGGAACTCTAGATTTGCACAGTTGTGTGAGTTTGCTTGGTTATTGTATGCTTCCTATGGTGATTCTTTCGGTTCTGTCTTGGTTCATTCCTCAAGCTAGTTTCCCCATTTTCGTGATCGCCGCCTTTTTTATGATCTGGTCTACTCGAGTTTGCACCAAGCTCCTCGTTGAAGTTGGCCAATGGGATGAACACCGTGGCCTCGTTGCTTATGCTTGCTTCCTCATGTACTCCTTATGTTCCCTCCTCATCATATTCTAATTCTATAAACATACATTGTTGAAATATTTTCAAAAAGATATGTGTTTTCTTAAAACTCAAAAAGGGATTTCTCTATGGATTAAGAAATTCATATGAAAGATTGTGGATAGTGATTAAGATTATGATCTCCTTAGTTTTTGAAGATACTTATGAAAAGTTATATGTAAAGATACGTAGCCTCTACTGTTTGGTGGGATACCATGACTTGAATACGAGCCTATTGGTTAAATTGAAACGACTTGTAGTCACTTGATCCAAGCTTTTAGAGGTAATACTGTGTTATTTTAAGGAAATCATAAATACTAGAAGGATCATGTTTATTTTAATAAAAAACGTTATTTTAAATAAATATTGGGCATTGGAGTTATTTTGGCTCATGAAACAATATATATGGTTATAACTTTTTAATTGAAAATAATGTATACTATTTCAAAAACATCACTTCAAATCATCATTTTGTTGTTTATAAAATACCCCAACATACCATCATTCACATTCATGCATAACATCAAAACTCATTATTGCTTTTATCTATAATTCTATATGTAAGGTGCATACTGCATAGAGATACTCTCTCCAATATTCACAATATATAAGTGACTTTTAGAAGAACATCTTAGCTTTGTCTATTATGTAAGCCGACCACTTGAAAAGTAATTAATATGTTTATTTATCAATTTTATCCATAATTAATATTAAAATGTGTTTTTTTTTTTTTTTGTACTTTCTCCTTCCTCCAAAGCATGGTTTTTGAATCGGTAAAGTTGAAAAAAAAAATTCAATTTAAAGCATATTTAATGAGTAAACTTTCAAATAAATTAATTGAAATGCCTTATACTACAGAATTATCGGGGAATAAAAAAATGGACTTGAGAATATGGAATCCATACACGAGTATTTATTGCATCCTTAAAAAGATTGGTCATAAATCCAATTAATTAACCCCTGAATATTGAAATAGGTGTTAAGCCTCAAAAACATATTGCGCACGTGCATGCCTTGGAGACTGGGTGCATAACTTTCTTCTTCACTCTTTTTCTTCGACTCTTACCTTCATAGATCCTTTGTCACACACACACGTACTATTTTGAATCTTAAATGTAAGACCCAGTTGATATTTTTAGAAAAATCAAAGAAGCAAATTAAATTACTTTAATGTATTTATATTTATATTTTTTCTCAAACTAATTTGTTTGATTTATAAATTGATATATAATATAATAATATATAACATATAATATGATTAATAACTTGTTTAGTTTTCTTAATTAAAAAAAAAAACAGTTAATATGGTCTTATATTTAAGAAGGAAGGAAGTATATTTGTAACATTCACTATGAGACTCCAAGAACTAACCAAACTTTATTTTTCATTGTAAACTTCCCTTCAATTCTGAAATAACTCCCCTTTCTTTAATCTCTGCACTTAATAATATTCAAACTGTTTTCTTCATATCTCCTGTTTATATATAGGAAAGCTCGTTCATTATATTCACCAAAGCCACCACCAAAGATGGCTTCTCTCTCTTCCTTCACCATCATCTTCTTCATGTTTATTATTTCGCTTGTTTTGCCCTCCATAGCCAAACTAACTGAAAATGAAATCAAACTGATATGCCTCCAAACCAGAGATCCTCCTTTCTGCTTTCGGACCCTCAAGTCGGATCCTCGTGTGGACATATCCAACATTCAAACCCTAGCAAGAACCATGATCAATAAGGCTCATAATTACGCGAGGAAGACCTACTATGAGATCAGTTCGATCGTCGCGTGAGAGAGAAGTACCAGTTATGCGCTGAGAAGTACAAGGAAGCCATGGTTGAACTTGCTGGTGCAAAGCAAAACTTGGCGTCTGATTATTATAGGAAAGTTAGACTTGAAGCCATTTCGGCGAAGTTGAGAGCGAGAACTTATGAAGAAGCTGTGGAGAAAAGTTGGAAGGGTACTATAATGCCTATCAGAGATAATAACAGAGATTTTAGGAATCTCTGCAACATTGTCTGGTCTATCTCTAATCGCTTGATCATGGGAAATTAGAATTTTGCTAAATCCTGAAAGCTCTTGAGTGCATGTATGAAGATTGTTTTTTTTTTTTTGGCCCTTTTTCCTTTGAGAGGATTTGCAAAAATGCAACTAATAATTAACGGTTTCTTTTTAGGGTTCGGTTTCATTGTTTTCAAGGACATGGAATGCGAAATATAACCGTGGTGTCGTAACATCGACCTTCTCTTATAATTAGAAGGTCGTTGGTTTAAAATGCTTCTTGGGTCAAAGATCGCTAACAAAAGTATTTACAAGTGATGATGAAGACGTCTTGAGGTCTCTAATCAACTTTTAATTAAATCCAAGTAATGTAATATACACAATTCGGATCGTTTGACTTTGAAGAGCCTTTATTTGGAACCATAAGCTAGACTAAATGACATTAAACATGCAATTTATTAGGAAAAATGGGGAATTTGGATTTTAATCTATAAACTAATGTACAATGAAGATAAATGACCTAAACTACAATATTTTTGGTATTTTCTAATAAAAAGGGTAATGAATGGAAGTGAATGAAATAGATGATAATGAGCATCTTGAAAATGGATTAGTGGAGTCAGTGTTCACTTAAAATAAGTAGAGTTCTTTATCACCAACCTCTTCAATTAGCTTAAACAACTAATTAAGCTTAGGTTAATTAAATTGCCAATGGACGTACAACTTCAACTGGAAGAGCCATCACAACGTTAACAACCCTCATTAAGCACCATTGGTTGAGATTAAATAGCTAAACACATTAAAATCACCAATCAGATAAACTATATGTAATTGTTATAATTCACTCAATTCAAAAGTAAAATATTGAATCAACTCAATCCAACATCAATACATATAAGTCAAGAAATATATAATTAACAAGGGAAAAAAACTTCTTATATTGTAGGAGAAGTGATATTCTCATATCACACACACATGAAATGGTGGGACCCACACACACACATATATATATATATATATATATATAACATTTCATGTGTATTAATCTTCTTCTTTTCATGCAACATGAGAAGTTTAAACCCTAATTAACAATACAAAACAAGTGTTTAACTACACAATCTCAATATCCCAATCTCAAAACAACATTACAACTAGAATGTCCCAACTTTAATCACACTCATCAATCATAAAACTCGATCATGTAACTAAAGAAGGCAAAAGGAATATAAAAAACTCCCCTATTAAGCATTGGAACTCAAGCCACTGTATCCATCTTCAAGAGTTGGAGAACTTAACTACTGCTCACAATTAACTCGGCCCCAACAAACTTGATCACATTCAATCTTGAGGCATATATACATGCAAAGCAGATCCAGTATTTTAGGTTTGTGGGTGGGATCTGGGGGTTCAACCCGAAACTTTTTTTTTAAAGGAAAGTTTTAAATGTATTAAAAAACAAAAGAATATAAACAATAAAAGAAAAGAAAACTTCAACTTAACATAGAAAAATAATAATAAGAGTCAACTAACCTTTACATCGAACAATTACAAAAGCATTCTTCGATTCTTCATTCCTTGAAAATATTGCATTATATCTTCATCATCAATCGTATCAAATATATCACGTTATACGAGAATGAACCAAGATGAAGAGTTTCTAAACTGAGCCACTAATATAAACCAAGAACTTCCATATGCTTGGACAGAATTTTTGTAGCAGCCTAAACTAAGTTTTAACAGAACTTTAGCACAACTTAACACATGCAAAGCACTTCAAGTTGTGGCGTTCGAACTTGTGGTCAAATGTGGAAAGTTGCAACCAACCCTCCAATTAGATAAATTGAAATGAAAATCCTTTACATTATATATATATATTTTAAATTTTTTATAAACCGCACTTACCCACATAGACACTAATGTGGGTTCGCTGCTGTATACATGCGTGTTGTTTTGTAGTCTCACACACACACATGATCATGATTACTGATACATGTTGAGATTGCTGCAGGAAAAAAATGGAGAGTCAATGGAGTTTTGAGGACGAGAAGCGGTTTCAAGTCGCTCTATTGTGTTATCTAGAGGAACCCAACCGATAAGAGAATATCGCGCAGTGGCCGCTTCTCCAGGGACATGGTTTTTCAACGATATCAAAATCTCCAAATTGAATTGGGTCTGATTCAGCAACCACAATACCTGGACTCTTCCACCAATAATCAACCACCTAAGCACAATAGGCGCTCGTTATAGACTTTGAAAGAACATGCGTGCGGAAACTAAATATTATATTCTTATAATCATCGTCACATATAAATGTGTGCGCATGTGTGACAATTAAATAGGCTTATGTGATTTTCATTTTAATTTCAACAGAAAAATTGAAAGAAATCTATTATAGAAGTCAAGTCTACTCTACGTGTTTTCATATTATTAAACTCATCTATAATTGAATATGTGCTAAAACTCAAAACAATTTCCATTTCGATGTATGTAATCAAAGAATTATTAAGGAATTTGTCTTTCATTCTTTTTCGAAGTCTGTTATTGATTATTTTCATAATAGAGAAGGATCTTTGAGTAGCTACTGTAGAAATTGGAAGAGTGGGTGTAAGTTTAATCACTTTATCAATAAGAGGGTAAATGATTGATTTTTCAATGCTTGCTAATCACTGACTAATTTTTTTAATTTTCAGTTGATACACACACACACACACCCATGGCTTCAATATGGTGGATCTTGATGAGGAAGATTAGACTCTTATATTATCTTTTACTTATTTAGAATTGATATCTAGTGTATTATTTTAAAAAAGAAATAGAAATTATATCTTTCTAAATTTGAATTTGAATTTTCTTCTTTATAAAGTAAAGTCGTTTACCACCTTAACAAGAGATTGCTGGTAGCATTACTAGCTAATTACTTCATATAAACACTAAGTAGTAGTTGTGAATTTGATGTGGCTTATAATCTTATAATACGCTTGGTTAAAATAGCGATTGGAACCTTCGAAAGAAGCTTTTCAATCGTGATTTATTTTTACCTCAATTTACGTAAATAAACACTTTTGAAATCCTCAAAAGTGATCCAAATAAAATCACGCTGGTTGTCAAATGTCCACATGGAATGATAAAGTTTTTTCTTTTGTTTTTTTTCATGCCAGAAAAGTTTTTTCAAATTTTAGATTTGAAGAATAATAAATTGGAAGAAATTCTGAGCATTTTGATATTCTTTTAAGCCAAAAGTTAAAGTTCCAAACTTCCAACACAAATAGACGTCGTCCGAATTCAAGGATTATATTGGCACCTCCTTTATATGTATAACTCTTCTTCCCGAATAATAATAAATGAACATTAATTAATTTCTTTAAATCAAACTTCATAATTTTTGTATTTTTAAATTGCTGAATATGCACAAAATTATTTTCAAATCATGCACAAAAATATACACATGTGGTAGGAATTTATTGAGTAATTGAACAAAAGTGGTTTAGGTTCGTGAATAATATAAGAACGAATTCTCAAATTTCAAGTTATATTAAAACACCCGTAGTATAAAAGGATTCGTTAATTAGTATTACCTCCGGTCTTAATTATAATATCTAGTTGACTTTTTTTAGAGAGATTAAGGAAGTTAAACAAGTTACTTAATCATTTCATATGTTGTATATCCTTATATTATACTCCCTTGGATCTTAATTATAGGAACACATTTTGGAGTTGGTTTTGGTCCTAATTATAAGAGTAAGTTTTAACTTTTGTCAATTTTTTCCTATAATACCCCTATTTATACTTCTCTCATTCTCTAGAGAACAATATATGAATATAATTATAGTTTAACAAAAATGATTTTGTTAAACTATACTCTAATTAAATAAAGATATTTATCTTACGTTGTTTATGTGACCTACGATCAGAAACATGTTCAGATTCCTCAACAATTGTAGTTAAAGAAAGTAGTTGGCAAAAAAAAAAAAAAAAAAAAAAGTTAATTTCAAAGTATTAGTGTTCCTTAACAGGTTAGCATTATATATATAGATCTCAAGCCATATTATTACTTGCAGTGTTAGGGTTCAGCACTTTCTTCTTCACTTTTAATTGAGAACTTGTGAGTCACAGATTTTCTGAAATATGGCTTTGACTCTAAGCTTTGTGAGAGAAACAAACCAGGTATCAATTTGCCTTGATGTAATTTTTAATTTTAAGTAGGGGTATTATCGGAAAATAATTATAATTAACTAATTTAACTTCTCTCCTTAATTTCTCCAAATTCTGATAAATAGTTCCTATAATAAGGACCGGAGGGAGTACCACTCTGGTCTTATTTATAAGTCTTTTTTAACCAAATCACACATACCAAGGAGAGGTAAGTAGCTCAATGATTATGGGGAGAATTTTCAACTTTACCTTCATTTATGAATGGATACCTTTCAACTTTTTACTCTCTCCTTATTTTCATTGGAACAATATAAGGACAAAATTTTCACAATCTCATTTATTTGGTCAAAATGGACTTATAAATAGGACCAAATTTTTTGGTCAAAAGAGACTTATAAATAGGGGAGTGGTATATCAGTTTATTAGTCAAACCAATTAGTTTGAAAAAAAAAACAAAAAAAAAACTCTACAATAAGTTAATTAGTTTTCTTAATCTCTCTAAAAAAGTCAACTTAATCTTATAATTAGCATCGGGGAAGTAATAATTACGTACCATGATTATGGAAAGCAATTATTAAGCTAAAGCCTTTGCATTCAAAAGGAGCACTGCTAGATAAAAACAATCCTGAAAATAACATGTACATATATGAGTAGTATATTTTGAGTTTAATTAGTTAAATTGAAATATGTAATTATAATTAAACAACAATTATTGATTGAAGATGATTTTCGTCTTACATGTCAATGAATTTATGATCATAGGAGATAGCAAATGAGCTATAGATTGAACCCCAGCAATAAACCCTTGTGCTTTTCCCTGTAATTAATAAATATTATAACATATTTAAGCTTATTCGTATTATCACATATAGTAGTATTTAATAATGCAAGGGTTTTTTTGGGATTTTTTTTAAATTTTCCATTTATATTATTTATTGGTGTTAAGCCGAGGAACCAACCTGATTGGATGAGCTTGATGCTTTTGAAATAATAGCATAAGTCTGCATTTCAAGAAATATAAATAATCATGATATTGATTAAAGCAATTTTTGAATTTTTATTATAGAATTTTTAATTAAAATGTGATAATGCAATTGATGAACATATGGATTTATTTGAAGAACTACAATAGCTGTTTGCGAAAATTATATGCATGTCAGGTTTTAATTATTATATCAACAATCAAACAATAATAAAATAAATTTTTTGACCAAATTTTTTAAAAATAGATATAAAAAAAAAGATGCAACTTTTATAAACTCAACCTATCACAATGTTTACATATTATTATTATTGTTATTATTTCTGCTCATTAATAAAGCTCATAAGGAAATTGAATTTATAAAAAATATTTATATAAAATAAAAAATAAGTGATAGAAGAGTACTCACAAATGGTTTCACAAGGACAAAGAAGACACTAAGAGAGGCACTTAAGCATGCTACCTGCATTAATTTCAGAGTATTAGGGATTTGTATCAGAGTCCGAGATAGTGTGTAGGTATTAGGGATGTGTATTAGAGTCTGAGATAGTGTGTGGGTATCAGAGTTCGAGCTAGTGTGTCGGTATCAGGGATGGGGTATCAGAGTCCGAGATAGTGTGTCGGTATTAGGGATAACTAAACAATGAAAACCAAATTTAATCCACTTATAAGTTCATAGCTACTCTAGGTTGCAAAGAAAATTAGCCACACATGGCTCAAATAAAATCCATGAAGAAGAAACTCAAAATCAGAAAATAAAAGAAAGAATAAAGGAAAGATAGGAGAAATCAAGACTGCTCCCAACCTCTCCCAGCTATCCAGGTCTCTATCTACACTGCTTCTTGAATTTCTTATGTTAGAGTCTGAGATAGTGTGTGGGTATCAGAGTTAGAGCTAGTGTGTCGGTATCAGGGATGGTGTATCAGAGTCCGAGATAGTGTGTCGGTGTCATGGATAACTAAACAATGAAAACCAAATTTAATCCACTTATAAGTTCATAGCTACTCTAGGTTACAAAGAAAATTAGCCACACATGGCTCTAATAAAATCCATGAGGATGAAACTCAAAATCAGAAAATAAAAGAAAGAATAAAGGAAAGATAAGAGAAATCAAGACTGCTCCCAATCTCTCCCATCTATCCAGGTCTCTATCTACACTGCTTCTTGAATTTCTTGCGTTAGAGTCTGAGATAGTGTGTGGTTATCAGAGTTCGAGCTAGTATGTTGGTATCAGGGATGGGGTATCAGAGTTCGAGATAGTGTGTCAAGATCGGGGATAACTAAACAATGAAAACCAAATTTAATCCACTTATAAGTTCATAGCTACTCTAGGTTGCAAAGAAAATTAGCCACACATGGCTCTAATAAAATCCATGAAGATGAAACTCAAAATCGAGAAAAATAAAAGAAAGAATAAAGGAAAGATAAGAGAAATCAAGATCGCTCCCAATCTCTCCCAGCTATCCAGGTCTCTATCTACACCGCTTCTTGAATTTCTTGCGTTAGAGTCTGAGATAGTGTGTGGGTATAAAGTTCGAGCTAGTGTGTCGGTATCAGGGATGGGGTATCAGAGTCCGAGATAGTGTGTCGGTATCAAGGATAACTAAACAATGAAAACCAAATTTAATCCACTTATAAGTTCATAGCTACTCTAGGTTGTAAAGAAAATTAGCCACATATGGCTCTAATAAAATCCATGAAGATGAAACTCAAAATCAGAAAATAAAAGAAAGAATAAAGGAAAGATAAGAGAAATCAAGACTGCTCCCAATCTCTCCCAGCTATCCAGGTCTCTATCTACATTGCTTCTTGAATTTCTTGCGTCCAATATGTGCGTGTTGCTCCGTGCGTTTCTTTAATTTGAGAAGTATATACAAACGCCATACCTCACAAGTCACAATTTCCTCTATATGTATTGAATTTCACTGTTAAAAACAATGATGCATTTAATTTTTGGGTTGATCTCCATCCTCTGTATCATTCAAGTCACAATTTCCTCCGCCACGTCCTCTCGTATCATTGTTCTCGCCCCTTCGCTCCCATGAATTCTCGGGTGTAGCTCCTGCATCAAAGCGGGACGATAAAGAAAATGGCATCCCTCTTCTTTTAGGCGATCCCGGTAACAATGGCGTGAATATATAGCAAGTTGCAGCTCATCCAAATCAATGTCTGTTAAATTCAACTGAGCCGATGAATGGCTGTTAATTTTGTTCCCTTTTGCTTTCTGGTAACGATGAAAATGGCCTCACATCTGGGTAGGTGTTTTTGTTGTCATATCTGCAGCCCATAAAAACCATAATAATATTGTATAACATTGAAAATACAAATAAATAATAACCGATAATTATAAATCAAAACAAAATATAAGATGATAACATTTTCGTAGGTATCTCAAACAAAAATTTTATTTTTCTCTTACAGCTCAATGAGTAATGAACCAGATATTATCCTAAAGATATCACAAACACAATCATAATAATTATATGTATAATGAAATTTAATAAAATAAACAATTAAATGAGTATTCCACCTACCTCAAAACAAAATCATTGGAGAAAATAAAATAAATATAATATGAACCCCAAAAAATATTTTTAAAAAACATAAAGATCTGATTCAATTTTAGTTAAGCAAATAACCTATTATAATATATTTTCTTAAAGAGAAATTCATTATAAAATCATAAGACAACTAAATAATAATCAAAACTGATTAAAATTAGCCATTATTCATCATCTATATATATAAAGTCATCTATTGTCAAAACTCAAGACTCTCCTAAAATCATAACCCCAAAATTTTCACTAATCAACACAATATTACGTTCATTAGAAGGAGTAAAATACGTAGAATAAAATACTTAGTTGGGGCCAAATTATTGATCAAAATAAAATATTATATGACACATACATATATATAAATACATAAGATAAAGAAAGTTATAACTGCTCGCCATTCTTTATGACAATATCCTCCCATACTTGACCGAAAAGCTCCACCCCCAACAGTAAAAGGTTATTCAAATCAAGGACGAGGCAGTATTAATCTTATATCATATATATATATATATATATATAATCGTGCCTAGACAATGACTTAAGTGTGTTCCTCCCTACCCCAAGTGCTCCGTTCAGCCTGTGCTCTTAGACCACCATATATAATTGACGAGAAGTCCTTCATGGCCGGCAGTGGAAATGACGAGTAGTCGGTGATGGTCGGTAGTGGAAGTGAAGGTGGGGTGGGGTGGAGATGAAGGCGGGGGTGGGGAAATCCGGGGTGATGACGGTCGAGGGGAATCCGGCCGCGTCATTTGGTTTAAATCCAGAGGAGCGGCGACCGCAACAATAGCCGAGGCCGAGGGGAGAGGGAATCCGGTGGATTTTTATTTAAATCGAGAGGGTCAGTCATTTCTCTCCTGCATGTAACAGCAAAGCAGTCAAAAAAAACTTAAAGAACAGAGCAGTCAAGAACTAGTCTCTACTAACAGGATCTAAAACAAGAACCAAATATCCACCACTGTAATTGGTGATCATCGCAGGAAGGGGGGAATCAAACTCAATTTTTAAAGATATATTTTAAAGATATAGTGTGTTGGTATCAGAGTCTGAGATAGTGTGTCGGTATCAGGGATGAGGTATCAGAGTCCGAGATAGTGTGTGGGTATCGAGTCCGAGGTAGTGTGTGGGTATTTGGGATGTGTATCAGAGTCGAAGATAGTGTGTTGGTATTAGAGTGCGAGCTAGTGTGTCGGTATCAAGGATGAGGTATCATAGTCTGATCTAGTGTGTCAGTATCAGGGATGGGGTATGAGAGTCCAAGATAGTGTGTAGGTATCAGGGATGGGGTATCAGAGTCCGAGATAGTGTGTGGGTATCAGAGTCCATGGTAGTGTGTGAGTATTAGGGATGTGTATTTTAAAGATATATTTTTGGGATTTTTTTTAATTTTCCATTTATATTATTTGTTGGTGTTAAGCAAGAGGAACCAACTTGATTGGATGAGCTTGATGCTTTTGAAATAATAGCATAAGTCTGCATTTCAAGAAATATAAATAATCATGATATTGATTAGAGAAATTTTTGAATTTTTATTATAGAATTTTTAATTAAAATGTGATAATGCAATTGATGAACATATGGATTTATTTGAAGAACTGTATAGCTGTTTACAAAAATTATATGCATGTCGGGTTTTAATTATTATATCAACAATCAAACAATAATAAAATAAAGTTTTTGACCAAATTTTTAAGAAATAAATATAAAAAAAAGATGCAATTTTTATAAACTCAACCTATCACAATGTTTACACATTATTATTATTATTATTATTATTATTATTATTATTATTGTTATTATTATTTTTGCCATCATTTGCTCATTAATAAAGGTCATAAGGAAATTGAATTTATATAAAATAAAAAATAAGTGATAGAAGAGTACTCACAAATGGTTTCACAAGGACAAAGAAGACACCAAGAGAGGCACCGAAGCATGCTACCTGCATTAATTGAATGACTTCAATTAGCAGCACTTTAAAACAAAAAACCAAAACTTTATATTAAAAGATTGTAAATAATGTGACTTTTAATTTGAAACTTTAAATAATACAAGAGACCCTATATTTAGCTGTAAAAATAAAACTACAAAAAGACATGGTTTGAAAAAAAAAATTATTACCCAAGGAGCCCATGCCAATCCATAGAGCAAAGTGCCTACACAGATTACAAAAAAAAAAAAAAAAAAGAATCAACTTTAATTAATATATTATTTAAAAAAATTAATTAAACTTAAGATAAAATTGCTAAAATAATATGTTTATTTATACATTGTAATTCAAAGTGAAAGAAAAGTTACATATGCTATGGATGGAAGCAAGGCAAAGCAGGGTATCACTTTCTCTCCAACGAGTGGATTAATCAGAGGAGCCAACACAATCTGTGACCATATGATAAACTTGATACCATACCACATTTTTTTCAAAATTAAAAAAGAATAAAGGAATTAATATTATCCTTTATTTATTATTTAATGCACCTATAAAATAACAAACCCATCGAATTAATTATTTTATTTTATTTTCTTAATATATCTAAATTAATTAAGTAGATCTTAAATTAATTAGTTATTATTTATTTGTATTTTCAAGATTATTTGATAATATTTAGTAAATACTCTCGGTCCTTATTTAAGGAACTAACTAACAATTCTCCCAAGTCAATAAAAACAATTAAAGTCATTAAATTTGTTCTAAAATTTAAGTAATTTTCAATATTATCCCTATTAATTACACTAAACTCTAATATCATATTAATTATTACTCTTTTTTTGCTAAAAAAAGGAGTAATAATTAATTTTTATTAATCTCACTCATTACCTTTTTGATTATGGATATACATGAAAAAAAATATTTAATGTTATTTGGAAATAAGCAAGTGCCTTATAAAAAGGACCAAATAAACTTGTTAGTTGGTGCCTTATAATAAGAACTAAAGAGAGTAGTTCAATATGTTTATTTTTTGGCCCGGGCTAAAAAAAAATTCTGGTTCCGTCACGCATAATACTCCCCTAATTTTTATTATAAGGTACTAACTAAGAATTCTCACAAACAAATAAAAATAGTTAAAGTAATTAAATTTATTCTAAAATTCTAGTAATTTAATATCACACCAACTATTACAACAAACTCAAATATCACATTTATCATTACTCTCTGTCACTATTCTTATTAAATTATTAAATATGAAAATATATGAAAAAAAAAATTTAATTCTCTTTGAAAACAAGCAAGTGTCATATAAAAAAGATAAAAAATATTTATCAGTTGATGTCTTATAATAAAGACTAGAAAGAATACCAAATGAAAATAAAATTAACATAATAATAATTGAATGATTAAATTGTATATTAAAACTTTAATGAAGTGACTTATAAATACCATTAAAAAAACTTCTCTATCTTCCCTATAAATTTATTAAAGCCGACACAGAATTCCAAACCTCACTGCGGTACACAAAAATACTGTTTCTAATTGACCAAAATATAGTAAAATACAAGAACATAGATTTTATGAATCAGAATCATGTCTTCTCCTCTACTTGTCTCTCGTTTGTTTCTTCCTGTCACGTGAATCTCAAGAATGCCTCTTCTCGTGCCTTTACCGTCTCTTGCTTCTTTTTCTCACGACGCCCGCCTCCTCTTTCTTCTGCTATTTTCATCTTCCTCGATCTTCCTCACTGATTGACCTGCCATAGATGATTCTTCCACTTTGGGTGGACTGTCTGTGACTGTGGACATTGAAGAACCAGATTCATTCCGAGGCCAGGATGCTCTGTAGGAATATTGGTGGAAAATCATTCATATACTGTGATAAGGTTGTTTTGAGACAGATATAATTCCCAATGTCACAAGAAATTTTAAGTAGACTAAATCTACAAACGAGAATCAAGTCAACATTCAAAGATTTTTCTTTAACCATATTCCTTCCACGGCCAAATTATGAAAATAGGCACTTAAGTTGGTTAAGCAAATTGTACTGAGAATTTATTATTGTAAATATACAATGAGAACAAAAGAAAACTCTGGAAGAGCTTTAAATTTATATTCCATAATATAGGGGGCAAAGATAAGACTATCAACATATGCTTATATTCAGGAGAATGCCGTAGGTTGGATAATGGCAACTAAATTGGTCGCATCAATAGTGAAAAGATAGCTTGATTACAAATTAGCAATCTTATTGCTTACTGCTGTCCAACGAACAACCAACTTGATCAATGCTCTTTATTAAGATCACTTTTTATCCATCAGCATTACAGAACCCTACGAGGAGATAGCAAAAACCTCAGAAAGAGCTTTAAGTTTATGAATAAACTTCTCTAGAAGAATAATTTCCCCACTACAACCATTAAAGTAAGATGATGAAAAGAGCATTTAGAGAAAAGTGGAGGGAGAACCAAGAGTCCAACCTTTCCAAAGTAGAATCACAGATAATTAGAGTTCATAGGGTGAAGTAGCAGCAGAAAGGAATTCTAGTTTAAGAAATCTCTATTAGTAAGATCCCTCTTTATGCAAGAGTCCCTCAATGGCCAAAACTCTCAATGAGGGAGAATATACACAGTGGAAACAGAAGTTCCAAAATGAGCAGGAAATTAGGGGGGGGGGGTGTCCTTAAAAGTACCATATCCCATCTTATGGCAATAACAGCAATAAATGTATGCCCTTGAAACTAATTTGTACCCAAGAACATGCATATATTGAGATATTGTTCATTCTTCAAGAAAATGTAACTCGAAAGAATAGGCAATTTCACCTTTCTGCCATCTGCCAACAAGGGCCTTGATAATGTGACTCAGATAGTTCTTCTTGTGTTTATCGACCTAACATCATCCCCAATGAACCCTATACAACACAAGAAAAGCATAAAAAATAAACAAGTTGATCCATATTAGAAGGTTCATAATCAAAGACAAATTGTGATAAAGTACCACGTGGTTGTAGTCCATTGGTGACAATTAGGGGAGGAAAATTATGAACAGAATATGGACCCGCCACAGTTGTTACACAATGGGAAACATGGGGAAAGTGGGGAGATAGACATCAATTCCTGTTAAAATCACCAATTTAATTGCTACTTTGGTAGCACTGTGAATACTTATTTTCCAGTTTCTATTTGTTTTACTAATGACATTTAATGCTATATATGATGAATAGAGAATGTATTTGGGAAGCTAAGGTCTTTGTATATGACTTGTACCGTAGAGATCTCCTTGGCTATAAGATCAAAAAGAGTCTTCATTTCCCCTTTCTCCATTATGCGTTAGAAAGATAATGAAAAGAGCATCGCGGGGCAAGAACCAGAGTCCAACCTTTCCTTTCCAAAGTACAATAATAGATAAGAGTCCATTGGGTGAAAATAGCAATAGAACGGAATTTTAGTATACGAAAAATCCCTATTAGTAAGATGATCCCTCCTACTTAAGAGCCTGGTTGGCACTCCCTAAAACCTAATAAAACTTAGATTTTGAAAACAAAACCTAGGTTTTGTCAAAGTTTTGCCAAAAGCTCTGAATTTTCTCCAAAATCATTTTCTACTCAAAATCTAGGTTTTCCAAAATCCAACTTTTTTTCACTTTTCATTTTTTCAAACTCACTCTGCAGAACTGTGGGCCTCACCACAATTAGACAAACCCCAAGATACCCTCCATTATATCCGTTACTCCTCTCTCCCGTAACAAACATTCGTTCCAGAGACACGAAACGAAGAAGATGAGCAAAGACGATAACGTTAAAGCCGTATCTGGCGACCTCAATCATCACTATCCTCCTCCTTCGCCGCCACAACAGCAATACCCGCCACCTCAGTACGGCACTTTCCAAGGCGTCTCCAACTACCTGTCAGTGCCTCAGCCCGCAATCAGCTTCCCTCAGCCGGTCCCACCTCCTTGCGTCGGCGACCCATCAGCTCCTCAGTATTATCCTCATGGCTACCAAGCATCTCCACCGGGTATTTTGCTCTAAGTGCCGTTCTGCCTTTTTGTTTCTGACTGATTTGTTGTCTTTGTGGGTTTAATTGGTGCTTGGTGATCAATATCAATATTACTGACCTTTTAATTCAAAATTTCTTTGATTTAATGCTATAACGAATAATTTGAAATGGTTTTGGATCTATTCGATTCAGGTTGTTGCTACGAAATGATTTGAACTCAGTTGGTTGGGCTTATTTGATTTCGTTTGTTTAATTTTGCAGCTGTTTATCTTTCCTCACTTTAGGTGAAAGTTGAAGCTGATTCTTCATTTCTGTAATGAATGATCTAAATATATTGATATCTTGACGTTGAAGAGTAAATGGTCTTAGACGCTGTTGCTTTAAATTAAAGTTCACCGTGATCAATCTTTCATTAACGATTGTGCTTTGCCATCATGATCTTCAACTCTTTAATTGTTGCTAGAAAGTAATTAATAAACAATCGAACAGCTTTAAGTTTCAGGATTATTAGGCTGATTGATAGTCTACTGGAACGATATATACTTAGTTTACAAATTTTTATGTTGCTCTGAGTCTTGCATATATTTTTTGTTGGCTCAGCATTATATTAGGAGGATTCAGTTGGTATGCAAATGGTGTGTATCCCTAGTCTTTTATCTTTACTTCCCTTTGATAGCAGGCGTTGTGACTTAGAAGTCCCCACAGTCAAGTACTCAAGGGATGATTTGTTTGCTGGTTTTTGGATGGGTTCGTTTGAGCTGACAGGAGTTCCTTGCCTGACAGAAGGCATACACTAATTAGTTGTCGAGTCTCATGTTTAGGAATGATCTCACATGAAGTAGAACCAGAGAAAATGTTTTTCAGACTTAATACTTGATGGCTTGAGATTTTTGGTCCATTATGTATAAATTATTATAGATTTATATATTTGGATCAAATTCCTTCATGATTTTTTGGATCATCCCATGTTATTGGTATGCCAACGGTGCCGATGGATATGATGATGCCACTCTGAATGAAATGATAACAGCTTCCAGTGCTGCTGCATTTCTTGACTAATTTTATGCAACTTAGGACAATAATGTTAGTTGGCTTGGATACGAGTATGGATGATTAATTAGTGGTTGTTGTTTATTTCCATTTAGAGTCACAGATAACATGTAGTTAATTGCATTCCATGTTTGAACAAAAATTTACTGAGGCAAAACTCCAAAGCTTGGTATTATCTGCCTTAAAATTCATATTTTTTAAATTTTCGGACTCTGAATGCACAATTTATGTATATGCTCAGTTATGCATTCCATTTATGTATATGTAGTTAATTGCATTCCATTTTTAATACTTTGATCTAATTTTTATCATGTTACATAATTTACTAATGATAGACATTTATTTTTTCTAACCATTTTATGTAATTTTTGGTATTTATTATTGAATATAATGTTTATAATATTTAAAATACCATTTTATCCTTTAAATTCAATTATACAAAAAGCTAATGTCCTTTTTAATAAATTTGACCATTTAAAAGCTATTTTGATAAAAACATCCAAACACTATCATTTTTTTCCAAATCATTCCCCAAAAGTCATTTTTATCTCGTAAATGAAGAAAATTATTCTTCAAAAGTAACTCCCAAATAGGTTCTAAGTGCTTTTTATAAGTGCTTTTACATTTAAGAGATAAGTGTGTTAGATGAGTTTTGTTTCGGATTTGAGAGAAAAGCTCCTAAACCATAATTTGGAGGTTTCCAAAACTTTCAATTATGCCGTACAGTTTTGTTTGTCATTTTAGGCCATACGCACGTGGTATCACATGCTTTTCTCCACCTTTCGTGACAATTCATATATTTTCTATGTGTAGTTGTCTTTTTTATAAGCTCAAAATGCCACCTTAATTATTACTAAGAATTCAAACATAAAAGTATTCAACAAAATGTATCACCTCATGAAGGAAAAAATCACTTTGACAAAGAATTTCAACTACCACATAAAATTTTAAACCCTCCGCTGATCAAAAATATAAAATTACCATTTAAATTCAACCCTAAATTTTCTGTTACAACTACTTACAATTGATCCAAGTGATCCTCAATATAATCTGAACACAACACCTAGTTTTTTTTTTTTTTAAGGTAAAATAATTTGGCAATTTAACAAATAAGGTGAATCAATTCATCTATAGCCATCTATATACAAAACATGCACGATATTTTACAACCTTTCATGTCATCAACATTTCTTGAATCAATTCATCAATAGCCTTCTATATTTTTTTTTATCAAAGGTATATAGCCATCTATATACAAAACATACACGATGTAACGGCCCGCTTGCTCCTCGTGTTAGTTTGCCAAAGTACAACTGCAGGAGAGCGTCTGTTTGCCGAAGCACGACTGTGGGGTTGCTTGCCAACTTGCCAAAGTACGACTACGGGAGAGCAAGGTTCGACCCTTACTGGGGCAGTTATTGTCCTCTCCTCTAGAGAATTTGTCCCGTGGGAATAAATTCTCAAGAGCATCTCCCCAAGGGCTCGAACCTTGGACCTGAGTATAAGTCCAAAGCCTGAGAGCCACTTAGTATCCATTACACCAACTCTAGAGTTCACTGAAATCAACAGAAGGTAGGGAGCATACACTGCCACAAAAGGTAGGCGTTTCTCGCAAACCCCTTTCCAGCTATAGGGAATGGGTCCCAAATTGGAGGATGTGCACCTTATGTGCTTGTCCCTCTATTAGAGGGATGAGCACATTTTTTTATATAACATATTTATTTAGATTTAAATTATATGTGGCTTTACGGAATTTTTTTACACCCAAGTATCTCAAATTAATTAATTTCAGTCCACGCATTCAGAAATTTTCTCTGTAATACCGGTATCATGAAAATTAATTAATTTGAGATCTGGATCCAAAAAAATTTCAAAAAATATCATATAATTTAAATTTAAATAAATATAATATATAAAAAAAATTTGCTCATTAGAGGGATGAGCATGTAAGAAGCACATAAGATGACAAGCACCTTATGTGCTCCCCAAATTGGAATTGGAAAAGTTGAGGTGTTTGGGCCAAATCCCAGTGTCAAAAACTCCGATGATGATGTCAGAGCCGTGGTCGGATTCTGACCAGAGACCACACTGGTTTTTTAGGCCGATAAATTGAGGGGAACCTTGGGTGCTTTTTCGATTCTGACCAGAGACCACGTTCTTGGGCGCTCTCTATAATGGCATCTGCTGCCTTTGTTCTTGCTGGTGAGTTCAAATTTTCTTTCGTTTATTAATTAAGAAGAGATTTAGAGATGCTGATTAATGCTTAACCCCAAATATGATGGCAGTTTATATGTTGTGCGTTGCTACTACGTACCTCTTCGAGAGCTGCTGCGGACCATTTTGCTTTTGCTATTCACCGCCACTTACAACACCTCTTTTTTGGAAAACAGATGTTGTAAGTTACTTATGAGTATGTTTTTAAACACACGTCTATTTTATAACTTTCAACAACATTCACATCGATGTTCCTCTAAAAAAGACGTTAAAAAATGCTTTTTGTACTTTGTCTGGATGACAGTATGGGTTTAGTAATGAATTTTGTTTAACCAGCTTCTATTTTCCATCTTGATGACGTTCAATCTATATGACCAATGGCCTCATTCTAATTACACTACAAGGCAACAACCACGAGTTCGTCAATTTATTTTTAGAGACTATAAAACAAGTTTCAAGAAATGTATAGTGATGGCCACCTATTTCTCAATTTGATTATATATTGTCCCTTTACTAGTCATATATTATAATTTTATAATATTCATTTTAGATGTCCAATATAGCCTTAGCGATATATTGATTATATTCTAATTCCCAAATATTCATTTTACATGTTCACCTTTGTTTATGGTTAATTGTTTCCCTCAATGTTTGTATTTCCTTTGGATAAATAGAAATTAATGAATTTCTCATATATTTTTTTAGATTGATACTCACTTGTTTTCCACTTATTGGACCATTTAGATATCTATATTTTGATATAGGATTCTCTTTTTGTTTTGTTTTGTTTTTCTTTTTTCCAATTCCGCTTTTCCTCACAAACTCACACCATGGATTGTTTATGGGAATTGCTTATTCTAGTTCCCTAACATTCATTTTACATGATGTTCACTCTAGTATATGGTTAATTTGATTCCCTCAAGGTTTGTATTTCCTTTAGATAAATGGAAATTAATGAATTTATCATTTTTTAGATTGATACTTGTTTTCCACTTATTGGACCATTTAGATATCTATATTTTGTAATAGCTATGTAGGGTCCTCTTTTTTTTTTTTTTCCAATTCCCCTTTTCCTTACAAACTCACGTCCTCTTTTTTTTTTTTTTTTTTTTTTTTTTTTTTTTTTTTTTTTTCCAATTCCCCTTTTCCTTACAAACTCACTCCTTGAATTGTTTATGGGAATTGGTTAACAGTTTTTTTATATGGTAGGTCATGCTTAACTTGGGCTCAGTTGCTTCATTTGAAAATGATTCATAATTCACATGGTTATTATATTATACACATATACGTGTTGTTCTGTTGTTATATATGTATGTGTGTGCATACATACGTACATATATATATATATATATATTCAGGAGAGAAGAATGTTGTAGGCATCCAACCATAGCAACTAGTGAAAATCATTTAAAATTTGCAATCTTATTGCTTACTGTTGTCTAATGAAACAACTAACTTGATCAATACTCTTTCTTAAGATACTTACTTTTTATCCATCGGCATTACAGTAGACTATGAAGAGATAGCAAAAACCTCAGAAGTTTAAAATTATGAAGAAACTTCTCAAGAATAGTTTCCCACTACTACTATTAAAGTAAAATGACCAAAAGAGCATTTAAAGAAAAGTGGAGGAAGAACCAAGAGTTCAACCTTTCCTTTCAAAAGTAGAATCACAGATGAGAGTTCATAGGGTGAAGTAGCAGCAGAAAGGAATGCTAGTTTATGAAATCCCTGTTGGTAATATCCATATAATTAATAAAAAGGGTACAAGCAAAGGTTAGGGTTTCATTTCATTCTCATTCACAAGTTGTGCATCAATCACTACCATGGAATGAGGGGATCAATCTGAGTCTCAATTTCCTTACCTACCACCGAATTACAGTCTGCACAGTAAAATTATTGGAGCTGATCCCTCCTTTATCATTATTATATATTACTTTTGTAACATATTGTTAAGAACTTCTTTTGATCAACTTTCTCATGTTCTGATGCAATTAGCTCATCATTTTGTTACTTCATTTTTATTGTATTTTCATATATTTAATATTTAGTACAGTTTCATACAGTTTTGTTCGTACATTTTTTTCACATCCACCATAAGTAAAGAAAGCATATCCGACAAATAAAATTATCTTTAATCTAGAAACTCAATTGAAACCAAATTTATTATTTTAACAATTTACAACTAAATCCAATTTAACTTTTATAAATACAAATAAACAAATACGTATTTCTTAGACAGAGACACACACATACATAAATAAACATTAATGATACCTGAGAATGTGAATTGTGAGTCATAGGGTTGCGCCCAAATCTCTTTCTCTAAATGTTTTGGAATAATAATGTGAATATTGTTAGTTAGTTATGTTAGAGTCGGTGAGTTATTATAATCTCATATAAAAAGAATAAGAGGCATAATCATGTATTATTGGAAAACTTGATAAAATGGATATAAAGAACTTGAATGTAAGTATAGTAGTTAAATAAATATGGGCAGGTTTTTGCTTTAAAATAAAAATAACTTGGTTTGTAAAGATCATTAAAGCATAAACCTTGGAGGGTTATTTTTTCCCAAAATTTCAGGAATAAAACTATTGATGTATCTGTGGAACGTTCATAAAAAATAATTATGTAATTTTTACAATTAATGAGTTTTTAATTTGCTTTTTTTTTTTAATTAAAGAATTAAAATTGATAAGCTTTCTCCTTCCATAATTTGATCTCGTGTATGACAGTATTTCCTTTATGAATTTAATCATTCTCTAAAGCCTAAAAAAGCTCTATAAGTAGCTAAGTTTGGAGGATGGCTTTATAGCACTGTTTCAAAATATGCATTATAAAATCTCAAACATGACTATTCACACACCAACTAACAAACAAACGGGACGAAGATCTCTCAATTGTCTTGTTGATCTTTGCTTCAAGAGGTAGTCATGAATCCTCTCGGGTAACTTATGCATTAAATTAGGATGAAAGGGAAAAGGACAATCCTTATGTTTTAAGCGATCCTTTAAACAAGGGTGTGAAGATATAAGATGTTGTAGATAATCCAAATCAAAGTCTAGTAAAGTCAAATCAAGGATGCTTTCTTTGTTCTTCCTTTATGTTTCTGTTTGGTTTTGCTGGTAATTTTGAAAATGGATGTTCAACTCACATGTATACCCTTGAAACTAAGCAATCATTTGTAGCCAAGAACATATGCATATATTGAGATATTGATCATTCTTCAAGAAAATGTAACTCGAAAGAATAGTCAATTTCACCATTCTGCCATCTAATAAAAGGGCCTTGACAATGTGACCGAGATAGTTCTTCCTGTGTTTATCAACCTAACATCATCCCAACTGAACTCTGTACATCACAAGAAAAGCATAAAAAATCAACAAGTTGATCCAGATTAGAAGGTTGATAATCAAAGACAAATTGTGATAGAGTAATATGTGGCTGTAGTCCATTGGTGACAAGTAGGGGAGGAAAATTATGAGTAGAATATGGACCCTTCGCAGTTGTCACTCAACGGGAAACATGAGGAAAGTGGGGAGATAGGCATCAATTCCGATTAAAATCACCAATTTGCTACTTTGGTAATATTTGTTTTACAGTTTCTATTTGTTTTATACTAATGTTATTTAATGCTATGATAAATAGAGAATGTATTTGAGAAGCTAAGGTCGCTGCGTATGACTTGTACCATAGAGATCTCCTTGGCTATAAGATCAGGAAGAGTGATTCTTGTCTTGCTCAACCCCTCCAAATAGAGTATTCTGCATCTGATTTGTACCATAGAATATTCTTCTATAAAAATCCTACCTTTATCATTTTGCATTGTCAAGTTTTATAGGTGTTTACATATTCTTGCACTTCTTCCTCTCATCATAAATTATTTTTCTTTCCCTAGATTCTTCCTGAAGCATTGGTTCTTATGATTTTATCAGATTCAAAATGCCAAAAAAAATGGATTTAAATAAACATGGGCAGGTTTATGCTTTGAAGTCGCCTACTTTGTAAAAATCATTAAAGCATAACATTTTGAGGGACACTTTCTTTCCCTAACATTCAGGAATAAAACTACTGAGCTACTGTGACCTCCAACCCTCCTTTCTGATCTCCCCAAATCTCCCATCCTTTTCTTTCTTCCATACATGTTTATGATCTGTCTGATGTTCTTAAAAGTGCCTCTCATACTGTGGTAAGTGCTGGCTTCAGTCCGTTTCCAAAAGGCTCTTGCGTGTTGCATAAAGATAGCGCCGTTGGCACCTGCATGATGCCGTCAGTTGAAAGGTTTTCGTGCTACAGGATGAAGAGGCTCACAATACTGGCTTGCAGTATATCAAAGATCTATTCCGAGAAGTATTTGGTATGAAGAAGAAGACTGTGGAACTAGAATTTTACCAAGGTTATGGCACGAAACATAGTCATCATAAATTTAAAATTTATAAATCCCATTAAAAAAAAAGCTACCCTCAGGGGTCTTATCTTTATCGGGAAATTTAATTACCAAATTGTTTATTTCCGGAAGAAAATGAAGTTATTAACGAACATAAGTTAGATCAGATGCCCCTTATTGAATCTAACACAAATTATAAACAACTAGAAAAAGCTGAAGCAGGCTGCGAAAATATAATTATTGGGGAAAGGATGCCCTATTGATGAATCGCAGAATCAAAAAGAAAAAAACAAATATGACCAAATGAACGATTATTATCTCACCAAAAAATTAAAAATAAATAAACGATTTTTTTTTTTAAAAAAAAAAGACGCGATTTTGTCTATTTTTTGTTGAAATGTTTTGACTAAACGATTTTAACCCCAAAAAAAAAAAAAAAAAAATATGGCAGTCATCCTTGAATTGATGACATCTTTAAAATTTAATACATTATATGATATTACTTATTATTATTATACTTATATAAGTTATACTGATATTACTGAAAGAATCTTAATTCAGCGGAGTGGTGCTAACTTACCCGGTAAAGGCAGAGAGATAGGAAAGATCCCCTCGACCCCGGATTCTCCCCACTCGAAGACACCATCGCAGCCCAACTCCAACACATACGAATAAGTCTCGACGCACAGACTCCTTCAATATTAAATTCTCTGCGACATCTCTTATCCACCGCACACTCACTTCTTCTCGACGCGCTGCTTATTCTTATTCACCTTCCTCTCCTCTCCAGTCGAGCACTTCAGTCCTCACGCTTTTCGCTCCAGTCACTTACGTGCCAGTCCTTGAGTCTCCTTTAAAAGAGTAAGTTGAAGACAAATTTAAAAGATTCTTCCTATTCCCAACTTTTTACTTTTTCTTTATACAAGTAATTATTCTTCTTCGGTATCTATATATACACATTGGAGTAATAACAGGTAACAGTTAAGAACTCAGGATAGAATTCAAGTTTTCCCGCGGAACCAACCGTTACGCTCGAAGAGTGTTCTTTCAGTGCCTCGTACTATACTATATGTTTTGAAATTTTTGTTCTTTAGACTTTGATCTTAGCTATAAGGAACAACTCTATATTTAACGACTAGTTAAACGACAGAGAGTGCGAGGCTTTTAAGCACATTGTCGTAGATTTGATCCCACAGACAAATACATCTTATAAGTGTCTAGATACCTCTAATCTCATTGTATTTTAATACAGTCACCTCTAATCTCAATGTATTTTAAAACAGTCAACTGCGTCACAACTTTGATTCTTTATTCCTTACTTCTACAATAAGTCCGGCAAATCTTAGGGCATTTTATTTAACTTTGAAGGAAAGTATGAGTTTAGTAATGAATTAGAAGAAATTAAATGCATGAAACTTTGTTTGTTTGTTAGTGTGAATAGTTATGCATGTTTGGGATTTTATAATGCATATTCTGAAACAGTACTATAAGGCCATCCTCCAAACTTAGATATGTATAGAGTTTTTTTAGGATTTAGCGAATGATTTTATACTGAACATATCAATAGGTGGAACCTCATCCAAACATTGCATTAAATTCTCTTTTGGCAACGTAAGCCAAAGTGTTGGGGGTTTATAATATGTATGTATGAACATGATTACTTATACATGTTAAAATTGGGCCAGGAAAGAAAAAAAGACGATGAATCGGTGGAGTTTTGAGGAGGAGAAGCGGTTTCAAGTTGCTCGTTGTGTTATCCGGAAGAATACCCCAACCGTGCAAGTCGTCGGCTTCTCCAGGGAGATGGTTTTTCAACGATATCAGAACCTCCAAATTGAATTGGGTCTGGTTCAGCCGTCGCAATACGTGGACTCTTCTGCTAATAATCAGCCACCCAAGCATAATAGGCGCTCCTCATGGACTTTGGAAGAACATACGTGCGTAATCTTAATATTATATTGTTTTTCATTCTTATAATAATCATTGTATGCGCTCGTGCGTTTGATTAGTAAATAGGCTTATGCGATTTTCATTCTCATGTCAACTGATTGTTCCTGCTAGGAGTGCAGAAATATGGCCGGGGACACTGGAGGAATATTTCTAAATACGCAGTGATGACACGAGATGCAACTCAGGTGGCAAGTCATGCTCAAAAGTTTTATATTCGCCAGAAAGAAAGAGAAACAAGAGAGCACGCAAGAGAAAGCATACATGATATCACTTTAGCAAACTCAAACCCAGGACATTTAAACCATCTTCTTTATTCACGTCCTCATTTGGTGCCTCACTCCCGCTCAATAATGCAACAATCTTATCAAGCAGCTTCCCCAGTTCATCATGATATCCAGCTGAATCAGTTATCAACACAGATGGATCAAGAAAGCCCACATATATCTTCATGCGTTCAACTGCAGAATCCACATTACCAACCTAATTCACAAGTTGTGGATCAATCACTTCCTTGGAATGAAGAGGATCTTGAGGAACTAAGAAACTTATTCACTTCCCCATCACCGACTCATCAGTCTAAACAAAATTAATGGAGCTTATCAATCCTTCGTCATTATTATATATTACTTTTGTAAAATATTGTTAAAAACTTCCTTCTATCAACTTTCCCATGTTGGGACGCACTTAACTCATCATTTTGCTTTAATATAAAAAAGACGCAATTTTCTATTTTTTGTCGAAATCTTTAGACTAAACGATTTTAACATCAAGAAAAAAATGGCGGTCATCCTTGAATTGATAACATCTTTAAAATTTAATACATTATAAGATATTTTAAATTAAAAATTCTGATAACGGGGTCCTTTAAAAAATGGGATATGATATTATTACTACCGTATTTTTTACTACCAATATTAGTACCATTTTCCACCGTTAGATCATAATCTTAATAGGAGAGAGAAATTATAAAGGTAGATGAGATTGTGATCTAACGGTGGAAAAATGGTAGTGATCTAACGGTGGAAAAGTGGTAGTCAAGGTTTCGAAAACCGGACCGGTCATTGAACCGGTGGAGATCTTGAGTTAAGGGTCGTGGGTCGACCGGAGTCAGTCGGTCGGGGTCGGTCGTGGCAGGTATTAATTAAAAGTATAATTTAATCAAAATAAGTAAAAATATTCAAATTTTAAAAATAAAAATATTTTATAGTCAAAATATAAAATATAGGAGTATTAAAAAAAAGTGAAGATGGGCAACTATATAAATATTAGAGGATGTTAATATTATATATATTTTTTTAAAAAAAAAAAAAAGTTACCGTAGTGCATAGTGCAGTGAGCCCACGTGATTTACTGAATTCAATTGTCAATTCAATGACTTTCACTTTCAATACTACTCTTCAGATCCCCCTCTCCCTCAGTACATTTCCCTTATATTATTAATATATCAAGTCTCTCTCTCATACTTTTCATTTATATTATTATTTGTTAATCTATCGTGTGGCTACTGCTCGAATCTCTTCTTGAGTTCTTTCTCATTCTGGGCGTCTCTCTTCCTTCTGGTTCTATCTTGGCAGGTGGACAACTTTCAGCCGCCAGATCATTACTCCTCTTTCAGCCTCCACTGCCGACGTCTTCCCCGCTAGTGAATAGCCTCGACATTGAGAGCAAAGAGGTGCCGCGGAGCTAGATCTGAGAATCGGACGAATACCTTCTTCTTTCTCCATCATGCTCCACTCACTCTTTTCCTTCTCCTTCTATGTCTCGCTTTTTTCTCAGGCAACTTTCAGCGAACCGGGTTCAAGCGATTTTTTTTTTTTTTAAAAAAAAAAGAACTCGTGACTCAGTCAACTCGGCCGGGTTAGGCCGAGTTGGCCGAGTTGACCCCGGGTGAACTCGTAACTCGGGGTCATCTCTTAAACCGGACCGGCTTTCCGGCCGGTTGGCCGGTTTCTGGTCTGAACCGGCCGGTCCGGTCCGGGTTCACAAACCATGGTGGTAGTAACATTGATAGTAACAATATCCTATCCACTGACTCAGGTTTCTTTTAAAAATAAGTTGAAGACAAATTTAAAAGATTCTCGCAATTCCCAATTTTTTACTTTTTCTTTATACCAGTAATTATTCTTCTTCCGTATCTATATATACACATCGGAGTAATATCAAGTGTGATCAAGAACTCGGGATAGAATTCAAGTTTTCCCGCGGAAACAACCGTTACCCTCGAAGAGTCTTCCTTCAGCTTGCGCTATTCGTGTGGAAGGAGAGGACTCGATCACATTTAAGTATGTAATCTTCCAGCTTTGTTATAGCTTCTTATTTATGCCTCATCCTATAGTATATGTTTTGAAATTTTGTTCTTTAAACTTTGATCTTACCTATACGCAAAGCAACTCTATATTTAACGACTAGTTAAACAATAGAGTGCGTGGCTTTTTAAGCACATGGTCGTAGATTTGATCCCACAAACAAATACGCTTTATAAGTGTCTAGATACCTCTAATCTCAATCTGTTTTAAAACAATCAAGTGGATCACAACTTTGATTCTTTACTCCCTTCTTCTACAACAAGTCCCACAAATCTTAGGGCATTTTATTTAACTTTGGATGAAAGTATGAGTTAAGTAAAGAATTGAAAGAGATTAAATGCATGAAACTTTTTTTGTTTGTTAGTGTGAATAGTTATGCATGTTTAATTTGGGATTTTATAACGCATATTCTGGAACAGTGCTATAAGGCCATCCTCCAAACTTAGCTATGTACAAAGTCTTTTTTAGGCTTTAGCGAATGATTTTGTACTCAACATATCAATAGGTGGAACCTCATCCAAACATTACATTGAATTCTCTTTTGGCAACGTAAGCCATAGTATTGGGGGTTTATAATATGTATGTATGAACATGATTGCTGATACATGTTAAAATTGGGCCAGGGAAGATGATGAATCAGTGGAGTTTTGAGGAGGAGAAGTAGTTTCAAGCTGCTATTGTGTTATCCGCAAGTCGTCGGCTTCTCCAAGGAGATGGTTTTTCAACGATATCAGAATCTCCAAATTGAATTGGGTCTGGTTCAACCATCACAATACCTGGACTCTTCTACTAATAATCAGCCACCCAAGCATAATAGGCTCTCCTCATGGACTTTGGAAGAACATACGTTCGTAATCTTAATATTATATTGTTTTTTATTCTTATAATAATCACTATATGTACGCACCCGTTTGATTATTAAATAAGCTTATGCGAGTTTCATTTTCATGTCAACAGACTGTTCCTACTAGGAGTGCAGAAATATGGCAGGGGACAATGGAGGAATATTTCTAAATACGCAGTGATGACACGAGATGCAACTCAGGTGGCAAGTCATGCTCAAAAGTTTTATATTCGCCAGAAAGAAAGAGAAACAAGAGAGCACGCAAGAGCAAGCATACATGATATCACTTTAGCAAACTCAAACCCAGGACATTTAAACCATCTTCTTTCTTCACGTCCTCATTTGGTGCCTCACTCCCGCTCAATAATGCAACAATCTTATCAAGCGGCTTCCCAGTTCATCATGATAACCGGTGAATCGAGTTATCAACACGAGATGAATCAAGAAAGCCCACATATATCTTCATGCGTTCAATTGCAGAATCCACATTATCAACCTAATTCACAAGTTGTGGATCAATCACTTCCTTGGAATGAAGAGGATCTTGAGGAACTAGGGCCCGTTTGGATGAGCTTTTTTGAGGGAAAAAAAAAAGCACATTTTTAATGCAAAAAAAAATGTTTTTTTTATTAATTTATGTGTTTAGATGGTATTTTTTTAAACAACAAAAGTCACACAAAAAAGCCAAAGTCTTGCTTTTTTAAAAGCTCCAATTTGCAGCTTAAAAAATAAACACTTAAAAAAAACACTTTTTTAAAAGCCTATCCAAACGGGCCCTAAGAAACTTATTCACTTCCCCATCACCGACTCGTCAGTCTACACAACAAAATTAATGGAGATTTTCAATCCTTTATCATTATTATATATTACTTTTGTAAAATATTGTTAAAAACTTCTTTCTATCAACTTTCCCATGTTGGGACGCACTTAACTCATCATTTTGCTAATTCATTTTTATCGTATTTTTATTTAATTAATATTTAGTACAATTTAATACAGTTTTTTTTTTTTTTTTTTTACGTCCATCACAAGTAAAGAAAGTATATCACGCAAATAAAATTATCTTTAATCTAGCGACTCGATTGAAACCAAATTTATTATCTTAACAATTTACAACTAAATCCAATATAACTTGTGGAAACGCAAATGAAGAAATACGTATTTCTTGGAGAGAGACACACACATATAAGAATAAACATTGATAATACATGAGAACGTGAATTATGAGTCATACCATTAATTCATTATATATAATGAGGTAGGCTAAGCCCAAATCTTTTTCTAAAAAAGTAGTAATTGGCCTAAATATTAGTTTTTTTTTTTCCTGAAGGTTTAAATATTAGTTAGAGATTGGATATTACAAGATTTTATTTTATTAATTTTACTTCTACTTAAAATGAAATAATAATAAGTATTATTACCTGTCACCAACATTATCAACCTATTCATCATGATCTCCAGCTGAATCAGTCATCGACACAGATGCATCAAGTAGGCCCACATATATATTCATGCGTTCAATTGCAGAATCCACATTATCCACCTAGTTCATAAGTTGTGGATCAATCACTACCTTGGAATCAAGGGGATCAATCTGAGAATCCACATTATAAACCTAATTCACAAGTTGTGGATCAATCACTTCCTTGGAATCAAGGGGATCAATCTGTGAATCCACATTATCAACCTAATTCACAAGTTGTGGATCAATCACTACCTTGGAATCAAGGGGATCAATCTAAGAATCCACATTATTATAAGCCTAATTCACAAGTTGTGGATCAATCACTACCTTAGAATCAATGGGATCAATCTAAGAATCCACATTATTATAAGCCTAATTCATAAGTTGTAGATCAATCACTTCCTTGGAATCAAGGGGATCAATCTGAGAATCCACATTATAAACCTAATTCACAAGTTGTGGATCAATCACTTCCTTGGAATCAAGGGGACCAATCTGAGAATCCACATTATCAACCTAATTCACAAGTTATGGATCAATCACTACCTTGGAATCAAGGGGATCAATCTCAGAATCCACATTATTATAAGCCTAATTCATAAGTTGTGGATCAATCACTTCCTTGGAATCAAGGGGATCAATCTGAGAATCCACATTATCAACCTAATTCACAAGTTGTGGATCAATCACTACCTTGGAATCAAGGGGATCAATCTAAGAATCCACATTATTATAAGCCTAATTCATAAGTTGTGGATCAATCACTTCCTTGGAATCAAGGAGATCAATCTGAGAATCCACATTATCAACCTAATTCACAAGTTGTGGATCAATCACTTCCTTGGAATCAAGGGGACCAATCTGAGAATCCACATTATAAACCTAATTCACAAGTTATGGATCAATCACTTCCTGGGAATCAAGGGGATCAATCTAAGAATCCACATTATAAACCTAATTCACAAGTTGTGGATCAATCACTTCCTCGGAATCAAGGGGATCAATATGAGAATCCACATTATCAACATAATTCACAAGTTGTGGATTAATCACTGTCTTAGAATCAAGGGGATCAATCTGAGTCAGAAGACTTATATGAGGAAGTAATGAAACTAATCACTTCCCCATCACTGACTCATCAGTTTGCAAAACAAAATTAATGGAGCTGATCAATCCTTTATTATTAGTATATATTACATTCGTAACATATTGTTAAAAACTTCTTTCCATCAACTTTCCCATGTTGGGACACACTTAGCTCGTCATTTTGCTGCTTCATTTTTATTGTATTTTCATTTATTTAATGTTCGAGACAATTTAATACCGTCCTTTTTTTTTTAATCCATCACACAAATAAAATTATCTTTAATCTAGCAACTCAATTGAAACCAAATTTATTATCTTAACAATTTACAACTAAATCCAATGTAACTTGTGGAAATACAAATGAACAAATACGTATTTCTTAGAGAGAGAGACGCACATATAAGAATAAACATTGATAATACATGAGAACGTGAATTATGAGTCATACCATTAATTCATTATATATAATGAGTGAAGGCTACGCCCAAATCTCTTACTAAAAAGTAGTAATTGGCTTAAATATTAGTTTTTTTTTTTTTTTTTGGTGTGCCTGAAGGCTTGAATATTAGTTAGAGATTGGCTATTACAGATTTTAATTTTATTAATTTTACTTGTACTTAAAATGACGTAATAATAAGTATTATTAGCTGGAACAAACACGAAAAATGCTTTAATCAGACCAAAATATCACAATTTTGCAATAACCATAGGGACCAATCAACTCTGAAATTTCTCTCCGTGATATCTTATGCTTGACAAGAGCTTAATTACATCTGTCGGAGAGAGTAGGAAAGAGAAGTGACATCAAGCGGATTCGTAGTCCACGTGACACAGGCAGACAAACAGTTCAGCTGGACCTCATCGAAGGGTGGAGGCTTTTCAGTGGGGATATATTTTTACCTCAATTTACGTAAATAAATACTTTTGAATATACTAATAGTGATATTAATATTATAATTTTATGATTAATTAAAATAATTAATTGAGTGAGACCTAGGCTCCAATAAGCAAGCAAAACAAAGAGAAATCATATGATCAAAATCCAAACACAAAAAGTCAGAGTGAGCAAATTTAAAACGAAAAAAAAAAAAATATTAAAACACCCGTAGTATAAAAGGATTAGTTAATTAATATTACCTCTGGTCTTAATTATAACACTTAGTTGACTTTTTTTAGAGAGATTACGGAAGTTAAACAAGTTACTTAATCATTTCATATATTGTACATCCTTAGATTATATATTAGTTTATTAATCAAACTATTTAGTTTAAAAAATAAAAATAATTAGTTTCCTTAATTTTTCCAAAAAAATCAACTTAATCTTATAATTAGGATCGGGGAAGTAATAATTACGTACTGCGATTATGGAAGCAATTATTAAGCTAAAGCCTTTGCATTCAAAAGGAGCACTGCTAGATAAAAGCAATCCTGAAAATAACATGTTCATATATGAGTACTACTCGATCCTAATTATAAGAGCTAGTTGGCTTTCTTTAGAGAAGTTAAGGAAGCTAATTAACTTACGTAACCATTTCATATGTTGTATATCCTTAGATTATATATTAGTTTATTAGTTAAACTAATTAGTTTGAAGGAAAAAATAAAAATAAAATACTCTAAAGTAATTTAATTAGCTCTCTTAATCTTTCCAAAAAAGTCAACTAGCTCTTATAATTAGGACCGGAGGGAATAGTATATTTTGAGTTTAATTAGTTAAATTGAAATATGTAATTATAATTAAACAACAATTATTGATTGAAGATGATTTTCGTCTTACATGTCAATGAACTCATGATCATAGGAGATAGCAAATGAGCTATAGATTGAACTCCAAAGCAATAAACCCTGGTGTTTTTCCCCGTAATTAATAAATATTATAACATATTTAAGCTTATTCGTATTATCACATATAGTAGTATTTAATAATGCAAGGATTTTTTTTGGGATTTTTTTTTTTTTTTTTAAATTTTCCGTTTATATTATTTGTTGGCGGTAAGCAAGAGGAACCAACCTGATTGGATGAGCTTGATGCTTTTGAAATAATAGCATAAGTCCGCATTTCAAGAAATATAAATAATCATGATATTGATAAGAGCAATTTTTGAATTTTTATTATAGAATTTTTAATTAAAATGTGATAATGCAATTATGAACATATGGATTTATTTGAAGAACTGTATAGCTGTTTACGAAAATTATATGCATGTCAGGTTTTAATTATTATATCAACAATCAAACAATAATAAAGTAAAGTTTTTGACCAAATTTTTAAAAAATAGATATAAAAAAAAAAAAGATGCAATTTTTATAAACTCAACCTATCACAATGTTTACACGTTAATTTTTTTTTTTTTTCTGCCATCATTTGCTCATTAATAAAGCTCATAAGGAAATTGAATTTATAAAAAAATTTATATAAAATAAAAAACAAGTGATAGAAGAGTACTCACAAATGGTTTCCCAAGGACAAAGAAGACACCAAGAGAGGCATTGAAGCATGCTACCTGCATTAATTGAATGACTTCAATTAGCATGCAGCACTAAAAAAAAAAAAGCAAAACTTCATATTAAAAGATTGTAAATAATGTGACTTTTAATTTGAAACTTTAAATAATACAAGAGACCCTATATTTAGCTGTAAAAATAAAACTACAAAAAGACATGGTTTGAAAAAAAAAAGAAAAGAAATTAGCCAAGGAGCCCATGCCAATCCATAGAGCAGTGTCTACACAGATTTTTTTTTTTTTTAAAAAAAAATCAACTTTAATTAATATATTATTTTTAAAAAAACTTAATTAAACTTCAGATAAAATTGCTAAAATAATATGTTTATTTATACATTGTAATTCAAAGTGCAAGAAAACTTACATATGCTATGGATGGAAGCAAGTCAAAGCAGAGTATCACTTTCTCTCCAACCAATGGATTAATCGGAGGATTCAACACAATCTGACCATATGATAAACTTGATACCATACCACATTTTTTTCAAAATTAAAAAGAATAAAGGAATTAATATTATCCTTTATTTATTATTTAATGCACCTATAAAATAACAAACCCATTGAATTAATTATTTTATTTTATTTTCTTAATATATCTGAATTAATTAAGTAGATCTTGAAACTGAAAGAGTAATATTGTTCTAAAATATAATGAATAGATTATTTGATTAGTCCCATGATGATAGTTTTGATTAAAAATAGATTATTATTTCTTAGTATTTAAAGTAAATATGTTACACACATTATGCACGAGACTTTCAACATTATTATTTATTTATTTTTGTGAAATCTCAAAATTATGCTCAATAAAAAAATAATTATATAGAGATTACTTAAGAAAACTAGATAATAATAAAAATCATATTTAAACAAGAGTTAAGGTGCTTAAATAATCTTCAACTTATTTAAAAAGTGCAATAGTAACCCTAAACAATTTTTTGGAGCAAAAATAACCAAAAACATTATATAAGAGGACAAAGTTCAATATTCTAGAACAGAAACAGGAAGAAGAAGAAAGCTTGAAACGGGTTGTGTAATTTGATGAATTGCGCAATCTGGGATTTAAGGGAAGGTAGCGAAGTTTGATTCTATGGGGTTTGAGAATGGAAAAAGCATGAGTTGAAAGAAGTCTATACAAACGCCATACCTCACAAGTCACAATTTCCTCTATATGTATTGAATTTCACTGTTAAAAAAAATGGTGCATTTAATTTTTGGGTTGATCTCTGTCCTCTGTCTCATTTTTCTCTACCACGTCCTCTGTATCATTTTTCTCTGCCCCATCCTCTGGATCATTGTTCTTTGCCCCTTCGTTCCCATGAATTCTCTAGCGTAGCTCCTGCATCAAAGCAGAACGATAAAGAAAAGGACATCCCTCTTCTTTTAAGCAATCCCGGTAAGTAGTGTGTGGGTATCAGGATGGGATATTAGAGTCCTAGATAGTTCGTTGGTATCAGAGTACGAAGTAGTGTGTTGGTATCAAAGTCTGAAGTAGTGTGTGGGTATCATAGTGCGAGGTAGTGTGTCGGTATCAGAGTCTGAGGTAGTGTGTCGGTATCAGAGTCTGAGGTAGTGTGTCGGTATCAGGGATGTGGTATCAGAGTTTGAGATAGTGTGTTGGTATCAGAGACTGAGGTAGTGTGTTGATATGAGGGATGGGACATTAGAGTCCGACGTAGTGTGTCGGAAAGAGAAAGTTGATCTTGAAACTGAAAGAGTAATATTGTTCTAAAATATAATGAATGGATTATTTGATTAGTCCCATGATGATAGTTTTGATTAAAAATAGATTATTTAACTATTTTTAATATCAATAAGAGGAGAATATGAAGAAATGTTACTTGTATAATACCTGTGAAAAGATTGAACCAATGCCCACCAAGATTTGAATGTCTGAGAACTGATTTTTGTTAAAACCGAAGAGAGTACTGCATCCCAAAATTCAGGCCATGAAATCAATTAATCAATTGAAATCAACATTATTTCTTAGTATTTAGAGTAAATATGTTAATTGCATACATTATGCATGAGACTTTCAACATTATTCTGTTTTTTTTTTGTTTTTTTTTTTTTTTTTTGTGAAATCTCAAAATTGTGCTAAATAAAAAATAGTTATTTAGAGATTAGTTAAGAAAATTAGATAAAAAAAGAAAAAGGAAATCATATTTAAACAAGGGTTAAGGTATTTAAATAACCTTCAACTATATGAAAAGAGTAACAGTAACCATAAACTATTTTTTGAAGCAAAAGTAACTATAAACACTATAAAAGATGGCAAAATTAACTATTACTTTAACATCTGGTAATGTGAGTTTTTTTTATGAAAGTTTAAAGTGCTAGATTAGCCATTAACTTACAAAAGTAACTAGACATTGACTTCTTTAACATCAATTCACAAGTTTTTTGATGCATTTAATTTTCGGGTTGATCTCCGTCCTCTGTATCATTTTTTCTGCCCCGTCCTCTGTATCATTGTTCTCTGCCCCTTCGTTCCTATGAATTCTCTGGCATAGCTCCTGCATCAAAGCAGGATGATAAAGAAAAGGACATCCCTCTTCTTTTAGGCGATCCTAGAAATGATGGCATGAATATATAGCACGCTGCAGCTCGTCCAAGTCAATGTCTGGTAAATTCAACTGAGCATGTGAATGGTTGTTAATTTCCTTCCCTTTTGCTTTTTGGTAATTACGAAAATGGTCGCACATCTGGTTAGGTGTTTTTGTTGTCATCCCAGGCCAGAAAAACCAGAAATATATGATACATATATATATAAATATATAAGATAAGAGAAAGTTAGAACCTGCTTCCGTCATTGCTTCAGCAATAGCCTTCCATACTTTACCGAAAAGCTTCACCCCCAACAGTAAAAGGCTATTCAAATCAAGGACGAGGCAAGTATTAATCATATATCATATATATATATATATATAGAATCGTGCATAAACAATGACTTACGTGTGTTACTCCCTACTCCACGTGCTCCGTTCAGCCTGTGCTCTTGGACTGCCATATATAATTGACGAGAAGTCCTTCATGGCCGGCAATGGAAATGATGAGTAGTCGGTGATGGCCGGTAGTGGAACGAAGGTGGAGATGGAGGGGGTGGGGTGGACATGAAGGCGGGGGTGGGGTAATCCGGGGTGACAAAAGTCAAGGGGAGGGGGAATACGGCGGCGTCATCTGGTTTAAATCCATAGGAGCGCGACCACGATGTCGTCTAGGCGGAGGGGAATCCGGTGGAGTTTTATTTAAATCGAGAGGGTCGCCAATTCTCTCAAAGCAGGTAAAAGCAAAGAAGTCAAGAAAAAAACTTAAAGAACAGAGCAGTCAAGAACTAGTCTTCATTGACAGGTAACCAAACCAAGAACTTAATATCCACCAAACAAATTGATCTAATCAAAATAAAATATTATATGATACACACATATATATATAAATACATAAGAAAAGAGAAAGTTATAACTTGTTCCGCCATTTTTGCGAGATAATGTGTTGGTATCGAGTCCGAGTTATTGTGTCGGTATGAGGGATGGGTATCGAGTCACGGATAGTGCGTTGGTATCAAAGTAAGAAGTAGTGTGTGGGTATCGAGTCCGAGGTAGTGTGTCGGTATTAGAGTCCCTGGTAGTGTGTCAATATCGGGGATGGGGTATCGTGTTTAATATAGTGTGTTGGTATCAGAGTCTGGTCTGAGGTAGTGTGTCGCTATGAGGGATGGGGTATCAGAGTCCGAGATAGTGTGTGGGTATCAGAGTCTGAGTTAGTGTGCTAGTATCAGGGATGAGGTATAAAAGCCCTAGGCTAGTGCTTTGATCTTGGATCGATGGGCCCTGCCTGAATATCTATGGCGGAGATATCCAGGAGAGCGTGGGATCAATGTGCACAAACTAGGCTCTCGCCGAATGTTTCTGTTTGGTTTCGCTAGTAATTTTGAAAATTAATGTTCAACTCACATGTATGCCCTTGAAACTAAGCAATCATTTGTAGCCAAGAACATGCATATATTGAGATATTGATCATTCTTCAAGAAAATGTAACTTGAAAGAATAGTCAATTTCACCATTCTGCCATCTAACAACAGGGCCTTGACAATGTGACCGAGATAGTTCTTCCTGTGTTTATCAACCTAACATTATCCCAACTGAACTTTGTACATCACAAGAAAAGCATAACAAATCAACAGATTGATCCAGATTAGAAGGTTGATAATCAAAGACAAATTGTGATAGAGTAACACGTGGCTGTAGTCCATTGGTGACAAGTAGGGGAGGAAAATTATGAGTAGAATACCTTCGCAGTTGTCACACAGCGGGAAACATGAGGAAAGTGGGGAGATAGGCATCAATTCCGATTAAAATCACCAATTTGCTACTTTGGTAGCATTGTGAATATTTAGTTTACAGTTTCTATTTGTTTTACTAAATGTTATTTAATGATATGATAAATAGAGAAAGTATTTGAGAAGCTAAGGTCTCTGCGTATGACTTGTACCATAGAGATCTCCTTGGCTATAAGATCAGGAAGAGTGATTCTTGTCTTGCTCAACCCCTCCAAATAGAGTATTCTGCATCTGATTTGTACCATAGAATATTCTTCTATAAAAATCCTACCTTTATCATTTTGCATTGTCAAGTTTTATAGGTGTTTACATATTCTTGCACTTCTTCCTCTCATAAATTATTTCTCTTTCCCTAGATTCTTCCTGAAGCATTTGGTTCTTATGATTTTATCGGATTCAAAAAGCCAAAAAAAAAAATGGATTTAAATAAACATGGGCAGTTTTATGCTTTGAAGTCGCCTATTTTGTAAAAATCATTAAAGCATAACATTTTGAGGGACACTTTCTTTCCCTAACATTGAGGAATAAAACTACTGAGCTACCCTTACCTACAACCCTCCTTTCTGATCTCCCCAAATCTCCCATCCTTTTCTTTCTTCCATACATGTTTATGATCTGTCTGATGTTCTTAAAAGTGCCTCTCATACTGTGGTAAGTGCTGGCTTCAGTCCGTTTCCAAAAGTCTCTTGCGTGTTGCATAAAGATAGCGCCGTTGGCACCTGCATGATGCCGTCAGTTGAAAGGTTTTCGTGCTACAGGATGAAGAGGCTCACAATACTGGCTTTGCAATATATCAATCTGTTCCTATAAGTATTTGGTATGAAGAAGCAGACTGTGGAACTAGAATTTTACCAAGGTTATGGCACGAAACATAGTCATCATAAATTTAAAATTTATAAATCTCATAAAAAAGCTACCCTCAGGGTCTTATCTTTATCGGAAAATTTAATTACCAAATTGTTTATTTCCAGAAGAAAAGGAAGTTATTAACGAACACAAGTTAGATACCCCTTATTGAATCTAACACAAATTATAAACAACTCGAAAAAGCTGAAGCAGGCTGCGAAAATATAATTATTGGGGAAAGGATGCCCTATTGATGAATCGCAGAATCAAAAAGAAAAAAACAAATATGACCAAATGAACGATTATTATCTCACCAAAAAATTAAAAATAAATAAACGATTTTTTTTTTTAAAAAAAAAAGACACGATTTTGTCTATTTTTGGTTGAAATGTTTTGACTAAACGATTTTAACCAAAAACAAAAAACAAAAAACAAAAAATAAATATGGCAGTCATCCTTGAATTGATGACATCTTTAAAATTTAATACATTATATGATCTTACTTATTATTATTATACTTATATAAGTTATATTGATATTACTGAAAGAATCTTAATTCAGTGGAGTGGTGCTAACTTACCCGGTAAAGGCAGAGAGATAGGAAAGATCCCCTCGACCCCCGGATTCTCCCCACTCGAAGACACCATCGCAGCCCAACTCCAACACATGAAAATAAGTCTTGATCGACGCACAGACTCTTTCAATATTAAATTCTGTGCGACATCTCTTATCCACCGCACACTCAATTCTTCTCGACGCACTGCTTATTCTTATTCACCTTCCTCTCATTTCCAATCGAGCACTTCAGTCCTCTCGCTTTGCTCCAGTCACTTACGTGCCAGTCTAATGATCGACTCCTTGAGTCTCTTTTAAAAGTAAGTTGAAGACAAATTTAAAAGATTCTCCCAATTCCCAACATTTTACTTTTTCTTTACACAAGTAATTATTCTTCTTCGGTATCTATATATACACATTGGAGTAATAACAGGTAACAGTTAAGAACTCAGGATAGAATTCAAGTTTTCCCGCGGAACCAACCGTTACGCTCGAAGAGTGTTCTTTCAGTGCCTCGTACTATAGTATATGTTTTGAAATTTTTGTTCTTTAGACTTTGATCTTACCTATAAAGAGCAAGTCTATATTTAACGACTAGTTAAACGACAGAGAGTGCGAGGCTTTTAAGCACATGGTCGTAGATTTGATCCCACAGACAAATACACCTTATAAGTGTCTAGATACCTCTAATCTCATTGTATTTTAATACAGTCACCTCTAATCTCAATGTATTTTAGAACAGTCAGCTAGCTGCGTCACAACTTTGATTCTTTATTCCCTTCTTCTACAATAAGTCCAACAAATCTTAGGGCATTTTATTTAACTTTGGAGGAAAGTATGAGTTAAGTAATGAATTAGAAGAAATTAAATGCATGAAACTTTGTTTGTTTGTTAGTGTGAATAATTATGCATGTTTGAGATTTTATAATGCATATTCTGAAACAGTGCTATAAGGCCATCCTCCAAACTTAGCTATGTATAGATTTTTTTTTAGGCTTTAGCGAATGATTTTGTACTCAACATATCAATAGGTGGAACCTCATCCAAACATTGCAGTAAATTCTCTTTTGGCAACGTAAGCCATAGTGTTGGGGGTTTATAATATGTATGTATGAACATGATTACTGATACATGTTAAAATTGGGCCAGGAAAGAAAAAAAGTCGATGAATCAGTGGAGTTTTGAGGAGGAGAAGCGGTTTCAAGCTGCTGTTGTGTTATCCGGAAGAATACCCCAACCGGTGGGAGAATATCGCGCAAGTCGTCGGCTTCTCCGGGGGAGATGGTTTTTCAACGATATCGAATCTCCAAATTGAATTGGGTCTGGTTCAGCCGTCGCAATACGTGGACTCTTCTGCTAATAATCAGCCACCCAAGCATTATAGGCGCTCCTCATGGACTTTGGAAGAACATATGTGCGTAATCTTAATATTATATTGTTTTTCATTCTTATAATAATCATTGTATGCGCTCGTGCGTTTGATTAGTAAATAGGCTTATGCGATTTTCATTCTCATGTCAACAGATTGTTCCTGCTAGGAGTGCAGAAATATGGCCGGGGACATTGGAGGAATATTTCTAAATACGCAGTGATGACACGAGATGCAACTCAGGTGGCAAGTCATGCTCAAAAGTTTTATATTCGCGTAAAGAAAGAGAAACAAGAGAGCACGCAAGAGCAAGCATACATGATATCACTTTAGCAAACTCAAACCCAGGACATTTAAACCATCTTCTTTCTTCACGTCCTCATTTGGTGCCTCACTCTCACTCAATAATGCAACAATCTCATCAAGCAGCTTCACCAGTTCATCATGATATCCAGCTGAATCAATTATCAATACAGATGAATCAAGAAAGCCCACATATATCTTTCATGCGTTCAATTGCAGAATCCACATTACCAACCTAATTCACAAGTTGTGGATCAATCACTTCCTTGGAATGAAGAGGATCTTGAGGAACTAAGGGCCCGTTTGGATAGGCTTTTTTGAGAAAAAAAAAAGCCCTTTTTTAATGCAAAAAAAAATGTTTTTTTTATTAATTTATTTGTTTAGATGGTATTTTTTTAGAACAACAAAAGTCACACAAAAAAAAAAAAGTCAAAGTGCTGCTTTTTTTTAAAGCTCCAAAAAGCACTTTAAAAAAAAAGCACTTTTTTTAAAAGCCTATCCAAATGGACCCTAAGAAACTTATTCACTTCCCCATCACCGACTCATCAGTCTACACAACAAAATTAATGGAGCTTTTCAATCCTTTATCATTATTATATATTACTTTTGTAAAATATTGTTAAAAACTTCTTTCTATCAACTTTCCCATGTTGGGACGCACTTAACTCATCATTTTGCTAATTCATTTTTATCGTATTTTTATTTAATTAATATTTAGTACAATTTAATACAGTTTTTTTTTACGTCCATCACAAGTAAAGAAAGTATATCACGCAAATAAAATTATCTTTAATCTAGCGACTCGATTGAAACCAAATTTATTATCTTAACAATTTACAACTAAATCCAATATAACTTGTGGAAACGCAAATGAAGAAATACGTATTTCTTGGAGAGAGACACACACATATAAGAATAAACATTGATAATACATGAGAATATGAATTATGAGTCATACCATTAATTCTTTATATATAATGAGAGTAGGCTACGCCCAAATCTCTTTCTAAACTTAAATATTAGTTTTTTTGTTTCCTGAAGGCTTAAATATTAGTTAGAGATTGGCCATTAAAGAATTTAATTTTATTAATTTTCCCTCTACTTAAAATGACGTAATAATAAGTATTATTAGCTGGAACCAACACTAAAACTACTTTAATCGGACCAAAATATCACAATTTTGCAATAACCATAGGGACCAATCAACTCTGAAATTTCTCTATAATGCATAAGAAGAATAGTTTCCCCACCACTGCCAATAAAGTAAGTGATGCAGATAGAAAAGGGAGAGGAAAATAATAATGGAAGATCCTATGAGATTTGAAGACAAACAAGGATTTTTATGATTAATAAGATGATTATGGAAAATTTTGTTTTAATATTAATTGGTTGTCATATTTTATCATTAATGTTGTTTGGATTTAATTATAGGATTATAGAACATTCTCTTTTTAATTCCAAGGGTTACAGTTGAGGCAATAAATAGCTCAACACATCTCAGTAGTATGAATTACCGAGCTTCTTTCTCTTCCTATATTTCTCCCCTCCCTCTACTATAGTATGGTTTATCTCCCTCCTTTCTTACTGCCTCCTCCTTCTACTCTTTCTCTTCTCTAATCTCTCTCATGTCCTTTGGCCTCTTCTCTCGTATTCATTTCCCCTTCCTCCATTATGCGTTTGTAAGATAATGAAAAGAGCATCTAAAGAAAAGTGGTGGAAGAACCAGAGTCCAACCTTTCCATTCTAAAGTACAATAATAAATAAGAGTCCATAGGCCGGGTGAAATAGCAACAGAAAGGAATTTCAGTTTACAAAATCCCTATTAGTAAGATGATCCCTCTTACTAAGTGCTTTTTCGATTTACGAGATAAGTATGTTAGATGATTTTGTCTCGGCTTGCGAAAAAGTGTTTCTAAAACCCTGATTTAGGGGTTTCTAAAACATTCAAGTATGTTGTACAGTTTTGTTTATCATTTTAGGCCATACGCACATGGCCTTACATGTTGGGAGGGTCGTCCTTGCCATTACAGAATCCAAATCCAGATTAGTTAGAATGAACCAGCTGGGATACCCCAAAAAAATATATATATCTTTTGCGTGTAGTTGTCTTTTTTTATAAGCTCAAAATGCCACCTTATTACCAAGTGATCCTCAATATAATCTGACACAACACCTAGTTTTTTTTTTTTTTTTTTTTTTTTTTTTTTAAAGGCAGCTAATTGGCACCCATCTAATACTTTTTAAGGTACAATAATTTGGCTTAGCCGTCAACATCCTAGAGACTTTAACAAATAAGATGAATCAATTCATTTATAGCCATCTATATTTTTTGATCAAGGGTATATAGCCATCTATATACAAAACATACACGATATTTTACAACCTTTCTTGGCACCAACATTTCTTGAAATGCTTCTCCAATCTCCCTTGCCATATTTCTCTTGTCCGGTGAGGAATAGCTCGTTTAAGTTAACAAATGGGAACGTACATGATCAAATTAACCGTCATTATAAAATGATAGAGAACTCAAAAAGGGACCAGAAAATGATGGGATTTCATTTCATTTTTATAATTTTTTTTTTCAATTCCCCTTTTCCTCACAAACTCACACAGTGGATTGTTTATAGGAATTTCTTATTCTAGTTCCCTAACATTCATTTTACATGATGTTCACTCTAGTATATGGTTATTGATTCCCTCCAGCTTTGTATTTCCTTTGGATAAATGGAAATTAATGAATTTATTGTTATGAAACTAAGTAAAATAACAAGAGAGATTAAGATGAGGGAGATGAAGAAATGCAAGAGAGAAATGGAGAGCAAGGATGGAGTGATTCTTCTTTTCTATTATTCTCTACCAACCTTTGATACATGCCTACTATATATAGGCAATGAATCTATTACAAGAGTTACAAAAGAATAAATCTACATAATGGTATATTATGAGGTTTTATAAGTTATTTACATTAGTCATAGAAAACTCTCATGTCATTCATGTCATAGGTTACATGGCTTTAGAAACTCCAAAAGACTCTTCTTGAAAAGGTTGTGGACATTCACACCAATATTGGAATATTCATAACACTCCCCCTTGAATGTCCATTATGAATGTGCCTCATTAAAAAATTTAACTAGGAAAAATCCAGTGGGATAAAAACCTAGCCAAAGAAAAGAGTACAACATCCATTAATACATTGTCCAATGCTGCCTCATTAAAAACCTTTCTAAGAAAACCCAGTGGGACAAAAACCTAGATAAGGGAAAAAGAGTACAGCGTGTATCGACTCCCTTTTTTGACAACATCAAGTATTACTCCCCCGATGACTACATTACTTTCAATGTCTTTTGAGCATATCATCCTTTTTGTCATCAAACATTCTATTGTGTACTGCAAGAACTAAATATTTCAAAGCAAAGTCATAATAATACTAACATGATTTCTAGGCATTCTTATAAGATATATCCAGATGCATATCATGAGATATTCATTAAAATGATTATATCATACATGCTCTTATAGTTTTAAGTCTTACAAAACTTCTTAAGTATTGTTCTCGAGAACTTTGAATTAGATGCTTCGGCATCTTGAGTCCTTCGGGACATGTGCTACTAGCACTCTTGGATCCTTTGAAGATTCTTATTCAATCTTCATAATTTAATAAGCAATATGCATATGCTATATAACAATATCTAATAGACGCATAATTTATCATTCATAAATTGCCGATTTATCGTATCCACCACAAAATCATATATTCCAATTTGGACTTCGGTCTTTAACTATTATAATATGATTATATTTGCGTCACTCTCAATTTTACTTATCCTCTTGGCCAATAATCTTTATATAATATCCTCATTTGATCACGTGATATCATCATCAAAATTGTTGTCGACAACTTTATCTTTTCGGTTCTATTTTTCCAATTCGACATAACAATATCAATATTACTCGTGTACGAACCCCTCTTGAGGTTTTGCATTAAGTTATGTCTCAATACTCTTCTGAAGTATTTGCCTCCTTAATATGATCATCTTAATTATTGCTCCAATTTATCAATAACGTTTATATTTGGAACCGAATACTTACTCATGCTTCGGGCATGTTACTTATTAGAGCATTTTTATTTGGAATATGAGATTTAATAAATCTCATTTAGGTCGATAATTCTATCGGCAAATATATCATGAATGCATAACACGATGAACTTTGGTTCATACTTCTTTTATTCGAGGATATATACTTTGCTATAATGCATTTCATGTATTCTCTTGTCCAGCTATTCAATTTCTCCCCCTCATGTTGAGAAAATAATGTCAAATATCAATTGACTAATCATACAGTATAAGTTTCCTTAATCCGTTTGTTTCCTTTAGAAACATCATTTTGTTTCATATAGAGACAAACAAGAAGAAGAAGGTCCTTATACAACATTTACCTCAACTTTCTTTCCATATCCATCTCTATGCATTGTGGTGGATTAATAATCATCGCACATACAAACTTTATAAGATGGAATTTGTCTGGCTCCTAACCTAAAACCAATTATATGGGGAGAATTTTGTTGGCTTATAAGTGCTGCAATATGTAAGATCAAACATACCAACATAAAAATTTTGTTCTCATAAGAATTGATCTAACTATTTATGGAGGCTTTACATGATCAATGATATTCTCATAGACAATTTGTTTTGAGAACAAGCAAAGACATAATTCATAAATAATATGTTGGTTATTCTTGAAGAATCTTGGTTCTTCGATAGATGTCAAAATGTAATCTTATTTGTATTATATGACTTGGATGATCAAACAAGTCATGCCAACAATAAATTTCTTTGGATTAGTAAACTTCGGTTTATTGTGACATATGTCTCAATCAATCATAAACTTTTGATCATAATCTAACATCCATTTTGGGAGATATATTAGGCTTTAGGTGAGAAGTATATAACTTTTCAAAAATTAGCTCATACTTGTATTTGAACTCACACTTGTTTTCTAACAATCTCCCCCTCAAGTATGAGTTATATAAACATACTTTCTATATATATGCATTTCAAAATCACTTTAAAACCCTTTAAAGCTTGAAATAAAAATCTATGTTGATTTGTCAGGAACAAACATATAAGATTACATCACTAGATAATCTCATTACTCTTTAATAATATACTTCAATTTACTTATATATGCAAAACATACACAGTCCACCACATATGAAGATATTCATGATCAAAATAACTCAAAACCTCACAGATTTAGAATCACACATGAAAATTCTCCAGCAGAAAATTGTCATGGCAACAGTTTTATAAGATGGGATCATAATAAATGCAAATAATAATATTTTTTTTTAATAAGAACAAAAACTAAACATCGTATTACCTTTCGGGCTTATTTGTTATTTGTCTTGGCTTCAAAATAAATCTAGAGATATTTCTCTGTAGCTCTTTGCCTCTTTGATATCCCATTGGCAGTATTAGCAAACATTTCATTTCCTATATTTGTAAACTTCTAGTTTACAATTACAATTTCTTGCATTATTATTAGTAAACTTCGGTTTACAATAGCGTGTTTTCTATGATATCCATTTCGTAGATATCTTTGAAACTTAATAAGTTTCTTTTATACTCGGTAGAATAATTAATGCATAATTTTGTTCCTTAAGGTAACAAAATATTAGTTCTTCCAGAGCTTTTAATCAAATTTATACTATTATATATTATCTAAACATTAGCTTCTCTTATAACATTGGGCAAAATATGCTAATTAGTCTCCAGGACTATCAGCTTTTAAACTTATTACGACATAAATCTCGCAAGTTATTGTCTTCTGGACAATATTTTCTAAGGCTATCAAAATCCTTTTATACAATATTTGAAACATAAGTCTTCAGGGCTTTGATATTAATAACAAACAAATATCACTTTCTTGTCCACCATTCATCTCTAGATGTGAACAAGCTCTCATACCTCTTTCGTAGGTATAGAAGACTAAAGACCAAATATCTCATAAAGTTCAAATGAAAATTCTTAAAAAGTTTATGTGCATAGTAAAATAGTATGTAAATAGTAATAATAATATAATATAATATATTATCACATTGCTTCAGGCCAAATTATCGGCTTTACTTCAATTTGTCTTATGGCTTCAGGCCAAATTATCACATTGCTTCAGGTGAATTTGTGTTTCCTCATAGGGTTAAGCCAATTTGTGTCTTCTCATGGCTTCAGGCCAATTTGTTTCATAAGAAATTAAATCAATATGGCTTCTAGCCATTTATCTTCAGGATAAATAAAAATTATATATATATATATATGGCATCGGTCATATAATAATGAATCAAAGAATATGAAAATAAAAACAATAAAAATTAAAGATATTAAAATTAAAACTTTATGGCTTCTAGCCATTTAGTTCTCAAGATGAGAATTTAAATTTATATGGCTTTGGCCACAAAATAAGAACTTAAAGTAATATGACTTTGGTCATATAATTTGAGAATAAGAAAATAGAAGTGTATGGCTTCGCCATAATAATATTAATAACATAAAAGAATTTGTATAGAATCAAATAACATAACATTAAAAGTTAGCAACAATAACATAACAAAAAAAGTAAAATGTTATGTTAGCAACAATAAAAGTAAAATGTTATGTTAGAAACAATAATATAAATGGTATGTTAGTAACATAAAAGTAAAATGCTTAATTTAAATGTTATGTTAGTAACAATAATATAAATGTTATGTTAGTAACAATAATATAAATGTTATGTTAGTAACATAAAAGTAAATGCTTAATTTAAATGTTATGTTAGTAACAATAATATAAATAGTAAAACAATCGTAAATTACTATGTAATTACTTGTGCATGAATAAAATTGATGGATGAATAATGATAAATAGTAAAATTACTATATAAAATAGTAAATAATCTCTAATCTTAACCATGAAACTCGATGTATAAAAACAATCGGTAAAAGAGTATTTTTAATTCCATATAGTGGTTTAGATTATCCCGGATATACAAATAAACATATAATAAAATCATTAGAGAAAGGAGATGAAATTGTTAAAGAAATTATACATTCGTTATTGCAATCGTCGATAACGTGTTATGAAACTAAGTAAAATAACAAGAGATATTAAGATGAGGGAGATGAAGAAATGCAAGAGAGAAATGGAGAGCAAGGATGGAGTGATTCTTCTTTTCTATTATTCTCTTCCAACCTTTGATACATGCCTACTATATATAGGCAATGAATCTATTACAAGAGTTACAAAAGAATAAATCTACATAATGGTATATTATGAGGTTTTATAAGTTATTTACATTAGTCATAGAAAACTCCCATGTCATTCATGTCATAGGTTACACGGCTTTAGAAACTCCAAAAGACTCTTCTTGAAAAGGTTGTGGACATTCACACCAATATTGGAATATTCATAACATTTATCTTTTTTTTTTATTGATACTTGTTTTCCACCTCTTGGATCATTTAGATATCTATATTTTGTAATAACTATATAGGGTCTTTCTTTCTTTTTTCCTTTTTTTCCAATTCCCCTCTTCCTTACAAACTCACTCTGTAGATTGTTTATGGGAATTGCTGAATATTTTTCTATATAGTAGGTCATGTTTAAATTGGGTTCCGTTGCTTCATTTGAAAATCATTCATAATTTTAATGATTAATATATTATGCACATATACATGTTGTTCTGTTGTTTTATATGTATGTATACATACGTATATATGTATATATGTGTGTGTGATCTTGATGATTTATACATGTTAAGATTGGTGCAGGAAAGAAAAAAGATGATGAATCAATGGAATTCTAGAGGAGAAGTGGTTTCAAATTGCTCTGTTGTGTTATCCAGATGACTACCCAACCGGTGGGAAAAATATAAAATTATCTTTTATATTCAACCCTAAACTCACTGTTACAACTATTTACAATTTGTAGGATGATCTTATAGCGCTGTTTCAGAATATGCATGCATATGTATCATAAAATGCCAAACATATCTATTCACTCACTAACAAATAAAGTTTCATGCATTTAATTTCCCTTTTTCTCTAGCTCTTCACTCAAAAGAATCTCGGCAGGCGGCTGTGGCTGTCGCAGAATGGGAGGAGGACGACGAAGGCTATGAATCCAGAAGCGTAAGAATACATCAGATCATGATAAAAGGCAAAAGAACGGGCCAGATGTTTTAAGCGATCCTTCAAAACAGGGCGTTCATAGACTGTAGAAGGGTAGTCATATAAATATGAATATATATGGGAATCATGCATAGTTCAGAATTTTAATGAATGGTGATGATTACTATAAAAATAAATAATGTACTAGTAATATGAAGTGTACTTACGTCTGTTACTCATCAGTTCTAACGGCGAGCACATTCATTATGCTCATCATTAATCTACACCACAGACTTGATTTTGGACGGTACTGATTTCATTTAATTTTTATATTCTAAATGGCTTTATATTTTAATATGTATAAAATTTTAAATAAAGATAATCTTATAACTATGGCTTCACATAAAAATAAATTAATCATTTAAAAAATCACAATTAAAAATTTAAAATTTCGACTATTTAAATTTAATCTACACGGTTCACATTTCACCACTATAGCAAAGAGGTTTGAGTTTCTCTTATTATCTTTTTTATCATTTTCTTCTCATAATCTCATATCCACCATTAGATTAAAATAATAAATGGTTCAAATTCAATCCTTTTTAAAATTATTTTTATAAACATAAATAAGTAAATTTAAACTCTTGAAAACTATATATACCATTAATAACTACAATGAAAAAAATAATAATTTATAAAATATTATAATAATAATTTCATAAAATATTAAATATAAACTATCTGTTTCATGATTTAAGGATCGTGATGAGATTATGAGAAAATAAAGAGAAACAGAACAATGAGAGTATCCTCCTCCTTGACAGGACCAAATGCAAACCCATTGAAATTTATATTTCATTTATCTCCAATAGATTTTTTTTTTTTTTTGGAAAGTAGTAGAAATTAATTCATACTTATTAAAAAGCTCTAGGAAATTGGTTCTAATATTTAATTCAGGGTTAATACAATCTTTAATACCTGTTAAATCTCTATCTGAATTTAAAATAAATAAACAAGATTTAAACACTTTGTTAAGTGATAAAATCAATCAGCATGTCCCCTCTTCTTATTCAAGGGCTTTGGTAACAAATAAATTAGGCTGATTCCTTTTGTAATTTGTTGTTTTTCAGCACCAACTATAGGTATCTTCCCTTGTATAGAGGAAAAAAAAAGAGATAAAACTATCAACTTATGCTTATATATACTACAAAAAAAAAAAAAAAAACATGAAATTAGCCACGGAATTAACTACAGAATTTTTTCCGTGGGTAATTGAAATTACCCACAGAATTCCGTGGGTATTCCGTGGGTAATTGCAAATTTTTGTTGCAAAAAACACAGTGGGTAAGCTGTTACCCACGGTGTTTTTTAACGGAAATTTGCAATTACCCACGGAATTCCGTGGGTAATTCCGTGGCTAATTTTATGTTTTTTTGTAATATATTTAGGAGAATGCGGTGGGCATCCAACCAAAGGATGCAACTAATGAAAATACAGCTTAATTTCAAATTTGCAATCTTATTGCTTATTGCTGTCCAATGAAACAACCAACTTGATCAATGCTTTTTCTTAAGATCACTTTTTATCCATCAGCATCACAGAACCCTATGAGGAGATGGCAAAAACCTCTGAAAGAGCTTTAAAATTAAGAAGAAACTTCTCAAGAATAGTTTTTCCCCACTGGTACTATTAAAGTTAGATGATAAAAAGAGCATTTAAAGAAAAGTGGAGGATGAACCAAGAGTTCAACCTTTCTTTTCCAAAGTAGAATCACAAATGAGACAATATGAGAGTTCATAGGGTGAAGTAGCAGCAGAAAGGAATTCTAGTTTATGAAATCCCTGTTGGTAAGATCCATATGGGACAAGCAAAGGATAGTGTTTCCTGTCATTCTCATTCCCAACACAAGTTCTTGAAAGTTAAAGCAACCAAAACAGGACAATGATCAATTAAGACAAATAAGTCTAATCCTACGAATAAAGCCTGATCATATTAGAGAATTGCAACTAAAACTTCAATATAGTAGAGGAATCAATCAAGTGTGATTGATAGGTCTGGCCTCTAGCTCAAGTGAGTTTCCTTTTGTAGGGTAGGGTCAACGAATAAAATTAAAAATAAAGAATAACAGGTTAAAAGAATGTATTTAGATGATGGAGCACATTGTTGTGGTGAAAAGTACGTTAAAAAATTGTAACAAACCTTCTTTATTGGCAAAAATGCTCAACAACAGAGATGTTTAGGTGAGCAGCTATGTATAACATATTTTAAGAGAAAATTTCGTGAAAGAAACCTCACAATTCCTCAAACAAAATACGGATTTTAACCATTAGAGGGCTGCCTATGTGGATTTGAAGTAGAAATTTTGACGAAGAACCAGGGGCTCTGAAGAAGAAGGTTGGAGAATTGGATTCGAAAGTTCACCATTAGTTTGAAGGATATGACTAGGGACATGATCTGAACAGCTTTGCTTCAGAAAAGCTCAGAATAGCATCAAGAATAAGACTAACAAACATAGCATGAGAGTTTTCTTCTAATTCCATGAGAACAAAAACTTTCATTTTCCGAATCAGTTTTAAGCCAGGAAAAGTTCTTTCTTATCCCCTAGAACCTTTTTCTTGGAAATTATACGGATTCATAACAAAAGAAATTACTAAAATCAAGCACAGTCAAATGAAATAGGAAAATGAACAAAACAAAATCCAATTGAATATTGTTTTCAAGCCACATACCCATGTTCTTCCTCAGTCCAAGGCGTGCCCTTCTTTCTGTCGCTGTCTGCATTCTTGGGAGGCTTTGAGTTGAACGAAATTTGACTAGTTGAGGTCCAATTGGAGGAGGAGGAAATGGGCCTATTTGGCTACGCGGTCAGGGCAAGCTTTAAGCGTTGGAGGGTAAAAAATATCAGTCAAAAATATCAGTGGCTTTTGAAATAAAGTTGGGTGGAAAAAAAAAAAAAAGCCCGTTATAGTTCGGATTAGCTTATGTTTCAATGAGCTTAAACAGAAAGAAAAAAATCTCCTTACCCTTTGAAGCTAGGCGTCGCAGTCTTCCAGCTCCAACAGAGATGGATGTTCATTTTTTTGTCCTCCTGCCAAATTATAGAAAGAATAAAATATGGAATTGTGTAGTTGCACACTTTGCCACCATTTGACCAACGAAATTTGGTATAAATGGTAAGCAGCTTGTGTCGCTTAAGCAAGGTCTCGAGTTCGAACCTTGTGAATGCAAAAAAGCCCCGCTGGGAGACTCACCCACCATAGCCAAGTGTGCGACCCGGGTCGGATTCGGATTAGTCAGGGCAAAGCTCTAGATACCGGATAGGCAACCAAAAAAATATATATATGGAATTGTGACAAAGTATAAAATCAAAAACAAAAACAAAAAATAATTTAATTAGTCAAACTAATTAGATTGGGGAAAAATAAAAATACTCTAAAATAATTTAAATTAGCTTTCCTAATCTCTTCAAAAAAGAGAGGGAGAAATAATTTAACTTTTTATCAAATTTAATTTTTTATTTTCAATTATCATAATATATACAACTAATTAAAAAAAAAAAAAGTAGTATTGAATAAGATTCATGCCATTTTCAATCATTTTCCATCTCAACTTACTTTTAAAATAATAATCCAAACACTCTTCATTTTGGGGGAAAAAACACTTATATTACTATCAATCCAAACACAGATCACATTTACAACTTGATTTGTTTTTCTATCGGACGGAAAAATTAGATAGAAAATAAACCACCGCTCTCATCGCTATCCAAACAGGTCAATTGTTTTCTTTTTTTTATTAAAAAATATTTTTTATAAAAACCTTATCTCAACTTGTAAAACTTTTATTAGAAATGGAAATCAATATCTTATCATTGTAACAAGGAGTGAATTTTGAAGTAGAATTTGTGAAAACCTCACATGAACTTGTTAAACCCTTATAAACAAACGTGGGTATGTTTTTAAATTAAGAAGGATATTTCTGTCATTTCTATTTAATTTTGAAAATGATAAATTAGGCTTTCATATCTTACAAATATTATATTATTAAGATTTTTTTAGCGTTTTTAAGATTATTTTTTAAGAATTTTCCCAATCACAAATAGAACGTCCATTGCCATGATATTGTTTTCTTTTGAATGTGACACCCCAAATTTCATACTTCAAATTGTGTCGATTGACACTCAGTTTTAGAAAAATTCACTACAAAAAAAATCAGTTTTAGCGACGGAAAAAATCCGTCGCTAAAATTTTTTCCGTCGCTAAATGAATTTGCGACGGAATTTGCGAAACAGATTTAGTCCGTCGCAAAAATCCTCGTCACAATTGCGACGGATTTCAAATATCCGTCGCAAATTTCAAATTTAGCGACGGAATATTTTTCCGTCGCTCATTAGCGACGGATATAAATCCGTCGCTAATCCGGAGGTTAGCGACGGATTTAAATCCGTCGCTAATCCCGTGGGGTTAGCGCGGATTTAAATCCGTCGCTAACCCTGTGGGATTAGCGACGGATTTATATCCGTCGCTAATCCCTTTGGGGTTAGCGACGGAAATAAATCCGTCGCTAACCCGTGGGATTAGCGACGGATTTAAATCCGTCGCTAATTAGCTGACGGAAAATATTTTCCGTCGCTAAAGCCTGGGATTAGCGACGGATTACTATCCGTCGCTAAATCCCGGGTTAGCGACGGATAATTCCGTCGCTAAGTTAAATTGAATTTTTTTAAAATTTAATATTTTTTTAATTTGGTTTTTTTTTTAAATTTTTTTTAAAAAATTATTTATTCCTATCACAAATATTGATTTTAATTTTTTTTTTGAGAAATTAATAAAACATTTAAAAATATAATAATAAACACTGTATATCATAAAAACGTGAAATAACAATCCGAAAGAGTTTTACACATCGAAAACAAAATATAAATAATATTGTTTAAAAGAAAATCTACTAAAATATAGTCTAAACAGCAGCATCATCATCATCATCAACACCACCATCATCATCCGCACCACCAGGAGCCGGCCCCTTACCCTTGTCTTTCATTAGGGATAGGAGTTGAAGCTGCATCTCCCTCATCATCTCATTCTTGAGTCATCTGCTGCATCATCTGCTCCTTCATCATCTCTGTTCTTGAAGCATCTGCTGCTTCATCATCTCTGTTCCTCAATCATCCATTTGCCTCATTATCTCCTGCTCTGAGTCATCTGCTTGTCTTGTCAGCTCGGCTCGGTGCTTTCTTGACTCATCTACGCTGCTTGCTCCTCCACCAATGCCTTCATCTTTTTTATCTCATCTACAAATGTATTAGGGAGTACGTTTATTTTTTGTCCATCATTTAAATAGACCGGGGAATGAAAATGTCACAATCAATAGCAAATGTATAACGTTTACCTATAGAAACACCTTCGGTCTTGCCGGATGAGGAGCGCTTCATTTGCTTCGTCGGCCGCATGAGCCACTTAGAACCCAAAGACTCTCCCTTTCTTGTTAAATCCGCTGCGGCCTCAAAGAACGAGACTCTCGTTATCGGAGTAAGACGATAAGGGGTCGGTCCCGGTCTGCGAGGCTCTATCTGCGACTTGACTTATGAAAGGTTTCCTACAAGGAAAAAAATACATAAATAAGACGTGTGAAATAATATAAATATAGTGGTGCACGAAACAAATAATAAATGCAATAAATGTCTCACCGCTATTTGCTTTGCCTTGGGGTTAATCCATTGCCTCTCACTCCCTTGATTTGCTTGGAATGGGTCCGCTCAAAGGTAACCCACTCAATCGATCTGGGAACTTCCCCTGACTCTGCCTGCAAACACAAATGATGACCTTAATTAATTACTTCACAGTACAAAATATTGAATACATAAATAGAAAATAATTGTACTCACAATTTTTCGTCGATGCTCACTAATTGGAATGGAGCCACCAACATATGACGGTCCTTCCATTCGGCCCTATTTTGCTTATTTTTGTCACTTTTGTTATGAAACTTGGGATCTGGGCCCATTTTTGAATTAATTCATGCGGTGTCGGGTTGAATCCAATCTTGCTTACCTCTGTGCCTTCTCAATTTATAACACCTCTCAGACAACCACCGGCCTCCCTTATAGTTATAAGATTTTTTTCAGATTTTCACGATCTTCAGGCAACGTCTTATACTCACGCTGCAAATCAATAATGAATAATTAGTGCTTTAAATTTTAAAAGCGCTTAATGATAAAACACACAACTTACCAAGAACTCTTGAACCAACGATCCCGATTCGCCTTAGGGATCTGTGTCCAACTGCCCCAAAGGCTGATTGAAATTACGGAATATTTGGTTCGAGATCCAATCCGCAACTTTGATTATAAGGGTAAAATGCGAAGACGAGAGGACGGGATGCAAATATTAGCATACCAACTAAAGGTAGAAAATCGTAACATTCTTGGTAACTTTACATGACTTACTCGTTGTCGCTGCGAGAACGGATCCAAAGCTTCCTGTCGCGGGATCTACCGTTCCCCGGATGGGTGTCTTGGAGGAACTACCTTCTTCCCTAAACTGGCTCGAGGCGACGTAGTGTCTTTGAAGGAAAGAATGTCAACTATATTGAATATGTTTGTACATAGATGGTTAAAGAGAACTTAACATATGTAAATCAATCGAAATTGTAAAGTAAACTCTTTGTGCCCCTTCTTTGTGGATCCTTTGGAAGTTCTGGCACACGTGCACCGCCCATAAAAGAGTGGGGGTCGTCGGAGAAGATGACATATGAAGTGACGGTGAAGATGACATATGAGCGGCGGAGAAGATGACATATGAGCGACGGTGAAGATGACATATGAGCGAAGGTGAAGATGAGATATGATCAAGTGACGGCAACTGCGGGGAGCCGGAGAGCCCTCTGCGAATAGAGGGGGCGAGATGGCGTCGCCCTACCCCCTACGATAGGACGGGCCGAGATCGACCACCACCACGTCCACTGCACGAACGCCCTCTGTATGCTCCATCTACGAACACTCATAAACATTATGTCAAAATGTATATAAAGTTAAGAAATTTAATTAATGACCTTGGCGAAGTAGGATGTATCTAGTATAATATATCGTCATAGACAAAAAACTAACACAAATCAATCGGACGATTCTGTTCTTCGACCTCTGCTTCCATGCCTTCCTCGGAGTCTCATAATCGTCGAACTCAGATTCACTATCGAGAAAAAATCTCCTCTGCCTCATCGTCGATTCCTCATCATCAATTTGAATAGGAATCAACTCTAACTCCATGATAGAATCGAGCAGTTGCTCGGTATATCGTCGTCGGCAACGTTTCGGGCGTACATGTTCCGCATCGGCTTGGAACGGTTCCTTCATACCGTCATTTGTTTCCGACTCTTTCGACTTGGGTATAATATTTCGTGCTTTGGTTTTGATAACTCCCCTCCACCCTTGGCGCGATGTGGGATATGATGTATAGTAAACTTGTTCCGCTTTGTTGAGCAAGGATGAAAGGGTCATAACCAATTTGTATATCTCCTTGTCCATTTGGATCTCAACATTTCCATATTTGTCCACTTTTGTCCCACGCGGATTTGTTATCAAACCACTCACATTTAAAAAGGGTCACCAACTTGTCCCACGGGTAACTCGGCTGAATTATGTCGGTTAACTTCCCGTAGTAGTCGCCCTCCACCCCATCAACTTGGTCACCTCGACAACATACACCGTAATTGCAACATACGTACTGCATTCGCTTCAACGACGGTTGAAAACCGATACCCATTGATTAAATATTTGTTGCAGGGTAACAACTATTGTAGCTCCATAAGATAAACTCCATGCAACTTCATTGGGATCTGGTGGATTTTTCACGAAGTACTCTCGAAACCATTTTGGAAACTCCGAGTTCGTGAATTGATCAACTTGGGATTCCGACATTGAAGGATTTTCCGATCGGACCAAATTAGAAGAAGACGTAAGAAAAAAATGAAGTTAATACTTCAATACTTAAAGTAACAGTAAAAAGAAAAGAAATCTTACTTTAAATGGGCGGCCTCTTCACGGTTGTTAAGAATGTACCACTCCGCTACTTGCTTATCTCTTAGTCAAGAGTTGACCTCCAACGTTTTCCCACGACTCGGCCTGGAAAATTAAATATTGATTTTTGTTTGCTCGTATCACCGCCATCGTCGTTGCGAGACACCCCTCTCCGGCTTGATATCGTTTCAGGGGGATAATAGTATGACGCAAATTTTGTCGCCTCTTCGACTAGATAAGCTTCTGCGATAGATCCTTCAACGTACCTTGGATTTTTTATCTTCTTCTTAAGTGTGCGTAAAAACCTGCAATGGACAATGAGAGAGTATTTATAAACTAAAGTATCATGTCCTTCAATTAATAAATGTGCGAAATAAATATATATATTACCTCTCAAACGGATACATCCACCTATATTGTTGTGGCCCTCCTACCTTTGCTTCGTAGGCCAAATGAACAGGCAAGTGTTCCATTGAGTCAAACATGCTTGGAGGAAACACCATCTCTAACTTGCATAGCATTATTGGCATGCTCGTCTCCAGGTGCCGTAACTTTTCAACACTAAGCTCGGAAGCACGAGATTTCTCTAAAGAACATGGAAAATTCAGTCGAGAATAGACCATATATGCTTCGGAAGTGCTTTGAAGGCCCACGGAAGCAATCTACGGAAAAAAACATGACAATCATGACTCTTCATCCCGAATAACTTCGCCTCGTGCATGTTGACACATCTTTTCAAGTTTGACGCATAACCGTCGGGAGTTTTAGGTCTTTAACCCATTGTAACAACTCTAAATTCTGTTGTTTGTTGAATGTGTACGGCGCTCTAGGTTTGGAAGGCCGTCCGTGCCATTCGCACCAAATTCAAATCAGGCCTTACGCAAATCGCTTCTATGTCAGTCTTGCGTTGATTGTGTCCTTCGTCTTGCCCTTGGTGTCCATCACGGTGCTCGAGAATATTGCAAAACACATTCCTCTCAATATGCATGACATCGAGATTGTGTCTTAACAATTGATCTTTCCAATATGGTAGCTCCCGAGAATATCTTTGCGTTTGTTCCAATGATGATCAACGCCGTATCCCTCAGGTTGGCTGGAAGCAGCCCCCTCTTCAACACTTTGAATGTACTTGACCCTGTCCCATACTTCTTCGCCACTTAAACGACGAGGTTGATCTGCTCGTTCAACCACATTCCGCGTGAAGTCTTTTCTATTTCTCCTAAACGGATGATCAGGGGGTAGGAATCGCCGGTGCCTGTCAAACCAACGAGACTTTGTGACTATGTTCCAAGGTAAAACCCCTGTTCTGTTCAAGACATACCGGGCATGCAAGCTTTCCTGACGTTTGCCAGCCACTCAACATCCCATATGCAGGGAAGTCATTTATCGTCCACATTAAGGCAGCATGCATTGTGAAATTCTGGCTCAATGATATATCATACGTTAGAACCCCTTGAGTCCACAATATCTTGCTCGTCTATCAAAGGCACGAGGTACACATCTATCTTCTTTTTGGGTTGGATGGCCCGGGGATTAACGCGTTAAGAAACAAAAATTCTCTTCTCATGCACAAAGAAGGTGGGAGGTTGTACGGTGTCACAATGACGAGGCCAACAAGAATAAATCCTACCCGTAGTGTCGAAAGGAGCGAACCCATCGAACATAGACCAAGACGGACATTCACGGGGATCCATAGCAAAAAAAGGATTCGCCTCGTCAAATTTACGCCAAGCTTCGGCATCGGATGGATGCGTCACAAAGTTTTCATCCTGTGATGCTCCGGTGCCATCTCATGTGGCGGTTGTTTGTTCGATGCATACAATCTCTGAAGTCTAGGCACGAGAGGAAAGTACCACATCTTGCATAATGCTTGAAGGGTCGTTTTCCTTCCATTCCTCACAACTTTATATCTGTCATGTCCACAGAATTTACAATTGGTCAGCTCAGCATCATCTTTGTAATACAACATACATCCTATGGGGCAGCAATGGATTTTTTCACATCCAAGCCCTAGCTCTTTCACCTTTTTTTTTGCTTGATAAAAATCCTTCGGCAAATTATTGTCTTTGGGAACAACCTTACTCATGATCTGCATCATTTCGTTGTAATTCCTCTCACTCATGTGGTGATCGGTCTTCAAGCTTAGTGTTGCTAGGGTAGCCGATAGCGATGAATATTCACTATTTTCGAAGTGTTCACAACCTTCCCACAACGGACGTTGCGCTTCTTGAAGCATTTTATAGAACCTATCGGCTTCGGATGAGGATCCTCTCCCATGTATGATGGTTGATCGGTATGTGTATCGGTCTCCTCTCCCATGTATGAAGGTTCGGCATGAGTAACGGGATCGAAATATTGGCCGATCGACGGTCTGCGGCGTCCATAACCAAGCTGCGATATTGATTAAGGTTGTCTCGATGACTCTTTGTCCCCGTAATAACCACTCGGTATCGTCGGACTTCGCCATGACATTCCCAACACTCATAATCCTTCATGAATCCCTTTTTACACAAATGGATTTTCACCGTCTCGAATCTTGAAATCTTAAACATCTACATTTGACACATGGACAACTGATCGCCCTACTTGAATTAGGTGAATGTGCCAAAGCAAATTGGATGAACTCTTTCAAACCCGCCAAGAATGGTTGAGTTAGTTCTCTTCTCTCAGTTAGACGATTGTACATCCAACTCCTATCACGATCGCCCTCCATACTTCCTAGCTATGGCAATTACTAATCTAATTAACATCTCATTATGCCACAAATATATATATATATATATATATATAGAAGTGCCGCCAACCAATTGACACTTACTCAAGAAATTAAGAAACCAACACATGCATTGAACTAATAATGTAATTTTATAGTTGTAATAAAATTCAAGGTTAATGAATTATAATCTTTTAATTGTTCAAATTATCCATCCATATGTATAACTTGTTGACGAATTTTTCACAAACAAAAACAAAAAGATAAATAAAATATGTAATTCATATTTTCTAATTACATATTTCAAATTCTATATATTACATATACGAAATTCTATAATAAAATAAAAAGTTATAAATTAGAATACTCTAAACCCTAATAAAATAATTATATAAATTAATATATATATATATATATATATATAAATAGAAATAGAAATATATAAAATAAATAATATTATATCCTTATTCTTATTTTTTAAAACAAAGAATATACTAATTAAATATTCTTTTTTTTTTATACAAAATTAAATATTCTAATAAATTGAAAAATGGAATAGAAATATTTATTAACATATTATAGATTATTAAAAGATACTTCCTAAATTGACATCTTCCTCAAACTTAGTACATAAAACTAGTTTAATTAAGATACATATATAAAAGCAATATAATAGTAGTAACTTAAAAGGTAAAACAGAATCCGATGTTCACCCATAAAAAGAAGAAATTATTTCATGCATGTACACAAAATTAACGAGAACACGTACACTTTATTTTTTTTACCACAACATAACCATATACATAAAATTTTCGGAGATATAAGAGGTATATAACTAATAAAGACAACAACATTATAACTATTTTAACAAGAAAATTTACGACATCAAAATCCACGCATGCAATTGTAGGTTTTTTAGGTTTTCAAATTTTTCTACCCAGATTTATCATGAAAGAACGAATATCAAATATTATAGGAAGTTGTTAGACTTACGGAGGTTCACCACAAGTAAGGAGTGCCGAAGGTTGTGAGGGCAAGAAGGAGCAGAGGAGGACCCAATAACGAACTAGAGACCACCTAACTCACTTGATCTTCGCCTCCAATACACCAAAAAAATTTTGACCTTTAGTGATTATACTACTTTAGGAAAGGTAGAAGAGAGTAAAATAAATAGTCATAGTTCTCACCTTAATCTTAATCTTTCTAAGCTTCTTGGATCTTTGTAGGCCGCAACAAGGAGGGGCGGGAGCAACCGTAAGAGGAAGGAGAAGGGGGGTGGGGGACGATGGAAGGAGGAGGGGGGGAGGGCCGGCGGTGGAAGGGGGGAGGAGGAGGGGGCGGTGGACGGGGGAGGGGAGGCTCGGCGGTGGAAGGGGGGTGGGGTGGGGGGTCGAAAATGGAAAATGGGGGGGGTCGACGATGGGGGGGTGGGCGACGAGGGAAGGAAAATGGGGAGGTGGAAGGGGAGGGGGAGGGCCGACGGTGGAAGGGGAGGAGGAGGGCCGGCTCGGCGGTGGAAGAGGGAGGTCGGACTCGGTGGTGGAAGGGGGTGGCGTGGGGGTCGGATCGAAATGGAAATTGGGGGGGGCGACGCGGGGCTGAAAGGAAATGGTAATGGGGTAGCGACGGAGCTGTTTCCGTCGCAACCCCCGGCCTTGGGGTTAGCGACGGACGGAGGGTCGTCGCAACCCCGGCAGGGGGGTAGCGACGGACAGCGGGTCCGTCGCAACCCCCACCGGGGTTGCGACGGATTGTCTCCCCGTCGCTACCCCGGCTCGGGGTCCCGACCCCCAGTGGGGGTTAGCGACGGACGAGAAGAGTCCGTCGCAACCCCAGCCCGGGGGTTGCGACGGATTGTCTCCCCGTCGCTACCCCCAGCTCGGGGTCGTGACCCCCAGCTGGGGGTTAGCGACGGACAGAGGGTCCGTCGCAACCCCGGCCGGGGGTAGCGACGGACCCTCTATCCGTCGCAACCCAGTTTGGGGTTAGCGACGGACATTAATTCCGTCGCTAACCCCAATGGGGGTTGCGACGGACACTTAATCCGTCGCTAATTTTCAAAAAAAAAAAAAAAAATTGTTTTTACTCGAAATTTGCGACGGATTTTTATTTCCGTCGCAAATTCTCAATTTTTGCGACGGAAAATTTTCCGTCGCTATTTCCAATTTTTCTAGTAGTGATTCAACGAGTTTGAGGTGTTACGGCTTAGCGGAATGCGGAAATATGTGCTTACATTCGGACAATGAGTGATCGATATAAAATGCCCAGGCATATACCGATGCCCCGACATAAACTGATATATTAAAAATAATCCCGAAGGAATATTCATGTGATACATTTACAGAACTTGTGTATAATTACAACTTTTGGATAGTAACTATACATCCTTACATCAAGCCTTAACTAGACTTGGAGCCATGAACCTAACTCAGTTAATCAAACAATTTGGCCAGGCCGGTGTCTAGTGGAAGTCTCCCCGAATTCACGGCGACTCATCGACTGAACCACATAGACGAACCCTTTCTAGGCACCAAATGGTTTGAAATAACTTTATTAGATTCATGCAAGAAACTAGTCTCTCATCTTGACCGCTGCCTCCTCATGGCTCCGCCCATCGGTGCCTCTTCACGACTCCGTCTACTGTTGCCTTTTCACGGCTTCGTCCACTATTGCCTTTTCACGGCTTCGTCTTCTGTTGCCTTTTAACGGCTTCGACCACGACGTCTTCCTAGATCCTGGTTCCTTTCCTGTACTATTAGTCAATCTGAGATTCAATCGAATTGAATCTCAGGTAACAGTTAACCTCATATGAAAAGTATAAACAATATATGTATGACAGGTATTCACACCATTACAGCAATAACCAATACATAAGCACACAAGTGAGATGTAAGGTTACAACAATACATAAGCACACGAGATGTAATGTCAAACAACAACGATACATAGCACACAAAGCACATGTAAAGTCATCCACAACAATACATAAGCACACAGCAGATGTAATGTTATCCACGCTTGCACTAACCAGTGCCACGACAGCTCCTCGTGTCCTCAGCGCTAGGAAAACTCAACGGCATTATCAAGACTATAACCCGTATAAAGCTGAATGTATATAAACGGGTGATCTAAAACAGAGTCTTAGCCACAGTTCATGAATCATACCATCACATATAAGCATACAAGACACATCAGAGTTAAAGTTACTAGTACGCGAACGTACCTTCCTTCCACGTGAATAGTAATTTACTATTCATGTATACGGTACTATTACAGTATACGGTACTATTCATGAATACGACACTATTCATGTATACGGCACTATTCATGCAGACTTCCTTCGAATCCGACTCCGGAATCCTTAGATATCCCTTGCAGCACCTTGATCGGCATTTTTCAATACAAGGAGGCCCTAAAAACAAGTTTAGGAATTTATTCTCCAGTTTTCTAGATTAAACTACACTATTACCAAGAACTAAAATCTAAAACTCAAGAACTAGAGAACTTACCCTTGAAGAACCTTGCTCCTTCTCTCTAACTCCAAGAATTCTCACTCTAAACTCTACTCTCTAACTAACTCTAAAATCAGATGCTTTGAGCTGATTTGGTGTGAAGAAAATGAAGAAATGAAGCTTCTATTTATAGGGTGGAAAATGGGTCCTTAAGTGTAATTTTTACCTCTGGGTCTTTCTACGTAATTTTCCCCGTGACAATTTTTCAAACCTCCCGTGACTCTTCCGTGGCTGAATGCGGAAAATATTGATCGTGGGTCCCACACTTTAAAATATTATATTATTATTTCAAATAGTAAAATACTATGCAAATAGTGATTTTGTGTAATCACGTTTCGAATCTTTTGTGTAAATAGTGTTTTTACTATTTGAACAAAGTGATTTTCTTGCGTAGTCACGGTTTGGCAATTGTTTGAATAGTAAATACGTATTTATGCACAGTAAAATACGTATTTATAAATAGTAAATACTATTCATACGCCATAAAATACTGATTCCAAATTTGTCACTTTCAAAAAATAAGGCCTAGTAGTCTTTCAAAAATAGGCTAACTTTCAAGTCTTTGGATCCAAAATTTGGGATATTACGTAATCCATGCCGACCATTCCCGCTTATGTAGTAACAATTAGAAGTCGACCAGGACATCAAGCCGGAAAGATGAATGGGTCACAGTTCAAACGGTCATATCAATTGACCCGTCCGGCTACCTGGTGACGTAATAATTAAATTAAAATAATATTATATAAATATATAATGATTAAAATATAAAAAATCACTAATATAATAAATAATCCAATTTAATATTTTCTAATAATAAGGCAAAGAATAATAGAATAAAAACATTACAATAAATTAAAAATATTACAAAGTACTAGTTATAATATAAATATAACACCAAATATACATTCTATTTTAATTTATGGTCCTTCAAAGTAATTATCATTTTTATGGTCCTTCATAATAAACATTATTTCGCTAAGTCCTTTATTATAATTTTCCCAATGATAAACCTTTCATATATATATGACAAATATTTCTATCTTTTTTTTTTAATTTTTGAGGCAATATTGCTCCCAAAAAAAAATTTCCAAGTGTCAAGTACTCCTCAAGCAAAACTTCTAGGACAAAATGATATTTATCGCTATTATAATTCTATAATATTCATTTTAGATGTCCACCCTTGCACTAGTGATATATTGATTGTAGGGTTAAGGTGCAACAATACATATATGCTTTACCTAATAAGTGCCTAACACCAAATTTTTTTTTAGGTACAAAATTACATATATGGTTACAAATTAGCAAAAATATCATTTGACCGTTAAGTTTGACTTTGATAGTTAATATTGACTTTTTTGTTGACTAGACGATGGACGTGGCTTTCAAAAGTGCAAAAATACACATGTGGTTTGGGCAAAAGAGCGCCCAACAACACATGTTTTTTTAAATTTAATAATTTTACTTCAATTAAAGGAAAATTATTATTTCTCTAGGTATAATTCCTATAACGCCAAATTTTTTCTTCATATTTATCATTTTGGGGAGGAGGATATATTCAATGAGTAAAAATGGTAAAACTTTTATTTCCATAATTTATTTTATTTTATTTTTAAAAATCCTTATTAACTTTTCTAATTAATAATTGATAAATGAGTATTTATAAATTTGATATTTGATATTGTAAATAATATATTTACTTAAAAATAATTTTATTTTAAAAAAAATAAATAGTTAAAGAAATAATTATTAAATTAAATATATTTAATAATATCAAATATAATTTTAATTAAATATAATATTTATAATTTCAAATTTCAGATGCATAAATACTCATTTATTAATTATCAATTAGAAAATATAATAAGAATTTTTAAAAAAAGAAAATAAATTATGGAAATAAAAAATTTGGCCTTCCAGGAATTATAAGTAAAAAAAATAATTTTCATTTAATTGAAATAAAATTATTAAATAAAAAAACTTGGTATTGGGCACTTTTTTGTCAAACCACATGTGTATTTTTACACCTTTGAAAGCCACTTCATCGTCAGTCGAAAAAAAAAAAAAAAAAAAAAAAAAAAATCAAACTTAACGGTCAAACGTTATTTTTGCTCCTAATTTGTAACCATGTGTGCACTTTTGCACCTAAAAAGCCATTTGATGTTGGGCGCTCCTCAAGATAAAGTACATATGTATTTTTGGACTTTAACCCTAGGTTGTATTCTAGTTCCCTAATATTCATTTTATATGTTCACCCTAGTATATGGTTAATTGTTTCTCTTAAGGTTTGTATTTCCTTTGAATAAATGGAAATTAATGAATTTATCTTCCTTTTTTTTAAGATTGATGCTTGTTTTCTACTTATTGGACCATTTAGATATCTATATTTTGTAATAGCTATATAGGGTCTTTTTTTTTTTCTTTTTCTCACAAACTCACACCGTGGATTGTGCGTGGGAATTGCTTATTCTAGTTCCTTAACATTCATTTTACTTGTTCACTCTAGTAGTCTAATGTATGGTTAATTGATTCCCTCTTGTATTTCCTTTGTATAAATGGAAATTAATGAATTTATCATTTTTTAGATTGATACTTATTTTCTACTTATTGGACCATCTGGATATCTATATTTTGTAATAGTTATATAGGTCTTTTTTTTCCTTTCTTTTTTTTCCAATTCCCCTTTTCCTCACAAACTCACCCCTGGAAAAATTAAAATACCAACATGATCAATGCTCTTTATTAAGATCACTTTTTATGCATCAGCATTACAGTACTCTATGAGGATATATATATATATATATATATATATATATATATGTAATTCTTACAATTAATGAGTTTTTAATTTGCTTTTTAAAAAAAATTAAAGAATTAAAATTAATGAGCTTTCTCCTTCCATAATTTCATCTTGTGTATAACATCATTTCCTTTATGAATTTAATCATTCGCTAACACCTAAAAAACTCTATACATAGCTAAGTTTTGAGGATGGCCTTATAACACTGTCTAAGAATATGCATTATAAAATCCCAAACATTACTATTCACACACTAACTAACAAACAAACGGGGTGAAGATCTCTCATTTGTCTTATTGATATCTCCGAAGAGCTCCCTCCTTTGTCCTCTCGTACCCTTTTTTCGGCCCTTCACACCCGGGAGGAGGAGTGTCATGAATCCTCTCGGGTAACTTATGCATCAAATCAAGATGAAAAGGAAAAGGACAAACCGATCCTTCAAACGAGGGTATGAAGATATAAGATGTTGTAGATAATCCAAATCAAAGTCTGGTAAAGTCAAATCAAGGATGCTTTCTTTGTTCTTCCCTTATGTTTCTGTTTAGTTTCGTTGGTAATTTTGAAAATGAATATTCAACTAACATGTGTGCCCTTAATCCCCAACTAGGGTAAGCAATCATTTGTAGCCAAGAACATGCATATTGTGACCAGAATATTTGGGAGAATAATTCCTTGAATATTATTGATAAACAATATGCTTTATATACAAGATGAATGTATAACAAACTATACAATTACATAACAAACTATACATCAACAACTAACTGAATAATAATCTAATTAACTAATTACAATTTCACTATGTAACACCTGTCACCCCCCCGCAAGCTGGAGCATGGATGTCTTGAATGCCTAGCTTGGATTTAAGCTCATGGAACCGTGTAGGATGAAGAGGCTTTGTAAAAATGTCGGCAAGCTGATCAACAGATCGAACCGGGAGAAGACGGATGACCTTAGCTTGAAGCTTTTCTCTAACCACATGACAATCAAGCTCTATGTGCTTGGTTCTCTCATGAAAAGTAGGATTGGCAGCTATTTTAATGGCAGACTGATTATCACAGTAGAGTAAAGCAGGAGCAACATGAGAAATGTGAAAATCATTCAAGAGATAGATAAGCCATTGTAATTCACATGTAGTAGAAGATAAGGCACGATATTCAGCTTCCAAAGAGGACTTAGAAACAGTTGCTTGCTTCTTGGCTTTCCAAGAAATTAAAGAAGAGCCAAGGAAAACAGCAAAACTAGTGACCGAACTACGTGTGTCTAAACAACCAGCCCAATCGAATCACTAAAACTTTCGTAATTGCAAATCGAATCAGCGGAAAAGAAAATACTAAAGACCAGGTGAAGATTTGATGTGTCAAGAAGAGCACGATGAGCGGTGGCCAAATGAGTGTCTCGAGGGTGAGACATGAATTGACTAAGTTGTTGAGTAACAAAACTTAAGTCGGCTGAGTGGTGGTGAGGTATTGCAACCTACCAATGAGTCTCCGATAAGGAAGAGGATCAACCAAAAGAGTACCGAGAATCGGTGAAAGCTTTAAGTGAGGATCCATAGGACAAGAAGCAGGTTTACATGCCAAAAATCTAATATCGTCAAGTAATTCAAGAGCAAACTTACGTTGAGACAAAAAAAATGCCACTTTTGGATCTAGCAAGTTCAAGTCCAAGAAAATAACGAAGCTCACCAAGATCTTTGATGGTAAATGCAGCATGCAATTGTTGCTTAATCAAGTTAATTTCAGCCAAATCATTTCCAGCAAGCACCACATCATCAACATATACAAGAATTACAGTAAATGAGGTGGAAGATGCTTTAAAAAACAAGGAATGATCCAAGAGAGACTGAAAATAACCATAGGACAGCAAAGTAGAAGAGAGTTAGAGTACCATTACGACTAGCCTATTTTAAACCATAAAGGGACTTTGCGGTTTCTGAGTAGAGTAGAATCAGAGGAAACATAACCTTGAGGAAGGTCCATATACACTTCTTCATGTAAATCCCCATGTAAGAAAGCATTATTAACATCTAATTGGTGTAAATGCCAATTTTTAGCAAGAATAGACAATAACAAACGGAGAGAAGTCATCTTAGCAACGGGGAAAAGATGTCAAAATAATCCACACCCTCGTTTGGGTATATCCCTTTGCTACAAGTCTAGCTTTGTACCTTTCTATATGACCATTGGCCTTGAATTTGGTTCTGAAAACCCATTTACATCCAATTGTTCTTTTACCCGGTGGTAAACAAGTAAGGGTCAGTCGATTCTGTTCAAGGGCATTGATTTCGCATTCATAGCATCTCTCCAAACGAAAGTTTCACGGCTTGTTTGAAAGTGGAAGGATCGGGATGAACGAGAAAAAGCATTAACAAAGGAATTATAAGAGGGAGAGAGTGAGGAATATGAAAGAACCGAAGACAAGGGATAACGAGGATTACCTTTGCATGATGATTGATGAGCAGACGATATGAGGGCACAATGATAATCTTCCAAATATGAAGGTGGGTGGTGAAGTCTAGTAGACTTACGAAGAGGAGGGTTAGGAGAAGAGGGAATGGGATGAGAAGGCAAGGATTTTTGAGAGGAAATGGGTGACGGTGGTGAAACAAATGTATAGCGCAAATAAACAAGAAGAATGTCATCAAATAAAGGAGAACAAGGTTGTGGTTAAGGCCAAGGCAAGGTGGGTGTAGTCGTCAATTTTAAATGGAAACACAAGTTCATGAAAAATAACATCTCTAGAGATAAAAATTTGATTCGTAGATATATCAAGTAGGCTGAAAGCCTTGGAACCATGTGGAATACCCAAAAAAATACATTTACGTGCACGTGGAGCAAATTTGGAGCAATTATGACTTAATGTGGAAGCAAAACAGAGTGAGCCGAAAACTTTGAAAATAGAGTAAGTAGGAGAAAAACCATATAAACGTTCAAATGGTGTAGAGTTTTGAAGAAGAAAAGAAGGTAAACAGTTGATGATATGAGTAGCGTGAAGGACTAAAAAAGACCAATAAGAAATGGGAATGTGAGATTGAAAAAGAAGAGCACGTGCAACATTTAAAATATGTTGGTGTTTTCGTTCAACTAAATTGTTTTGTTGTGGAGTAGCAACACAAGACTTTTGATGAATTGTCATGAGACGCAAAAAATTTAGGCATATGAAATTCAGTACCATTATCGGAACAAACAATCTTTATAGCAGCGGAAAATTGAGTTTTAACAAGAGTGAAAAAGTGCTTGATATGCATTGGAGTTTCAGATTTGGTTTTCATTAAAAATAGCCAAGTATATCTAGAAAAATCATCAACAATGGTAAGAAAATAACGATAACCTTGAATAGAAAGAATTGAAAATGGACCCCAGATATCAACATGAATCAAATCGAAAGTTTTATTGCATGAACTTGTGCTTACAAGAAAAGGTAAACGTTTTTGTTTAGCGAAATGACAAGCATCACAAAGAAGTAAAGGAGATACAGTAATATCAAAAACTTGTTTATGTAAAATAGAAAGTGTATTGGTAGAGGGATGACCCAATTGCAAATGCCAAATATGAGCATTTGAAGAGGAGACAGTATTGGTCATGAAAACCTGAGGTGAAGCCTTTGGGGAAATCACATTTGCAGTAAGGAAGTATAAGCCCTCAAAAAGTCTAGCTGTGCCAATCATCAGCGAAGGATGGGTTGAGTGAATCTGACATGATTGAGAAGAAAATGTTAAAAAAACAATCATGAGATGCTGTTAACCGAGATACAGACAGAATATTAAAGGAAAAGTGAGGAAGAAAAAGGACATTATGTAAGGTTAAGGAATCAGAAATACAAATTGTGCCAGAAAATTGTGCTACAGTCTTAGAACCAGTTGGCAAACGAACATTTATTGGAGGTATAGACACGTAGGATGAAAACAATGCTAAGGAACAACGCACATGATCAGTTGCACCAGAATCAATGCTCCAAGATACAGTCAAATTGGACATAGAATTACCTTCAATAGGGACAGACAAAGAAGCAGATAAGTGGTTTACTGAAGGTGTTGAAGGAGATGAAGATTCCAGGAGATTGAGGAGACGAGTATATTGGGCAGCAGACAATTGGGGAAGAACAGCAGCTTGTGAAGGAGAGTTTATTGGAGATGAAACCATGGCAGAGGAAGGTGTTTGAACAAAACCAGAACCGAGAATCCTTGGTAGACAAGATGATTCACCGTAGACGAAGAACCGAGGACCTAAACTTGAATCCGGGAGGAAAACCATGTTTCCTATAGCAAGTTTCCTCGGTGTGACGTGGTTTGCCACAATATGAGCGAGTTTCGGCTTGGAACCAGAATTATGAGAAAACCCGAGCCCTTAGCCATTAAACAGACGACTCGGGAAGAACAATAGGTAGACGCATCTCACGTTCTTGTTGAACAATCGGTGAAAACACACGAGTAATTGGGGGAAGAGGATCAAGTAGCATAATCCGAGATTTTACGAACCAAAAGACTCATTCAAACCTTTCAAGAAACGAATTACCCGATCCTCATCCCTATGAAGCAAAGCCTGACTGATGGAACCACATGTACATGGCTTCAACGGACGAATATTTGACATTTCATCCCAAAGAATCTTCATACGAGTGAAATACTCACTGACATTCAAACTACCTTGTCTAAGACTGCAAATCTCCTCTTGTAGATCAGCAATACGAAAGAGGTCCGATTGGGAAAAACGTGACTGAAGGTCACACCAGATGGCAGTCGCAGAATCAAACCATAAGATACTCTTGGCGATTGTAGGAGAAAGAGAACGAGTAAGCCAACCTTGGACAAGATTGTTGCAGCGTTCCCATGCCGGAAAATCAGAAGCAGCCGTCGGCGGAGGAGCTACTGAACTATCAATAAACCTGAGTTTGTTCTTTGAGAGGAGGGCAAATCGCATAGACCTGGACCAGCTATGGTAGTTGGCACCATCAAGAGGAGGAGTGACAAGGACGAGAGCTGGATTCTCGTTCGGGTGAATGTAGAACGGTGATGACGGATCTGTCGCCGGAAGAGGAACGGTGGAAACGATGGACGGCGAGGTGTGAGAAGAAGGTGCATCGGAAGTTTTGGCCGACGCCATTAAAACCGAGAAGGGTGAGGATGGAGGTCGAGGTGAAGGTCGTATGGTGAAGGCGGAGGAAACAATGAACAATCGAACAAAAAAAAAAAGGCTAAGAAGAAAAAGAAAAAGACGAAGTACACTGACGGGAAAAGAAGAAAGTAAAGTGGGAGAGAGAAAAAGAAAAAAATATTGGGGAAAGGACAAAGTGCATCGACGGGAAATTGGGAAAAGAAGAAATGAAAGTGGGAGAGAGAAAAGAAAGAAAAATTTAGGTGGCTCTAAATACCATGTGACCAAAATATTTGGGAGAATAATTTCTTGAATATTATTGATAAGCAATGTGCTTTATATACAAGATGAATGTGTAACAAACTATACAATTACATAACAAACTATACATCAACAACTAACTGAATAATAATCTAATTAACTAATTACAATTTCACTATGTAACACCTGTCACATATATTGAGATATTGATCATTCTTCAAGAAAATATAACTCGAAAGAATAGTCATTTCACCACTCTGCCATCTGCTAATAGGGGCCTTGACAATGTGACCGAGATAGTTCTTCCTGTGTTTATCAAACTAACATCATCCCAACTGAACTCTGTACATCACAAAAAAAGCATAAAAAATCAACAATTTGCTACTTTGGAAGCATTGTGAATATTTATTCTACAGTTTCTATTTGTTTTACTAATGTTATTTAATGCTATGATAAATATAGAAAGTATTTGAGAAGCAAAGGTCTCTGCATACGACTTGTACCCTGGAGATCTCCTTGGCTACAAGATCAGGAAGAGTCTGCTTCTCGTCTTGCTCAACCCTTCTAAATAGAATATTCTGCATCTAATTTGTACCAAAGAATGTTCTTAAACTATGGTAAGTGCTGGCTTCAGTCAGTTTACAAAAGGCTCTTGCGTGTGCAGAACAATGGCGCCGTTGGAACCTGCCTGATGCTGTCAGTTGAAACTTGAAAGGCTTTCGTGCTACGGGGATGAAGAGGCTCACAATACTGGCTTTGCAATATATCAAAGATCTGTTCCAAATTTAAAATTTAGTATTTGGTATGAAGAAGCAGACTGTGGAACTAGAATTTTTACCAAGGTTATGGCACGAAACATAGTTATCATAAATTTAAAATTTATAAATCTCATAAAAAAGCTACCCTCAGGGGTCTTATCTTTATCTGAAAATTTAATTACCAAATTGTTCATTTCCAGAAGAAAAGGAAGTTATCAACGAACACAAATTAGATACCCTTTATTGAATCTAACAAAAATTATAAACAACTAGAAAAAGCTGAAGCAGGCTGCAAAAACATAATTATTGGGGAAAGAATGCCCTATTGATGAATCGCAGAATCAAAAACAAAAAAATAAATATGACCAAATAAACGATTATTATCTGACCAAAAAATTAAAATAAATAGACGATTTTTTTTTTTTCTTTTTTTTAATATAAAAAAGACGCAATTTTTTCTATTTTTTGTCGAAATGTTTTGACTAAACGATTTTAACATCAAGAAAAAAATGGCGGTCATCCTTGAATTGATAACATCTTTAAAATTTAATACATTATAAGATATTTTAAATTAAAAATTCTGATGATGGGGTCCTTTAAAAAATGGGATATGATATTGTTACTACCGTATTTTATTACTACCAATATCAAGTACCACTTTTCCACCGTTAGATCATAATCTTAATAGGAGACAAAAATTATAAAGGTGGATGAGATTGTGATCTAACAGTGGAAAAGTGGTAGTAACCTTGATAGTAACAATATCCTATCCACCGACTCAGGTTTCTTTTAAAAATAAGTTGAAGACAAATTTAAAAGATTCTCGCAATTCCCAATTTTTTTACTTTTTCTTTATACCAGTAATTATTCTTCTTCCGTATCTATATATACACATCGGAGTAATATCAAGTAACAGTCAAGAACTCAGGATAGAATTCAAGTTTTCTCGCGGAAACAACCATTACCCTCGAAGAGTCTTCCTTCAGCTTGCGCTATTCGTGTGGAAGGAGAGGACTCGATCACATTTTTGTATGTAATCTTCCAGCTTTGTTATAGCTTCTTATTTATGCCTCGTCCTATAGTCGTATATGTTTTGAAATTTTGTTCTTTAAACTTTGATCTTACCTATACGCAGCAACTCTATATTTAACGACTAGTTAAACAATAGAGTGCGTGGCTTTTAAGCACATGGTCGTAGATTTGATCCCACAAACAAATACGCTTTATAAGTGTCTAGATACCTCTAATCTCAATCTGTTTTAAAACAATCAAGTGGATCACAACTTTGATTCTTTACTCCCTTCTTCTACAACAACTCCCACAAATCTTAGGGCATTTTATTTAACTTTGGATGAAAGTATGAGTTAAGTAAAGAATTGAAAGAAATTAAATGCATGAAACTTTTTTTGTTTGTTAGTGTGAATAGTTATGCATGTTTAATTTGGGATTTTATAACGCATATTCTGGAAAAAGTGCAATAAGGCCATCCTCCAAACTTAGCTATGTACAAAGTTTTTTTAGGCTTTAGCGAATGATTTTGTACTCAACATATCAATAGGTGGAACCTCATCCAAACATTACATTGAATTCTCTTTTGGCAACGTAAGCCATAGTGTTGGGGGTTTATAATATGTATGTATGAACATGATTGCCGATACATGTTAAAATTGGGCCGGGGAAGATGATGAATCGGTGGAGTTTTGAGGAGGAGAAGCGGTTTCAAGCTGCTATTGTGTTATCCGCAAGTCGTCGGCTTCTCCAAGGAGATGGTTTTTCAACGATATCGAATCTCCAAATTGAATTGGGTCCGGTTCAACCATCACAATACCTGGACTCTTCTGCTAATAATCAGCCACCCAAGCATAATAGGCGCTCCTCATGGACTTTGGAAGAACATACGTTCGTAATCTTGATATTATATTGTTTTTTATTCTTATAATAATCATTATATGTATGCACCCGTTTGATTATTAAATAGGCTTATGCGATTTTCATTTTCATGTCAATGATCATTGTTCTCGCTAGGAGTGCGAGAAATATGGCGGGGACATTGGAGGAATATTTCTAAATACGCAGTGATGACACGAGATGCAACTCGGTGGCAAGTCATGCTCAAAAGTTTTATATTCGCTTTAAAGAAAGAGAAACAAGAGAGCACGCAAGAGCAAGCATACATGATATCACTTTAGCAAACTCAAACCCGGGACATTTAAACCATCTTCTTTCTTCACGTCCTCATTTGGTGCCTCACTCCCGCTCCATAATGCAACAATCTCATCAAGCAGCTTTACCAATTCATCATGATATCCAGCTAAATCTGTTATCAACACAGATGAATCAAAAAAGCCCACATATACCTTCATGCGTTCAATTGCAAAACCCACATTATCAACCTATTCATCATGATCTCCAGCTGAATCAGTCATCGACACAGATGCATCAAGTAGGCCCACATATATATTCATGCGTTCAATTGCGTAATCCACATTATCCACCTAATTCATAAGTTGTGGATCAATCACTACCTTGGAATCAAGGGGATCAATCTAAGAATCCACATTATAAACCTAATTCACAAGTTGTGGATCAATCACTTCCTTGAAATCAAGGGGACCAATCTGAGAATCCACATTATCAACCTAATTCACAAGTTGTGGATCAATCACTACCTTGGAATCAAGGGGATCAATCTAAGAATCCACATTATTATAAACCTAATTCATAAGTTGTGGATCAATCACTTCCTTGGAATCAAGGGGACCAATCTGAGAATCCACATTATCAACCTAATTCACAAGTTGTGGATCAATCACTACCTTGAAATCAAGGGGATCAATCTAAGAATCCACATTATTATAAACCTAATTCATAAGTTGTGGATCAATCACTTCCTTGGAATCAAGGGGACCAATCTGAGAATCCACATTATCAACCTAATTCACAAGTTGTGGATCAATCACTACCTTGGAATCAAGGGGATCAATCTAAGAATCTACATTATAAACCTAATTCACAAGTTGTGGATTAATCACTGTCTTAGAATCAAGGGGATCAATCTGAGTCACAAGACTTATATGAGGAAGTAATGAAACTAATCAGTTCCCCATCACTGACTCATCAGTTTGCAAAACAAAATTAATGGAGCTGATCAATCCTTTATTATTAGTATATATTACATTCGTAACATATTGTTAAAAACTTCTTTCCATCAACTTTCCCATGTTGGGACACACTTAGCTCGTCATTTTGCTGCTTCATTTTTATTGTATTTTCATTTATTTAATGTTCGAGACAATTTAATACCGTCCTTTTTTTTTTAAATCCATCACACAAATAAAATTATCTTTAATCTAGCAACTCAATTGAAACCAAATTTATTATCTTAACAATTTACAACTAAATCCAATGTAACTTGTGGAAATACAAATGAACAAATACGTATTTCTTAGAGAGAGAGAGACGCACATATAAGAATAAACATTGATAATACATGAGAACGTGAATTATGAGTCATACCATTAATTCATTATATATAATGAGTGAAGGCTACGCCCAAATCTCTTACTAAAAAAGTAGTAATTGGCTTAAATATTAGTTTTTTTTTTTTTTTTTTTTTTTTGTGCCTGAAGGCTTGAATATTAGTTAGAGCTTGGCTATTACAGATTTTAATTTTATTAATTTTACTTGTACTTAAAATGACGTAATAATAAGTATTATTAGCTGGAACAAACACGAAAAATGCTTTAATCAGACCAAAATATCACAATTTTGCAATAACCATAGGGACCAATCAACTCTGAAATTTCTCTCCGTGATATCTTATGCTTGACAAGAGCTTAATTACATCTGTCGGAGAGAGTAGGAAAGAGAAGTGACATCAAGCAGATTCGTAGTCCACGTGACAGAGGCAGACAAACAGTTCAGCTGGACCTCATCGAAGGGTGGAGGCTTTTCAGTGGGGATATATTTTTACCTCAATTTACGTAAATAAATACTTGTGAAATCCTTAAAAGTGATCCAAATAAAATCACGCTGGTTGTCAAATGTCCACATAGAATGATAAAGTTTTTTCTTTATTTTTTTTTCATGCCAAAAAAGTTTTTTCAAATTTTAGATTTGAAGAATAATAAAATGGAAGAAATTTTGAGCATTTTGATATTCTTTTAAGCCAAAAATTAAAGTTCCAAACTTCCAACACAAGTAGACATCGTCCAAATTTAAGGATTATATTGGCACCTCACAAGTCACAACATTCCTCTATATGTATAACTCTTCTTCCCGAATAATAATAAATGAACATTAATTAATTTCTTTAAATCAAACTTCATAATTTTTTGTATTTTTAAACTGCTGACTATACACAAAATTATTTTCAAATCATGCACAAAAATATACACATGTGGTAGGAATTTATTGAGTAATTGAACAAAAGTGGTTTAGGTTCGTGAATAATATATAATAACGAATTCTCAAATTTCAATATACTAATAGTGATATTAATAGTATAATTTTATGATTAATTAAAATAACTAATTGAGTGAGACCTAGGCTCCAATAAGCAAGCAAAACAAAGAGAAATCATCTGATCAAAATCCAAACACAAAAGTCAGATCGTGAGCAAATTAAAACGAAAAAAAAAATATTAAAACACCCGTAGTATAAAAGGATTAGTTAATTAATATTACCTCCGGTCTTAATTATAACATATAGTTGACTTTTTTTAGAGAGATTACGGAAGTTAAACAAGTTACTTAATCATTTCATATATGTTGTATATCCTTAGATTATATATTAGTTTATTAATCAAACTATTTAGTTTAAAAAATAAAAACAAAAATAATTAGTTTCTTTAATTTCTCCAAAAAAGTCAACTTAATCTTGTAATTAGTATCGGGGGAAGTAATAATTACGTACTGTGATTATGGAAGCAATTATTAAGCTAAAGCCTTTGCATTCAAAAGGAGCACTGCTAGATAAAAGCAATCTTGAAAATAGCATGTTCATATATGAGTACTACTTGATCCTAATTATAAGAGCTAGTTGACTTTCTTTGGAGAGGTTAAGGAAGCTAATTAACTTACTTAACCATTTCATATGTTGTATATCCTTAGATTATATATTAGTTTATTAGTTAAACTAATTAGTTTGAAGGAAAAAAATAAAAATAAAATACTCTAAAGTAATTTAATTAGTTTCCTTAATCTTTACAAAAAAGTCAACTAGCTCTTATAATTAGAACCGAACTGTGGGAAATAGTATATTTTGAGTTTAATTAGTTAAATTGAAATATGTAATTATAATTAAACAACAATTATTGATTGAAGATGATTTTCGTCTTACATGTCAATGAACTCATGATCATAGGAGATAGCAAATGAGCTATAGATTGAACTCCAAAGAATAAACCCTGGTGTTTTCCCCGTAATTAATAAATATTATAACATATTTAAGCTTATTCGTATTATCACATATAGTAGTATTTAATAATGCAAGGATTTTTTTTGGGATTTTTTTTTTTTAAATTTTCCGTTTATATTATTTGTTGGCGGTAAGCAAGAGGAACCAACCTGATTGGATGAGCTTGATGCTTTTGAAATAATAGCATAAGTCCGCATTTCAAGAAATATAAATAATCATGATATTGATAAGAGCAATTTTTGAATTTTTATTATAGAATTTTTAATTAAAAAGTGATAATGCAATTGATGAACATATGGATTTATTTGAAGAACTAGCTGTTTACGAAAATTATATGCATGTCAGGTTTTAATTATTATATCAACAATCAAACAATAATAAAGTAAAGTTTTTGACCAAATTTTTAAAAAATAGATATAAAAAAAAAAAGATGCAATTTTTATAAACTCAACCTATCACAATGTTTACACCTTAATTTTTTTTTTTTCTGCCATCATTTGCTCATTAATAAAGCTCATAAGGAAATTGAATTTATAAAAAAAATTTATATAAAATAAAAAACAAGTGATAGAAGAGTACTCACAAATGGTTTCCCAAGGACAAAGAAGACACCAAGAGAGGCACTGAAGCATGCTACCTGCATTAATTGAATGACTTCAATTAGCATGCAGCACTAAAAAAAAAAAAAAAAAAAAAAAAAAAAAACTTTATATTAAAAGATTGTAAATAATGTGACTTTTAATTTGAAACTTTAAATAATACAAGAGACCCTATATTTAGCTGTAAAAATAAAACTACAAAAAGACATGGTTTGAAAAAAAAAAAAAATACCCAAGGAGCCCATGCCAATCCATAGAGCAATGCCTACACAGATTTTTTTTTTCTAAAAAAAAAAAATCAACTTTAATTAATATATTATTTTTTAAAAAAACTTAATTAAACTTAAGATAAAATTGCTAAAATAATATGTTTATTTATACATTGTAATTCAAAGTGCTAGAAAACTTACATATGCTATGGATGGAAGCAAGGCAAAGCAGAGTATCACTTTCTCTCCAACCAATGGATTAATCAAAGGAGCCAACACAATCTACAGTCATATGATAAACTTGATACCACACCACATTTTTTTCAAAATTAAAAAGAATAAAGGAATTAATATTATCCTTTATTTATTATTTAATGCACCTATAAAATAACAAACCCATTGAATTAATTATTTTATTTTATTTTCTTAATATATCTGAATTAATTAAGTAGATCTTGAAACCGAAAGAGTAATATTGTTCTAAAATATAATGAATAGATTATTTGATTAGTCCCATGAGGATAGTTTTGGTTAAAAATAGATTATTATTTCTTAGTACTTAGAGTAAATATGTTACACACATTATGCATGAGACTTTCAACATTATTATTTATTTATTTTTGTGAAATCTCAAAATTATGCTCAATAAAAAAATAATTATTTAGAGATTACTTAAGAAAACTAGATAATAAAAAAATCATATTTAAACAAGAGTTAAGGTGCTTAAAGCTTAAATAATCTTCAACGTGCAATAGTAACCCTAAACAATTTTTTGGAGCAAAAATAACCAAAAACATTATAAAAGAGGACAAAGTTCAATATTCTAGAACAGAAACAGGAAGAAGAAGAAAGCTTGAAATGGGTTGTGTAATTTGATGAATTGCGCAATCTGGGATTTAAGGGAAGGTAGCGAAGTTTGATTCTATGGGGTTTGAGAATGGAAAAAGCATGAGTTGAAAGAAGTCTATACAAACGCCCTACCTCACAAGTCACAATTTCCTCTATATGTATTGAATTTCACTGTTAAAAAAAAATGGTGCATTTAATTTTTGGGTTGATCTCTGTCCTCTGTCTCATTTTTCTCTACCACATCCTCTGTCTCATTTTTCTCTACCACGTCCTCTGTATCATTTTTCTCTGCCCCTTCGTTCCCATGAATTCTCTAGCGTAGCTCCTGCATCAAAGCGGGACGATAAAGAAAAGGACATCCATCTTCTTTTAAGCGATCCCGTAACGATGGCGTGAACATATAGCACGCCGCAGCTCATCCAAGTCAATGTATGTTAAATTCAACGAGCGGTGAATGGTGTTAATTTTCTTCCCTTTTTGCTTTTGGGTAACGATGAAAATAGCGACTCTAGGTAGGTGTTTTTGTTGTCATCTCTAGAGCCCGGAAAAACCCGAATAATATCGTATAACATTGAAAATACAAATAAATAATAACCTATAATTATAAATCAAAACAAGATATAAGATGATAACATTTTTCAAGTATGTATCTCAAACAAAAAATTTTACTTTTCTTTTACGGCTAAATGAGTAATGAACCAGATATTATCCTAAAGATATCACAAACACAATTATAATAATTATATGTATAATGAAATTTAATAAAATCAACACTTAAATGCCCCCTACCTCAAAACAAAATCATCGGAGAAAATAAAATAAATATAATATGAACCCAAAAAATGTTTTTAAAAAACATAAAGATCTCGATTCAATTTCAATTAGGCAAATAACATATTATAATCTATTTTCTTAAAGAGAAATTCATTATAAAATCATAAGACAACCAAGTAATAATCCAAACTGATTAAAATTAGCCATTATTCATCATCTACATATATATATATAGTCATCTATTGTCAAAACTCAAGACTCCCCCAAAATCATAACCCTAAAACTTTCATTAATCAACACAATATTACTTTCATTAGAAAGAGTACAATATGTAAAATAAAATACTTAGTTGGGGCCAAATTATTGATCAAAATAAATATTATATGACACACACACATATAAAAATACATAAGAAAAGAGAAAGTTATAACCTGTTCCGCCATTGCTGGAGATAGTGAGTTGGTATCAGAGTTTGAGTTAGTGTGTCGGTATCAGGGATGGGATATTAGAGTCCCAGATAGTGCGTTGGTATCAGAGTACGAAGTAGTGTGTTGGTATCAAAGTCTGAAGTAGTGTGTGGGTATCATAGTGCGAGGTAGTGTGTCGGTATCGAGTCCGAGATAGTGTGTTGGTATCAGAGTCCGAGATAGTGTGTCGGTATCAAGGATGCGGTATCAGAGTTTGAGATAGTGTGTTGGTATCGGGACTGAGGTAGTGTGTTGATATGAGGGATGCGACATTAGAGTCCGAGGTAGTGTGTCGGAAGGAGAAAGTTGATCTTGAAACTGAAAGAGTAATATTGTTCTAAAATATAATGAATGGATTATTTGATTAGTCCTATGATGATAGTTTTGATTAAAAATAGATTATTTAACTATTTTTTAATATCAATAAGAGGGGAGAATATGAGGAAATGTTACTTGGATATATACCGGGAAAAGATTGAACCAATGCCCACCAAGATTTGAATTTCGAGAACGATTTTTGTTAAAACCGAAGAGAAATCGCACCCCAAAATTCAGGCCATGAAATCAATTAATCAATTGAAATCAACATTATTTCTTAGTATTTAGAGTAAATATGTTAATTGCATACATTATGCATGAGACTTTCAACATTATTCTGTTTTTGTTGTTGTTGTTGTGAAATCTCAAAATTGTGCTCAATAAAAAATAGTTATTTAGAGATTAGTTAAGAAAACTAGATAAATAAATAAAAAATTCATATTTAAACAAGGGTTAAGATACTTAAATAACCTTCAACTTATATGAAAAGAGTAACAGTAACCATAAACTATTTTTTCGAGCAAAAGTAACTATAAACACTATAAAAGATGACAAAATTAACTATGACGTTCACGTCTGGTAATGTGAGTTTTTTGATGAAAGGTTAAGGTGCTAGATTAGCCATTAAGCGACAAAAGTAACTAGACATTGACTTCTTTAACATCAATTCACAAGTTTTTTGATGCATTTAATTTTCAAGTTGATCTCCATCCTCTGTATCATTTTTCTCTCGCCGTCCTCGTATCATTTTCTCTCGCCCCTTCGTTCCCATAAATTCTCGGGCGTAGCTCTGCATCAAAGCAGGATGATAAAGAAAAGGACATCCCTCTTTTTTTAGGCGATCCTAGAAATGATGGCATGAATATATAGCACGCTTATTGCGGCTCGTCCAAGTCAATGTCCGGTAAATTCAATCGAGCATGTGAATGGTTGTTAATTTCCTTCCCTTTTTCTTTCGGTAATTACAAAAATGGTCGCACATCCGGTTAGATGTTTTTGTTGTCATCCCCGCCAGAAAAAAAGAAATATATGATACATATATATATAAATATATAAGATAAGAGAAAGTTAGAAACCCTTCCACCATTGCCGCAACAATAGCCTTCCATACTTTACCGAAAAGCTTCACCCCCAAACGGTAAAAGGCTATTCAAATCAAGGACGAGGCAAAGTATTAATCATATATCATATATATATATATATATAATCGTGCATAAACAATGACTTACGTGTGTTACTCCCTACCCAAGTGCTCCGTTTCAGCCCGTGCTCTTTGAGAGCCATATATGATTGACGAGAAGTCCTTCATGGCCGGCAATGGAAATGACGAGTAGTCGGTGATGGCCGGTAGTGGAACCGAAGGTAGAGATGGAGGGGGTGGGGTGGAGATGAAGGCGGGGTGGGGTAATCCGGGGTTACGAAGTCAAGGGGGGGGGAATATGGCGGCGTCATCGGTTTAAATCCATAGGAGCGGCGACCACGATGTCAATCTAGGCGGAGGGGGAATCCGGTGGAGTTTTATTTAAATCGAGAGGGTCAGCCAATTCTCTCCAGCAGGTAAAAGCAAAGAAGTCAAGAAAAAAACTTAAAGAACAGAAAGCAGTCAAGAACTAGTCTTCATTGACAGTAACCAAACCAAGAACTTAACATCCACCAAACAAATTGATCTAATCAAAATAAAATATTATATTATACACACATATATATATATATAAATACATAAGAAAAGAGAAAGTTATAACCTGTTTCGCCATTGCTGCAGATAATGTGTTGGTATCAGAGTCCGAGTTATTGTGTCAGTATCAGGGATGGGTATCAGAGTCACGGATAGTGCATTGGTATCAAAGTAAGAAGTAGTGTGTGGGTATCAGAGTCCGAGGTAGTGTGTCGGTATTAGTGTCCCTGGTAGTGTGTCGATATCAGGGATGGGGTATCAGTGTTTAATATAGTGTGTTGGTATCAGAGTCTGGTCTGAGGTAGTGTGTCGCTATGAGGGATGGGGTATCAGAGTCCGAGATAGTGTGTGGGTATCAGAGTCTGAGTTAGTGTGCCGGTATCAGGGAAGAGGTATAAAAGCCCTGGGCTGGTGCTTTGATCTTGGATCGATGGGCCCTACCTGAATATCTATGGCGGAGATATCCAGGAGAGCGTGGGATCAATGTGCACAAACTAGGCTCTCGCCGAAAGGGGTGGTGTGTGTGCACAGTGTGACGGTATGTAAATATCTTAGAGTTTAGAACGTGTGCACCTTAAGGTTTAACCTCTGTATTTATAGAGTGTACCTTAGGTTGGATATCACGGGCCCTATGATCCGAGGTCCTTAATATCGTAACCATCAGATATCACTTTGGATAGATACCTATATTATCGCTAAGATAGGATCCTCCTATATCGTAGGTAGATCCTAATATGCGGCGTGTTCCTAATTGGGCCATCCAGGCGTTGGGCCTAATATAGATCCGTAACAGAGATTATAAAACAAGTTTCAAGAAATGTATGGTGACAGCCACCTATTTCTCAATTTGATTATATATTGTCCCCTTACTAATCATATATTATAATTTCTTAATATTCATTTTAGATGTCCACTCTAGCCCTAGCGATATATTGATTATATTCTAATTCCCAAATATTCATTTTACATGTTCACCCTTGTTTATGGTTAATTGTTTCCCTCCATGTTTGTATTTCCCTTGGATAAATAGAAATTAATGAATTTATCATTTTTTTTTAGATTGATATACTTACTTGTTTTCCACTTATTGGACCATTTAGATATCTATATTTTGATATAGGTTTTTTTTTTTTTCCTTTTTTCCTTTCCAATTCCCCTTTTCCTCACAAACTCACACCGTGGATTGTTTATGGGAATTTCTTATTCTAGTTCCCTAACATTCATTTTACATTATGTTCACTCTCGTATATGGTTAATTGATTCCCTCAAGGTTTGTATTTCCTTTGGACAAATGGAAATTAATGAATTTATCTTTTTTTTATAGATTGATACTTCTTTTCCACTTATTGGACCATTGAGATATCTATATTTTGTAATAGCTATATATATATATATAGGGAAAAACACTTCTCATGTTGTAGGAGGAGTGTTTTCTCATGTCATACACACATAAAATGGTGGGACCCACATATATATATAATTGGGATTATATATATATGTGGGTCTCACTATTTCATGTATAGGGTCATTTTTTTCTTTTCTTTTTTTTTTTTTCCAATTCCCCTTTTCCTTACAAACTTACCTGTGGATGTTTATGGGAATTGCTTAACAGTTTTTCTATATAGTAGGTCATGCTTAACTAGGGCTCGGTTGCTTCATCATGGTTATTATATTATACACATATACGTGTTGTTCTGTTGTTTTATATGTATGTATATACCTACATATATATGTATATATGTGTATACATACATATGTGCGTGTTATCTTGATGATTTTTACATGTTAAGATTGGTGCAGGAAAGAAAAAAAGATGATGATGAATCAATTGAGTTCTCAAGAGAAGTGGTTTCAGGTTGCTGTGTTGTGCTATCCAGAGGAATACCCCAACCGGTGGGGAAAATATAAAATTATCATTTATATTCAACCCTAAACTCACTGTTACAACTATTTACAGTTTGGAGGATGACCTTACACGGTTTCAGAATATGCACGCATATGTAACATAAAAGGTCAAACATATATATTTACACACATACACTAACAAACAAAGTTTCATGCATTTAATTTGTTTCAGTTCTCTTGTTGATCTCTACTTGAAGAGCTCTCTCTTTTGTCCACAGTTCCCTTTTTCTCTTTTATTTTTTTCCTGTTAGAATATAATACTCTTGAGAATGGCTTCCCAAATGAACATGTGATCTTGTCGTCACTGCCTTTTTTAAAAATTTCGTCCAATTTTCATGGCCATATAACTCCACTCCCAGCAAGAACAGTCTATCCAATAATTCAAATCAAGATGATTATATACTAGTTGAAGAATTACAGTTACAGCCCTATACAATAGTGAAGGACGAGATAGTATTTTGTTTATATATGTATGGGAATCATGGATAGGTCAGAATTATAATGAATGGTGGTGATGATTATTAAAATAAATAATTTAATATGAACTGTACGGAGCAAATACTCATAAATAGTGTACGTAGCAAATACTCATAAATAGTGTACGTAGCATGTTCTTCGTCACTCCAATGATAGGGCCCTTCTGTCTTTCCGACCGCCATAGTTTATGTGCGTCTGATGGGCGGCAGCGGAGGGGTAATCCGGTGGCTCTTGATCTAGTTTGTAAACCAGTTGTACGGAGGGTTTCATTTCATTCTCATTCACAAGTTTTGCATCAATCACTGCCATGGAATGAGGGGATCAATCTGAGTCTCAATTTCCTTACCTACCACCGAATTACAGTCTGCACAATAATATAATTGGAGCTGATCCATCCTTTATCATTATTATATATTACTTTTGTAACATATTGTTAAAAACTTCTTTTGATCAACTTTCTCATGTTGGGATGCAATTAGCTCATCATTTTGTTACTTCATTTTTATTGTATTTTCATATATTTAATATGGGAAAAGTATTTCTCAGGATTACCTTTGGAGAAAAAGTTATCTCCAATGACCCTAAAACTACATCGTTTTTGAATTAATGAAGGGTGTATTTGTAATCTTAGGTGAATTAATGAAGGTTGTTTCTGTAATTTTGCATCTTCATTAATTCACCTAAAATTACAAATACACCCTTCATTAATTCGTAGTTTTAGGGTCATGGAGATAACTTTATCTCCGATGATTTGGAGAAATCCTTTACCCATTTAATATTTAGTACAGTTTCATACAGTTTTGTTCGTATATTTTTTTTCACATCCACGATAAGTAAAGAAAGCATATCCGACAAATAAAATTATCTTTAATCTAGAAACTCAATTGAAACCAAATTTATTATTTCAACCATTTACAACTAAATCGAATTTAACTTTTAGAAATACAAATAAACAAATACGTATTTCTTAGACAGAGACACACATATATGAATAAACATTAATGATACCTGAGAATGGAATTATGAGTCATAGGGTTGCGTCCAAATCTCTTTCTCTAAATGTTCTGGAATAATAATGTGAATATTGTTAGTTAGTTATGTTAGAGTCAGTGAGTTATTATAATCTCATATAAAAAGAATAAGAGGCATAATCATGTATGATTGGAAAACTTGACGAAATGGATATAAAGAACTTGATGTAAGTCTGGTACTTAAATAAATATGGGCAGGTTTTTGCTTTAAAATAAAAATAACCTGGTTTGTAAAGATCATTAAAGCATAAACCTTGGAGGGTTATTTTTTTCCCCAAAATTTGAGGAATAAAACTATTGATGTATCTGTGGAACACGTTTATAAAAAATAATTATGTAATTTTTACAATTAATGAGTTTTTAATTTTTTTTATTAAAGAATTAAAATTGATAAGCTTTCTCCTTCCATAATTTGATCTCGTGTATGACATTATTTCCTTTATGAATTTAATCATTCGCTAAAGCCTAAAAAAGCTATGTACATAGCTAAGTTTGGAGGATGGCCTTATAGCACTGTTTCAAAATATGCATTATAAAATCTCAAACATAACTATTCACACACTAACTAACAAACAAAAGGGATGAATATCTCTCAGTTGTCTTGTTGATCTCTGCTTGAAGAGCTTTCTCCTTTGTCCTCTGTCCCCTTTTTCTCTGCCCTGTCATGAATCATCTCGGGTAACTTATGCATCAAATTAGAATGAAAAGGACAATCCTTATGTTTTAAGCGATCCTTGAAACAAGGGCGTAAAGATATAAGATGGTGTGTAAATAATCCAAATCAAAGTCTAGTAAAGTCAAATCAAGGATGCTTTCTTTGTTCTTCCCTTATGTTTCTGTTTGGTTTCACTAGTAATTTTGAAAATGAATGTTCAACTCACATGTATGCCCTTGAAACTAAGCAATCATTTGTAGCCAAGAACATGCATATATTGAGATATTGATCATCCTTCAAGAAAATGTAACTCGAAAGAATAGTCAATTTCACCATTCTGCCATCTGCCAACAGAGGCCTTGACAATGTGACCGAGATAGTTCTTCTTGTGTTTATCAACCTAACATCATCCCAAATGAACCCTATACAACACAAGAAAAGCAAACAAAATCAACAAATTGATCCAGATTAGAAGGTTTATAATCAAAGACAAATTGTGATAGAGTAAACGTGGCTGTAGTCCATTGGTGACAAGTAGGGGAGGAAAATTATGAGTAGAATACCTTCGCAGTTGTCACACAGCGGGAAACATGAGGAAAGTGGGGAGATAGGCATCAATTCCGATTAAAATCACCAATTTGCTACTTTGGTAGCATTGTGAATATTTAGTTTACAGTTTCTATTTGTTTTACTAAATGTTATTTAATGCTATGATAAATAGAGAAAGTATTTGAGAAGCTAAGGTCTCTGCGTATGACTTGTACCATAGAGATCTCCTTGGCTATAAGATCAGGAAGATCGATTCTTGTCTTGCTCAACCCCTCCAAATAGAGTATTCTGCATCTGATTTGTACCATAGAATATTCTTCTATAAAAATCCTACTCATTTTGCATTGTCAAGTTTTATAGGTGTTTACATATTCTTGCACTTCTTCCTCTCATAAATTATTTCTCTTTCCCTAGATTCTTCCTGAAGCATTTGGTTCTTATGATTTTATCGGATTCAAAAAGCCAAAAAAAATGGATTTAAATAAACATGGGCAGGTTTATGCTTTGAAGTCGCCTATTTTGTAAAAATCATTAAAGCATAACATTTTGAGGGACACTTTCTTTCCCTAACATTCAGGAATAAAACTACTGAGCTACTGTGACCTCCAACCCTCCTTTCTCTACCCAAATCTCCCATCCTTTTCTTTCTTCCATACATGTTTATGATCTGTCTGATGTTCTTAAAAGTGCCTCTCATACTGTGGTAAGTGCTGGCTTCAGTCCGTTTCCAAAAGTCTCTTGCGTGTTGCATAAAGATAGCGCCGTTGGCACCTGCATGATGCCGTCAGTTGAAAGGCTTTCGTGCTACAGGATGAAGAGGCTCACAATACTGGCTTGCAGTATATCAAAGATCTATTCCGAGAAGTATTTGGTATGAAGAAGAAGACTGTGGAACTAGAATTTTACCAAGGTTATGGCACGAAACATAGTCATCATAAATTTAAAATTTATAAATCCCATAAAAAAAAAAAAAAAAAAAAAAAAAAGAAAAGCTATCCTCAGGTGTCTTATCTTTATCGGGAAATTTAATTACCAAATTGTTTATTTCCGGAAGAAAACGAAGTTATTAACGAACACAAGTTAGATCAGATGCCCCTTATTGAATCTAACACAAATTATAAACAACTAGAAAAAGCTGAAGCAGGCTGCAAAAATATAATTATTGGGGAAAGGATGCCCTATTGATGAATCGCAGAATCAAAAAGGAAAAAACAAATATGACCAAACAAACATTATTATCTGATCAAAAAATTAAAAATAAATAATCGATTTTTTTTAACCAAAAAAAAAGGACGCGCTTTTGTCTATTTTTTGTCGAAATCTTTTGACTAAACGATTTTAACCCCAAAAATAATAATAATAATAAATATGGCAGTCATCCTTGAATTGATGACATCTTTAAAATTTAATACATTATATGATATTACTTATTATTATTATACTTATATAAGTTATACTGATATTACTGAAAGAATCTTAATTCAGCGGAGTGGTGCTAACTTACCCGGTAAAGACAGAGAGATAGGAAAGATCCCCTCGAAGACACCATCGCAGCCCAGACTCTTTCAATATTAAATTCTCTGCGACATCTCTTATCCACCGCACACCGACTTCTTCTCGACGCGCTGCTTATTCTTATTCACCTTCCTCTCATCTCCAGTCGAGCACTTCAGTCCTCTCGCTTCGCTCCAGTCACTTACATGCCAGTCCTTGAGTCTCTTTTAAAAGTAAGTTGAAGACAAATTTAAAAGATTCTCCTAATTCCCAACTTTTTACTTTTTCTTTATACAAGTAATTATTCTTCTTCGGTATCTATATATACATATTGGAGTAATAACAAGTAACAGTCAAGAACTCAGGATAGAATTCAAGTTTTCCCGCGGAACCAGCGGAACCAACTGTTACACTCGAAGAGTGTTCTTTCAGTCTGCTATTCGTGTGGAAGGAGAGGACTCAATCACATTTTTGTATGTAATCTTTTAGCTTTGTTATAACTTCTTATGTATGCCTCGTACTATAGTATATGTTTTGAAATTTTGTTCTTTAGACTTTGATCTTACTTATATGGAGCAACTCTATATTTAACGACTAGTTAAACGGTAGACTGCGTAGCTTTTAAGCGCATGGTCGTAGATTTGATCCCACAAACAAATACGCCTTATAAGTGTCTAGATACCATGTGTTTTAAAACAGTCAAGGGCGTCACAACTTTGATTCTTTATTCCCTTCTTCTACAATAAGCTGTCCCATAAATCTTAGGGCATTTTATTTAACTCTGGAGGAAAGTATAAGTTTAGTAATGAAGAATTGAAAGAAATTAAATGCATGAAATTAACTTTGTTTGTTTGTTAGTGTGATTAGTTATTCATGTTTGGGATTTTATAATGCATATTCTGAAACAGTGCTATAAGGCCATCCTCCAAACTTAGCAATGCACAGAGTTTTTTTTAGGCTTTAGCCAATGATTTTGTACTCAACATATCTACAGGTGGAACCTCATCCAAACATTGCATTAAATTCTCTTTTGGCAACGTAAGCCATAGTGTTGGGGGTTTATAATATGTATGTATGAACATGATTACTGATACATGTTAAGATTGGGCCAGGAAAGAAAAAAAGATGATGAATCAGTGGAGTTTTGAGGAGGAGAAGCGGTTTCAAGTTGCTCTGTTGTGTTATCCGGAAGACTACCCCAACCGGTGGGAGAATATAGCGCAAGTCGTCGGCTTCTCCAGGGAGATGGTTTTTCAACAATATCAGAATCTCCAAATTGAATTGGGTCTGGTTCAGCCGTCGCAACACCTGGACTCTTCTGCTAATAATCAGCCACCCAAGCATAATAGGCGCTCCTCATGGTGGTGCTAAATTTAGGATCTATTGTTATAACCAAATTATACAACGTAATCTTTTAAAGGGCGTTTTTAGTAAGTTATTTAAGCCCCGTACTTTCTTTCTTTTGATTCCAGATTAAATAAAGTAGAGTTTTAAATTATTTAAGTTTTTTATCATTTATTATTATTATTATTATATTATATATTATTATAATAATATTAATTTTATTTTTTTTTTTTAAATATGGGGTGACACGCCAGGGTGTCACCCACTTTTTTTCAATGTATATTGAGTGGCGTGAGCTTGGCTCACGCCACTCAATATATATTTTTTTTTTTAATTACACGGTGGCGTGAGTTTGACTCACGCCACCGCGCTTGTTTGTCTTGATCGGCCTTACGCCATTGGGCGTTGACTGCATTAGATAGGTAAATAGTTTTGAAACAGTTCCAATCTGGTAAATTTTAATTTTTTTATTCTTATTTTGGTGCATCTCCCCAAATGAATCATATGACTTATCACCTCTCGGATCACTAAACTACCGAAGGTTCACGAATTCAACTCACAATTTTCTCCTCCCCTTCGCTTCCCTTCCCTCAAACCAAACTTACCCTAAATCTTTGGACTAATGTATAAATAAGACTTATCTCCTACTTTATTTAATTAAACTCACGAGATTCATAAATAAATAAAATTAAAATAAAACAACAACAACACACGTGAGAGTGTTTGATCAAACTTTTTGAGGCAGCTTGCTGACTCAATCAATTCTTGTAAGCAATCTTTCATAAATATCGTAATTATATCTTGTTATTCTTTTAAAAAAATGATCAATTATATTTAGGCTAAAATATATCTTTAGTTTTTTAACTTTACATAAGTGTCATTTTAATCTATATAAAACCATCACTGTTCTACGCTTATGGCTAAGAACAAATCATCCTAGCAAATAGTCGAACATCAATCTTCTTCTGCTTCTTCTTTTTTCCTTTTTATGTTTCATTATAAAAGTTTTTGCTAAGGAACTTAGTATTTAGAATTTAAAAAAAGGTGAAGTGTTGTCAAATTCATTATAAATGGTCGATTTTGACCGTTATATCCATTGTTTGATTTATGTGGCACTCTATTATGGACCTGGCTTTGGTCTTTCTCTTGTTTCTGTCTCATGCCCTCATTTACACCAAAACAGTTGTTTCGGCATGCGGGGCAGTTGTGCCCTTTTAAAAAATACATATATATTTTCTTGTCGATACTAAAAATATACTTTAGAATATTAAGCGATACTGAAAAAATACTTTAAGTATATTTTTAGTACTAGTCAATATCCTGAAATATTTTTTCTGGATCCTAAAATGATTTTTCAAGATCATGAAATATTTTTTTAGTCTGCGTCAAGTATCCTAAAGTATCCTTTTAGTATCAGTCAGTACCCTGAAATTTTTTTTAAGATCATGAAATATTTTCTTCATTATTAGTTAGTATCCTCAAGTATCTTTTTAGTAGCAATCAGTATTCTGAAATATTTTTTCTAGATCCTAAAATAATTTTTTAAAATCAAGAAGTATTTTTTCAGTACCGTTCAATATTCTAAAATATCTTTTCAGTACCAGTTAGTACCGTAAAATATTTTTTTTCATAAAAAATGCACAACTGCCGTCCTTTTCACCAAAACGGCACTGTTTTAATGTAGAGGAGGGCAGCAGATGGGAGCAGAAAAGGACCAAAGCTTGGTGCCTCCAGTGTATCATCTTCTAGTCATTAATTTGATAACATAATTTTAGGCTGGCGCGTTTTGAAGGATTATCCACATGTGATTTTTCAAAGGCACAATTAGAGTATTATACAACATGAATTTTTCTATGTACTACTAATTAATAAGTATATTTAGTCCTTTTTATAAGTCACTTATTTGTTTCCAAAAAGCATTGAATATATTTTTTCTATGTATGCCTATAATTAATAAGGGTAGTGATGAAAGTAATAATTAATATGATATTAGAGTTTAGTGCAAATATTGTAAATTACTTAAATTTTAGAACAAATTTAATTACTTTAACTGTTTTTATTAGTTTTTAAAAATTGTTAGTTGATGTCTTATAATAAGAATTAGATGGAATATTAGACTAATTAATAACCACTAAGGTGAGGCCTCTAAATGCGTCCTAGGTGGCAACCTCTTGGGCTTCTACTTGACGCTGAACAGCGAGGCTATATGGTGGGTGAGGAAGGTGAGGTTGGCGTGGCTTTCCGCGAATTACTGTGCTTCTTGGTTTTCTGTGAAGGAAAGTACGGGGGAAGAGAGAGAAACAAAAGAAGAATGAGGTGGTGATGACATGGCGTCCTGAGTGCCACATGTATCATTTAAGTCAAATAAAAAAAGATAATGGTTAAAATTAACCATAACACTCTCGGAATAGTTTTCACTCTAATAAATTAAGAGTCAACTCAAGTGATTGTTATATTCTCAAAATTACTCTACTTTTTACTCTTATTTTCTCAATTAATTAAATTAGAAAAATCATTACCTTCCTATGGGTAGGCTCCTGAACAGTGTTGTTAAAACGTTGTTTCGAATCGCTGAAACGTCCTTTTTTACGTTTTTTGCTGGAAAATCGTGTCAGAACGGTGGTTGAGACGGAAATTGATCTAAAACGGTTGAAACATCGTTTCAAATCGGTTGAAACGTCCGCTTCTGCGTTTTTTCTTCTTTCTTCTTCTTCGCTGAATCTGATCGCCGGACGCTGCTGCTTCTTCTTCGCTGAATCAGATTCACAGCGATGGTGATGCAGAACGGTCAGATTCACGGCGATGGACGCTGCTGCTTCTTCTTCTTTCTTCTTCTTCGCTGAATCAGATTCACGGCTCTGTATCCAGATCCCTAATTCTCTAATGTCGGGACTCGGGTCTGCTAACTGAATGGAGAAAGGTTCAAAACGCAGTGTTTAACTCGGGTCTGCTATACTGAATAGAGAAAGGTTCAAAACACAGTGTTTAATGTAGGGACCTAACTAAAACTTTTACAAAGTTTCATAAAGGGACTAAACTGAAAATTTTATAATCACTCATTAATCCAAATTAATCACTTTAATATGCATAATGATGACTGAGTTTGAACTTAATTATTTCCTTTAGTGTTTGGACTTAAATTTGTGATGACTTTAATGTATTGGTGTGTTTTGATTTTATATATATTGGATTTTATTTTTTTTGTAGTACGTAGTAAACTCTTACGTTCCGTTTTTACGTTTTTGCTCACTCCTACCCAAGGGCGGATTTAGGGGGGCTAGGGGTGGCCCCCGCCCCCCCTAAAATTATATAATTAAACCAAAAGTTTTTGGAAATTATGTTTTTGCCTCAGAAAAATTTCAATCTTTTCATTTTGGTCCTTATTTAAAAGTGTTATAAAGGGACTAAAATGAAAATATTGAAATTTTATCAGGCTAAAGCATAATTTCCTAAAATTTTGGGTCCAATTGTATAATTTTCGCCCCCAATTTCGAATTTGACTCCACTGAGTTTTATTCTGTAATTTTCGCCCCCCCTAATTTTCATTCCTGGCTCCGCCCGCCCCTACCGTTTCAACGTTGACACCACGTTTTAACAACACTGCTCCCGAATGCTCTAAGATTATCAAGTCTTATATGAATGTGATCCATCATGATAATTCATATATATATATATATATATATATAATTATGACGATCGGTGCAGGGAAATGGCAAGACGGTCGATGATAAATTGGGTCCCCGATATTGAATTGGGTTAAGTTCCACCACCGGATTACCCCAACAACTCCTGACCCTCTTGCCAGTCAACTATCGGAGCATAGCAATCCCATAAGAAAGACTAGCACCCGTTGCACTTTAAAAGAACACGTGTGAATATATAGACTTCAACATATTACTTATTGTTATAATCATCTTTCATTATTTTGTCCTATACATCAATTCATGAAATTTGATTTGTCAACATCATGTCTCTTTGGGTTTTTTAAATTTGATAGTTGATATATATGACAAATATTAAATGCGCTTCTATATTATTATTTTTTTCTCATTTCTATAGACTCTTTTTAGTGGGAAAGAAGATATATGGAAAGGGACATTGGAAGGACATTTCAAAACACATAGTGATGACAAAAAATGCCGCTGAGCTCGCAAGCCATAATCAAAAGTATGATCATCACCAAAGAGAAAGAAAAGCAGGAATAGTGAAGAGAAGAGGAAGTATCCATGATTTCACTTTAGAAGACTTCCCCTTGGATTATTTGAAAGATCTTCTTTTTCCACTTCCTCATTTGATACCTTAATCGGGAACTCAGGGTCTTATCCAAGGTAGCTCACTACTTCATCATGATTTTTTGTCGAATCAATGAGGGCCTCAAATGAGTCAAACTCAAAATTATAATCAGATTCCTTCAAGTCTTCACCAGTCTCATCAAGCTGCCTCAACGGTTCTCTGTGTTCCTCTGCTCAATCATTTAGTAGGTTCACATATTCCTCAGTGTTCAATTGCAAATGTCTTATCATCAACCTAACTCACAAGTTGTGCATCAATCACAACCATGGAATTAAGGGGATCAATCTGAGTCACAATTTGCTTATAATATTAGTCTTCCACTGCAAAACCAATCACTAAGAGCCCGTTTGCTATACAGAATTGGTAGAAAGGGAAAGTAAAATTAGCAAATTATTCTGTTTGGTAGCATTTTAGATCAATCAATCTCAGGAATCTATCTTCCCGGGTCCATTTTTTGATAAATTTACCCCTGATAAATTTGAACTTGAAAGCGGGGAAAGTTTGAATTTAAGTTCAAACTTGACGGGAAATTCTTTTACACAAGTTTGAATTTGATAAGAGCATATTTTTAAAAAATATATTTTAGCAAAAAAATTATTTTTCTTTTTTATTTTGAATTAATAATCTTTAAGGATAAAATAGACATTTTTGATTCTTTACCAATTACTACCCCTTCATTTTCTTCCTACCAAACAACTCATATTCCCTCAAACTATTTTCTCTCATCTTTCAAAATCTTTCCTTCCCTTCATTTCCTACCTCTAAATTCCTTTCCCTCCTCAGATTTTTCAGATTTATCCCGGGCCCTAAATCATCAATCTACGCCACATGATTACCAGAGTTGACCAGCCCTTTCTTATCATATATTACTTATTGTCAAAATTTCTTTGGATCAGCGTTCCCATGTTGGAATACACTCGGCTCATCATTTTGATGCTTCTTATTATTATTATATTTTCATATGTTTAATATTCAATAAAAATACTAGGGGAAAATTCCATTTAAATATCAAATAAATTTGTAAAATCCCAGAGTGACGCGAATTTGCAAAAAGACTTAGAGGTGACAAGGACTTTTAAGGGTTTTGCAAATTCGCGCCTAAATGACCATTTTGCCCTTAGTTCTAAATAATTAAAAAGAAAAAAAGAAAATATCCACGGTGGGCCCCACGCGGCGGCCACCACCCGCCGCGGCCACTGCCGGCCGCCACCACCCCGTGGGGCGCCGCCACCCCGTGGCGGCGACCGGCAACCGGTGGGAGGGTTTTTTTTTTTTTTTTGGTGGGTGGGGTGTTTTTGTCAAAAATCAAAAATGTGTTTTGGAAATGTAGGGGTGGGGTTCGAACCCCCCACCCCCACACAAAACCAAGTAGCCCAACCAGTTGGGCTACTTGGTTCTCTTATTATATATATACATTAACAAATATATATATTCTTCTTAACATTTTTTCAACGATAATTACCATTCCACAAGTGAAAATTACCATTCGTGAAGTGAGAATTACCATTTCAGAAGTGAGAATTACCATTTTTCTCCGGGGTTCACTTTGTTTACTTGAAGCATGTTTTGTAAAAACCCAAAAAAAATAAACTTTTACAAAACCCGAAGTGAGAATTACCATTTCGAGAAGTGAGAATTACCATTTTTTCTCCAGGGTTCACTTTTTTACTTGAAGCATGTTTTGTAAAAACCCAAAAAAACATGAACTTTTACAAAGCGAAGTGAGAATTACCATTCGTGAAGTGAGAATTACTATTTGAAGTGAGAATTACCATTTTTTCTCCGGGGTTCACTTTTTTACTTGAAGCATGTTTTGTAAAAACCCAAAAAAAAATAAACTTTTACAAAACCGAAGTGAGAATTACCATTCGTGAAGTGAGAATTACCATTTGAAGTGAGAATTACCATTTTTTCTCCAGGGTTCACTTTTTTTACTTGAAGCATGTTTTGTAAAAACCCAAAAAAAATAAACTTTTACAAAACCTGAAGTGAGAATTACCATTCGTGAAGTGAGAATTACCATTTTGAAGTGAGAATTACCATTTTTTCTCCGGGTTCACTTTTTTTACTTGAAGCATGTTTTGTAAAAACCCAAAAAAATAAACTTTTACAAAACCGAAGTAATTCTCACTTCGAAATGGTAATTCTCACTTCACGAATGGTAATTCTCACTTCAGGTTTTGTAAAAGTTCATGTTTTTTTGGGTTTTTACAAAACATGCTTCAAGTAAACAAAGTGAACCCCGGAGAAAAAATGGTAATTCTCACTTCTGAAATGGTAATTCTCACTTCACGAATGGTAATTTTTACTTGTGGAATGGTAATTATCGTTGAAAAAATGTTAACAAGAATATATATATTTGTTAATGTATATATATAATAAGAGAACCAAGTAGCCCAACTGGTTGGGCTACTTGGTTTTGTGTGGGGGGTGGGGGGTTCGAACCCCACCCCCTACATTTCCAAAACACATTTTTGATTTTTGACAAAACACCCCACCCACCAAAAAAAAAAAAAAAAAACCCTCCCACCGGTTGCCGGTCGCCGGCCACGGGGTGGCGGTCGCCGGCCACGGGGTGGTGGCCGCCGGCGGTGGGGCCCACCGTGGGTATTTTCTTTTTTCTTTTTAATTATTTAACTAAGGGCAAAATTAATATTCATTTACGCGAATTTGCAAAACCCTTAAAAGTCATGTCACCTCTAAATCTTTTTACGCGTCACCTCTCGGGCTTTACAAATTCATTTGGTATTTAAATGGAATTTTCCCAAATACTAGTTTCATTTCTCATTTTAGGCCCTCCCCACGTGGCATAACCTACTTTTCTCCACGGTTCTTAACACATCATATATTTTCCACGGGCATCCGTATGTTGGATAAGCTCCAATTGCCAACTCATTATCAAGCATTGAAACAAAACAGTAGTCAACAAAGTGTAACCAAAGGACGAAGGAAACAAAGTGAACATTGTAACGATCACTACCACAAGGAATTTCAACTACTACATAAAATTCTAGATTCTCTGTTGACCAAACATATTAAATCACCAGTTAAATTCAACCCTAAATTGTATGTCACAACTAGTTACAATTGATCCAAGTAAATCTCAATATAATCTGAACAAAACGCCTAATTAATAAAAATAAAAAAAAATGAAAAAAACAAGAAGACGCTAAACTTTTGGCAAAACACCCACCAAATTCCATTCAAGATACAATAATTTGGCTTTGCGGTTAACATCCTAGAGACTTCACAAGTAAGATGAATCAATTCATCTACAGTCATCTATATACAAAACATACACATTATTTACAGCCTGTATATTGGAAATGTATACTTCGGGATTTGATCAATCAAAAGCCTAATAGTTTTTGTATGACTTCATTCATCCTATTTGTTAAAGGACGGGGGGTTTTGGCGGCTAATTCAAGCTGATGTATGAAGACATCTATACAGTTTTAATTAGACACAAATGCTCCAACAACGTACATAATAGGATGAATGAAGCCATTTGTATATCAAAAGTGCATATCATCTATATCTCTAGATAGGAAAACCATAGTTTGGGTACCCAAACCCAAGAGATTGATCAAATGAAGGATTTTGAGGGTTAAACTGAAGCATTGGCGATGATTGATTGTGCAATGGAAGGCCTGAAGAGACAATCTGAGTTTGAAGGCTTGAAGGAGCAATCTGGTTTTGATCTAGAGGCTCAACGTTGGTGTCTGCAGTTGTAATGTCATGGATGCTTGCTCTTTTCCTCTCTTTCTTTGATTTTTCCCTTTGCCGATTAAAATATTTCTGAGCATGGCTAGCTACCTGAGTTGGTGTTCTTGTCACCACAACATTTCTTGAAATGCTTCTCCAATCTCCCTTGCCATATTTCTCCAATCCTTTGAGGAATAGCCTGTTTGAGTAAACAAATAGGGACATACATGATCAATGATCAATAACTCAAATTCATTTCATTTTCATTCCCAACACAAGTTCTTGAAAGTTAAAGACAGCAAAACTGGACAAAGGGTAAGATGAAGACAAATCAAAATCAGTCACAGAATCTAATCCTATGAATAAAACAGCCCAATCATATTAAAGAACATACAACTAAAACTTCAATATAGTAAAGGTATCAATCAAGCGAGATTGAATGGTTCAGCAACTAGCTCAAGTGAGTTTACTTCTGCAAGGTAAGGGTATTGTGTAATCCAGGCTCGATATATCGATGGTCAACCAATAAAAATAAAAAATAGAGCAAAACAGATGAAAAGAATATATTATAGATGGGGCAAAATATGAGTCACATTGTTGTGGTGGAAAGTATGCTAAAAAAATTGTAACATATACCTTCTTTATTGGCAAAAAAATACTTAACAAGAGATGTTTAGGTGAGCAGTTATGCATGACATGTTTTAGAAGAAAAATTCTTAAAAGAAACCTCACAATTCCTGAACAAAGTATGGACCTGAGGCTATGTGAATTTGAAGTATAAATTTTGACGGAGGTAAACTGGGATTCTGGATAAGAAGGTTGGAGAATTGAATTTAAAGGTTCACCATTAGAATTAGAGGATTTGAAGAAGATGACCAGGGCAATTCACTTAAGAAAAGTTCAGAATATAGCATCAAGAATACTAACAAAAAAAAAACCATCCTGAGTTTTCGTCTAATTCCTTCAGAACAAAAACTTCCAATTTCCCAAATCAGATGCCACCTGGACAAATTCTTTCCTATATGCTATTTTGTGGGAAATTAAACAGGTTCATAACGAAAATCCCTAAAATCAAGCACAGTCAAAAAGAAATAGGAAAAAGAACAAAACAAAAATCCAATTGAATTGGAGAATTATCAAGCCAACATACCTATGTTCTTCCTCAGTCCAAGGCGTGCCCTTCTTTCTGTCAGAGTCGGTATTCTTGTGGGGCTTCGAGTTGAACGAAATTTGATTATCCAAGTTCCAATCAGAGGAAGAAGGTTCAGTATCAGAGGAAAAGTCAGGGAAAGCGGGAATCGGTACCCGACCGGCATCAATCTCGGTGACGTCGTGTATCAGATCACGATAACGTTGCCAGACCAAATCAACGGTGGCTCCAGGCACGGAGTCGGCAATCTTCTCCCAGCGATTAGGGCAACCGTCAGGAAACAGAACAATAGCTTGCTCAAGGAGCTTGTCCTCATGGCGAGTCCACTGAGTCATCGTCATCCACAAGATTTTTTACTCGTGCAGTAACTGAACAGATAAAATTCAAATCGAAGGAGAGAAAGAGAAAGGAGATAGTTAAGAAGAGCTTTCTGTGACTAGGGAAACTCGCTTTCTTGGAGATTTCAGATGCTGAACGAAGGTTTGTTCTTCTTTTTGGACCAACGAAAGGTTTGTTTGGGAAGAAGGTAAAACCCTTGTTCTTATATACATCGGGGAGAGAGAAATAAATCTTTTTATAAAAAAAAAAAAAAAATTAATTGTGCTGGTTGAGTAGAATTTGGAAAATCGGCCCTGGTGTTGGTGGGACCAGCTCAGATGGCAATATCGACACGTTTTTTCTCAGGTTAGATAATTTTTTTATTTAAAAGAAAAGAAATTGTCAGGTTGTATTGTGAAGCTGGATACTCGAAATAGAAGAGTTTGAGTTGGAGTCAAATATACCCGCTGAAGATCCGGTCCAATAATAGCCTCAACTTGAATTAGGACTCGGCTGCCTGCAACCGACTCGCTGAGCCTAACCTTTTTTTTTTTTTTTTTTAGACAAAAAAAAAAAAAAACAGCTCTTTTTATTTTACTTTGAGATATAGGTAATATTCTTTATTAATTATTGGTAGCATAAACTTTATTTATGAGCTCAAATAAAAAGGGTTAAGTTTTGTTTAAAGCATCCAATAAAGAAGACAAAGCTTTTTAGGGTTGAACCTGTATGAACTCTTGAATCTAGACGATTGTGGGTTATTTTCTTAACTATAATGTTAGTATATATTTTTTATTATATTTTTTTATTACCTAGCTATATATATATATATATATATATATATATATGGGGGAAGTTTTTCTTTTTTTATCACCCTCCACATGCTTAGATTTTGATGATGAATTTTAGGTCTTGTTGTGACGTTGACTCTTTGTTATAACAAATTCTAGTGTCACTTTGGTCTTTATAAGTTCATTATAGAAGAAATTTTTTTATCATTAATATAAATCCATTTATAGGGTTATTAACGGATTTTTTTTTCAATTTATCCTTATTTAATTTTTTTTTTTTTTTTTGAAAAAAAAAAAAGAGGGATGAGAATGATTTATAAATGTAAAGAGAGACATATTTCAATAAGGTTAAATTTGAAACCTTTTATCAATTTAAGATATATTTAAGGGGTTTAAACTTCTCATGTTGGATGAGAAGAAAAAGATTCCTACACACACATGAAATGGTGGGACCCACATATAATTATATATATATATATGGGTCTCGCAATTTCATATGTGTGTGACATGAGAATACACTTCTCCTACAACATAAGAAGTGTTTTTTCCTATATTTAATGAGTTAAGATTTAAGGTCATTTTTTTATATTAATTTTTGTTAAAAAAAAATAGGCACGAGAATTAATTTTTTTGGTCATAAATATTCTTTTCCAAGTCTAGCACTCCCTTAGTTAATGTAGTCTGAGTAATGCATTTTGAGAAATCCTAATCCTGCTTTTAATTCCTTGATACCCTTACCAAAGGGTGCAAGGGCAAGCTTGTCACTATAAAATTGAATCACCAATTTCAATATGATTGGCTTGAGAACACATGGAGTGCATGAAAAATTTACAAGAAAGGGGAGTTGGCTCCCATCCACATCCTTCCCATCCTCTTCCTATCCTCTTCTTCATCTCAAGTTAGATTGAAAGATTAACGGTTGATTTAATCTTTTATAAAAATATTAATAAAAAATTAAATTATTAATAAAATATTTAAAATAATAGTTTTATAAAAGATTAAATCGAAGCGGTTAAGATTTCAATCCAACGATTGAGATAAAGAAGAGGATGGGAAGAGAACGAGGAAGGAAAAGGACCGTAGTCAATCCCAAGAAAAGGCTTATCAATCTCGTAGTTAGTCTATTTGCATGGTATATTATTTATTTATAAATCATTTCTAATACGTCTCATTATAAATAACTTAAATCTTATTAACTCCTAGTTTAAAATTTAACATCTTCTCAGCTTTACTCCATTTTAGTATATATAAATTTTTTAAGAAAATAACAATATACACAATAATAAATAAATGATATAGGACAGTACTACATCTGGTTTATGATAGAAAACTTTATACACTTTATCCCCCCTATTTATCATTTTTTAAATTATCCCTATTAATTGCATATGTTTAGGAAATTTCCATCAAGGGATTCTTTCAATGCAATTTAATAAGGTATTTTGAAAAAACCAACACATATTTTTGACAAATAATTAATTTAAATAATTGTATTAATATAAGCAAATTAATCAAGTAGATCTTATATTAAGGATGGGAGATGGGATATTCATGTTGAAAATTTAATCATGTGACTTATAAATATGATGAAAAAAAAATTCACTCCAACTTATAAATAGGACAAGATAAGTAAAATACATTTAATTGCTTCACAATAGTTAAGAAAAAATAGTTAAAAATACTGTGTTTTTATTAAAATTAAGAAAAAAAAATCACTTCTTTCCAAGATTATAATCCAGTTAAAATCAAAGTATCTTAACTAATTTCAATTTTTTAAATTCTGTTTAATAAGAGTATTGTTGAAAAGAATAATTTAATGTTGTTTACACTACAAAAAAACACCGGATTCCGTCGGTAATTGGATTTCTAAAGGAAAACCGTCCGTTGAAAAAAAAAAAAAAAAAAAAAAAAAAAAAAAAAAAGCCATGGCCGAAAACATTACCTGAATTCCTTGGATAATTTCAATTACCGACGAAATTCCATGAATAATTTCAAATGAAACTTTTTCTATTAGTAAGTCCGTCCCAAATTTAAAGTTTTTTTTTGTAGTGTTACTTGTTATAAAATGACTTATATTTAATACCGTGTCAATTTTCTAGAAGATATTTTATACCAGAAACCAGAATATATAGTATCTCAATTTCCATATGGGCAAATTGGGATGCCCACTTCTCATTATTGGGCAAAACTCTTCCACTTCCAACTGTGATTCTCCCACTCTGTAGGGACACCTAATTAACAAATGCCTAATAAAATCTCATCACATTCCTTCTTATCTACTTTGTGTGTGCATGCATTCATTTCACTTCATTCTTCATACATCCATATCGGGCAAACCCAAACCAGATATTTGACCCATTTAGCCCGACCCGTAAGTATCACTAGACTGTCAAAGAGAGAAAAGAAAAGTAAAACAGAATAAATAAATGATACCATCCATGATCTTATCCAACTTTACTTGGCACAGCCACAGTGATGCATGAAAAGTGAGGGAAGCAACGTTAAAGTGTTCTTTCAAACTTCAAACCGACATCTTATATTCATTTTAATTAACTAACTAATTAATTAAAGCATTACCATAAAGTGGTTTGACGTTTGATTCCCTTCTGCTGAATCTAATCTAACAACTCCCACTCTCCAAACAGTGAATCTTTTGCTGACTTTCGGTTCAAAAAAACAAAAAGAATCTTCAGCAAAAAAACAGTAAAGTGGGTTCCAAGACTTGTCAATTCTAGATTAGATTTCAATGGTTGAGAACCACAAAATGCTTACAAAAATATTTGTAAAATATTCCCACTAATTCTTATTATAATGCATCGATTAACAAATCTCATAAACCAATAAAAACAGTTAAAATCATTAAATTTAATCTAAAATTTAAGTAATTTTCAATATTACATCCATTAATTGTATTAAACTTTAATATCATATTAATCATTACTCACACCCACTACCTTTATTAATTATGGGAATACATGGAAAAAAATATTTAATACTCTTTGGAAACAAGCAAGTTCTTTATAAAAAGAACCAAATACACTTATTAGTTGGTGTCTTATAATAAAGATCGAGGGGAGTAATATCTTTTGATAACAAATTTACTTGTTAGGTCAAAATTATTTTTACTCATATTATTATTACTCTCTCGAGTCTATAATATAGGGTGTTTCTAGAAGAATAATTTAATCTAGATTATAAGTCACTTATGAGATAATGAATACTCATTTTTTAGTTTTGTCCATGTAATTAAAACTAATTTTTAATTTTCAAACACTTTTTTTTTTCATAACGGTAAAAGTAAAAAAATGTTTTATGACATATTCAATGAGATAACATTACTACTTAGGTCCTAATTATAGAACATAGTTTATCTTGTAATTTAGTATAATTTATACTACAAACTATGTCATATAATTAATATCTCAGGGAGACCTTTTTTTTCCCACGAATTAGTTAAAGTAGCTGGGCAAAAGAGAGAGTATCAAAGCCAAAGTTATTAATTAATCATTGAATCTAGCCGACATGCTGAAAAACAAAGATCGATTTCTTTCCTGCTTTTCCCATGTTTACTATTCAAATGGATAAGATGGTTGAAACAAGTCATTATTAGGGTATATTCCACTTGATTTTATTAAGGATTGGGCTAAGTATATGCAATTAATACTTTTTAGTATTTAAAAACTTTATAATCCAACTCTCTTTAGTCTTTACACCTAATATTATTGTATATTCCAATGTCCATGTAATTAAAGCTAATTTTTAATTTTCAAACACTTTTTTTCATAATGGTAAAAGTAAAAAAACATGTTTTATGACATATTTAATGAGATAAGCATTACTACCTCCGGTCCTAATTATAGAATATAATTTTATCTTTTGTAATTTAGTATAATTTATACTATAAATTATGTCATATAATTAATACGAAAAGGAGACTTTTTTTTTTTTTTCCCACGAATTAGTTAAAGTAGCTGGGCAAAAGAGAGAGTATCAAAGCCAAAGTTATTAATTAATCATTGAATCTAGCCGACATGCTGAAAAACAAAGATCGATTTCTTTCCTGCTTTTCCCATGTTTACTATTCAAATGGATAAGATGGTTGAAACAAGTCATTATTAGGGTATATTCCACTTGATTTTATTAAGGATTGGGCTAAGTATATGCAATTAATACTTTTTAGTATTTAAAAACTTTATAATCCAACTCTCTTTAGTATTTACACCTAATATTATTGTATATTCCAATTTTTTTAGTTTACTATCTGCATGAAATTTCTGAATAATATTTATTCCTCTTAAAATTTAGATTATATGAAGAGTTATGTGGATGAGTGAGTCTCATTATTTGTATTTTATGATTAGTATAGTTTTCTATAGTAAAACCCTTGTCTTGCCCTGGAGACTAAAATCAATTTGAAAGATTTTAACATCAGGGAAAAATAGTTAAAAATTATACTATGTAATAATTAATAAAATGCTTATAAAAAGTATTTGCAAACTAGTATCTTTCAATAACATTAGTATTGAGAACCAAAAAAATGCTTACAAAAGTATTTGCATACTAGTATCTTTTAATAAAAAATTAATTTCAGGTCAATTTTTTTTTTTTTTTTTTTTTACTTGTATTTTATTACTCCCTCTAGTTGACAATATATAGAATTTTTCTAGAAGATTAGCTTAGTCTAAAATATACCACTATAATCCATATTATAAGCCCATTTTAATTAAAAATTTGGGAATTATAAGTCCAGTTTCATAGTAATAAATAAATGCACTTTTAAATTTTTTTCCCTTATTAATTGCAATAAACCAAAAAAAAATATATATTGATTTTGACTCTTGTAATCAATGATAAATAAGGGTAAAATTGAAATTTTAGCTCAAAATTTGAGTTAATTAACTCTTTTTAGTATGTGAGAATTAGTTAAATTAGACTTATAAACAAGACTAGAATAGTAAGTCATTTATAAGATAATTAGTACTCAATACTTATTTTAAGTTTTGTCCATATAATTGATGTTCATTTTTAATTTTTTTTTCATTTTCATTTTTTTGTTTAAAAAAATCATTTTATGACATATTTAATAAGATAACTATTACTCCCTCCAGTCCTAATTATATGAAATATTTGGGAGTTGGTTTTGGTCTAATTATAAGATAATATTTTAATTTTTGTTAATTTCTTCCTAAAATATCCCTTCAATTTCTTTCTAAGATATGAATGAGGGATTGCAAAGTAATTGTAAAATTTATATAAGGGTATTTTAGAAAAATGAGTAAAATTAACTAATTTAACTCATATATTTAATCTCTCCAAAATCAGTTAAATATAGGGAAAATTATAATGAATGACCTAGAAGAAAATATATTTATTGAGAAGGACCATAAAAATTGTAATTACTTAGAAGGACCAAATATCATAATATAAATTTAAAATTATTAAATTGTCCCTAATTAAACCTCCTACATTATCTCTTGTATTCATAATTAAAAAAACTAAAACTAACTATTCACTTGTAATATAATAATATCTATTTTTTTTAATTGGTATTTTTCACCATGTTTAATGGTCATGTAAAATCAATATATTATTTAATTAATTATACTGTTCAAACTCATATTTTTAAAATTTAAATTTTCAACAAGTTTCATATTCTTATAATCAATAGATAATTTAATTAACAAATCTATCATCAAGTTTTCATATTTATATTATCAAATATCAACACCAATATCAATTAAAATCTTTTTATAAAAATAAAAACTAAACTCATTTTATGTCTTTTCAAGATATAATAGATTTTTTTATTTTATTAACATTAAATGATTTTTTAGCCCACATAAATTTATTCTAAAATAAAAATAAATCATATAAAATTTTTTGGTTGAACATATATAATAAATTATAAAATACCTTGATTTTTATTAAAATCATATAAATATATATTTAATTAAAATTTTTCGTTGATTCTAACAAATTATCATTATGAAAACTTAAAGATTGTGTAATTTTTTTTTTTTTTTAATATATAGATATCTATGTAAGTTGTGAAAAATGAAAATGTAAGAAAGCTTTTATTTAATTTAGTTAAATTTAGAATTTTGTATTAGTTTTAAGAATAGATTATGAAGGAAAATGTAAGGAGAATGCAAAAAATTTCATTAGGGGTATTTTAGTATGTTTAATTTTATAATTTTATATTTAGTCCTTCTAAATAATTACAATTTTTATTGTCCTAATTAATAAATATTTTTTCCTTCCAGGTCCTTCATTCTAATTTTCCCTTAAATATATCTTATAATTAGGACTAGAGGTAATACTTCTTATTTTCTATGAATTAGTTAAAAGCCCTGTATTATAAACAAATGAGGTATTAAAGTCAAAGTTATTAATTAATCATTGAATCTAGCCGACATGCATGAAAAACAAAGATCGATTTCTTTCCTACTTTTACCATGTTTACTATTTAAATAGATAAGATTGTTGAAACGAGTCATTATAAGAGTATATTCCACTTGATTTTATTCAGGATTGGCTAATTATATGCAATTAATACTTTTTAGTATTTAAAACTTTATAATCCAACTCGTTTGTCTTTACACCTAATATTATTGTATATTCCAATTTTTTTTTTAGTTTACTATCTGCATGAAATTTCTGAATAATATATATTCCTCTTAAAATTTAGATTATCAAGAGTTAAGTGGATAGTGAGTCACATTATTTGTATTTTATGATTAGTATAGTTTTCTATAATAAAACCCTTGTCTCTCCCTGGAGACTAAAATCATTTTGAAATATTTCGACATTAGGGAGAAAAAAAAATTAAAAATTACACTACGTAATATAATTTTGAAAGTTAATTTAACATGTTAAAGTAGACGGATATCATAATTAAAAAAATGCATGAAAAAATCATTATAAGAGAGACAAACATAATTACGAGAGTAAGCCAAATAAAAAGTACTCCCTTCCGTTCTAATTGTAAAATAACATTTGACAGTTGATCTTGGTCTTAATTATAAGAAAAAGTTCTAATTTTTATCATTTTCTTTTCAAAATACTCCTATTGATACCTTTCTTATAACAATTAAATACGATAATAATTTAATAATACACCTATATATTCTAAAAAATGAATAATACTTGCAACTCATTAATGCTACATACATTTCAATTCTACTGTTTTTTATTTTTTAATAAAATAATTTTAAGCAATTTTTGTCATGTTTAATAATATCATCACTATTAAACTATACTACCTCCAACCTTCAAAGTAAATTCCAGAAGTTGTTAAGAAAGATTGACGATGATGGACTGTGTGGAGCTCAAAGAAGTTGTGTGTGAGATAGGAGAGGTCGACAAAGAACAAAGAATAAGAGTAATTGGATATCATTTTAAATTTTAAATAAAAGCATTTTAGGAAAACAAATATAATTAACTAATTTAAATATAATCTTTAATCTCTCTAAAATTAGATAAATATGTGCTATAATTAGGACTAAAAGAAGTAACAAAAGCATAAGGGTTGAGCGACAATTCGAAATTGATAAAACTTAGCCACATGTGTTTATATTCATTAAATCTAATTATCTGCTCAAATCTTGTCATGTGAAATTTTTTAATAATAAAAATTCATATTAATAAAATTGTAAAATTTTGTTGAACCAATATTAATACTAAAAAAGTCACAAATGACAATATTTGATTGAAGAATTGGACCTAACGAATATAATGGACCTAAGCTTTGCCTTTAAAAATTTAAAATATAAAGTATAATTTAATTGAAACGTAGAATTTTACTTTGTTAATCATGAATTTATAACAGCTTGTGTAAATAAATATACTGATCAGTTTGTCTGTTAGTAGTTACGTACTTTGACCAAAAAAAAAAAAGTAGTTACGTACGAGATTGACCATTGTACGGCTATAAGGTTAGTAACATTTTCACCTAAAAAATTGAATATAAAATTTGTTTACGTTTGGGTGCTGGGAACTGACTTTCTCAGTGAATATACAACTAATAAAAAATAAAAAAATCCCTTGAGAATATATAATAGAAGAAAAAAAAAAATCAACACAAAATAGTAAACCATTTTTTTTATTAGAAGCTATTTTGACTGAGTACATTTAAATTAGCTTTGATATTATTAATTATGTTATTTTATCAATATTTAAGTAGATTTACTAATTAATCTTTTTTCCGGATCGTACACATCAATTAATCTGTCCTAATCTCATAGTAATGTGGGCTGAAAATTGTGGTAATATTTAATTTATTCGTTCAAACAAATTATGTCACCAATTTTTTAATACGAACAAGAAGAGCAGATTAATTTTTTTGTGGCATACTTGCATTTGAAAATCCCATAGTACTAACGTAAGTTTAATGTCGACCGAATATTATTTTGGAAGCCTTATAATATATCATAAACATGTACCTCACATCATTATTCATAGAACAAATCTACATAATAGCTACTTTAGTATATTATATATTGGACGTCTATTTCAGCCTGTTACATCCGCATTCTTCAACTATAATGACACGAAGAATATGAAATTATTTATATTATATAAATTATAAATTTTATAGAAAAACAATACTCCCTCCGGTCCTAATTATAGAACATATTTAACTAATTTTGGAAAGATTAATGAGATGAGTTAAATTAGTTAATTTTATTCATTTTCCTAAAATGCCCTCATATTAATTTAAAATGACGTAAGTAAAAGTAAATTAACAACCCTTACCACATACCTCTCCGGTCTAGAATTTTTCTTTTCACACGCTTTCTAATTGAAATAATGGTTTTGCTATATATACATATATGTGCGTATATGTATACATATATACCCACACACACATACATATATGTGTGTGTGTTTATATATGTACATAAATACACACACACATTCAGATCTACATATATGTACACACACACGTATACATACATATTTACACAGAGACATATATATAGACACACCACACACACATATAAATACATAGATACACAGACATATATACAAACACACACATATGTGTGTCTATATATATATATTGGCAAATTAACGTCAGTTGATCGATGAATAAATTAAAATCCAATAATTTAAAAGTTTCATTGACGGGAAGAGTCTATGCACCCACATACATATACTCATAAAAAACCAAACACACATGAGAGAATAAAAAGGGGTATTTTAGGAAGAAATTGACAAAAATTAAAATTGTGTCTTATAATTAGGACCAAAACTAACTCCCAAATATTGTCCTATAATTAGAACCGGAGGAGTATTATATTGTAAGTCAGAAACAATTCTATATCACTACTAAAAAACAGCTTATTAGTGACGGAATTTAAATTCCATCCCAAAATAGTAATGTTTGCGATGGAATGTAAATTCCGTCGTAAAACCCCGTTTGGGTTTTGTGACGGAATTGGATTTCCGTCGCAAAACCACCAATTTTGCGACGAAATTTCTATTTCCGTCACAAACCGCGGCATTTTGCACTGCCAGTTTGCAACGGAAATACATATTTCATCGCAAACTTTAATGAGTTTGCGACGGAATTTTATTTTTGTCACAAACTCATTTTAAATTTCCCAACTTCTTCTTCCTCCTTCATTTTCACAATCCGTCCCTCCCTCTGCGCTTTCCCTCTTCACCGTCTGTCCTCCACCTCCCATATTTGCCGTGTGGCCGTCGACCCTTGGTCTTCCGTGATGCCCCTGTCGCCCCCTTCCAATAGGTTTGCCAGGTAAGCTTGAAATTTGTTTTTTCTAGCTTTTTTATCATTTATTGTTAGATTGTTGCTTTGTATTTGGACATGTTTGCTGTGGTTTACACACTTGATTGATATGCTTTGGTATAATGCTTTGATAATATATAGTGGAGTTTTTTTTTTTTTTTTTTTTTTTTTTTTTTTTTGTTTAATTTTTGACTCTATGCTGTCAATATATGGATCTTTATATTTCAAAAATTTTATATTCCCCAATGATTTATGGAATCAGTTAATGTGAATGCAATGATTAGGGGGTATGTAAGAATCTAAAGCAATTTTGGTATAATATTTAAGAATATAAGAATCAAATGTAGTTTATATAGTATTATCTATATTTTATTAAATTAGCATAAAAATAAAAATTCATTTTCATATTTTTGTATATTGTAATTTGTAATTCTCATTTATATGTTTGGGTAATGGATTCCTGATGTATCTATTTAAAACAATTGGCATTGCAAAATTAATTTACTATACATAATTATTATATAAATAAAAAACATATAAATCAGCCATTTAAATAATAATAATGGAAATATTTGTGCATATAATTCAATCAGAAGATTATAAATTACCACTATGTATATAGTACAAATTAAATGTGTAGTTGATAAACCTTGATGTAATTGTGTGTTTGCATTGTGATGAAATAATAGTATAAATCTCTAAATAGGATGGTGTTGAAATCTAGAAATAGGATGGTGTTGAAATGAAAAAAGTGAAGTGTTGAAAAGTGATGTTTAGAGATAAGAGAATTAATTAATTAACGTAAAGTAGGAGGAATGTGTGACTTTAAGGAATAATGAAATTTGCATGTATTATAAAAATTAGTGAAATTAGCTAGTTGATTTAGTCTATTATAAAAATAATTGTTAATTTTTTTAAGAAAATTATCTCATTTAAATTTTTGATTTAAAACTATCCTTAACAAGTATACAATAAACATGGATAATTTGAAAAAAAAAATTATAAATACTGTTTAGATTAAAAGATAATTATAAATATAAAAGATAATGTTGAGAATTGTATATTAGATAAACTTGATTAAGTCTTATATAATATTGTCTTAAATAATCACATGGATTTGCCCCATATATATTACAAAACTTCAAATTCATCCTCATCCAGCAGTGAAGGTGTTTTTGCAGGTAGACGTAATACATTTGATATTCATTGTTACATTTTCATTCCCTTGTCCATTTAAATGAAGTACAAAAAAAAACTTACTTCCTAACGTTGTTTTTGTAGATGAGATGAAGAAGATGAAGACATAGGTGCAGGAGCAAGCGGTTGAGTTAAGCCGGACACGATAGCTATGAGTCGGCAAGCAATTGAGCCGCATCGACGACGAGGCGATGATGAGGGAAATGTAGCTTCAACTCCAATCCTTATTAAAAGCCAAGGGTACGAGGTCGGCTCGTGGTGATGATGATTATCCTGGTGATAATGATAATGAAGATCATATTGCTACTGTTTAGACTATTTTTTTGTTCATATTATTCGCAACATTATTATTTATATTTTGCTTTTCTCTATGTAAACTTTTTATGATTATTACTATATATTTTATGATATACAAGCTTTTGTTATTTCATAATTTTTTATATTTTTTTAATAAATTTTTATATATTTTTTTGAATTTTAAATTTGCGATGGAAAAAAAATTCCATCGCAAATTCCTTATTTTTCATCGCAATTGAGATGCACTTTTTTTGACAAGTGACAAATTCAAACAATTTTTGCAATGGAATTTTAGTCAAAAAAAAATGCCCTTTTTTTGTAGTGTATGTAACCTCCCTATCTTAAATGATATGTAAGAATCATTATTATTATACAAACATTCCATTAAACAACAACAAAAGTATCTAATTAATCATTATTATTACCTGACAATGCGCATGTAAGGTCATTGTAAATTAATTTTGAACTAACAAGCGATTAATTGAGATGGTAAGGGGCTTTACCTGTATAAGTAGGATGGCACAAATTCGAATCCTGAGAAGTGCACTTGTTAGAAGATGTTAGAACCCTTTACCCCTCTAAAACTTGGGGGGAAAATTTTAATCAAATAACTAATAATAATTTTGAAGTTCAAAAATGTGAAAATATCTTCTTCTTTTTTTGAATCATGGCCAGGCACCAATAGCTTGGGTCTCAAGCATGATCAAACCACAATCTTCTACTCACAAGGGAGTATCTATATTACTAGGCTATAAAGCCATGGGTTTGTGTTCTCTCATAATCCTATATCTCCTCTTTTCAAAATCTCATCTTTACCCTCAAATTAAAAAATAGATAGTTCAGATTTATAATTTCTAAACTGTTATTTTAAATATAAATAAATAAATTTAAGGTATTAAAATTTTATCGACACAGCTCATAAATGGAATACAAACAAAATTAAAAAAATTAAATTATAAAACACCATGAGAATAGTTTTAGAAAATACTAAGTTTGAACTATTCATTCATTAATTGAAATAAAAGCAAGGACTTTGGCGTCCCAATTGTAAAAGAGACGCCTAAAATCAACTTTTGGTATTTTGTTGGTACAAAGATAATTAATTGATAATTTCAATTTATGTTAATATTTTGCTGGTTTTGATTCTAGGCTTCTTGAATTCTTGAACGAAACAAAGTATAGACAAAGTCGTGACTTATCCGTTGAGGAATTTTTAGGTGGGATTCCAAGTTGTGGCTCAAGTAGAAGTGGGAAGCAAATGCTGCAAATCCAGATCTAAACTCTAGACTCCAAATCCCAGCAACCAAAACGAGAGAGAATCCAGATCCCGAACGGTGGAAGACGATATCGTGCTGAGGTTATGAGAATTGTGTTTGAGTCTCGAGTATCGCGCTTGAGTTGGAGCATCATGCTGAGGAAGATAATATTGTGCTTGAAGTGGAGCAACAGGCCACACGCGGCGATGAAGGATCGTGCTTAGAATATGAGATTATTATTTATTTATTTTTTTTTAAAAAAGGGTAAAGGTGCAATTTTACACATGAAGTTTACCACAATGAGCACCCAAAGCACCACGAAGTTTTTTCTGAAGCAAAAGTACACACGAAGTTACGTTTTGGGAGCAAAAATGCCACGAGCCGTTAGTTGACCGTTAACTTGGATGGAACGCTGACGTGGCGCTGAGTTGGACTGACACGTTGACGTGGAATTAAAAAATTAGAAAATAATTAGAAATAATAGGAAATAATTAGGAAATAATTCAAATAATTAGAAAAAAAAATAAAAAAATTAGGAAAAAATTAAAATAATTAGAAAAAATTTAAAATACCCCTGCCAGTGGACCCCACCACCGCCACCCTATCGTCGGCCGCCGTTGAGCCGGTTATCGGGAGCCGCCACTGCGGCGGCGGCGATTGGATAACCAAATGGTGGAGGAGGAGTTATATATACACAGCCGATGCGGTTGTTGAAGATGCACTAGGGTAAGCTGTTCAATAAAAAAAAAAAATTAATTAAGATAATCTTCTTGTCAATTCTCCCTACGAGAGATAAATCTAATCGATGTGTGAAGTCGGATTGGATAAGGAAAATTTTAAACTTTATTAATTCTATCATAAAATTTAACAATTTTTTTAACTTTAAATCTATTTAACTATACATTTTTTTCAAAAAAAATAATTATCTGAACTTTTTTCTAATTATTTTAATTATTTTCTAATTTTTTGAATTTTTTCTAATTACTTTATTTTTTTTCTAATTATTTTAATTTTTTCCTAATTTTTTCTACTTATTTGAATTTTTTGTAATTATTTCCTTTTTTTTTGAATTTTTTCTAATTTTTTTTTTTTTATTTCACGTCAGGTGTCGGTCCAACTCGCCACGTCGCTGCTCCATCCAAGTTAACGGTCAACTAATGGCCCGTGGCATTTTTGCTCCCAAAATGTAACTTCGTGTGTACTTTTAGTCCGAAAAAACTTCATAGTGTTTGGCGCTCCTTGGGGCAAACTTCATATATAAAATTGCACCTTTATCCAAAAATAATAATACCTTACAACGTCCCTTTTTGGATTCTGTATTTAAAAAAGAATGTCTTAAAGCGTCCCTTTTTTTGGGGACGTTGTGTCTTGAATTTACTATGTCCCTTGTAACATCCTAAATTTTATTTTTAGGATTTAATTGTAATTAAGAAATAATTATATATGATAATTAAAAATAAATTGTGGTTGTAAAATCTGAAAAAAAAAAAGTAATAATAATATTAAAATAAAGTTTGGGCTTTTGTTGTAATTTGCCCATTTCAAAATCTGGAAAAAAAAAAAAAAAAAAAGTAGAGTCAGCGTATGGAAGAAGAAAAAAAAAAAGAATGATACGTGGGGCGGAAGAAAAGAAGAAAAAAAAAGAAAAGAAAAGAGGAGTGAAACACGATGGGAGGAATTAAAAAAAAAAAAATGTAATCACCGCCTCAATTGAGGCGGTGACTTTGGCAATTTAATGTATATATATGTATACCGTGTGTGTGTATTAGGCGGTGAGATTAGAAATTAGGAAGAAAAGAATTGAGAGAGTGCAGAGATAGGAGACCGCGAGAGAAAGAAAGAGAAAAGGGAGAAGATTTGGATATTTTAAGGTATGTTATTTATTTTATAAGATTATTTTAGTAGTTAAATTAACTTCTTTTCAATAAACTTCCTTCATGAAAGTTGTTATATATATTTTTCTCTTTCCAATGAATATAATATTATGTTGGTTAGTGAAAATTTTGAGATTATGATTTTAGAATAGTTTTGAATTTTTATAACAGATGACTGTATATATGTTTAGAACGATTAATAACTAGTTTTAATCGGTTCAGAATTTTTGATTGATTGTGGTAGGAATTTAAACAAATTTTTCTACCTTAGAAATTCAAGATTTATATTCTACCGAATATTTTTACCGATTAAAAGTGGTATAAATTTTGTCTTGAGTTAATAGAGGAATTACAGAGATTTTAATCGGTTGGTTTTGAAATTTGAAGGATTTAAACTGTTATTTTTAGTTTTATCATAATAACATATATTTATTTGAGTTTGTATGATCTAAGATATATGAAATTATAATTGTGATGATGTAGAGTCTATCTCGTGGACCTAGGTGATTGTTCGTGTTTTACTCTTCGAGATAAGGGTTAGCTTGGAATTGAGGTAATCGGGGTTAATTTATTTTATATGCTTGTTTTGGGATGTGAGGTATTTTTCTCAGTCTTACTTTTATATATACTACTTGTATGTGTTTTGGAAAATTTTGTATATGTTTGAATATGATATTATTTCAATGAAGCGAGTGTATTTTCCAATCTGTAATTAAGTAGATATTTTTACTATTGGGTTGTTATTGTGATGATTGTAATAGTTGTTGTAAGATGTTATATATATATGGAATAATAATGTGGTAAAATGTTGATGAAAATTTTAGTGTTATATTATTTTATTTATTTATTTTGTTGTGGAATATGTTGGATTGTGTGGAAGAGATTTAGGGTGAAAGCGTGTGCCCATCGGCTCTCTCATTCCCGGCCGGAATTTGAGTTGAGTGTTTTGGGCGGACATCTCCCGATTATGGTATATTGGTGGTGACATGGGAGGGGACCGGTATTCTTGAAGTGACTAGCTAACTTTGGCCGGGTATACTAGCACCGATAGATCGTACCACGTCCGCACGATATAAGGAGGAGCGGGATGGATGAGTGGGGCTTGTTGTTAATTATTATGGATTAATTAATTATTTGTTGTTGTTTTTATTAAATGTGGTAGTAAACCGCTTTCTCGACTTACAATCCTTTCTTGCATATTTGATAAATTAATTTTGTTCTTTGGGACTTTATGTCTCACCCCTGTCATTATCAACATTTTTCGTGTGTGACCCCTAAGTCCACTCGATAGTAAGGAAGCAACCGAGGCGTAATAGTTGTGAATTTTGTAAGCCTCTTTTGGTTTTGGTCTTTGTAATGATTTCTATATTGCCATACTAGGGCCCACATGTTTTGAGAATACTGTTTTAACAGTTGGGATGACTGTTTATTTACTGCTGAACCAAAGGTTTTATTTTATACAATATAATATTTTAGTGGATCCTCTATCAAAACTTGTGTGAAAATGTTTTAGTATAAATCTTTGTTGTAGATTTGGTGTTGTAAAACTCATGGGCTGTGCATTCTTCTGGTCGACAATTGTGTCCTGAGTTTTGGATTTTGCTATGGTGAGTTTGTGGGTGAAACTTTGTGCCCTGGACTCAGATGTGCTTATTTATGTAAAGAAAAGAGTTTTCCTTAATTTCTGGTTAACCCAGTTTAGTCATTATATTATAGTTAATTATTGTTTAATAAGGAAAGGTCTTTTCATCCCTTGCATAAGCGTCCCCTGTTTTCAAAAGTTAAAAAAAAAAAAAAAAAAAAAAAAAAGACATTAAAAGGCCTTTTTGTAGTAGTGCCTCTAAGAGGGAACCCTTAATCAAATAAATAATAATAATTTTTAAGTTAAAAAATGTGAAAATAATTTTTTCTTTGAATTACGGGAAGACACTAACAACTTGAGTTTCAAGCGTGATCAAACCACAATCTTCCACTCACAGGAGAGCAACCATACCACTAGGTTATAAGGCCATGAATTTGAGTTCTCTCGAAATCGTTTATATTCTTTTCTTCTCATAAGCTCATCTTCACCCTCATATTAAAAAATAAATGGTTCAGATTTCATAATTTCTAGACTGTTATTTTTAACATAAATAAATACATTTAAAATATTAAAATTTTATCCACACGGTTTATAAATGCAATACAAACAAAATTTTAAAAATTAAATTATAAAACACTATAAGAATAGTTTTAGAAAATATTAAATTTAAATCATTTATTTTTTAATTTGATAATAGAGATGAGATTCTAAGAATTTTTTTTTTTTTTTTTAAAAAAATGATTTTGAGAGTATCCTCCTCCCAAAGCTATTGGGTGAATGTGGAAATTAATTTATCAGCAATATAATGCTGACATCCGGTACATAAGTCTTATTCTTCTAAATATATATAGGTTGTACGATATTATTGTACCCTATCAAATGCCATATTTTCATATAAATTATTAACTAAAAAATCATACTTTATGGATTGTTGGTTGGGAAAATTCCATTTAAATACCAAATGAATTTGTGAACCCCTGAAGTCGTCGAATTTGCAAAAAGACTTAGAGGTGACAAAGACTTTTAAGGGTTTTGCAAATTCGCGCAAATGACCATTTTGCCCTTAGTTCTAAATAATTAAAAAGAAAAAAAAGAAAATACGACGGTGGGCCCCACGGGGCGGCGGCCACCACCCGCGGCGGCATCGGCGGCCACCACCCAATGGCCGGCGACCAAGAAGCCCGGCCACCGGTGGGAGGGTTTTTTTTTTTGGCGGGTGGGGTGTTTTGTCAAAAATCAAAAATGTTTTTTGGAAATGTAGGGGGTGGGGTTCGAACGCCACCCCCACACAAAACCAAGTAGCCCAAACCCGGTTGGGCTACTTGGTTCTCTTATTATATATATACATTAACAAATATATATATTCTTCTTAACATTTTTTCAACGACAATTACCATTCCACAAGTGAGAATTACCATTCGTGAAGTGAGAATTACCATTTGAAGTGAGAATTACCATTTTTTCTCCAGGGTTCACTTTGTTTACTTGAAGCATGTTTTGTAAAAACCCAAAAAAATGAACTTTTACAAAACCCGAAGTGAGAATTACCATTCGTGAAGTGAGAATTACCATTTCGAAGTGAGAATTACCATTTTTTCTCCAGGGTTCACTTTGTTTACTTGAAGCATGTTTTGTAAAAACCCAAAAAAATGAACTTTTACAAAACCTGGCGAGAATTACCATTTGAAACCCGAACTTCACGAATGGTAATTCTCACTTCGGTTTTGTAAAAGTTCATTTTTTTTGGGTTTTTACAAAACATGCTTCAAGTAAACAAAGTGAACACCGGAGAAAAAATAGTAATTCTCACTTCAAATGGTAATTCTCACTTCACGAATGGTAATTCTCACTTCAGGTTTTGTAAAAGTTCATTTTTTTTGGGTTTTTACAAAACATGCTTCAAGTAAACAAAGTGAACCCTGGAGAAAAAATGGTAATTCTCACTTCTGAAATGGTAATTCTCACTTCACGAATGGTAATTCTCACTTGTGGAATGGTAATTGTCGTTGAAAAAATGTTAAGAAGAATATATATATTTGTTAACGTATATATATAATAAGAGAACCAAGTAGCCCAACCGGTTGGGCTACTTGTTTTAGGGGTGGGGGTTGAACCCCACCCCTACATTTCCAAAAGGCATTTTTGATTTTTGACAAAACACCCCACCCGCCAAAAAAAAAAAAAAAACCCTCCCACCGGTTTCGCCGCCGGCCACCGGGTGGTGGTCACGCCGTGGGCCTGCCGGGGGTGGTGGCCGGGCGGTGGGGCCCACCGTTGGTATTTTCTTTTTTTCTTTTTAATTATTTAGAACTAAGGGCAAAATGGTTATTTGGCGCGAATTTGCAAAACCCTTAAAAGTCCTTATCACCTCTAAGTTTTTTGCAAATTCGACGCTGAGGCTAAGGTTTCACAAATTCATTTGGTATTTAAATGGAATTTTCCCTTGTTGGTTCTACTATTTTTCAATTTCTTTTTAAATGATTCTGCTTGATTTTATTTTTACTTAACTTTAATGTTTTTTGGCCCGTAGTTAGTACCTTTAATTAAAAAACTGTAGCGTTGCATGATTTAAAAAAAAAAAAAAAAAAATTAACGAAGGAAGGAAAAACTGGATGATGAGGGTGAGAAGAAAAAGCTAGTACGGAAGAATACGTAGGAAACGACGTGTTTTGTGTCAATCTCTAGGAAGAAGAAGAAAGCACAAAGGGACAAAATAAGGCCTACGTGGCATCATTTACTTTTCGCCGCGTCCCTTCCCCGTTGCTTTGTTTCGGATAAGCATGACTTCACTTGCCGTCCTACTTTCTACCTACCTCCTCAGTCCTCCCTTTATTTGCCTTCTCCTTTCCTCTTTTTTTTTTTTGCCCCTTGCCACAAATATTATTTTGGGAAAATTACGTACAAGTCCTAAGAAACAAAACAAATTACAAAAAATCCGATGAAATCACAAAATTATACAAAAGTTCTATGAGACTTTTTTGATATTATTTGTATTAATAACAAGAAATGCCTATATTTACAAATGTGAAATGCATATATTTACAACAATATTTAAACACCCGACCATTTACAACAGAAAAATAATATATACAATAGGAAATGTCCATATTTACAACAACATTTAAACACCTAGATTTTGAATGTAGAGGAGTCATTTATAATAGAAAAAAAATATATTTACAACAAGAAATGTTGTATTTACAACAAAATTTAAAAATCGACCATTTACAACGAGAAAATGCATGTATTTACAACAACATTTAAAAACCTGTATTTTATTTCTATACAAATAATATTAAAAAAGTCCCTTGAAACTCCTGTGTAATTTGGTGATTTTAAAAGAATTTGTTGTAATTTTTTTCATTCCTTGGAACCTATACGTAATTTTCCCTATTATTTTTCTCAATTAATCGAGTAATACTACTCCTTCTAGTGGTTGAGATAAAATATGGGGGAAAATGTTATTTAAATATTATATGAAATTCCAAAATTTTAAAACGTCTGTCAAAGAATTAAAAAGACATAAAGATGATGAGAATATATATGAGATTTTGAAATTTAAGTGTTTTTATTAAAATATCCCACATCTCTCTCATCTTTATCTCTTCCTCTTTCGGCCACTCTCTTTCTCTATTCTCTCCCTCTCTTCATTTTCACTCTCACCTACACTTTTCTTTCAATGATAGCTTCCACCTTCACCATCGCTGGCAAGTTCCACTATAACACCAAAAATGTCGAGACTATGAGTTTGGAGACCCAAGCTTGGAGCTGCAATTGTGAGTTTGTTTCTAGTTTGATTTTATGAAATTTTAATCTTTTCGGATGTGATGGTTGTTAGGGCTAGACTCCATTATTGGAAGGGAAAGGAACAAGAGATGAAGAAGAAGGTGAACAATAAAACAAGCTTAGGAGGCTGAAAAATTTAATAATAAATAGTAAGTGAGTTTGAAGAAGACGAATGTGAATAATAAATTGTGGACGTTTAATAAAATCGTAATGGGATTAACAAATTCAGTAATAGAAATAACAAAGTGTATTCGTCAGGTTGCACACATGTCACTCTGCTGAAACTAAAATCCGAGGACAATTAACAAATTTGGTAATGGGAATAATAAGTTCCTTAATAGTATTAACAAGTTCCGTAATGAGAATAATAAGTGTATCCGTCATGGTTTATGTTAATGAAAATATATTTCTTCTGGCAAAAAAGAAAAAAAAAAAAAGAAAACAGAAAACAGAACAAGGGGCAAATTAAAGCGTTAGTGATAATGGCTTTATGAGGGCGCCAAAAGACGTCGTTCTTTTTAAGTTACATATTGATTTAAACATAGCAGCGAATCATCAATAAAGCATGTGGATTTTTCATTACATGCAATCATTTGAAAAACCTATGCTAATCCTAATAGTACGCATTCCAATTATAAATATCAAAATAAATTTTTGAAGATATTAAGAAAATTAATCAAATTACTTTAAAATATTTATATTTGTCATTTTTTAAAAAAATTATTTTGCCTACCATATAAATTAATATATAATCTAAAAATAAATAATAAATGATATAATTAAATTATTTATTTAGCTTTTTTTATTTCCAAAAAAAAAATCACATCCTCCCTCGCCCGCTCCATTGTTATTGTGATGGTTGTGACGGCTACCTTGAATCTTGTTTTTTTTTTTTTTCCCATATGACAGACACACACACTCCACCTGTCTCTTATTGTATTTCTTTCTTGTCACGCAAAATAATAATAATAATAATAAAATTATGTTCACGCTTCCTTTTTTTTTTTTAAATCAAGGTTTTTTTAAAAAATATTTTTAATACAAAGGGTTTTCATATTTCTTAATAAGTATGCTTGTCCAAAATTTGTGTTCCCTTTTTGCAAGGTGAGGCTACCAAAGGCTTGTTGGCTATCTACGCTTCATTTTATTGTTGAATTTAAGTCATTAGAATTTAAATTAAGTTAAAATGTTACTACCTCTTGTCCTAATTATAAGAATATTTTTATAATATAAATTACACTATAAAAGCCTTGCTATAATTAGAACGGAAAGGAGTAATATTTTAAAATTTGTGACACCCACTAAATCCATTTTTTGTTTATGATTGTATTTATTCATTAGGACGTAACAAGCGTCGTAGTTCTTAAAAAAATAATATATGAAAATAAGAATCATATACTATTTTCTTGACTGAAGACACAATGCTTTGTTTGAGAAAAAAAAAATTTGTTTGAGGAAAAAAAATATATTTTTTGCCCATATTTTTATTATAAACCCACATCCTTGTCGTGTTTTGACTAAATAACTTAAATATTAAAAAATGATTTTGTGCCTCGGGCTTGTCACGGTCTTAGACAAGTTCCACCCAAAACCGTGTAGGCCTTAGCTTGATCGCTCCCTTGATCTTGGCTAAGTCACCGAACCCTCACAAGTAGGCAAAGAGCACAAGAACAAAGAGAACTTTCGAGAGAGAGAAGTAACTTAGAGAGAGAAGCTCTGAAAGTGCAAAGAACTTGTATTGCTCTTGGATGGTTTACAAATGAGGTGGGCACCTCTATTTATAGCCTACCACCTCCTCAATGAACGGCTAAGATTAATTACATCCGACGGTGGAGATTGGTTCTCCAGAACCTTCTCCCAAAATATCTAGATATTTACATCTTTCATGAGAATTCTAGAGAATTCTATACAATTCTACAATTATGTACAAGTATCTACCATATTCGGAGTTCTCTAGAAACCTCCGGAGAGTGTCTTGTGCACAAAATATCTTGCGTTCCCTCGCGATCCGTGACACTCTCCCCACCTAATCCGGTGACGTCCTCGTCACTGACTTGTCTTTGTACCGGTGTAGGTGGTCTTCGAATTGCCAAAGATCCTCTTGAGGTTCCCATGTGGCTTCGCTCTCTGGCAATCCTTTCCATTTGATTAAGTATTGGGTACTTGGTGGTACCCCTCGTCGCCGTACTACTCGATCGGCTAGCACCTCTTCTACTTCTCGATCAAATGACTTGGTCATGGTCGGAGGTGCTCTTGTCGAGATGGCTCGACCGGGGATCATCCACGTCTTCATAGAATGGCTTGAGCATACTAACATGGAAGACGGGATGGATCTTCAAGTTCGCGGGTAGAGCCAGCTTGTAGGAAACTTTTCCTACTTTCCCCACGATCTTATACGGGCCTTCATATTTGCGGATGAGGCCCTTGTGTACCTGTCGAAACACTTTGAATTGTTGAGGAAGAAGCTTCACCATTACCATGTCTCCCACTTGGTATTCCGAAGCTCGCCTCTTCCTATCTCGCAAACTTCTTCATTCGCTTGGCCGCCTTGACAAGGAATGATCTTGTTACCTCGGCTTGTTCCGCCAAGATTTGGCCATATGATAGGCTCTGGACTCTTGCCCTTGTAAGTGGTGGCAAGGGCATGGGGAGTGAGAGGTTGTTGTCCCATCACCACTTCAAAGGGACTCCTTAGGTTGCCTCACTCTTTTGCAAGTTATAAGAGAATTGAGCCACATCGAGTAGCTTGGCCCAATCCTTTTGGTTGGCACTCACAAAGTGCCGTAAGTAGCACTCCAACAAAGAGTTCACCCTTTCGTTTGCCCATCGGTTTGTGGGTGAAAACTCGTGGAGAAGTGTAGCTCCGTGCCAGGAGCTTGAACAACTCCGTCCATAGCTTACCCGTGAAACGGGGTCTCTATCACCGATGATTGTCTTAGGTAGCCCCCAATACTTCACCACATTCTTGAAGAATAGCACGGCCGCCTCTTCTTTGTACAATCCGTTAGGGCAGCTATGAATGTTGCATACTTTGAAAATCGGTCTACTACCACCATAATAGAGCCGCACCCTTCAGACTTGGGTAAAGCTGAAATGAAGTCCATGGAAACACTTTCCCATGGTTGCCCTGGTATAGGGAGAGGCTCCAACAGTCCAGCAGGTTGTTGGTTCACTATCTTGTCTTGTTGACATACAAGACAAGTCTTCACATAAAGTTCCACCTCGTCCCTCATCCGCGCCGTAATAAGCTGCTTCCAATAATGCAAGTGTGCGTCTTTGTCCCGGATGACCGGCCCACTTGGAGTCATGACACTCCTTGAGGAGCTCTCTTCGTAGGTTCTCCCATTTTGGGACAAAGACTCGCCTCCCAGCAGTATAGAGAAGGCCATCCTCTAACCAAAACCTCTTGGTTTTCCCCTCCTTGGCCATCTCTACAAGTTGTCGAGCAACGGGATCATGGTTCATACCTTCAATGATTTTTGTGATCAAGTCGCCCTTGGCTTGACTCATTGATGCTAACTCGCTTTTCGGCTTAATGCATCCGCCACTACATTAGCCGTGCCGGGTTTGTACTCCATCACATAGTCAAACTCGGCTAGAAAATCCTGCCAACGGGCTTGCTTGGGTGTCAACTTCTTTTGTGTTTGGAAGTAGCGAGTGGCCACATTATCAGTCTTGATCACAAACCTGGATCCCAGCAGATAATGCCTCCAAGTGCGCAAGCAATGCACTACCGCGGTCATCTCCTTCTCTTGAACTGTATAACGCCGCTCGGCATCATTGAGCTTGCGACTCTCAAAGGCTATTGGATGCCTTTCTTGCATGAGTACTCCTCCAATAGCAAAGTCAGAGGCATCCGTGTGAACTTCAAAGGTCTTAGAGAAATCCGGGAGAGCCGATACAGGTTCCTCCATTACCGCGCCTTCGGATCCTCAAAGGCATCATGGCACTCTTTGGTCCATTCCCAAGGCTTGTTTTTCTTCAACAAGTCGTCAAAGGGGCTGCCCGGCGAAATAGCCCTTGATGAACCGCCCGTAGTAATTCACTAACCCAAGAAAAGATCGTAACTCAGATACTCGGGTGGGTGGCTCCCATTCCTCAATAGCACGGATCTTCTCCTTATCCATCATAAGGGTCCCTTGGCGAATGATGTGTCCAAGGAAGTGCACCTCCTCCTTGGCAAAAGAACACTTCTCCTTCTTGACATATAGTTCGTTCTCGCGCAGAGTCTGGAACACGGCCCGTAAGTGTTCTACATGGTTCTCCAAGGTGTCACTGTAGATGACTATATCATCCAAGTAGACCACTACGAACCGATCAAGGAAAGGATGAAAGATCTCATTCATCAATGTGCAAAATGTCGCCGGTGCGTTGGTTAGTCCAAAAGGCATCACCAACCACTCAAAGGACCCGTACCTCGTCACACAAGCGGTCTTGGGTTCATCTCCTTCGGCAATGCGAATTTGATGGTACCCCGACCTCAAGTCAAGCTTGGAGAAGTACTTTGCCTTACCCAACCTGTCAAACAAATCGGCTATCAAAGGAATAGGATACTTGTTCTTAATAGTTACCTTATTGAGGGCCCGATAGTCGATGCAGAGTCGTAACGATCCATCGTGCTTGCGTTGGAACAAGACAGTGCCCCATAAGGTGCTTTGGAAGGCCGTATATGCCCAGCATCAAGCAACCCTTTCAGTTGTCTCCTTAGCTCTTCCAACTCAGGCGGTGCCATGCGATAAGGTGCCATGGCGGGTGGACGTGCTCCTGGTTCCAACTCGATCTTATGATCCACCTCCCGTCTAGGTGGCAACCTCTTAGGAAGTTCTGGCGGCATTATGTCCTCGTTCTCCTTGAGGACGTTTTGAATGATAGGGGGAAGGCTTCCACTATCCTCTTCCTTCGTGTCCACCTCCTTCAAAGCTGCAAGGTAGGTGACTTCCCCTCTTTTGATTCCCTTTTCTACCTGCATGGCTGACAGGTGAACAATCCGATCATCACTTGTTGCAGGTACCGTGCAAGCGAGCCCCTTTTCCATGATACACACTGAGTCATAACATGGCATGAGGAATGCTTTTGCCTTGCGCAAAAAGTCCATCCCAAATACCACTTTGAAATCATCCATAGGGGCCACCGATAGATCCACGGTCCCCTTCCACGTGCCAAGGCATAGCTCCACTCCACTTGCTACGCCATTAAGGGGTTTGCAGGGGCGTTCACAGTCTTCAACCATCCTCCTCGTGGTTGAGTAACCGAGAGGCCAACTCGCTTAGCCTCCTCGGGAGTAATAACATTATGGGTCGCCCGGTATCCACCATCACCTTTACGGGCTTCCCGTTCGGTTTGGCCTCCACGTACATCGCCCGTTGCTTCTTGGAGCAGTTGCACCGGTTTTGCCTTTAGAGCATTCAAGAGTCTGAGAGACCCTATTTGAGAACTTGGCCCTTCCTCGTTGGGTGCATCTTGCCCCTCAACAATGGTTGACAAGGTACCGAGCTTGGGACAATTGCTCATGCGGTGTGGCCCCTTGCACACGAAGCAGCTGATTGTATAATTCTTGTTCTTCTTCTTCTCCTCATATTGATTCTTATGGAAGGACTTGCCAACTCCTCCCTTGGTGATCCCTTGCCTTTGTCTCCCCCACCTTTTCCTTGATTAGGTTTGGAAGACTTAGGTTTGGAAGACTCACCTTTCTCTCCCCTTGAGTACTCGGTAAGGCTTTCGGCGAAGGTAATGGCTTCATCTACATTCGTTACGCCACGCCTTTGGAGCTCGTTCTTAGCCCAGTTACGAAGACCGTCTATGAAGTAGAACAATGTTTCTTCACCGGTCAAGTTGGGGATTTGCAGTATGAGAGTAGTGAAGTCTCGTACATAGTCGGAGATTGTGGTCTTGTGTTTGAGTTCCCTCAACTTCTTCCGAGCCTCATAGACCACATTCTCCGGATAGAACTGCTTCTTCAGTTCTTTCTTAAAATCTTCCCATGTTGCAATGGTGCAAAGGCCTTTTTCCATATCCGCATGCTTCCTACGCCACCATAACATAGCATTATCGTAAGGAATAAGGAAGCAGTGCGTACCTTGTCCGTGTCGTTGGCCAAGTTCATGCTCTCAGCATATCGCTCCATTTGCCACAAGAAGTTCTCGACCTCTTTCGCATCACGGACACCTTTGAACTCCTTTGGTTTAGGGAGGTCTAGCCTCACCTCCCTTCCTCCACCGGGTCCCAGCCCTAGCGGAGTCCTAGTCGACTCTCCAAAGAAGCCTTAAGAGAGTTAAGCGATCTCGCATGGCCGTGATGGCATCCATCACCTTTGCCTCGAGTCTCCTCATGGACTCGGCTCGTTCCTCCTCGACATTGAGGTGCGAATCAAGATCCGACCTCGGGTTGTCTAAGCTGTTCTAGGGTGTGAGACTCAAGAGTCACAAAGTCTCCTTCCACTTTATCCACCCTAGCAACCACTTCTTGCAAGGCCTCCTCCAAAGCCTCCACCTTCACCGTCAAGGTGGCAACATCCGTGGCTTGGCGAGACTTGCTTGTGCCCCGAACCTTCTTGGGTTGATGAGGAGGTTGAGTCTCCCTACCCCTCTCTTCTCCAACCACAATGTCCTCAGTAGTGCCCGACATACTTGCCTACACAATGGCTCCCACGAACCAAAGCTCTGATACCACGTTGTCACGGTCTTAGACAAGTTCCACCCAAAACCGTGCCGGCCTTAGCTTGATCGCTCCCTTGATCTTGGCTAAGTCAGCCGAACCCTCACAAGTAGGCAAAGAGCACAAGAACAAAGAGAACTTTAGAGAGAGAAGTAACTTAGAGAGAGAAGCTCTGAAAGTGCAAAGAACTTGTATTGCTCTTGGATGGTTTACAAATGAGGTGGGCACTCTATTTATAGCCTACCACCTCCTCAATGAACGGCTAAGATTAATTACATCCGACGGTGGAGATTGGTTCTCCAGAACCTTCTCCCAAAATATCTAGATATTTACATCTTTCATGAGAATTCTAGAGAATTCTATACAATTCTACAATTATGTACAAGTATCTACCATATTCGGAGTTCTCTAGAAACCTCCAAGTAGAGTGTCTTGTGCACAAAATATCTTGCGTTCCCTGCGATCCGTGACACTGCGCTCAGGCGTGTGAGAGAGACAACTCACACCTAGAAACAGAGGTCCATAAAAAAATCTTTACCCCAAAAAAGCCCCATAACACGTGGGTAAGGGAAATTGAAAGAAAAAGAATAGAATATTCTAGTACTGAAAAAAAAAAAAAGGAAAATTTTTATTTAATTGAAAAAAATGAAGTGGGAAAATAAAATAAAATATCATTTTACCTTAAAAAAAATATTATTTTATCTATCTTTCTACCTCCCATTTTCACAAAACCAGTCTCGCCGTTCTTGCACCAATTTTTTATCGATTGCACTCCTCTCCTTCTTCACAGAACAAGTCTCGCCCTTTGGTGCCAACAAATCTCAACGAGGTGGCCTCTCAGATGGAGGGCAACCAAGGAGAGAGGTCGATCTTCGCCACTGATGGAAGCAGAAAAAATGAGGTCCATTTCCCCCCTTTCTGGATAGATTTGAGTGATGTAAAAATCACAATTTGAGCTCAAGGATAAGAGCTCCAAGAATGGAGAAACAAGTAGAAAAGCATTAAATTGAAAGAGATGAAATGATCCCTTTACAAGTTTAAAAAACACAACCTGAAAAATTCAACGCTGAAAATTAACATAAATGTTCAACAGATGCTGCAGAGGAAGACCCCCTGCTTAAAATCCTTCGCGTTTCTCTTTGCCCGTAAATGCTCCTTGCGATCAAAATTAGTTCATTGTCAGAGCATTTTTAGAGCTTGGGTTTTCAACCCTTTTTTTTGTAAGCCTTCCAAGTTACCTTCTTACCCCGAGTTACCTTTCATTGTCAACTTTTATATTTTACATAAACCTGCAACAATAGCAATTGAACCGAGACTACCAGAAGTCCAGAACCTAACAAACAACGAGGCCGGTTCATCCCCTGGCACTTTACCCAACTCTGGTAAATCAGTTTATACTTCCAAACAGCAAAATCCAGCAACTCCCCACCAAAAACCAACAGTTCACAGTCCCCACAGCCACAGCCACAGCCAATGACTCCTTTTCTGCATGGTTAAAACATTCATCACAAGGCATCCTAGGTAATGCCATCCATTTCTTTTTGGTCTTTTTAAATGCCTCCCATGACCCCTAGGATCACAAACCAAGTAAAACCAATGCTCCTTCTCCTCAATTCCCAGTGGTTTCCTTAAACCGTATAAATACCCACTCTTACTCCTTCTCCTCAATCCCCAATTGTTACCTTAAACCGTATAAATACCCACTCTTAATCAGCTTACTGTACCTTTTATTTATACACGATAGTGAAGCATAATCTGATCTACCAACCCATGCTAAACAATTCAGAGCAACATCATCAATAAGACAGTGAAGGAGCGAATCACTTGGTTTAAATCTAGAACCCTCCCACATTCACGCTGTCCCTTGAATTCATTTTCAACAAGTTATCCTCTTTCTTTACATCTTCCTGCATCGAACAATTCAAACATATTTCTTTCGTCATCTCTACAGATTTATTTAATGTATCACAACAAAACCATATCAGAAGAGAAGGCACCTTCAACTTCAGAAAAATACACCAGTATTATGTTACAGTTCCTTAATATAACGCCTATGCCCAAAAAATAAATTCCAGTATCTGTACGCAACCAAACTCTATCTATGTATTCTGTCCATCAGTTTGAAAACTTTGGTTAGAAATCTGTAATTACTCAATAGCTTATAATTAAAACCAACCCTTTACAAAACTTCTCCCAATTTGTAGATCAAAAGAAATGAGAGTGCAGCAGCAAACGAATCAGCAATAAACACTTCAAATTCTGGAGATACCAGCAAATTAGTGAGACCGTCCAGAAATTTACCTTTCCTGGTGTTCAGCCACGAAGTAAGAATTATCTGTAAATTTGCGAGAAAACGAAGTGAACATCAATTACTGAACAGAAAGGGGAAAATTTACTTAAAAAGGCCATACATCCCACTTGAATGTGAAAACTCCAGACTCGAGTGTACCCTCGAGTGTGGCGTTTTCACACTCAGTGTCATGAGGTTTTTCACATTCCAGACGTGAGATACTACATCACACTCGAGTGTATACGTCATGACAATGATTGAAACACTATTTCTTAGAGATTTCCTCATGTACACTTGAGTATGCATGATTTCACTTGAGTGTGACCCATATGAAAGTAGCTTTTGTTTCAGCCATTTTCATACGTGCTGGTAGCTTCCCACCATTTTTGTTAGAAACCTATTTTCAAACGTGGGAGAACTAGGCAAAAACATTTTCATAGAGAAAATTCAATCCAAACGGCAACCTCCAGCTAAAAATGTGAATTTTCCTTTTTTATCCCCTTGATTTTCACTGATCCAAATAGGATCTGAGCATGAAGTTGATGATAAAATCATAAGACGAATTTGCCTCTTAAGGGTGAAAACTGGAGTATTTAACTAAGATTAAGAAGATTAGGCAATTATGCAAGTCCGGGTAATCATGAATTGGGCTCAGTGAATTACTTTCGAACAATGAATTCATTAGTAATACTACTTCCTGCCGGTCTTTAATATATAAGTTAGATAATTTATGGATATTTTTTTAAAAAAATATAGTTTAGCTAGTTATTAGTAATAAATATATTATTCTCCCTTTAGCGAAAACCCCTTATTATATGCAATCAATAAGAATACTTTAAAAAAATTATAAATTTGAGAAATAAACTGAATTAAGATCATATATTTAGTATCGAGTTAATCTCTTATCCGATTCTTAGACAAGTATTACCCGTACTAAACATGAAATCAACGATGAAACACATATTCTCATACCTAATTACTCCTCCGGTCTTAAATCTAAGACATAATTTATAGGACAAATTATACAATAAAATATGTTCTATATTTAAACAGGTAGTGTAATGAAAGTCCTGTGTGCTTATTTTTCTATAATTGCAACAATGATGTTGGAGGGACTTTGCAACCCAACTGACATTGAGCAGATCCTTTAAGATCTTTTTTTTTTTTTTTTTTTTATACATAGATCCTTTAAGATCTAATTTAGAGTGAAGTGTTCGGCAGGAAGTACAAGACACGGGGTTTAGGCCCAAGCTTTTCACACAATATGGGCCCAGGGCCCAATTAAACATAGGATACATCTTTTAACTAATTTGATTATATTAAGGAAAGTAGGTAAGTTAGTCAACTATAATAAATGTGTGACATGTATTTTCTAAAATATTTTAATCATCTTACTTAATATCTTTAATCCCTCTCCTATTTGAGAGAATATTAATAAGGGTAATTTGTGAAAAATATATAAACATAAGAAATAGTTCTTATATTGAGAACCAAGATCAATTCTTAAATTATGTCTTCTTCCTTGGGTGAAGTAGCATTCAACACCATAATATTATTTTCTTTGTTGCATTCAACACTTTAATCTTCTTGGGTTTGGGTTCTTTCTTCATTTTCCCCTCAAAATCTCATATCCACTACTAGATTAAAATATGAATAGTTCATATTTACTGTTTTATAAAATAATTACTATAAAAATAAATAAATAAATTTAAATTGTTAATATTTAGTTTACAGAATTCATAAATTCAATACATGCAAAATAAAATGCTGAAAAAAAAAAAATACTACATTATAAAATACTACATTAATGGCTTTATAAAATATTAAATGTAAATAATCTATCTTCCATCTAAAGGTGGAGATAAGATTGAAAAGGAAATGCGAGAGGATTTTGAGAGGATCTTCTTACAATCTTATTTATAGTGCATTCAAGCATCCTAATGTTAATTTTAAAATGTCTATAGCAGTGTAATTTTATTTATAATGCACCAAAACACCCTAAATCTTAAAGCTTAGAGTGTTGAATATAATTAGACAAAGACATTAAAGCGTTGTATGTACTACAAAAATAACGAAAATCTAATATAGGAAATAGAGCCGCCACTTAATGATTAATTTAGACTGAATATTTGAAGAGGTTTGGAAAGTAAATTAACCTAAATTTAGATAAATACCATCATAATATAATTTTAATGTTCAACTCTTAAATTAAAATATTACAACTACAACTTTACAAATTCAAAAATTAACAAAATGACATACTTCCATTGATTAAAACGCATTGTTTTCACAAACATATCCCAATCTCAACATGCTAAAGTTGAAGGGGGCTTCAACTTCACGTTTAAAACTCAATTCTTAAAATTGAACAACTCAGCAGACATTGCCCTCATCTTCTATACTTTGAAATCAGTTATAAATGAATTGGGAAAACATCATTGTGATAAAGACTAAGTATTTGAGTCTATTTGAAAGCTACTCAATCAATCAATTTTATTCTAAAAAAAAGAGCCTAAGACAAGACCAAAATCAAAGTGCTAACAAAAACAGGACAAGTTCTCGCTATTGTCAAAACGTCCTTCAAATTTCCTTATGGATAATCAGAAATCTGCCAGCATTACATTGATAAAATGCAAGGGAATGCATTAACAGTTTTGAAAAAAGAATGATCCGAAGTATATGGGATACTACAAAGAAGTCCACATCATTGAACATGCAATGAGTGAAAAGCAAGGGGTCCTTCTTATAAACTCCAATTGGATGCTCTTCTGTAGTAACAATAAAAACAGAATAACAATAAACGAATAGTGGAAAAAAAAAATGAATGCTCTCTTACAAATACAAACTAAAAAACTATTTAATTTTAGAAACAAAATCAAAATTACTGTCTTGTCCAAATTGAAGTGTCAATATAGTTAATTAAAAAATATATTAACTAAATGGGTGGGTATGGCAGCTCGAAGGTGTGCCCATAGCCCACCCATTTTAGTCTTAAATGGGTGGGTTTTAACCCACCCTATTATGGGTCTTTTTGAAACCAGTTTAAAATGACTCAATTACACCAGATTGCTGGCAGACTCACCAGGTTATGGGTTCGTTGCTCAATCCTACCTGAGCGCATGAGTAAACAAACCGGTTGACCTTTTATGGGAGTCGGATTTAAACAGGTCACCTGTGAAGGGTTGGCTTATTTTCCCACCCCTACTTGTATTTAGGACTAAACCAAAACCTCAAATCAATTCATTCATGAAATAGTTAATATTATTAAAAAAAATCATAAAAATCAAGTAAATTATAAAATTACTTTCATCATCTACACTAAACTCTAACATCACATTACTTTTTACTCTCTCACTACCCTTATTTTTTACCAAAAGGATAATTTCATTATAACAAAATAGAATACAGACACCGAACAAATCCAAAAAGATCAAACATTGAACAAAATTCAGTAGATATTAAGAACTATCAAAAGAACAAAAAAGTAAAAAAAATCAAGAAAAAACCAAAGCCTAAACCTTACGGATTGAAGGTGGGGAGGTTTATCTTAGGACAAGGCAATCATGGGTGGTTGTCTAAAGGCATGCTTTCCTGAGGCCAACCTCTTTGATGCCAATGTTACAAATCCAAATGCAACTCACAAACACCTATATTAGAAGGGTAAAGAAACAAATGGAATTTGAGAACAAGTTCAAGAGAATCAATAATCATTGGTATAATAAAGACAACATCAACCGCAAACAAAACTAAGCCACAGAGAAAGGCAAAATCAAAACCAAATAGACACCTGCAATTAGAAACAAAAACAAAACACAAACCATAATTCTAACAACTAATAGTGGTGACCAAGACTCTAAATCCAATACCAAAGATCCCCTCCACCTCTGGTCGCACCAAGAAACAACCCTCATGATGTTTTGGTGGTTTCAACACGACAAGAAACCAACCCCAATCCCCCATTTCTTCTCTCACATGATGAAACCGCACACAAGGAACCTCGAAAGCCCTTTAACACCATCACATGTCAACTCTCACAAGCACAAGAGGCGCAACTCGCTCTCACCATCCTTATTAAATATGAGTGTATAAGGAAAAAATCTTTAATTGAGTACTCGTTAAAACTTTTAAATATGAGTACCTTGTAAAAATTAATTTTAAAAAAATACCTTTAGAAGGTACTCCCTCCGGTCTTTAATAGTTACGATATATTTATCTACTTTGATTAGATTAAGGATAATGGTTACGTTAATTAATATGACAAGTATTTTATAAAATACCCTAGTCATCTTCCTCAATTATTGTGGAGAGAGTATCAATAAGAGTAAATTTAAAAAATGTTAACAAATATGAAAATTGATTTTATATTTAAAATCAAGATCAACTCTTTAATTATGTTTTATATTAAGGGCTGTAGAGAGTACTTTATAACATGGATAGGAGTAGTAAGTCATAATGTATGACTTTTATTTTTTTGGGGTGATGAGCAATTATTTTATGAGTAAATCCACCGTTTGGGTCATTAAAGTAGGCCCACTTGATGGATAAGAACAGGATTAGGGTCCATGTCATTTGGGCCATTGTGGTCCTTTTCCTCTTTTCTATGCTATTCATAGCATGGGACCACGCTTCAGTTGACTTCCCTCATTGCCAATTCATAGCACCATTCTTAAAAAAAAAAAGAAAATAATAAAAAAAATAAATAAATAAATAAAATCATAGCACCATTTATTTTGATATGAATATGGAGTAGTTTTTACCGTTTATTATCATATACACAGCTACATTTTTATAAATAAATTATAATATTATAAGAAAATAAATGATAAAAAATTGTACTAAGTTTATTAATTTTTACGATTTTCATTATCAACATATTTAAATACTCTTATATAAATGCAGTGTAAAATTATTTACATGTATTTACAACAAGTTTATCAATTATATATCTTTTTCCGTTATAATCAACCAATTCAATTCTCAAAATTTAAGAATAAGAAATAAATGATGAGTAAGGACTTATACTAATAAAATGACGAATAAGGACAAAAAGAAAGAAATAAATGATGACTTTCCATATACTTTTTTGTCTAAGAAAAAAGAATTTAATATTTTATTAAATATGAGGGATTTATTATGGAGTCCAGCTTGATGAGAAATTGTGATAGAAGCTAATTTGTCTGCTGGGTAGCTACAAAATTTACAGGAGAAAAGTGGTCAAATTAAAATTTTCAATTCCGTAATGGTGTACTGAAACACGTCAAGCACAAGTGCCATAATAATTAATTAAAAAATTCAGTAAATAAACAAATTGACGTTAATATGCACAAGCCAAATGGATCCTTACAAATTTTCACATACTATATACTTGGAACATTGAGGAACATAAATTTTTAATATTGAGAACGACTTCAATCAAATGATGATGCTAAATATTAAAGAAATTCATTCATTGGTGAACAAAATTTTAAATTTTAAAGAATTAAACAGCTGGGATTAACATAAACTCAAAATATATGTTTACTGATGGGGTTGACATTAGGTGCACATCTTTCATGTGCACATTATGTGCTTATGCCTCTAATTTTGGGGTGAGCACATCTTTATTTTAGTTTTTATATATATTTTATTTATTTAGATTAAATTATATTGCAAAGATCCTAAAATATACTTTACATACAATATTTTAAATTAATTAATTTATAGGATACTCATATTACAAGAAATATATTTCTAAATGTAGGATTGGAAATTAATTTAATTTTAAGATCTTGAGTAAAAAAATATATTTTAGGATGTAACATATAATTTAATTTAAATAAATAAAATATATAAAAACTAAAAAAAATGTGCTCATCTTAAAGTGTGTTTTTTGTCTAATAGTCAACTCCATCCATTTCATGCCACGTAACTTCTACTTTAATTTGATGTCACAAGTAGGCATAAAAAGAACAATTTTTTTTTTTTTTTTTTGGTAAAGTCAAACAGAAACACAGCAACATCAATCAAAATCTGCTTTATTTTAGGGATATAAAAATACATGGATAAATTGATTATTGTATCTTCCTGATCCATATATCAGACAATTTGTTGAGAACGGGTTTTAGGTAATCAAAATTCACCTTTTGAATTCAAAAAGCTAATTTAGGCTCAAAATAATAATGTTTGGTATAATTTTAAGGAGAAATAACTTTTTGGCCAAAAGCTAATTTAAAATCAAAATTATTTTTTTGGAGTTTTTGAGTTTTGAATTTGATTTTTAATATAACATCTAAACAAATTTATGTCAATCCGAATTTTTTTATAAAAATATATCTAAATATAAATTATATTATATTTATTGGTTTTTATCCCAACTTAAAGTAACTTTTGAAAATATTAACCAAACAAACCCGACATCTTTTAGAATAAAAGTCATGTTAATATAATTTTTTTTAAAATCTTTTCATTCAGCATTTAATTGGTTTTTCCACCCCCTAACCATATCCCAATGTAATACTACGAACTAGAAAGTTATTAAAAAGAAGTATTCTTTTCGATCCTAAATATATTAGTTGAAGATATGTTAAGGAAGTTAAATATGTTAGTTAATCATAGAAATGTCCTAATTATAGGAACAAGCTATAATTAGGATAGGTAGTATATCATATATTTATGCTATTACTCCCTCCGGTCTTTATTATAAGCACCAATAATCACAAACCAATGTTAAAGTCAATAAAGTTACTCTACAATTTAAGTAACTTCCAATATTACCCCTACTAATTACACTATACTCTAATATTACATTAATTATTACTTACACACACTACCCTCATTAATTATATGAAAACAAATAATTAATTATTAAGTCTTATAAAAATGACCAAATAAATTAATTGGTGCCTTATAATAAGGACCAGGAGGGAGTAGATTGTATATCATTTTATGATTCATGCAAATTAGTTTGGAGAAAAACAATAAGTATAAATATTTTAAAGTAACTTAATTAATCTCTCTAAAAAAGGTAACTAAATCTTATATTTAGGATCGAATGTAGTATTTGCTAAGGGTAAAAATGAAAAGTGATTAAAAAATATAAAAAGATATTTATCACTTTAGTGAATTAGTTAAAAATAACTTACTTCCTCCGATTCATATTATAACTCACCTCTAAAACTACCTCGTTAGAATTAAGACAAGGCTATTGAATAGTTAACTTTGTCTAAAATGAAACATTTTCCCATTCTTATTTATATCTAAGAGCATATGAAAACATTATATTAAACTTTAAGTCTTCTTCTAATAAATTGTAATAAAGATAATATTTAGAAAAGTTCATTATCAACTCATCATGTCACTAATCGAATTATGGATTAACAATTTCTTATAAAATACGTATTATATTGGGAAAATGATGAGGGCCATATTATCCAAAATATGCAAAAAAAAAGCCCAAACATGTCGAAAATCATACCTAATATATTCATGTGGCGGGAAAAACATTTATGTGAGTTGTTTTGATTTAATTGGTATAGAGAGGATTAAGTTGTTGATCACGTCATTTAGTTGTTAAAAATAAAAATTTTAACAAAATGCCCATCCTTCTTTTTGTCTACCAACACATTAACAACTTCTTGGGCCTTTTTTGATTTGTCCCTTTTTTCATTAGATTTATTTAATTCATTAATATAATTTTTTTCCAATATATCCGAACATCATTTTCCCTATTATATTTAAGAATCGAGGGCCATATATATAACCGAAAAAGTACCTGTGGTATCATACCTAATATATTTCATGTGGCAAACATTTATGTGATTTTGATTTAATTGGTATAGAGAGGATTAATGTGATCACGTCATGGTGCCACATGAATTAAATGCCCTGCCTTCTTTTTGTCTACCACACACTCAATCTCGATTTGATTTGTCCCTTTCATTAGATTTATTTGATTGATTAATATGATTACATTTTCCAATATAGTTAATATTATATTATTTTAAGTGCTTTTTGTTTTGTTGAGTTGGGAAATTTATTCCGACCTTAATCTGGTCTCAGAGCTTAAGTCATCTAGCAGGAAAAAAATTAAGGTTCTGAAATCTGGACCGACTACTAAATCGTTGGATATTGGGTTAATAGATTAGATCGAGTAAATGGGAGTTAACCCATGGTGAAATTAGTAAAAAATTGAAGATTTCATAGTAATAAATATGAAATTATAAAGAATTTTTTTTATAAAAAAAATCGATTTTTTTAAATATCAAATCGTTAAGTTGATGCTGAACTAGACCGGTTCTCGATTTTAGTCCGATCAAGTTTCATAACCTTAAAAAAAAAAAAAAAGCCCTACTCTATTTATATAAAAAAAATATCTTATATAATGTGTCATTTTCGAGGAGACCCTACAAAATCAACACAAAAACATGTTGCTTTTGGATTAAATATTTTTTTTAAAAACGGCTATAATAACGGTTTATTTATGTAATTATTTATTTATGGGTAAATACAAAGTAGGAGGTAGGCAGGGACCCAAGTTTTAGATTTGAGGACACAGAGCCGACACCAAATTGATTACATGTTGCCACGTATAAAGAATAGGGAGGCCGACATGGAGGAAGTCGATGATCAAAATGAAAATGTTGACCATTCAACTCTGTACTTTGATTTCCCCATTCCACGTTACTACATTATGCACTTCCAATAAAATCCATGTATGTACCTATCTTTTGTTTTTTTTTTTTTTTAAAAAAAGTCTAATGTTTTAAAAAATTGGCCCCATTATAAGTTCACTCATAAAATAATTAATGATGGTATTATAATTTTACTCTTATTAAATTTAGAGGGAGAAGAAAGAGGTGAAGTACAATATAAAAAATATTTCTTATGAACATTTCTAAATAAGAATAAAATTGGAAACATCTATCAATTTAGTATATATTGAAGAAGTTAATTAACTTTTCTTAATATGTGAGATTAGGTAAATTGAACTGATGAAAAAGAGCAGAATGGTATATTTTTAATTATTGGTCATCTTCTATGAGTAATTTGTCATCCTAAAAATTAATTGGAAAAATTTATTAATTGAGTTTTAAAGTAGGAAAAACTAAATCACATCATTTAATGAGGGATAAAGTTGAAAAGTTTATCATTTTATGAAAAATGTAATGACTTAACTATCATTTTTTTTTGGTATATGAGATTTTTTTTTTTTTTTTTGGCTCAAAGTATATCAGAATTAATTGGAAGCTAAGTGTCTTAACTTCCAGATCAGGAAATTAATCATTAAGGAGACGATTGTTTTATATATATATATATATATATTGATTGTAAAAATTGTTATGGCCCACCTTTTTATAACTTTGTTTTTTTTTGGGAATATACTCCATATACTATCATCTTTTATGATTGGATAGAGTACAGGATGAACATCAGCCCACAAGTGGGGATTGTTTGGCCATTAGAAAAAAAAATGATAATGAAATGGAATAGAAATAAAGAAAGTAAAAAATAAAAAATAAAAATATGAATAGTAGGGTACTGTTTGGATTAGATAAGGAGTTGTCAGGTAGAAGAGTGTGAACCCATTCCTATGACAAATTTGACCTTTGACTTCCCCTTTTCTTTATGTCACTCGTAGTGTCACTGTTTAGAAAATTAATCATCCACTCCTTCAATTATTAACCTCAATGTAACGAGATCCTCTACTTATTTTTTATTTTTATTTTTTCATTTTCTCTAATCAGTCTCATCTTAGTTGTTTGTTGAGAGAATGAGAGAAAAGTTAAATTAGTATTGTATCGATTAAACGAGATGTGATTTAGAAATTATGAGGAATAATAAAAAAAGAATAATGAGAAAAATCCAATAGGTTTAAATACTAAGTTGACTCACAAAATGGTGTTAATAAAGTAGATTTTTGCCATTAGACCTCTAAACAAACATCCAGTCTCTTTCTCTTTTTTTCTCCATTATTCACTTATCTCTAGATGACACCGCCTTCTTCCCAAAAACATTTTTTAATCGTGATTTACGGTATATAAAGTAAGTATGTGAGAGAAGTTTTACCTCGATCTATATGAATAAACATTGTTAAGAGCCTCAAACTTGATCCCAAAAGAGCCTAAAACACCTCCTGGTTCCTTCTTCATCCCCCAGCCAAGTGCTGTATTATTGAAATCTCCCTCCTCATATAAACAAGTTCAGAGAATAAATAACTTTAGAGAACTGTGTCAGCTTTGGATTGAGAACTTAAGAATGATGAAGTTCCTAAGGTTTCGAATTCAACTGGGTGTTGTAAATTAAACCTGAAAGTTTTTTTTTTTTTTTTTTTTTCGAAGATCCACTTTATTAAACATTGTTTGTTAGTTAAATAATGCTAAAGATGAAATTATTTAAAAACCAAATTTGAGGTCAAACTTTCAGAAGTGAGTGACAACCACTTAAATGATTTATAATTATTGTGGCAATATATTATTTTTAATCTATCTCAGAGTGTGTATTATCGGTTTTCGAAATATAGAAGATTCCCCAACTTGTGGGTTTTCACACTTTCTAACTAAGATTGAATTAAAGAATGAGTGAATATATTATTCATAACTTGTGATATGCTTTGTTTTTAGTTGATATGGATTTTATAATTTTGGAAAATTAATGTTTTCTGCCATATAGTTCTGATTTAGTTATAATTTAATTCCTAAATTTTAATTTGGTACAACTCCTCCTTATAATTTTAATTTCGTTCAAATTTAGTTTCTGAACTTTCCCTTATAATAATTTAGTGTTTATATGTTTAATATTTAAAACTTTAGTAGCATTTGAGTTTTACAGTATATATAATTTTATCTTCTAAAATATAAGTACCGGTATTTTAAATGATTAAATCCAAAATGATTGAGTTGCATTGAGATATAGTTTAAGGACCTTTGTAATCAAATTGAAATTATAGAAATTGAATAGTATTGAGTTAAAATTTTAAATCTGAGTTACGATAAAGTCAAAATTATATAAATCAAAGGATCTATATATTTTCCCTTATATTCATGCATGTGAATTATTATATTTTCGAATAATATTATATTTAACCTAATTTATTTATATGTAAAAGTTGATACTACCTCCTATCCTTAATATAAAATATACCTATCTAATTTGAGTAAATTAAAAAAATAATTTAAATTGGTTATTTGTTAAAAACATGTATTGATTTTCTTAAAACATCTTCTTAATTTATTTGCACTAAAACTACCCATTAACGCAAACTCTCTTGATGACATATTGACATATGCCAATTATAAGGATAATTAAGTAAAAATGATGGATATTTGGAATAACATGGATCGAAGTTTTTATATTTATAACCAAATTGAACTCATAACTAGCTCTTATGTTAGATATCGAGTTAGTATTATTTTTATGTATCATTTTGATCATATTTATAAGTGTAATAAATCCAATTTCATGTAATAAATGAAATTGTGAAATTTTACCTGAGAGAATGATATCATCCTATTCCTACTTCCTTTCCACCCTTTCTTTGAACCTTGAATAGCAACTCGTATGGTCTGGAGAGAATGATAGAGAAAGATTGACTCACAGAGAGTTGAAAATTTATGTCCTAATCTTTCTACCACTGGTTGGTACTACATCTAGGGAAAATGAAATGGCAACTCGTATGGTCTGGAATTCTAATACCCATAGAAATAGAAATAGAGAGAGATTAAAAAATACCCAATCATAAATGAGGACAAAGTTGAAAATTTATCCCCATAATCATTGTGTCAAATATTTATATATATATATATATATATATATATGTGTCTCTCTATTTAATCAAAATAGATTTTTTAAAGACATAATTTATTATGATGAAGTGCCGGAGACAAGTGGCATAACTGTTGTCACAAATTGGGACCAAGTTCCAAGAAGTTTAGCACGTCATGCCTACCAATCTGTCCTCTCTAAACTCAGTTTCTAGATTTTAATCACCGCCTTTCACTTAATTAATATTGCTATATATCGCCCTTGTACATAGAAATAATTCAATAATTATGCTAATTATGTTCAATAACAATTAATAAGATTGGAGAAGTTTATGTTTATCTTTTGTCAAAAGAGAAGTTTTTTTTTAAAAAAATTATTTTACTTTCCACTATACCATATTTAGAGAGAAGCTAATTAATAATTATACTAAATTAAATTAGTTAGCTAACCAATAGATCCTGATATGAACATGAACGTTAAGTAAATGTTCATACATGATGTAGGGACAACTCTCTTACAGTCTTACCACTCTGGTCTTATTTATAAGTTCCATTTGATTAAAAAAATTTGATCATATTTATAAGTCTATTTTGACCAAATAAATGAGATTGTGACAATTTTGCTCATATTATTATATCAATGAAAATAGAGAGAGAAGAAAAAGTTAAAAGGTACCCAATCATAAATTAGGGTAAAGTTGAAAATTTACCATATAATCATTGAGTTACCTACATTTCCTTAGTATGTGTGTTTTGGTAAAAAAAAAGACTTATAAATAGGATCAGAATGGTACATTTTTAGATAATCAAGAGATTGTCCACAAAGAATTTATCCTTTTCCCCAATCACCTTGTAGCATACTAACAACAATTTCATGTTGTTAGTCTCTGTGGCTTTAATTAAAAAGGGAATTTACCTTTTTAAAAAAAAAATGAAAGTAAATAAATAAAATACTGAAAGTGACTATATGATGAAATTATTATTTAATATAAATTCAACATTAAAGATAGTGATTTTTTTTTTTAAAAAAGTCTCTATAGTTTCACTTGATTTTTGATTTGCTCCCATATTTTAAAAAAAAAAAAAAATTATTGGATCTTTATAGCCTCACATATTTTTAATCACTTCCCTTTAAATTTTTTATTTTTATCATGTCATTATATTATAGTTTCACATATTATTAATCAGGTTATTATAGCTTTTTTGTAGTTATTGATAGGACCTTTTTTAAGCAAAAAGGGCTAAAGTTTAGGAAATTAACTGAATTAAACGAACTGATCTTTTCTAGGTCCTTCGTTAAACAAATCATTCTCCTTAAGTAGGAGTAGCAACTGACACCAGTAATACCACTAACACTAACTTAGGATTCTACTAAGACCACGTAGCAATACATGATGACTAGAAACTAGGATAATACTAACCGAACATGAAGCAAAATAAAGAATAACAATAACGTGCTAAAATGGAAATAATATGTGCTGGAACCACGTTCTCCAGGTGGTATCTATGTTACTGTGGTCGTATCAGATACTTAAAACTTTGGATCATAAAAATCAAGTTAAACTATAAGAACTTGATAAAAAGAAAATAATTATAGAGATCTAATAAAAAGGAAAAAAAAAACTACGTAAACCTAATAAATGAAACCATAAGGATCTAATTAGAAATTAGTCAGAACTATACATATGTACTGATTAATAATTTCCAATTAGATTCACAACTAAGTATACGTCATATATCTCTGTTTGTTATAAAAGATTTAGAGGAGAGGGGGAATTTTTATAATTAAATTGAATTTTAAAAAATAAATGGAGAAGTTGAGTTACAAAAATTTAATCAAAAATATATAAGATAAAAAAGTAAGAAAAACCAATTAAAAACTTTTAATATCAGTTTTCTGATTTTTTTATCTAAGCAAAAAAAAAAAAAAAAAAAAAAAAAATCCTCCTCTCACTTTCCCTCCCCTCGCACCAAACATGCCCTTAGCAATATAAAGGTTCATCTAAAATTTGCATTTGCATATGAGTAGAAAAAGGGGGGAGATGTTGGAAAACGGGGAAAAAAAAAGAAGGGAAAATCACACTAACATCTTAATTCACACGTCTTATAAATTATTAATAGCAACTCTTTCACTTGTCATTAATAATTTATGAGACTTTTTAATATCATTTTTTTTAGGACTTTCATGTGACTTTCCCAAAGAAAAAAGGGCTGATGATGATGATTTTTTTTTTTTTAAGAGAAAAGATAGGAAAAATTTTAAATAAAAATCATTTGAACTTGAAAAACTTAAAAAGTCTATTAACACATGTAAATGATAAATAGGTCTTAAGAGACTATTTTGAAATTTTGAAATGTTGTATTTTTACTAAAATGCCCCTCAATTTTATTTTATTTTTAAAAAGAAAGAACCCCGCCGACGGGACTTGGGCATTGATTGTCGGAACTCGGTGACAACTTGATTTATAAGATTGACTACTTGAGCTTTATAAATCATCTTTGGCATCGTTAACAAGTTGAATAAGTGCAATGATACATTAAGTATAGCGATTGACAAATTGCGCTCGTTACACTCAAAGTGTCATTGCCAATATTAAAATTGTCATGGTCTTTATTCAACTTGCCAATGGCTCTAATAGGGCTTAAGGAGCCTAAGTAGTTAATATTTATACTCAAATGGTCAATCTCATTACTCAAATTATCACCAGAGCTCCAACCACTAACGCCAGAGCTCTAGCGCCGACGAGGGTTTTTCGTTTTTAAAACAAACTTGATGGGCATTTTAGTAAAATCAAAATATTTCAAAATCACATATTAGTCTTATGATTAAGGGTGTTCATGATGTCCATGGCCCTGTGCGCTTGCAGAAAAATTACCCTACTCAACCCAAGAAAAAAGAGTCCGGAAAAAATTGGGCACAATTGGGGTGGGTATCTTTGCGGGCAGGGCTAGGCATCGGGCAGGGTATGCGACCTTGCCCATTTGGCCCTACCCAGTAGTATATATAGTATTATATATTTTTTATTTTTTTGATGCAATGGTATTATATATTTTTTATTTTTACTTATGGGTATTTGATAATTTGTTAAGATATATGGTTGTCTTTTTAATTTCAAGACTCAAGTTGTAGACTTCTTTTGGAATATTCACAAACGTAGAATTATGGATTTCATTTGAAGTCTGTAATATTGTTTATTAGGTGTGATTGAAGCTTTTTTTCATATAGGGTGGTAGGGTATCGTCATTTGAGCATGGAAGGCTGCTTACTCGGCCCAAAAATATTAGGGCTTCTATCGGGTAGGACTGGGCACTAGGCTACATTTGACTGCTGCATGAACTTTCGGGCATGACATCGGGCAAAGGTCTCGCCCAACCCTACCTAGCCCTACCACGAACACCACTACTTATGATATCTATTTATAATTTTCATGTGTTACCAGACTTTTTAATATTTTTTAAATTCAAATGATATTTTTATTTAGTATTTTCCCGAAAAAGAGAGGGACCGAGGCTGCATGATAAAATGTTTGAAGCGGTTAAGGATGTCGGGTCGCGAGAGAGAGCGGCGAGATCCAGTGCCACGTGTCGTTAAACCGCTTCTAGCTTAAAAAAAAAGGTCCATAAAGCTTCTCATATAATCTCACTATATCATATATACAAGCAAGCCCCTCCCTTCCTAGTCAACCACATTCATTCACCTGCACCCCGTGACCCAACTAATTGGCAAGTTATTATCCTTACTCCAATATCGCCCCTTAAAAAGAAATACAATTAACTTAAAAAATGTAGTATTATTATCCGTTAAAAAACTAACATTTATTGTTAAAAAACTAGCATTTATGATTAAAAAATTGAAGGTTAATGTACGAATTTATTCTGAAAATTTTTGTTGAAAAATAATGTTGACCGAAATTTTTTTCCAGGTTCAATCTTACTTCAAAAGTTTCAAAATGTAACAATATTATTATATACGGTTAAAAAATTGACATTGTCTATCGACTTTTTAATAGTAATGGGCAACATTGATCCATATATTTTAACACTCTCGGGCAACATTGAATATAAAAAAAAAAAAAAAAAAAAAAAAAAATTTACAAGACAACATTGCTCCTCAAAAAAAACTTCTTAAACAAATCTGCACCTTAACTTTTTCTTTTTTCCTATAACAATTAATAAATTAAAATAAAAAGCTCATCTTTCATCCTCCTTTTTTTTTCTTTTAGAAATTTTCAGTTTTCTTATAAAGTGTGTTGAATGAAAATCAATGGTCCGAATACGTTTCGTCATTTAAGCGATGCAAAACTTGTCTGGCAAATACTTGAAGCGTGTAAGAAGTTTCCCCTAATTTTATAACCAACTCTTATGTGAATTTTCAAAAAATTAGAGGAGTGTTTTGTATATAGTAGCATGATTATTATTATTGTTATTTAAAATGATCTTTTTATCTATAATCTATATAGTAAATACTCAGTCCTAATTATAAGACTAGGTTGATTTTTTGGAAAAATTAAGGAATTTTTTTTGAAAAAAATTAAGGAAATTAAATAAGTTATTTAATCATATCATACGTTGTGTATCTTTCGATTATATATTAGCTTATTAGTCAGACTAATTATTTTGGAGAAAAAAATACTTTAAAGTAATTTAATTAGTTTCCTTAATTTTTCTAAGAAAATCAACTTGATCTTATAATTAAAACTATAGGGAATAACATACAAATACATAAATAGAAAAGATCAGAACCTCATCCAAACATGACGGATAGCGTTATGTTTGGAATAACTTGATATTGCTGGTTGACAAATGGATGAACAAGTTGCCAGATGTAAAATTAGAGTGAAGTAGAAGAATGAAGGTAGGAAAGAACATGTGTTTTGAAAGTAAAATGTATTTGTAAGAATTAAGAGAGGGAGGCACATGGCTTGCAATTGGATCGCACAATGTGCGTGTTTTTTTGTTCCCTTTTCATACTTAACGTTCTTCCTTCCTTCCTTCCCTCCCACGCTTCCTTTTGGTATCATTAAAGTTCAGGTGAACTCGGTCTTAGAGATTTATTAGTATCAGAGCATGTCTTTGAGCTCAAAGAACATTGTCCAGTGTCCATTTGATTTGATTTCATAGGAAATGATTACATGTAATCTTCATACAATAGACCGATTACGATGTTTGGTTGAACCTTCATAATCTATAGAGGATTACATTTTGTAATCCAGATTAACGATGCTCTCAATCATGTAATTGCCAGTTGACTTGTCGAAATTGCATTCTTCCACAGCATGTACTGCACTAATTGACTTTGATAGCAAATGAAGATTTTCAGTATCTGAGAAGCACCACGTACATCACGAAAAATCAGCAATAATGCTCCCACCACTTGAAGGGATATTGATTGATTAAAGGAGAAGTAAAAATTAGAAGCTTGAGGATTATTGTTGATATTGACAATGTACTTAGATGAAAAAGTTGCAATACTTAGAGAGCATGCCACTTTGATTTCTTTGATTAGTGTAGTTAGATCCACCTTCTTTCCTTTGTGAAGCAATTGATTTCTATTTATCCATAACACGGAAGTGAGTTTAATAATCTAAGTTACTTTCTCCAAAAATCCATCCTTCTAAAGTTGCCCAAGAGCCCATTTAACCCAAGATTTAAAACCGGCAACGTACTTAAAAGGGAAAACAATTGAAAGAACCCTAATAAACCATACAATCCTTGAGAAATGGTAAGTCACTAATAGATTCTATAAAGATTCCTTTTGGTAGCAACTGAATAAACACTTACCTTGAACCAGAAGATGATGCCTATTAAGGATATCTACTGAAGGGATTGTATTATTCAAAATCTTCCAAATTAAAAGAAGATCCTTTGAAGGCGGAGAAATAGACTATAGGAATTTCCAGAATTCATCGACGTATGAAAGCGGTTAAATATTAAATAATTACCACAATTAAATATTAAAAAAATAATTAATAATATCGAAATTTAAAAAATATTCCCCATTAAAAATAAAAAATATTCCACCATAAAAAATATTAAAAATATCTCATTTAATAATATTCTCACAATTAGATATTAAAAAATTATCATAAACCCAACCTATATATGGCATAATATTTCCACTATTAAATATTAAAAGGATTACTATGAACCCAACATTTACACCATACAAAATGAAAAAATTATTGTGAACTCAACGTATGCATTGTATACACACACACGCGGGCGTGTTTGTGTGTGTATTAAAAATATCTCATTTAATAATAGTCTCACTATTAGATATTAAAAAATTACCATGAACCCAACCTGTATATGGCATAATATTTCCACTATTAAATATTAAAAGGATTACTATGAACCCAACATTTACACTGTACAAAATGAAAAAAATTATTGTGAACTCAACGTTTGCATTATATATATTCACACACACACACGGAACAGTGGCAATTTTGTCTCTTGTTATATTATTATCGTATTTAATGTAATCCAACCCAATGGTTTTAGGCACTAACCTACAATTCTTACAAATCAATAAAAATAGTTAAAATCAATAAAGTTGTCATATAATTTAAGTAACTTCCAATATTACCCATACTAATTGCACTAAACTCTAATTTTATATTAATTATTACTTTCACCTACTATCCTTATTAATTATAGGCATACATGAAAAAATAATAATTAATACACTTTGGAAACAAGTAAGTGACTTATAAAAAAGACCAAATATAATTGCTAGTTGGTATCTTATAATAAAGACCAGAAGAAGTACATAATCTTTTCTTGATCACGAACCAAACAAATTCATGTAATCATCGTTACATTACATTTCATTACACTCTCTGTGGTTGTCTAAACCAAACGGGCCATTATAAAAGTATATTTACAGGAAGCTCGTGAACAACATCCTCACATGCTCCTTACTAGTCTTGGGGTTTTTTTTTCTTGATGATTGCATTTATTTATGGAGGAACCATTGTATTTCTCCTTATAATTAGTATACATATAACTCTCACATGTCATCTTAATATTTATTATTTATTTTCTTAGTGTTTGGGTCTTTCATATGGCAAACCATGGTTTTAGGTATCGAAAGTGCTTCTTCTTCTTTCTTTTTTTAACCCAAGCAGGCATATAGAAAAAGACGCACCGCTTTTTCAATTTTTATTCTAGCTTCTTTCTTTTATCTTTAGTGTCTTCTTCTTCCATATTTTATGCACAGTTGCGTTATTTATAATAAAAAGTCTCCTATATATCTGAAAATATAATAAAAAGGGTTTTAGTGCAAAAATATTCATAAATTCTTACTAAAAGTGCATCCAATATTATATGCATTTTATAGGTACAAAAATACACATCAACATACAAAATGAGAGCAAAAATGCCAAATTTAACGGTGTCCCCATTTAATTTTTGCTCATATTTTAAATGTTGATGTGTATTTTTACACCTTCGAAATGTATATGTTTATATGGTGTTAAAAGCACTTTTAGTAAAAATTCATAGATATTTTTACATTTTCACCCTAATAAAAAAAAGATATTAGGATGTATGAGCTCATAATAACTTGTGCAGTTCACACTTTACCTTGAATGTTTTGATTTCTCAAATGTTGCGTGTGTTAATTTTTTTCATTGTAATGTTTTTAATACTATCTCCGGTCCTAATTATAGGAATATTTTTGTAGTATAATTTATACTATAAAAATATTCCCATAATTAGGATCGGAGGGAGTAGTATGCAATCATGCCCACACATAATTCTAAGAACTTGAGTTGCTCACACTTAATCTTTTAATGCATTTTGATTTTTTTTAAAAAAAAGTAATCAAGTTGTTCGAGCTATTTTGATATAGTGAATGGCTGTTAGTACGTTTACGTATACAAAACTAATTAAATATATTATCATAATCCAAATAATGACTTTAGTTATTTTAATATGTTTATTTTGTGCCTAGATATAATTAAATATATTTAAATTTTTTTGATTTCGCCGTAAACACACACTTTCATTACTTCTTGTCTCTTTCCAGAACATCTCTATTTTTTTTTTTTCCAACCGACGATATTTTTTTACCTATGTATCAAATTTTAATTATTAAATGACACTTCCTTCCATTCTATTTATAAACAACTTTTTTTCATGAAATTGACAAGCAACAATTTTAGTGTGTCTGAAAATTTATTTTACATTTTTAACACATTTATTATTTTTTAACGTAATTTAAACTGCTAGGTATATTGCTTATTAATTTTATGTAATTGTTGCTTACAAAAAGAACATGAGCAAGTAGAATTACTTTTAAAAAAATTCAAGTTTTTTTTAATATTAATTAACTACAAATATCTTTATTTCATGAATTAATTAAAAATAGTTTTTTGAGTATTTGGAACTGAAGAAGTTGTTAGAAAAGTCAAAGTCTCGAGATATGGTTTTGAGCACATTACTATAGTCAATTCTCACTGTTATCTTGGAACTAGTTTTCCTGATATCAGGGAATCTGGTTCCCTGTTTTCTTCGTAACTAAACTATTTAAGATAATTTATTGTTTTAATACATTATATTACTTCATCCTGCCCATATATAAAGTATTTTTACTAATTTATGGGAAACAATAAGTAACAGTTAACTTATTAAATATATCTCGAATTGATTTTTTTTTTTTAACTTTTACCCTTATTTAAAAAGTATTTGATAATTTAGGAAGAAGGTAAAATTGAAAATCATCGGACAAAATTGAAAAATATGTATTAATTATTTTACAAGTGAAATATATTTTAGATTAAGCTATTCTTTTATAAGCGTCCTTTGAATTTATGACGACTCAGTGCCAGCCAGATCATGACTAATTGATTTTAGAACAAGTTAAGGAATTTGGCATAAATAAACATATAAAATTGATAGAAACAAATAATATTAGTTATGACTAACCAGAAGGAAAAAAAAAAAAGGAATCCACTCATTTTTATGTGAGTATAGTAGGAAAAAAAATTCTACAGTAAAAATAGAAACATTAAACCCATTAATTATACTTATCAAGAGAGATTTCCATCAACAAGGTAGTTTCTCATGTAAACCAATACACATTTTATACAAATAAATAAGTTAAATAATTTTATTGATTTCTATATATCAACTATCTAACTCTTAATTTTTATTATTTTTTTCACATAGAAATATCTAGTTTCACCTTTGTGAATATGGAGACTTATTATAAAACCTCAACATAAAAATATGATCACTAACTCAATTCGGATTCGGATTAGTAAGAAAAAATTCTGAATACCGGATGAAAAAAAAAAACCACCAAAAAAATCCTAGATAACTGATTAGCATGTGAACAATAATAAAAAGTTTGCGTATAAAGATTATTATTCAGACTTATTTTATTATTACTTTCCCTTTAATTTTTTTTAATCTCGTAATTTTAGAACTCTTCCTTGTGCGTTCCCGCAAGGCTCCAAGCGCCACCGTTCTCATTTTCGGCCGCAGACTCGCAAGGGAAAGTTTAAACCATTTATGAAGTAGTTATGAGTCTTTTTAATAAATGTCTTCTTCCCGTTTTGCGTATTCTTAGGCATATTTTAATACTTTGAGAATTTTGATTTTTAGACTTTTACTGAAAAATAGCAAACAATAAAGTGTATAAGAAAACACTTTTCTTTTTGAAAAAAAACATAATAGGGATTTCTTGGCATTTGCTTTCACGCATAAAACTTCTCCTAAATCTGAAGTCATCTTTGTCTCACCAAATCATCTCACTCCACCTTTATTTAATACTCATTTGATAGTAGAATCTTTAATTTTTAGGAATCTTTAACCAAATCACACATTTAAAAAATTGGTTAGGAATCTTTAATTTTTTTAAAACAAATTTGTTGAACAATTTTTTCGTAATTAAAATTATTAATTTATACATTTGAATTTTAAAATTAATCATGTAATTTAAATGAACTAATTACATTTGAGGATGATTCTAAAAGTAATGGTAATTCTTATATACTAAATTTTATAAAGTGTTTTATATTAAAGACTAATAAAGAATTTCTATATAAGTATCATATGCTATTAAGAAAGGAATAGACTAATTTGTAAAAATAACATACCAAAAGACAATTTAAAAAGAAATATGGGAGTAACAGATAAAGGCAAAATAAAGTAAAAAGAGAGAAACTTTACCTCCAAAAACTCGAACGCAAGAGAGATCAGGGATTTATAGCAAATATTTATTTATACTCCCTATAAAATAAATATAAGGTAGAGTTAATTTTTTAATCTATTTTTATTTTTATTAAACTAATTTATTTGAATTATAAATTAATACTTCATTTGGTCTTTATTATAAGACACTAACTAATAAATATATTTAGTCATTTTTATCAGTACTTGTTTGTTTCTAAAGAGAATTAAATATTTTTTTTCATGTATGACCATAATTGATAAGGGTAGTAAGAGTAATAATTAATATAATATTAGAGTTTAGTGCAATTAGTAGGAGTGATATAAAAAATTACTTAAGTTTTAGGATAAATTTAATGACTTTAACTGTTTTTATTAGTTTGTGATTATAAATCTATTTTGACCAAATCTCATATACCGAAAGAAGGTAGTTAACTCAATGATTATGAAGTCAATTTTCAACTCTGTCTTTATTTATGATGGAGTATTTTTAAATTTTTCTCTCTCTTTATCTTCATGTACTATTAATGTGAATAAAATTATTATAATCTTATTTATTATACGAAATGAACTTTTTTTTTTTTTTTTTTTTTTTTTGTCAAAATGATTTATAATTTATAATTATAAACAGAACGAGTACGTTTACCAGCGCAGCCTTTATAACTGAAGTTAGAGGCAGCCCATCTTCTTCATCATCATCCTCTGCTTCCTCCATAACCAACGAAGACAGACACAGAGAGAGAGCGACAGAGTGACGTAATGGCGAGCCCTGGCTCATCATTCTCCAGCTTTCCAGCCTACCTCCAAGCCCTCTCTCATACTCCAACACGGTTCGCTCGACGAGCTTTCTCTCTCTCTACTTCTTATGAAGAGATGAGCAGGGTACGAGCTCGCTCCGGCTCCGAGATGCGCAGAACCCTCCGGTGGTATGACTTGATCGGCCTTGGAATCGGCGGCATGGTCGGTGCCGGAGTTTTCGTCACCACCGGCAACGCCAGCCATGATTATGCCGGACCCTCCGTTGTTATCTCTTACGCCATTGCCGGCCTCTGCTCCCTCCTCTCCGCCTTCTGCTACATCGAGTTCGCCGTTGACATGCCTGTCGCCGGCGGCGCCTTTAGCTACCTCCGCGTCACCTTCGGTTCGTTCGCCAATCATTATTATCAACGTTACCTTACCGCCAATCATAGCTCTTATTCAATTCTTGAATTAATCCTCATATATATGATGATCCTCTGATTTAAAAATTTCCATTCGATTTTATCGGACAGGCGAGTTCGCTGCATTTATTACCGGTGCGAACCTCGTGATGGACTATGTACTGTCGAATGCCGCTGTTTCCCGAGGATTCACGGCCTATTTCGGCACAGTGATCGGCGTCTCCGCTGCGAAATGGAGGCTCACCGTTCACTCTCTTCCGCACGGCTTCAACGAGGTGGACGTCGTCGCGGTGGCCGTCGTTTTAATCCTCACCGTCATTATCTCCTACAGGTAATTATATTCCTCTCACCAAAACACACCACGCTACTAACGCCAACACGAAACGCGAGACAAAGCAATGAATACAGAAGAAGAATATACAATTATAGCGCAATGAAGCTCTCATTCGCCTCATTATCACTTTCATATTAAGAATTTAATTTGATTTTGATTTTGATTGTTTGTTCAGCACGAGGGAGAGTTCAGTACTGAACATGCTATTGACGGCGCTGCACATTCTGTTCATAGCGTTTGTGATCCTGATGGGCTTTTGGAGAGGGAGCTGGAAGAATTTTACGGAGCCGGGTAACCCGGAAAACCCATCCGGCTTTTTCCCGCACGGAGCTTCGGGTGTGTTCCAGGGGGCAGCCATGGTTTACATCAGTTACATAGGATACGACGCCGTTTCAACGATGGCCGAAGAGGTTCAAAACCCCGTTAAAGATATCCCCATCGGCGTATCAGGATCTGTCGTCATCGTCACCATTCTCTACTGTCTCATGGCCGCTTCAATGTCCAAGCTCCTTCCTTACGATATGGTAATTTTATTTATTTTTCTTTTTAAAATAATTATATGCAACACATAAATATTAATCTCGAAATATTTGTACTTGTCGACAGAAAAAATATTATTTGTACTTTTAAGTATTCGGTTATGGGATACAATGTCGCCTGTATGAGTTTTAGTCCTTTGAAAATAAAAAGTTAATTAAGCTTTTGTCATATTTTCAACTTTCAAGCGAGTCAAGTCGAAATATTTTCAAAATGTAAAAAGGATTATAACAGACAAAATTTACATTTGCTTTTAAGATATTTAGTGGAATATGGATGGATGATCCAAATGAGAATATTGTCTGATCCGGATCCGGATCCGAACGCAGATCGACCGTGATGCGCCGTTTTCGGCGGCGTTCAGCGGCAAATCGGACGGCTGGGGATGGGTTTCGAAGGTGATAGGTCTGGGAGCGAGCTTCGGGATCTTGACGTCGTTGTTGGTGGCGATGCTGGGTCAGGCTAGGTATATGTGCGTGATCGGACGGTCCAACGTGGTCCCTCCGTGGTTCGCTAGGGTCCACCCGAAGACCTCCACGCCTGTCAACGCCTCCGCTTTTCTTGGTACGTTGCCCTCAAGTTATCCAGTATTACATGTTTTTCATCAGTTGAAAGAGTTTTTCCAAATACTATAGTATGCCTTGTTATGATTTCCTTTATAATCGTGCTCTGTATAATTGAATAAGCTTTCTGCTTAGTGTCAGTGGCCCTTGAATGCTTAGAGATGGTTCTTGATTTTGTGATCAAATGGGACCCACTTGAACGATCTTCAGTGTGTGATCCAGGAAGTTGGTTTTGGTTTTAGTTTGTTGGTAATGATAAGACCAAGGTTTTTGGTCATAAATGTCAATAGATATAGATATCATCATCATGCTTCCTGTCAAAATTGATAATGATGTTGATGCTGATGCTTATCTCTTATTTGTGGGTATCCTCTCATTTCTTTAGCTGTACATGCCCAAATATATCATCCTTCTCATCAGGCTGCTTTATCTGATTTCTTGTGGTTGTTGTTCCATGAGTTAGAATTAAGAATCTCCTACTGGAGGCAGTGATGAAGCTGGTCTTGCCACGTCTATTTACACTGTCTCCGATCCGATCCCAAATATAAGAACTAGATAATTAGTTTATAGATATTAAAGAAATCAGTTGAGTAAACGCCACTGCCTGATGTTAGTGCTTATATCATGTGAATATATATCATATTTCAATACTCTGTTGGATGGTCCCCTCTGATTACTTAATATGTGTGGCATAATATTATATTCAGCAATCCGTGTCTTAATATAATATAGAAAGAAGGAATGATCTGAAATTTTCTTAACAACAGTCTTTAATTACTGTCACATTTTGTGAAAAGATATGATTGCGAACATCTAATTAAAAACACTAAAGTGTTTGTATTCTTCGGGATAAAGATGCAAAGGACGGTGACAACTAAGATTGAATGTATGGGTAGCTTAAGCGTAGCTTAGAAAGGACTAAACTCTAATCTATAATAAGGGCTTATAGGTAGAAAAGTAGTGTGCCGAATATGTCACCCTATATTTACTTTTTAAAATCCGTTGATTAGTGGTTTGTATTGGTTCTACCACCACTTTTGTGCTAAGTTAAATATTCCTCCTGATTGGAATTTGGAATCACTGTCTCATGTTCATGACCTTATGTAGCGCTTCTCTTCATCTAGCTTCCTACTAAAGTTATTAGCCTCGAATGGTGTGTTTCTTTATGCTCTCTGCACATTTTGACTTCCCACATCCCTTTTGCCCTTTGCTGGAAATTCCTTTTCCTTTTCTTTTTTTCTCTATCTATCTCTCTAGGCCATTGAATGGTGTGTGTTATATATATAGTTTGAGTACACAATAATTGAGCATTCCGGAGTCACAGATTTTGCTGATATATTATTCTTGGCACATAATCTGCTTTTTCAGGGATCTTAACAGCTGCCATTGCCCTTTTCACTGATCTCAGTGTCCTTCTTAACATGGTGTCCATTGGAACACTCTTTGTTTTTTACATGGTGGCAAATGCTGTGATCTATAGACGATATGTGGTTTCTGGCACAACAAATCCATGGCCTACATTGTCCTTCCTCTGTTCACTGTCCTTGTCTTCTCTCTTGTTCACACTTATTTGGATATTTGTACCCAATGGGAGGGCCAAGTTAGGACTTCTCATTGCTTTTGGTGTGATCACAATCGCAATATTGAACATTTTCTACTGCATGGTCCCCCAAGCCCGCAAGCCCGAATTCTGGGGCGTACCGCTCATGCCATGGATTCCCTCTGTCTCCATATTCCTCAATGTGTTCCTTCTTGGCTCACTCGACGGCAAGTCCTATGTCCGGTTTGGTTGCTTCTCGGCTTTCATAGTGCTTGTATATGTTCTCTACAGCGTTCATGCCAGCTTTGATGCAGAAGGAGACGGTTCTCTCATTCAAAAGAGTGGTGAGAGTGATCATGTGGAATCCAAAGAAAGGGAGGACCATGTTTTCAAAGTTTAGAAAAAGAACTAGACAAAGTTTAGGTAATAACTTAATGTCGTTAAGTACACTATCATTTGAGCTTTGAAAAAGAAAAAATATTACATGTCCTATCAATTTAGCTTTTAGAAAGTAATTATCACAAATTTGACTCCAAAAATTTGTACTGATGATAGTTATCTTCTAATGACTAAATTGATAAAACATTTTCTGTTTTTTCCCTAAAGATTCGAATGGTATAGTTTAGCCTTTTTTTCTTTTCATCAAAGCCAGGAATCTCAAGGCGACTTCACCTTTTTCAATGGTTGGTGGTCACTTACTTATTAGACTTAAGTGGGTGATGAGAGAGAAAGATTATATGCAATACAAAGCATAGCATAGGCTGCAACTTTTTTGCAGAATTGGCGAATTGTATAGTTAAAAAGGTGGCTTAGGCTGTGATATTGGTATACCTTTTGTAAATTCTTGGCTTATATTATCCCAAAGAACAAAAATAATCCTGAAATAAAACTTTTTTGACTCGTGATTTCAAACAGCTAAAATAAAAAAAGAAACCATGGGTGCGTGAAAGTGGATATATATATATATATATATATTGTCCAGATATAAACCCAGTGGAGCACAAGCTTTTAGGGTCGATTCTTTTTTCTATATGAGGTTGTGATGCTAGATATTGACTTTAAAGGGTGAAGCTTTTTTCTGTGAAACTATCTGTGATTGTGAATTAAGTTGTGGGAATGATTAAGATTGTGGCATCTAACTCATCATCTGAGAATTTGGAATTATGTGTTTTGTTCAAAGTGTGTGCTGTTTATGGATCTACTGATAGTGAAGGCACCATACTGTTGTTCTAAGTGGGGGGTGATGTCATTCTCCAAATATAAATAAGAAATAAAATTTCTGGTACTGTTTAGGTGGTTATGATGATTAAAATAATTTAAACAGGTCTTGTATAAGCATTTCAATTAAACATCTTTTGCTGTGAGAATTAATCACTGTTTTTGATAAATTTGCACCTTTTCATTTAATTATTCTATTTAGCTTATCTCTACTAGATAAGTTGAATCTGCATAAAATTGCAAGGAATATGCTATGACCTTTTTAACTCTGTAATATGGTATAGTGACTAGCCTTATTTTTTGAAAAAGAATTATACTTCTGTTCCTGTCAAACAGTTCCCTTTGGGAGTTTAAGCAGAAACTATGTAATTTCAAGAAACCTGTGTGCAAGTTTTTTTTTATCCTTAATTATTCAAATAGAATGTGTGTATCTAATTTGATTTAAATTCATAATCAATAAACTTGGATACTAGTATGGCACAACATGTGATTTTTTTTTTTTTTTTTTTTTTTTTTTTTGTTTTGTTTATTTGGCTATCTGACTTGGTTAGATTCAAATATTGTCAAACCTATTTAGGGATAATTCTTTTAAATATGTTTTTTCACATTTACACCGAGTGTGATACTACGTGTCATTAACTATGAATGGAGACAAAAAAAAAAAAAAAGACATACACATACTAATTAATTAAATAGTTGTTGGTTAAGATGTAGACAAGAGGTGGATTATATACAAAACAAGTAGTGAAATATATAAATTAAGAATGATTCAAAGAAGCAATATGGTGTTTTTTCTCATAAATGTTGCTTAGTTCAAGCGATCACAGCTCTAGCAGCTTATTTGACAAAGAAGATCCTGGTCGAACTTGTTGCATAACTCATGAATCACAATATTTGGCGTCTTTCTGACTTTTGATCATATAATATTAAAATTTCACTAATCAATTTAAATAAATGAATGGCATTATGATAATTAAAATTAAAAAGTAGTAGAACAAAAAAAAAAAAAATTCGGTGCACGCTCATCATTTACAAGATGAATCATTGGCACTGCTTATTTCATTCACCTAAAGATCCACTAACTCGAATTATTATGAATTTGTCACTCCTTTCCATTCAACTTTTAATTAATTTGGATGACTTCAAACTAATTTATATATACTCTCTTAGTACTTTCTAAGAGCAACAACTAATGAAATTACGCAAAATGAAAGGGTTGTTAAAATTAATTAAAAGCAACGATTATGTAAGAGATATAATTTTTTTCTTCCTAAACATACCCTTATTTTTAAAGATGATGTGGGAAAAAGATGACAGAGAATGATTGGAAAAAAGGATAAGGAAACATGAAATTAATTGGGTGTAAAAAGAAAGAAAATCTCTATCTCTCGTGCAATTATAGAAAACACTTTTATAATATAAATTATATTACAAAAAGTGTTCCATAATTAGGATCGGATGGGTATTAAATATTTTAGAGAAAGCAAAATTGTTGCTTGTATACCACTCTAGTTGGTCTCAATTAACTAACCTCACATACTAAGGAGGGTTAGTTAACTCATTAATTATATGCTAAATTCTAATTTTATCTTTATTTATGAATGGTTTCAAGAGTAGCATCGGATGAAGCTTATAAGAAAGAATGTTGCTTATAATTCGAAACAGACGAATAAGTTTAATTTGTAAATCCATCTTTAATTAATTACTTTTTAATATACATAAGTGAGTTTAAAGAAAAGAAGAAAAGGGGAAAGAGACACATAAACATAGGATGAGAATTAAAGATGAAGAAGTGGTGAAGAGGAATAGACAAAACAGAAAGAAGGGAAATCGACAAAAAAATGATGGGCCAATATGTTGGCAACATGTCTTCTTCTTTATCCTTTTTGTCTCCTCCCCCACCTTTTTCCTCTTTCCTCTTTCCTTCTTCCACTCTCTTTTCAATCCTTTATTTATTCCTATTACTTGGCCCCTTCCATTTTTGAAACAATGGCCAATATATTTGACATCACTATGTAACTATACCATATTTGAACTTATTGTACTTTGTCTGAATTGGTGATAGAAATTAATTTTTCGACATGATTTACGGCGTACAAGGTAAGTATGTGAAAATAATTTTATTTCGACTTTCGCGAACGTACTTTTCTAACGCTATCTCAAACGTGCCTATTTGTTAGATTTAGTGTCTAAGTAGCCAAAGCACCTTTTTTTTCACTAGGATCCTAAAGTTCCTTCAAAAACATTGAGTGCTAAAATGTACTTTAAAGTAAAAAACAATTAAACTATCACCATACAAGAAAATCCTACAAAAATTAAAGAAAAATAAATTTAAAGTAAGGAGACGAGTGATAATGAAAGAGCATTAGTAGAATCCTAGGAAAAATTTGAATAGTTTTTTTTTTCACTTTTTTGTGTGGCAAAAACCAAATCTACTTAAGAATATAGCTTGGACCGACCTATACGCTAACTCCATTACATACAGTAAAATTTATCAAAGAAGGAAAAGATTTCATAGAATTTGAGGATATAAATTCCAGATAAAAAAGAATAATGGATTAGTGTATATTTGGTCTAATCCACATGGATATTCCATTGACATTAATAAAATTATATTCAAAGAACAATTTTGAGTTCGATGTGAATGAATACAACTAAAGTTAAACTGTAATTAGGTTTAGGCATATCAACACTCTGATCTTTGTTTTCTTCTTCATTTTGTCAATTCCAATTAAGATATTAAAAAAGTATTAATATAATACTAATGATCCAGCTGTCATTTTAATTACTGAATCAACTGCTGATTTGGTTTTGTTTGTTTGTAATAGAAAGGCTCCAAAGCAACATCAACATTTCACAGTACTCAAGTCCAATCACATTTTTAGTATTTGGAAACATATTGAAATCTATGGCCCCCTTTCTATAAGATCTTAAAAAAAATTAAAAAGAATAAAATAAACAGAAAACATATGGAATATAGTAATATTTTTTTAGTTATATAGTAGTTATATTGAAAAAGCCAATTAATTTGTGTTGAGTTAGACATCAAACTTAAGGCTACTGGATAAGTTAGCTCGATGCTTTACCAGCTAAAGTATGTGCTAATTGGTATTTCATACTTTAACTAAAGGGAAAAATATACATAAATACTACTTAAACTAACAAAACCTTCAAAAAGTCTGTTAACACATGAAAATATTAGAAATGTGATATGGTAAGAATCTAGAATTTTAAAGTTTTTGTGTTTTTGAAGTCCATTGCCCGAGTTTTAGCGTCGGTCGGACGTCACCCTTTCTTGTTGGAGGTCGATCGCCGGATGCCGGTGGCTTTTTTTTTTTGGAGTGGATTAAATTTCTTTTTTTTTTTTTTTTTTTTTTTTTTTTTTTTTTGACAAAATGTGGACACAAACTATTTGGGGCCATTTTTGTAAAAACACACAAACTTCAAAATTTTATATTCCTATCACATCAATTTTTTGTCATTTTCATTTGTTAACAGACTTTTAGAGGTTTTATAAGTTTAAAAGGTATTTTAAGTGCCTTTTCCCCTTAACTAAAGACGACATTTTTTTTTTATAGCTTTTTTAAAAATTGTTATTGTCTCTGGTCCTAATTATAGGATAAAGTTTGTAGTATAATTTGCACTACAAATTTTGTCCCATGATTAGGATCAGATGTAATACTATTTTGTAATTTTTTAATTAGTTAAGGTGCAAATTTTCAAAGTTTTCGCTAAGGACTAATGTTACTCCGAAAGTTTTTTCATGTTCAATATTACCTTAAAAATATCAAAATATAGCAATTTTGTCTCATACCGTTAAAAAACTAACTTTGATCATTTAAAAATTAATGTTGACCTTTAACTTTTTAATGGTAAAAAGTAATACTACTCCATTTTAACACTTCTAGGTAATATTGAACATAAAAAAAAAAAAAAAATTTAGGACAACATTACTCTTCGACAAAAACTTTCTAAGTTAACTTTTTTAAATTGATATAACACACATATCAAAACAATTAATCACCCAAGAAATATAGACATCAGAATGCAATGGAATTTGAAATTGTTTCCATGTCATCATTTATAAAGTATAAACGCTTTGAATATGAGAATGAAATATTTTGAATTTCGAAATACCGGATAAATATTCCCTTGAAGATCTGCCTAATGAAGATGCTATACTAGAGTATATATGTGTTTATTCCCTTAAAAAATGAGACGACAAGAGAAAATGGAAAATAAGATGAAAATCAAAGTCATTGGGCACAAATGTTTAGTTTAAACAAAATTTTAGGTATTACACTATACCAAAAGAAAAAATATTCGACCAACATCCTCTGGGATCAAGTGGTAAGGTAATCGATCGTTTTTCCCTTACTTTGAGGCTGTGAATGAAGCAAGTGGCATTAGTAGCTCTTCTCTCCCATCAGGGGGACTAATTCTAAAAAGAGGTAAGCTAGAATACTGGATGCGTATGCAAAAAGAAAAAATATTTAAGACTATAGAAAAACAAGTTGTCAATTTTTTCTACATTTTGCAATTAAATAACTTAAAATTGAAGATATGTTTAATGTCAAAAGCAAAGGAACAAATGAAGAATTCAGGTGCTGAAAGTGAGAGCCACCCTCCTTTTTAAACTTCAATCCGAACTTATAAAAGTTAGAAATGGCATTTATTCTTAATATTCTTTATATATATATATATATATATATCACAGACTAATATTTTTATGCTGTAAAAAAAGAGTAATATTTTAAACATCTTTCGGTTAACTTATATCCAATCCTGATTCCTTTTGTGTTTGCGGATCAATATGTATATTTAATGTTATCTTTCATAAATGTCAATATTAATTAATCAACATAATAATAAAATGATTATATACTAAACGATGTTGCATTATGTAAGGAAGTTCGCCTAACTTTTGTTATATATATTGCTTAGCTTTCTCTTTTCCTATCGTGTTTGTTAATTCTCACTCTTGTACTTTTATTTTCACTCTTGTACTTTTTTTTTGTTAATTCTCACTCTTGTACTTTTCTTTTCATTTTTTCTTAAAAATTATGCACTCATACATTGTTTTCTTTTCATTTTTTTTTTAAAAAAAATATGCACTTATACGTTGTTTTCTTTTCTTGTTTCATCCACCATGCCATGGTGTGTAGTTATATTAAATTAAGCTTTTGAGACGCGGCATATCATATTCATGCATGTCTACACACTAATAAAACTTAAGATTGAACTAACAATTTTTTATTAACAAAATTAGGGAGAGCTAATATGCAACTTTCTAAAATTTCACCTAATTTTTAATCATGTTTTTATATTTTCTTCTTTATCAGATCCTCATAATTTCATTTTGTTTTTTTATCATGTCCTTATAGTTTCAATTGACTGTTAAAATTTTTTTTTAAAAAAAATACAGAGACCTAATTAAAAATGGATAAATGATTTCTCTAGTCACTGGAGATAGAGTTATCTTCAGTGACCCCAAAACTACATTGTTTTAGATTAATGAAGGGTGTTTACGTAATTTTGTTTATTTTTTAGTCATATAAATTTTGAAACATCCTTCATTAATTCACCTAAAATTACTAACAAACCTCTCATTAATTCAAAACGACGTGGTTTGGGGTCACTGGAGATAACTTTATCTCCCGTGACTGAAGAAATATTTTTCCCATTAAAAATTAAGAGAAACTACAGGGATTTATACAGACAATACACAACTACTGCCCCAACTTGTAACACACAAAAAAAGAAGAAGAAGAAGTTATAGATAGAGACTCGAAAATTTAAAAATATTTGGAAGAATTATCGTGCAATCTAATGTAAGGAATTTACAAATGGGGAGCATGTAATAACAAGATTTGGCACCTGGAATACAACAGCTCAGAATCATGACATAGCTCGAGATTTTTTTTAGTAATTAAATTACTTATGTGGGACTGCATAATAATTCTCCTAAAATATTTTTACCTGGATTTTAAATTAGGCTTGGTTTAAATTTTGTATTTTAAAATATAAAAAGTAGTATAATATATTAAGGAGTTGAGGGGATTAGTGTATTTGCAAGTGTTTCAGCTTTTGGGCAGTTAAGATATGAACGAATCATAGTGGAAGATCCTTGCCCCAACACAATTGAAAGCAAATTTTGAAAGTCTATATATAAGAATCAAAAGTAACAAATAAAGAAAGGCCACTTGAAAATTTTTGAATATGACAATTTGACAATAAATGGTTTGATGTCATGATGTCTTCTCAATCTCAAAAGGGACAATCTCTGGTTGGTCCACATATTATGATTTTGTATTCTTCTAAAACTCTGAATCGTACTGCATCCATAAAGGCATATCCTCCATTGGCTGTACTTTGTTCAATTTGCAGGTTTTCATATTCTCATTTGTGAGCTGAGAACAGACCCAACTTCTCTTATTTTTCAAACATTTTTATATAATTCATGAATTGGGTGCACAAGCGTACAATATTAATGTCTAAAAAATTGAATTTGAATAATATATGCTGTGCTATAACTTTTTGTTTAAAAAAATGTTTAAGTACCCATTCTATAGTCTACAGTATGTAAAAAGAGGGTCATTACGCAAGACATTACTCAGATATCTTTGATGTGGGCTCGGGAAGTTAACCCCTGATGACTGCTTATCGATAGGTAAGGGGCACTCGGCCCTTCTGAGCCGTTCAAATTTATATTTATATTTTTTTAAAATAAATATTTTAATGGGTAGAGAATTTAAAATAAAAATAATCTCTTAGCTAATATTTTTTTCATTTAAAAATCAAAAGATAAAAAAAAAATTAAATCTAAGCCATCCAGGTCTCATTTAAATGATTCACAGAGGTGAACAACGAATAGGATAGACGGCGAAACGTGGTCCAATGAATTAATTGTGTTGTCTTTATGATGGAATATCCTTTGGGCTACAGACATCATACTTGTTCTGGTGTAGAACACAGATGTCCGTCTTTGGGTTGGTATTTTGATCTTGGATCGATGGGCTCTGCTGTCGAGTATCTATGGAGGAGATATTCGGGAGAGCGTGGGATCACTGTGTCACAAATCAGCTCTCACCAAAGGGGGTAGTGTGTGTCTTGCGGTGTATTTGAAGGTAAATAGTATTGAGTTAGAACGTGTGTACTTTAAGGTTTAACCTCTGTACTTATAGAGTTTACCTTAGGTTGAGTTGCTCGGGCCCTGTGATCTGAGGCCCTGATATCGTAAATACCATATATAAATTTAGATATACTTGGATTGTAGATGAGATAGGATTCCCCTTTATTATAGGTAGATCCTGATATGCAATATATTCACTGTTGGGCCATATATTGAGTATGGGCCTTATCTAGGTCGATAACAATACTCAAATTGCTGACAGGTATTTTTGAATTTGAAAATGGAAAAATAAAATTATGACCAAAATAAATTATATATTTATAATTAAATGGTAGAAAGATCAAATTTTTTGGTGAAACATAATAATTACCAGTATTTCAATAAAATACAGTTGATCCACGTTTACTACATAATATGATACGAGACATATATACGCAAGAAGGTTCGTAACTTTATAATAATCAACTAATGACAGTTTATAAAGGTATGTATTAGAACATATATAACTTAAGGTAGCGTTGTTAATGTGGGCTGATAAACCTTTTTCCTTTTTAATTGATGAATGCTTCGTTGAAAAGCTAGCTGACATCCATTTCTTCTTCTTCTTCTTTTTTTTTAACCCCAAAATATGCGCATCAAGCATTGTTATGGATCATTAGTGCAGACTTAGTTTTTCTTTGCCAGACATATATAACTTGTGATAATATTGTTAATTGCAATGGAGATCCTAAAGTGGGGTGTAAAAAGCAAAAACAAGCTGGATTACTCGTATACATTACAGTTACCCAAAAAAAACGACTCTAATTCACTAATCATGGTTTGCAAATAGTACAATTTTGCTTTAATTTTGATAATACACTAAACGTTTTTTTTGCATTACATTACAAAAATGAATTACATTATACTCCCTCCGGTCTTAATTATAGGAACACTTTTATAGTATAAATTGCATTACAAAAGTATTCCTATAATTAGGACCGGAGGTAGTACTAATTAATACTCCTTCCAGTCCTAATTATTGTTAGATTTTTATGTAATCCCATGAATTATGAATAAGAAGTCGCGTCGGTTTGCCCCCTGCCGGTCGTATCGGTTTGCCGACGGGACTCCATCTGATTATTTCATCGTCTATAAATAGATATGCGTGTGGCAGAAAAATTATCTCATTTTTCTAATACTGCGCTCTCATACATATAGTTTAATGCATTTTGCTATAAGTCACATCTGTGTGATTCGAAAAGCAGACTCATGTTCACTTGGGCTTCTGATTGAGCGTGCCATCATTCTGAAGACGAACAATACGCTCTATCCTGGGAGACAATTGTTCATTATTCTTGGGCATCCAAATAGAGGGAACAAATTGTCTTAAGGAGACAACATATGTTAGGCTCGGATTTTATCAAAGTTTATTATCATATTTCGGCAGTCTTTTGAGTTTTTATTGGTTTTCTTTTTGTGTAGTAGTATTGTATGTTTACAGATTATGCATATTGATTACACAAATTCTTACCCTTGTGAAAATTTCTAATTCTAAAGTATTTTCTCCAACAATTATAACACCGGGTTAACTTTTTTTTTTTTTTGAAGAGATTAATAAAGCTAAATAAGTCACTTAATCATATCATATGTTGTATATCCTTAAATTATATATTAGTTTATTAATCAAACTAATGAGTTTAGAGGAAAAAATAAAAATAAAAAATACTCTAAATAATTTAATTACTTTTTTTAATCTCTCCAAAAAAAGTTAACTTGATCTTATAATTAGTACCGAGGTAGTATTAGTGAAGTAATATATTGATATATTCTTATTGCTATTTTAATATAGAATTACATTATCTGAGATAATGTTAGATGCATCCTTACTTAGTTTTCATATTTAAAATATGTTTACAAAAAAATTAAATAAACTTGGCATATAATCTACTATTTATATATTATTGCCACCTTCTCTCATTTTGTTTCACAAAAAGAGACATTAATGTGCATCTGACCTCCAACGATTCTCACCATTCAACTAATCATCAAAACCCAAAAACTACGTGACATATTTCAGGTCACACCTAATTAACAATGCCATGAATTAATGAAAAACAATCCTCATAATAGAATAAGGATCGTGCATAGTGTACCTGTGATAACTTCGTGCCTTAATCTCCTTCCACGTGTAGATATAGAAAGAGCATGAACGAAACACTTCTCATTCTATTTCTAATCCTTTCTCACTAACCTCAAATCTGCTTCTCTTTTTGTACACATCTATCTGAGCCTCCTTGGAGATCAAGCACAAAATAATCACAAGATACCTTGAAGTTTTCGAGGAAGGAGAACTACAAAAGAAGGCAATTATTGTTTAGAATGGTGACACTCTGGTTATTTCATAAACTTGTGACGTTTATGAATAGTTTACCTTCTGAAATATTACAAAAGCTTTGCAGAGGAAATATGGTTTCCGGATTTACTGATTTCTGGGAAGAAACTGCTGAGTAAAGTCGTTGTTTACTGCAAAAAGCAGAATGAAACACAAGTGTGATTAGGCCAGTAGATATTGCGAAACGTAAAAAATGAAACTCTGATATCTGCAGTCGTCTAAGCTGCTGAGCAAGTTCTAGGTCTAAACATGCATTTGTATGCTTTACGTGTGATTGAAGCTTTGACTTAATTTATTCTACTAGTTTCAATTTGAATTGTGAATGTCATCACTTAATTTTGGCTTTGCTTTTGATTTTGCTGTTGTTAGTATTAGGGTTATCTCAAAGTCTATATTTTAAAATACCTTAAGGGCTCATATCAGCATTTCATCTCTATGTAACTTGTAAACTTTGGTTGCTTTAGTTTCATTTTGTCTTTTTATCCAAAAAAAAATAATGTCATCAGTTCACAATGAGGGTTTCAAATCTGATCAAGTCATCACCAAGTGAGGTACTTAGCGGAGGGAGAGAGAGTCACAAACCTTGACCATGAAGGAACAAATTTATTATTATCTTTACTGTCATCATCATCTTCATCTTCATCATCTGAACCTTTGTATGGAGAAATGTCATATGATTGCTCTTTGATCGTGTTTTGGCCAATCAAATCGTTAGTTTCAGTTCCTTTGACTGGATCGGCTATCATCTGTAGAGAAGATGCTTCAACTTTGAGGGAAAAAACATTATGCATTGTCATGAGTATGAGATCAAGGAGATCCCAGGACACTCTTCCTCCATTTCTCTTCTTGGTTTGTATTGGAAATGAAAGAATTTATAGGTCCTCGAGTAATAATTAAACGGAACATGAAAGGTTTTAGGAAAGTCATAGCCTGAGACGTTACCTTTTCTTTATTACCACAATCATTCACAGCTTCAGAATGTTTTCGGCTTTCTTTCTTTTCATCAGTCATTGGGTTCTTGCTAGTCACAGTTTCAGCCAATTTAATTTTCATGTCGCCTTCTCTCTTATGTTCCAAGTTTTTGCATTTTTCCTTTCCATCTATGCATTCCTTGCTTTCATTTTTCGCATCAACCTGGACCAGAAAAACAAAGCCTGAGTATTTTTCACAGTAAAAGAAATAAAGGAAAAGAGCAAGGTTTTATAAGAATAGAGCAGCATTTTACAGCATCAAAGCATTTTGTTCCTTTTTCTTCTTTCTTAGCACACATCTTCTCATGCTCTTGGTGCTTCCTCTTTGCTTCCTCAACACGCTTCCGTTTTCTCTCTTTTTCAATTCTTTCTTCTTCCTCTCTTTGTTTTGCTTCCTCAACTCGCTTCTTTTTTCTTGCTTTCTCAATTCTTTCTTCTTCTTCTCTCTGTCTCTTCTTGGCAGCAATTTCTGCCTCACGTTTCTTACGTTCCTCCTCTTTCTTTTTGTTATCCAGCTCCAGCTGCCTTCGGTTGTCTTGCTCGATTCTTTCACGCTCAAGTCTCAAAGCTTCCTTCTTCATCTTACGTTCATTCTCTTTCTTTTCTGCCATACGCTTTGCAGCCTCAGCAGCCTCAAGGGCTTTAACTTTAACGTCCCTCTTCCCTGAATGTTCACAAATAATAATACGGTCATGAAAGAAGAATAACCATTTCCAGACAATCATGCAATTATATGGTCATAAAAACATTTTTCACATAGACAAGAAAATCATTAAATAATCTAAGTTTTTTTGTAAAATCAATCTAGTATTTTCTCAACCTGCTCTTGAAATAAATGCCATTTAACAACGTTTATTTAATAAAGGACAAAACAGAAAACAAAGCACTTAATACAATGTTAAAATCTGAAAACGACACTTATTTTGGATCATGAAAAAGAGATTTTTTGTGACTTATGATAATGCATCTAGGCTAAAGCTGATGGCACAGGATAACGAGATGAAAAAAAAAAACGATAACTTGCATGCCAAGCATTACGGAATAAAAAAATATTGCCCTTCTATATCTAATGCAAGGTCTGAATGCTGAAATACAAGCCTTAAGAACCAAATCCCGGCAAAGGACAAATAGTAAACTTCATAATGCAAGTAAATGAATTAAGATCAATTACCTGTAATAACTTCTGCTGCTTGTTTCTGTTGTACAAGAGGAATGAAGGATGTGATGTTGGACACAATATTGCTGCACGAAGACTTCCCACCGGGATAAGTGGGACCTTTATTCATGCTATTTTTGCCAGATAACTTGGGCCTACTGGATCTATTGCGAAGCGATTCATTAGTCCTCCTAGTCTGATTTGTTTCTCGGGATATTCTCTGATTCTCCTTCCCCTTACCGGTGAATCTTCTCCTGCCGGCACTACCTTTCTCAAGCTTTTGTTTTTCCCGATCGTTAGTCTCACAGAAGCTGAACTCTCTAGGTACCGAATCGAGACCACACCCATCAGGCAATATATCGTCTTGAGAAACTAATGAAGGCTTTGCATTATCCAAAATTTCTGCAAGTGGTTCTCTTATGATCGAGCCTGTCGTCTGTTCTGGACGGATCCTATTTTGGATAGTATTAGCTATTTCGTCCGCAGCTTCATTTTCTTCATCAATACAGGGAAGCTCCAGTTTTGAACTTTCTCGTTTCCCCGAACTGCCATATTTTGAATTAATTTTATCCCATAGAGTTTGAATTGGAGAAACACAAGCTTTCTTGATGTCCCAAGTTGATTGACTTTTGCAATTTGGTGGGCAATCAGAAAACGACTTTTGGCTCTCACCATTTACAGGAAGGGAAGTCCTCATACCCATCATGCCCTCGACAAGTCCATTTGGTAAAGACTGATAAAGGTCCGGTATCTTGTGTAATCTGTATGAATTTGAAGAAGAACAAAATGGAGAATGCACAAAAGTAGAACTACTAAGGCGCTCCAGAATGGAGGCATATTCATCTGACAAGTTCGCCTTTTCTAACTCAATCTGATCTCCATCAATGCATGGCTGTGCCTCATCTGGTTCGATAATGAAACTTTCAATCTCGGGTGCATTTTCATCTGTACCAATTAGATCCGAGCGTTGGATCCCTTGAGAAACAGATGAACCTTCTAAGAGCATGGCAGTCTCTCCCATATAAATCCTTGCCCAACTGTTTCCTTCTGCATGCAGGTTCTTGTCTATGGTGCACTGCTTGCTTGAGCCAATACCAAAACCGCATGAATTCGCCGTCAAACGATTGTAAGAGTTGCTAGAACCCTGGTCAGTCAAACAAGGTGCAAAGGATTCTCCCATTCCTCTTGAAGTGGAAAAAAGAAGAGTGTTGCCACCTCCGTCCCTTCCATCTAAGTTAAATTTCTGCTGACAAGAAAATCATTTAAAAAACTGTACTAGAGAAATCGGACAGGAAACATTTGCAGAAATTTGATGGGTTCAGTTGCTCATGCCACTCTTGCCCAGTGCAACCTTGTTTATGAATACAAGCAACAAGCATATTGAAAGAATGATGCCATGCAAACACAGAGATGGGACTAAGTTTAATCAAAGCTAACAGCCACGGATTGCACTAAAATCTGATAGTTCACTATCCAGTCCTTAGTTTCATAAATACCTTCGAGGTATATCAATACTCAGATCATGCCCTTAACACCATTATTCAGGAATAAGATCAACCCTATTATACATAGTAGCAGGTAAGGTTATCATTTTCTTCTTGAATATGCCAAGAATACGAAACAGGATTTCATGGAAATGAAGTTAATGCCTGGTCTTCTTGAAGTGCTTTTCAGCAACTCTCAACAAATTTTCATAAACCGAAGACATCAAGGCTCGAAAACAAAAAGTGCAAGTTGTGGCATCACCATCGCTAAATGGTCGAACAAAATAAAACAACTTGGAGCATAACACTGATAGTGACAAGAGAAAGGACATCAATACCAAATAATACAGATATATGTGCTATTGGAAGACGGAAAAAAATCAGTAAAAGTATACTTTGCATGGTGAAGGCAGTTGCTTCCTATTTGATCAAGGATTACTTGAAACATGTCTTTTAAATACAGTTAAACCTACACTTACTTGCAGTGGCAAAAAAGACGGGAAAAAATCTCCTGTTTTCTTTTTTTCCCCCCTTTTTGCTCGAAAAAGAACGTTATTCTACTGTGCCAATTGAATTTCAACATTTTACTCGTTGGTTATTGAGCTTTCTCTTCTCGGTTCTCTCTACCATCTCTTTATTCTTGCTCAACTGGTTAACTGATTCTAAAACCAAACTTTAGCAATCTCAGTTTTCTCAACAATCGGAAATTCACTCAAGCATTTCAATTTCTAATAAACAATTCGATTATTTCTGAACTTTTCTTGCCGTCTGGAATACCATATACACCCTACAACAATTTTCTTTCCGTTGGTCTTTTTTATAAGCAATTTTTTTCTGTTTCAAAATTTAAACTACTCACCACTAATATGAGAAACAAATATGAAAGAATATGAGTATAAAATACATTTAATATGAGAATTCTTTCATATTTGTCACTCATTCTCTCTTCTATGCTCTTTTTATAAATAGGGGCATATTTAAAACAAATATGACATTTTTGACTCATTTAATGTTTTTAACTAATCTTAACTGCCGGTTCATTTTGCACCATAAAGATAAAAATTGCTTCTAAAAAATGACCGGAGAAGCATACATCAAGGAGGGAACACGTTGGAAGACTGAAAACCACACTGCTTTTCGATGTCCCATGATTCTCCAGACTATCATTAACATAACTACAAAAAGACGATCAACAGACACTCCAACCCAAAATATCTAAATTAAATGAACAACTATATTATAAATCTAGAGTATCAACCTATTTGATTTTACTATAATATAGTGATTTTCCAAACAAAAATTTGTGGTTGACCATCAAAATAGATCTATTTATGTCTTCGCCATTCACACTGCAGGATAATTATAGTCTGAAAAATCGAAAGATTTTAAATGCCGTATAATGGCGCAGACGTCAACTTTCACCATTGCAAAATATATAGTAGACTCGGTCACCGCTGATCATTGGAATAGAAAATCGTACAAATCCAATCTCAATAATTCTAGAGTGCGAAACAGAAAATAAGGTACCTGGTTGGATTTTACTTCAAGGGAAGACCCTTCCATTATGTGGCATCCCTCGGTAATTTGCATTTCTTCAGCTGTGCAGTCAGTGTGATGAGATGTCAAATGTTGAACTTCTGTGCTAGCCTCTCGGCTATCTTCTTTACTATCAAAGTTCCCACTCACCAACCTTTGGTTACTAGATTCATATTGCTTTTCCAGATGGTTAGGAGAGGCAGTTAGAGATCTCTCTGCTTGACGTTCAATCTTTCTTCTCTTATGCTGAGGGCAAGAATGGTCCATATCAGAGGCAAAACTCCCTGTGGAATTTTTCGGAATCTGGAGATCTAGTGAAAAACCAGCATCTTTTTCATCATTAAACGACTTCCCCTTCGATAAGCTACTTTTTTTATGTAAGCAACTGCCAGAACTTGCGTCCGGGTTTGTCAAACAAATGTTCGATTCATCCATAGAAGCTGCAGACCCAACTGCAAGATCGGCAACAGTTTGAACTGCATTTCCAAGCGGATCACTGTCAGTAACTGCTGTGGAACAAGTGTCCTCCATTATTCTAGAACCGCAGTCATCACCTCCAGCATGAATGTTTTCCAAAACAAGGTTGGATGCCAAAGCTTCCTTTGGAAAACTTCCCGATGAATTTTGACAAGCAGTATGTGATGGTATTAAGCGGTTCGTTGAGGAAGGTAAGTTCTGACTTCCTATGCATGTATGAGGACATAACTCCTTCTGAACCACAAATGACTGTGATTTGGATGACAGGACATTTTGCGGTTTCCTGGATACATCAGTCTCCTCGGAATGGCTTCCGCAAGATTTTATTTGAGTTCCGTCTTCTCTGACCGTAGCTTCCTGTCTCCCCAACAATTGCTTATCCACGGAGAAGTTGCATTTCTCTTGGCACACAAGAGATGTTACTTTATCATCCAAATATCCTACCTCTGACATGGTCGTAGCTCCTTTATCTGGAGGTACGTCCTGCCCTCCTACTTTTAGATCAGCACCAGTAATTCTATTCATACTCAATTCTTCAACATTATCAAAATCAAGTTGTTTGGGCTTCACAGACTTAACAAAATTAGAGGGCGGCGGGTCCGAGACTGAAACGTCTAATCCCACTTTTGGGGAAGACCCTGAACAAGCATTATGTTTATCAACTAAAACATCAAGATCTCCAACAATTTTGGCAACAGTTCCAGCAGGTCCGTCATCAATATTATGAGCGACATTGGCACCTGATATTGTATTTTCTCGAGTATTCAAGGATTTCTCGGCAACAACTGTTTCAGCACGCAATGATTTCTCAAGCAAAGATAAAGATTTCCTCAAAGTAGAATGTCTACGCCCTGAATTTCCGCTATCTAAATTGGAAGAACTCACGGGCCTCACTGATCCTTCAGTTGTGGAGGTAGTCGCCCTTGCATTTCTACAAGAAGCTGCTGCTGCAACTTTAGTATCTAATTTGCAGTCTTTTTGGCTTGAAGAGGATCTTCCAGCAGCAATTTCAGCACCCTCTAACTCATGATAACTGTCACAAGCAGCAGACTGAGAGCAGATAGAACTTCTATCAACAAAAATGTTGCTGACAGACTTCGATTTTCTTTCATTGGTCTTCACTTTTACTGCACATAAATCTGGAGCCTTCTTACAATGGAAGGAACCCACAACAGGCATTGCAGGAGGCTGTGAATGCTGTGAAACTGAAGGTTGAGGTGATTGAGTTGATTTCTCGATTGACTTTAAAGAACCACCATGCCCCAAAGCACCTTCATTAGGTGACTCGGAAAAACTTCCGAGCAATCTTCTAATCTTAATATTTCTTTCATCTTTGTCACTGCAGCAGTCGCCATCTTTGGTTTCTTTCCTCTGACATTCATTTTCATAATCACCGGTTTTGCTAAAAAATGTTGGTCCACCGTTGACTACTAGTTGCATAGAATCCTGGACTTCGATTCTATTGTCTCCAGCCAAGGAACTTTCAAGCTTCAACAATGCATTATCACATTTTGTTTGGCTGGTACTTCTAGATCTTGTTACTCTCTTACTAAAAGCATTATCTTCTGTTTCCCTTCTCTTGTAATCTCCTTTATTTGTCTCCTTAGCTACGCAACTTCCATTTGAAAAACAATGGGCATTATCTGACTCCAATTGTTTGATCACATTATTAGACAGAGGACAAGCTTCTTTCACTTCAGAAGAACTAATCACATTTGAAGAGTTGAGTTTCAGTGCTAAGCTTCTAGATCTCGTAACAAGTCCAGAATAATTAGACTGATCATTTCTCAAAGTCAAACACTCGCCTCTTTTTACTTCTTCTGCAGCACCACTTTGGATATTAGTATTAGAAACTTTGACTAATTCTGACCCTTCAAAATGGTCCAATTGTGGGGAAGAAGTTGCAGAACCTGTTTTTCCTCTAGCACAAACATCAGTATGATTATCATCTCCTAAACAGCTTTTAGCTGCCTTTGCACTATGACGGAGCTCCAGAGCCCTCTGCCTTGACTTTGATCTTTGCAACTTTGCCAGTGAGAGAGCTGGCTCGTTGTAACTGTGTGAGGTTCTTGATTCCATCTGAGTTTGAGGAGATATAGCAGTAGAATCCATTTCTGGAGCGCTAAATGAGGAGCGTCCAACATTATTGACAGAGCAATCCGGAAAATTTGAAAGTCCATCTCCTGTGTCGATGTCTCTATTTAGAGCATCACTATGTAAACCACTTTGAGGCTGACCATTATCAGTCGTAGCAACCACATTGCCCTGCAGACTGAACCGATGATCAGAGATAGGAATAGATTGTCCTCTTGAGAATAGAGCTCCAAATATAAGATCATCTTCATTCAAATCTGCATGTGCAGAAATTGTTTTGAATGGATCAGGATTAAATTTCCCAAACTGGCCCAAATATAACAAGATGAGAAACACTACTCAAATTTCATGTATAAATAGGAGCATATAAATCAACAAAATCCCCGAGATCCTGCCATGTTTTACAGATAACGAAAGAACAGAAAACTGAAGTAGCGTTCAGTAACAGAAAATTGAGACGTGGCAGAACATTGGAAATAAAATCAGACAACACCTCAAAATGCAATTAGTATGGAGCTTTAAGGCTTCCAGACATGGAAAAGTCAGATTTGAAATTGCATACAACAAAATAAAATATAACTACTGTGAACCGGTACGATATAAGGTTTACCTCTTGTCCCATTAACCAAGAAAATACTGGATCTTCCCTATCAGAATAGCCCGCTTCAATTAGTTAAACAATATGGGAGACATTAACTGTAGGCTGTTAGTATAAAATTCTCTTGAACCCCAATTTTCCAGCAAACCAATGTTATTTACCCAAAAAAAAAAAAAAAAACAAAAAAAACAAAACAAAACAGAATCTTTGTTATTGTTCATTTTCAGATCAGCGTGCTTCTTGTTTACTTAATCTTTAGGCATTCCCCTTTAGCATTTCTTAAAATAATCCAAATGTCAAGAAGCTAGGAAAGAAGCGATGCATTGCTGTTGCCCTATTAAATGCAAGTAATCAGTAGTTACCAAAGTAAAATCGAATGGAGAAAAGGTCTTAACAATGAATTGACAATAGGAAATCGCAATACCAGATCGGAACTATCTTGAAAAAGCAAAATGAGTAGAAATCTAAAGTGTAGAAAATTCTAGCATACTCAATTCGAAAACCAAAAGTTGAAAAAAAATTATTTTCTTCAATCTGTATTCCTGACAAACAATATTTTGGCTCAGTACAATGCTAAAGAAAACATGAAAAACAAAAGCATCGGCAATTTTTACAGCGATGCAATGAAAACAGTTGTTGAAATTTAGCCCCAAAAAAATCCAATCTCATCCAATTTTCATAATGAAAGACAAGGCCATAAAACAAGGAAACACTGGAAACACGTGGTCCTGTGATAGTCAACTTATGGTTGAATTTTCAGTCTCGAGGGTTGAAACTAATCTATGCACTTCCAAATCCATGCCGTGATCCTAAAAACACTAATGTCAGGTTTAATAAGCCCAATTCAACGGCATTGAGAAAAGAAATGGTTTCTATGGAAGGAGATGAAGCATTACCTTTGGCATCTGAGGTAAGGGAGGAATGCATAGGGTTGGATAGCCATGGAGGAGGGACGATTCCGTTGATAAGGAGTTTAGACACAAGGTGCTGGTCGAATAGAAGGCACTGACGATGGGCCTGATCAATGATTCGCTTCTTCTTCTCGAAGATTTGAACGAACAGCTTCTCTATCGCCGACATTGTTCAGAGGATAGGCGGGAAAGCCCAGACACCGACTTGGCGGAGATAGAGAGTAAGAACTCGCGTCCTGAATGTGTAAAGCAAGTTATCGATTATCTCCAGAAATTACCCCCATAAAAAGCATTTTCCATTACCTCCAGATCAGAAATTAAATTTCGTCGCCGATAGACTGCCTCCGTCGCCGATAACCTGCCTCCGTCAATGAACGATGATCTCCACTCATCCCACTGAAATTATCGAACCAACACGCCGACCTAGCACGCCAAAAAACTCAGTTTTTCAGTTACTCAGTCGGTTGTGGCGATATATACAAGCAGACTGATCCTCAGTCCTTCGCAGAAGCCGTAAACCGAGATCCAGATATAATTTTTCAAATTAGGCAAACCAGATAACGTGGATAGGCATATTGAATGAAGCTCAGGGCCTTCGTTTTGGATGAACGGAGGAGACGAGCTTTTTGCGCTTAGCGCGCTTTCGAATTCAAATTCGGGAGAAATGAAACTCGATGGCGCATGACGGATCCGGGTCAGGTTAGTTTGTTGGGTCGACATTTTGTTCGCACCATATCCTAATACTGGACCGGGTCGGATTCAAATAAGCCTATCAATCAATAACATGTAATGCTAATACGGATCATATTTTTATTATCAAAATAATAATAATAATAATAATAATAATAATACTGATCATATTTTGCGACCATGAAAAATCCCAGTCTCAAACGGTTTTTTTTTTTTTTTTTTTCTGTTAACATAATTTTTTTATCTTAAAGCAACCCTCATTTTGATTTTAGTCCTGAAATTTTAAATTATAAATTTTGGTCCTTCAAATTTCATTCTATTTAAAATATTAATCCTTATAAATATGGACCATATGAAGGCAACTTTTTTTTGTGTGTGTGTGCGCCAAGTATAGGTATTTTCCTCTTAGAGGCAATCATGTTCGAGACACTAAACGTGAACATGAGTACATCTCTCAACAGAATTCAAGCCTTAGTTTGTCATGTAGTGAGAAAAGTCAGATTTAATAAAACAAATATTGTATTAACCTTTTTTATTAGCCAAATTATTTTTTTATGGTGAGCTTGAATCATATCATTCCACCGTTGAATACTAAACAGGGACACCTCTCCTAAGGGAAATTCGAACCTTAGTTTGCCTCTCCTAATGGAGATTCAAATCTTGATTTACGAAATTGTGAATAACTAACCTTTCTTTTCTTCTATTTGTGGTGTACCACCCGGTTCACTGAAACCTTAGGTTATCAACTAATCTAAATTTCGCTTAGCGTTGAGCTCATGGTCATAGAAGAAAAGCTGTCTCAATACCATTTTTTCCATTCTCATGCCTCGAATAGAGGACTTGATTAAAAGAGAACAAGTTCCTTTCAGTGGTTGTTGGTTATAACTATTCTCTCTTGTTAAACCCAACTCCAGCACCAATCGATCTCATAAGCAGGCGAAGGAGCCCAAGTCCAAGCTTACAGCAATTTTGCCTCCTACCACTGTTCAGAATGGGCCTCTAGTCTCTAGATCCATACATGATTCAACAGAAAAGTACCCTTCGGAGCACCATCAAGGGTCCTGAGGTCGCAAGGCTTCCATTCGCTTCAGAGCACAGCCCTGTATTTCACTTTTCATACGCCCACGGAACAGGGAACCCATGAATCAATGAAGTTGTTAATAAGTTATAGGCTTATCACTACTAAAAGCTCTATTTCATGCATCGGGCGGAAGAGAAGACATCCTCACACGCAAATGACTCCAGACTAAGCTAACGTATCTTAAATTTTTCATTCAAACATATTATCACAACAATTTCAAAATTACTTTTTTCAGAGGCAGGGCAACAGGACAAAAATTCTTGAAATCTTATAATTTAACTGTTGGCCCCAAAATATATATTAAAAACTGAATCAACCAATACAAAACTATTCAAAGGCCAACGCCAATGACAAAATTGAAGGTATGCCCACCACACAATTATTCGTCGGTCTGCATACCGGACGATGGCACTTCTTCAGAGTTGAGTTGATCATCATCCTCACTCTCACCACCATCAGCATCCATTGCATTTGTCTTTTGGAAGTAGTCAACTTTGAAGTCATAGTCACCGTCCATGGCATCAGATGCAGCCTTGTTAGCCTTTTTCTTTTTCTTCTTCTCTGTTCTCCGAAGCTTTGTATTAAGCATTCCTTCCTGTGCATATAGTTTCTCATTTTGCCTACTAGCGGCAGTTTTCCCCTTGCTCTTGCCATCGTCCTCACATTCAATAGACTCGTCAGCATTTATTTCTGCTGCCTTCTCAGGACATTCATCTTGATTTGTTGGTTGAGGTTGCATGTCATCCTAAAATACAATAAGATGATTTGATTAATGAAAAAAAAATTATATTGTAGGTTCATGACTATGATAAAGTGACATGCCAAAAAGCATTTCACAACTATCCTTGTCCTGCAGATCACTAAATTAACAAAACTTAGAGCAGGACAAAATTGCATGGCTTCAGAAATTATTTAAGCCAATGATAGCAATTATCTTCTGAGGATTAAATTGATATACCCTATCTTTCAAAGACGCCAGTGGTAATTTATCATACTGAATTTTTCTCTTTCTGATTTAGAATGTTCAAGTTTAAGCAGCATTATATCATGGGAAACTCCAAATGTGATAACAAACCTCTAACATTGTATGGTCAAAGTGGAGAGGTTGACTTGAAGGAACTTCAACAGGATTGAAGTCATCCGCAGATTTAAGGCTCCCAATGAATGAAGATTCACTTTTGTAAACTTCATCAATGTCAAACTCCTTTGCAAACTCAGAAGCTATCTTTGCCTCTGAAGGTTCCCCTTGATTCCTAACTGGGGGCAAGGAATAATAGGGAATTTTACCTGAAACAAGCAAGCCGTTGCCATATATTAATTTCAAACGAAAGCATATATCATTTCTGTTGGTTTCTGCTTTTGAGTTTTATATATGTATTACCTTCATTCCAGTCATGAAGAATGATTCTTGCAGTAGCCTCAACATCAACTATTCCACCTTTCTTGAGTTTTCCCCTAACTGTAGCCACCTTCTGTAGGAAGTCATCAACTGAATCAAAGCTTGGAATCTTGTAAAGTGTTACCAGCAGAGGAGCTGGACATAGCTTGAGAATTTCCTTCACTGTTTCATACAGGTAAAAGAAAAATGTATTAGTGTTTCTATATGAGGGGATTTATGAGGTAAAAGAAAGATGAATTTCATTTTCTATTGAAAAAGTGTCAAATGCAGTATAACCAGAAAATAAAAAACTCATCATTGTATCATTGTTGGATGATGGATGGCTGTATTTTGAGGATTTATCTATGTGGGGCCTATTAGTGAACATAGGTGCATCCTGCAGCGAAGGAGGGGTCTCTTTTAACATATGCAGTTTTGCAATGTTCTGGTGCAGAAGAGAGGAACATTCATATTTTCAAGGTTACTTCTCCGTCTCTTATCAACATCAAATGCTAGCATTCATGATTTTTTTGTTAGGATGATCTTATTTTGGATAGCCCATAAATTGGGCCCCTTTGCTGGTATGTAGATAATCTTTATCTATAGGTAGCCGACACTGACAAGAACACACCATAAACTCCAATGCATCCATAAGTAATTTGATATGTCAGACCGTGTCTAAAATGGCTTTTTTAAGTGTACATCTCCATAGCTTCAGTATTTACATTTTTTTAATATCTTTTCCTTTAAAAGAAAATTAATAAATAAAAATAAGACACTGGTACTTATGCAGCCATGCTTAGTAGAGATATACAACAATACTATAAAGTAAGGTAGACTTCAAAACAAATCCAACGTTGACAGTTTTCTGCCTTATTGATTTACAGTTCTAAGTTCAATTCTCATAAAGTTCCAATCAACCATTTCAAAATCAAACCCCATTTCTCACATATAAACACTAACCTGAGCTCATTGGATCTTCCAGCTTCTCAATCCTTTTGCAATTTCGTAAAGCTATGGAAGCATCATTTTCTTGAGACTTTAGCATAACAACACCAGGGCAGTCCAGCAACTTAACATTTTTGTCTAATTGCACCTCCTGCATTGATCTTGTTAAACCAGGAGTAGCACCCACATTGACAACATGGCTTCTCTTCAAGCTATTAATGAGACTACTCTTGCCAACATTTGGCAGGCCAATCACACCCACAGTAATTGACTTTTTGATCTGTTAAAGAAAGGATTAAGAATTAAAACTAGCCCCACAAAAAACGTAACAATGAATGAGCTAAAATCTAACCAGATCATAGAAATAAAAAAGAAAAACCATATAAGCCAGAGTGAAATACAAGATAAAGAATTGGTGAAGAATGTTTTGATAGAGGAGGACCAACCGGTGACAGATACATCTCTAGAATTATGAATCGAATTGACACTATAGCTTGGCATATAATCAAAATCAAAAAGTTTTGTTTATGATGGATAGTTCCCTTCTAAGACAATTTACAAAACATAAAACAGTTACAAGGTGAACTTAGGAGTTAAGAAAAACAAAGCAGTTAGCCAAAAGCAAAAAGCAAAGCAACAGATGAGAAAAAGGCATCTGAAATTCCAAAAATGAAAAAAGTTGAAAAAGAAAGAAACTGAACAATAGTTGTTTCAGTCAGCATATCCCAGCTAGCGTTAAAAAAATATAACTAATCAGTCCCTCAAGCTCAGGATTAAGAAAAAGTTCTTTAGAACAAATAACGGAAATGATAAGCCCAGCCCATAAAAATCAACCAGGGTTCATCCAACTGAAATGAGTACAGAATCAAGAATTCCATTCAAATCATCTTAATAGCAAATTCAAAGGCAAAACTCTAATTCTAGGTGAAAAGTTATCCTTCTGCCAACAATTGTTACCTCGTGGCTTCGAGAGTAATTCTTCAACAATTTAATCAGAGTATCGGCTCCAAGACAATCACTTGTTTGCAAAAGATTACTTGCTCTGGCTTTTTTTGAAGATTTCCAACCTAAATTTGACTTCTGCTCTTGAGTGCTGCATTTGAAGGCCACAGCAGGCAATTCTTCTCTAAGGTACTTAAGCCACTTTTCCACGGCTTCTCGAGGTACAAGATCTGTATTAAGAGCATAATAATTAGCCAAGGTAAAACTAGATAAAGAACAAAGATTTCTAGAGATGCATAAGATAACAAAAATTTGAAGTGGAACTTGCCAATTTTATTTAAAAGCAATACTAGATGCTTATCAGGCCCTGATTTCATCACCAACTTTTCCATATGAACGCAACGCGTCCCTAGGGGATCACGGGCATCAAGGACTTCCAAAATGACATCAGAGGCTTCAATGACCTTGACTAGCTCCTTGTAGAAGGCCTTATCTGAGTTGTCTTAGGAAAAATAAGAGATGATAAATTATAATTAACACAGATAAAGTATACAAGAGATAATTATATATTTGACCAGAATTAAAACTTCAACAAAAGAAAAAGTAAAAACCTCGATTCTTCCCAACTACAGTGAAACTTTCTTCTGTCTCAGTTGCTGTTTCGGCCAATTGAGAGACATCATCATCCTCCACCAATCCCAACTTCCTCTTTCTAGCCTGAAACCAGTGTTAACCACAGTACAGATTTAGAAAACTGAATGCCAAAAGTAGTATTCGCACAACTACATTGAAAAACAAAATTTAGAGGTGGGAAGTTCCCTTGGATCTATTAAATGCAGGCATAACAAAGTAGTGCTCACTTATATATGAGTTCTCTAGCATGCAGAAAAAGAACAGGTTGTGTTCGTGTGCGCCCATGTAGACATATACATATATATCTATATATTATGAATTTTGATAATAATATGCACAACTGTATTATGAGTAGGCCCAAAAATAAACGCAGAAGAAGAATAATAAGCAATCAGACCGTTTAAAGACCCACAATAAAAAGTGCACATTAAATAGAAGGCTTATTACCGTCTCAAGTTGTCACCATACCCACTGTCTAATCTAACTTATTCTCTAGAATTCTATTTTCCAAAGACAAAATAAAGATAAATATTAAATTCACAACTTCATGTCAAACAAACATAGTCAATAAAAAATACAAATTGAAGCAGTACCCTCTCCTTCCGCTCAGCTTTCTTTTGTTCTAATTCCTCAAGAACACGAGCTCGTCGAGCTTCAAGAGCCTTAAGCTCCTGTTCCTTGAAAGGCCAATCATTAGGAATGCCAGGATCCTTCTCAACCTTACTTTTCCGGTTCAAATTAAGCTTTTTGGCCTCTTTGGCTTTTTTCTTGTGGTGCTCCTTCACCTTCTTGATGATCTTGTATTTCTTCTTCAATGAAATTCGTTTACTCTTACTCTCTGGCAAAAACTCAAAAGGATGAGTGATACAAAACTAAGCGTAACGATTCAGGCCAAATGTAATATGATAAGACGTATAAACAAGTTCTCTTACTCTTGCTCTTCTTCACCATTTTATGTTTCTCCTACTGAATCCGCAAGGAAGGGACTCTTCAAAACAGAGAAACGAAGTGAATATTAGTGAGATTGGAGAAACACAAAGAACCAAACACAGAACAATCGGCAAAGACCAAACTACATGTAACGCAAGTGGCGGATACTCGCTGCTACCTTCACGAGTGAAAACCCAAAACCCTAGCGAGGAAGGAGACGACGGTGGGAAAGGCGGCTTCTTAACGAGACGTAGTGAGTGGGGCGAATAAATAAAAAACTTCAAAACCGGAAAACAAAATAAAAATTGAGTAAAATACCTCTCTAATTATTAAAATTAAGTAAAATACATCTCTATTTTATCTTAATTACACACTCCTCTATTTTACTTTTTTTTTTTTTTTTTCCCAAAAAGATCAATTTTATTAATAACCAAATTAAGTATTACAATCACTAATAGCCAAAGTCCAAAAAGAAGAAATCCTCTAAGATCCTAACATTACAACCTATCATACACCTTTACCAAAAGAAAACCTATATTGAAAAAATTCATATGTATATCAATAATACCTATACCTGTAATCAGAACTAACCAGTTAGCCAACGCCTTCCCTCGTATTCACACCGTTCAAGTTTGTATAGTTGGTCATTGCTAACTCAGCATCCTGTAAAAGAATCTTGCTTAAGGAAAATGGTGCAACCTCCAGCCAATCCAGCTGGTACATCTTCCTTGATGCCATTGCTGCAAGCCAATCTGCAGCGTTATTGCCTCGTCGAGCCATAAGTGACAGCGACACACCCTCAGCGGACTCAAGTAAACCAAGAACCTCCTGTAACAAATCCCAACATTTCCAATCACATCCAGCTATAGATCTATTTATCAGCAGCTTGTACAGAACCTCATAGTCGGTCTCAATAACGACCCCCTGTGCAGCAATACTACCTCTGTGCAACAAGGCATCCTTCACAGCAATACATTCAGCCATGAAAGGGGAGCACGCCTCTACAAAACGAGCCCGACCACCCAAGAACACTCCATTAGAATCCCTGCAAACCAATCCAATACCAGCTGCCCCTGTATTTACATTAAACGCTCCATCCACATTCATTTTAAGGGAACCAACAGCAGGTGTTACCTAGCGTTGATGCCGAGGATGATCATTCACAAAGGTACCTCTATTCTTCTTCTGGGTTTTAGACTTGGAACACCAAAACTCCTCAACTTGCGCACTAACAAGTTTGACCACTTCTTGAGCATCAGGCCGAAATCCACTGAACACCCAATTGCAGCGTTTTTTCCAAATCCACCAACACATGGTGGCAAACAAGGACTTCCCATAACAATCAAGCTTACTTTCGCTACCTAACAAATCACACAGCCAGATTTCACATCTTACCATATTCCACTTATTAAAACTAGCCAAGTGAGCAACCGAACCAGCAGAGCTTGGTCCAAGGACACAAAAATAAGAGGTGCTCAATGGTTTCTACTTCAGATAAGCAAACAGGGCATAACGGGTTCTTGGCACATTTACGCCTAAAGAGACTCTCTTGTGTCGCCACCTTTGACTCCAAGCCTCCATAAGAAGTGTTGATTTTTTTTGGGGGGGGGCTACAACCTTCCGCATTTCCATAAGGATTTGCGAGAGAAAGATGTACCTGGGTCTTTGTTTAACCACCTCCAAGTTGTTTTTTGCCACCACATACCCCGATTTAACTTAGTAGACGCCATCCCTGTTTGCAAGCCAAATGACACGATCAGATACATTCATGTTGGGGATTGGCATCTTTAAAATCATTGCCTTATCCCTATCAGAGATACAATCATTAATAGAGCTGAGGTCCCATCATCCATCTCTCACAAGGTCAGCCACTTTTAATTGCTCATCCGCTGCAAACCCCTCATTAGGCACTAGAAATCCTTCAGATAAGCCTTGCACCCACCTGTCCTTCCAGACACTGACAGATCTGCCACTTCCAAGCTTCTAGTAAAGCTCTTTCAAGAGGAGTTCCCTTCCTTCCAGCAAGCTACTCCAAGCCCATGAGGCCCTCCTACCTTTCTTGGCATGCAAAAAGCTTGATTTAGGAAAATAGATGCCCTTGAGTATCTTGCACCACAGGTCATTCGGTTGCGTAATCAATCTCCACGCCGCTTTTGCTAGTAACGCCTTGTTGAAGCATAATAGATCCTTGAACCCCATACCCCCTTCACTTTTCCGCTTTGTCATGCTTCTCCAATTTTCCAGTGAATCGCCCCTGATTCTCCATCCTGACCCCACCAAAATCTAGAGATTAGACTATCAATCTCCATGCAATTCTTCTTAGGAAACAGGAAGCATGTCATGGGGTAGATTGGGATTGAATTGGCAACGGCTTTGATCAAAACCTCTCTGCCAGCGAAGGTTAGTAGGCGCTGTTTCCATCCTTGAAGCTTCATACCTATGCGGTCACGTACAAATGCCAATGATGCTACTTTAGATCGACCCCAACTTATAGGGAGTCCCAAATAATTTCCCATATGATCAGAATACTGAATCCCTAGGCATACCGACACAACTTCTTTAACATTCACCGGTGTATTTGCTAAGAAATATATGCTGGATTTTGCTAAGTTTACAAGCTGCCCAGACGCTGAACAATAAACATCCAGGATCCTCTTTAACACTCGGCAATTGATTTCCTCAGCACTCAAAAAAAGAATGGCGTCATCCGTGAAAAAGCAATGAGATAAGGTGGGTGCAGATCTCGCTACCTTCATCCCTTTTAAATCTTTATTCTCAATATGCCGTTGGATCATTAGAGACAGAACTTCAGACACAATGATGAATAGGTAAGGGGACAATGGGTCCCCCTGTCTCACTCCACGCTGGGGATTAAAAGCATCAACTGTACGACCATCAATCTGAAGGTTAAAAGCTGCTGAAGTGATACACCCCATAATCCATTTGACCCACCCACCACAAAACCCCATTCTTAACATTACCGCCTCAAGGAAGTCCCACTCTATGCCATCGTACGCCTTGTTCATATCAATCTTCAAGGCAAATTCCCAACGGGATCTAGATTTCTTATGGCTCAAGTGGTGGAAAGCCTCGTGTGCGAGTAGGATGTTGTCTTGAATCATCCGCCCCTTAAGGAATGCTCTCTGATTAGGGGAGATGATCTTACTCATGGTTCCTTCAATCTGGATGTGAGGATTTTGGCAATGATTTTGTAGGAAACGTTACACAAACCGATGGGCCTAAAATGATGGACTCCTTCTAGCTTCTCCACTTTTGGAATCAACATTATGTTTGTGGCATTGATCTGATCTAGGCCAATCTTCCCTTCAAAGAAGTCATGAACCATACCACACACTTCACGATGCACCTCCTTCCATGTTGAGTGGTAGAAAATTGCAGAAAAGCCATCAGGCCCTGGTGCCTTCGTTGCACCTAACTGAAATACAGCAACTTCGATCTCCTGATCTGTCACCGGAAGCATAAGTCTCTCATTATCCTCAGCTGTAACCAGCTCTTTCACATAGCCTAGAGCTTGCTCCATAGGTCGGTCACCCCCAGAGCTGAATAGATTCTTATAGAATGTACTAAAAGAGCTATTGATTGCCTCTCTCTCTTCAAACCACACACCATTCTCATCTTTCAGCCTTAATACTTTGTTACGCTGAATGACTCAACTATGAAAAAACTTCGTGTTTTTGTCACCACAGCTCAGCCAACTAATCCTTGATCTCTGCCACCAATAAGATTCTTCTCTGCTCCAGGCTTCTTCTATTTGGCGCACAAGGACCTCAGCTTCCTGGAATTTGACATCAGACATGTGACTTGCATAACAGTTGCTGAGTTTGTTACGAAGGTGATCAATAACACGTTTGAAATTGGGAAATGCAGCCTTGCTCCAAGATAGTAGTCTTCTTCTACAGGCCTCCAATCTTCTAATTAGGTCTTTCACTCTATCTTCCTCAACTCCTACCACCCCCTTCCAGCTATCAGCCACTACTTGTAAGAATTCCTCATGTTGGACCCAGGGCGCCTCAAACTTGAATAATCTAGGGGATTTATCCTCATGGAAACAGCAATCAATAACAAGAGCATGATGGTTCGAGCCAATTGGTTCCACATTAAAGACCATAGCATGATCAAAATCGTCCCGAAAGGCCACATTCCCAAAAGCTCTATCCAAACGTTCCCTTACCAGCGCCTCAGTTCTATTATTGCACCATGTAATCTTGGAGCCTTTGAACTCTTGATCAATGAGATTGCAGTCAAAAACCAGACTTTGAAAGTTGATTATTTTCCTCAGTGACCTTGGAGGCCCGCCTCCTTTCGGCCCTAGGAAAGAAGATCGTTAAAGTCTCCCATTGCGCCCAAGGTTCATGCCCACTAGCGACCAAAGATCTCAACATGTCCCATGCCAGCCGTCTATCTTGTTCCTTAGGGGGACCATATACAAAAGTGACAATTTTAGGTACCTTCAAACTAGCAGAATCCATCACAACATGAATCAGATTTTTTGATTTAAACAAAACTGAAAAAGTAATGTTGTCCATCCACCAAACAGCCACTCCTCTATTTTACTTTGATTCCTCTATTTTACTTTGATTATATAGACCTCCGGGCTATATATATATATATATATATATATATAATTTTTAAAAATTAAAATGTATGTTACACAAATCTTCTTTATATTTTAATATTCTATTTCCATACACTCAAACCGTTATTTTACCATTAAGTTTAATTTTTAGATTTTCGTTTTACCAAAATGTTCATCTTTAACATCAAAATTATTTAAAAATCCATATATATGAGGAAAAAATTATATCACCAAATTTTAATTATAATATATTTTTTAACTTTCTTATATGTTAAAATTTTTTATTAATTTTGAGATTATTAAATTTACAATTTTAATTTTCCACTATAATTATTGAAATTTATTTATTTTTAGTTTATCATATGACTAAAAATATTTATCAAACACATTGTGAAGAATATAATAAACTATATAATTTTGAGAGGATGTATAAGTCATTTGAATTTATAATTTATTTTTTTTACAAATATTTAAAAAACTTACTTAAATTTTTAAAATTTTATGATATTTAGTTATTTACAGCCATCAACTAAAATTAGGGATTTAGTATTAAGGGTAAATTAGTAAATTAATTTTTTTTTTTTATAAATTTTAATTAAAAATATATTTTTAAGATATTATTAACGGAGTTAACAGGTAAGAATTAAGTTTATGTCTTCAAAATGAATGGAAGGTTTGTGTGGTTAAGGTAAAACATAAGGGGTTAGTGGTTTACTCATAAGGATATTAAATCAAATTTTCTCAAAATAAGTGCACAAGAAATAAATGGAGAAAGTAGAGGTAATTAGTAATTACAGAATATTTTGAAATATAATAGAATGGAAAAAATAAAATAAATATGTGAATTAAATTATTTTAAAAATAAATATATCAAAAAATAAATAGGGATCATGGGAATAATATTTTCAAATGTAAACTTCAAAACTTAAAAAATAAAAGAAATATATAAATTAAAATAATATTAAAGTATATATACACAAACACTCACACAGATAACATGAAGATAGTTATTAAATATATTGAAATCTTATATTCATAACGTGGAAAATAAATTAAAGATATTAAATAATGTAGGTAGTTACAAAATATTTGAAAAACTAAATTTTAAAAGGAAGAAAAGAAAAAAAAAACCCCAAAATATCTAAAGGATAAATTGAAGGATTGAATTTCAATAATCCCAAATTAAATTAACTTCAATGGACTAATTTGAGAGGAAAGTCTTATATGTTTTTCAAAGCCTTATTATGCACTTTTTTTAACATGTAATTCTGATTAGCACTTTGGTTGAGCGATCACCCTCTGGCAAAAATTCAAAAGGATAAGTGATACAAAACTAAGCATAACGATTCAGGCCATATGTAACATGATAAGACATGTAAACCGTTCTCTTGCTCGGATCCGGATTCTCTCATAATCGGTTCCCTCGGTATCTCTAGTATCTTTACATTTGAACCGTCTAAAAGTTGATCTAAGGGTTGAGAATCATTAATGTCAAAAAATCGCGTGTGCGATAAAATACCACGCGTGGTTTTTATAAAAATTTTGAAAATCCCTCTCGGGTCATTAGATGCATTTTTTGATGGCTCAGATCTTGTTTCGAGGGATGCGAGGCACTTGCTTTTGAGGAAGTCCGCTTCCTATCTTTTGGGATTCAAACTTGTAAACTCCTCCTTGAAGGATGAAACTACTTATCACATCGACTAATAGCTTGTTGGTTTTCATTCTGATTCTTTAAAATAACTCATTCATTGTAAAAATGGTCCAAATGAAAAAGCATGCAATTCATCATTGATTTGGGTCATTTTAAGAAAAATATTAATTCCTTCTATAATATTGTAAATTATATTATGGAAAATGAATCTTTTGATCCTTATAGTTTTAATTCGGTTGTAACTTAGTCCCTACACTTTGACTCAGTGCAATCAAATCCCTATAGTTTTCACTCGTTGTAACTCAGTCCCTATAGTTTTAATCGTTTTATAATTACCAAATTGTAGTAAGTTATAGTTTAGCGATTGAATTATAACCGAGTCAAACCTATAGAGACTGAGTTGCACTGAGTCAAAGTGTTATAAATGAGCTACAATTATTTTGCTTTGCTTTTGATCTTTCAATTTGAACTTTTTCATTGCTTCACCTAAAGGAGCCATCTGTTTTTATGAAATACTTTAGACTTTTTTTAAGAGAGGAAAACAATTGACCTTGATCCAAGATTTCAGAATCAATTAGGGGTGTTTGGGGTTTAATTTATCTTAAGTGATTTTGATTAACAATTTAAATATGTGAGCAGAGTTATAAATGTGCTTATCTTTTTGTGGTCTCCCCAACAATAGATTTTGATAGAATGCCAACAAAAACAAAAAATTATACAAGAAAGCACTCAATCATAGACTGTCTTATCCCTCATAAGCTCCGGCGAAGCTTGATAGATCATTTGGAACCCTGGCATCAACGACAGTCCCGACTTTGCATTAGCCCATCTTCTGACATGTTTAACAGATACGTTCCAGCCCCTTCTCAACATCTGTTTCACTTCAGAAACTTCATGCTCGATCAACTCAATGGCCTCCAAGCGAACTTCAATCCATGAACACAGCCCCATACTCTGAAAGTAAACGCGTTGATGAAGTCTCCTTTCGCTTCTCTTAAAATGCCACCGCATGCAATACCGTCGACATTGACTTTAACTCATTCGATTGATGGAGGCGTACGTCCATTTCATTTCATCTCTGCACTTTGACATGGAGTACTTGTGGCAGACCTGTGAAACCCATCTCTTGCATGGTGTATATATACTATCAACCATCGCCAAAACACTGGCTCGTACATTCGAGTTCGGTATCTTTCTTCCTTTTGTTGTTGTTCTTAAGGCTTGTTTGAATTGCTGAATGAAGTGGGAAAATGTTTTAGGAAAAATTAATCATTTGACCCGGTAATTTTTAATCGGCTGCAACTTGGCCTCTAAATTTTAACTCAATGCAACTTAGTCTCTAAATAAATTGATTTCAACAAATATTATTGTTAATTACAGATTTAAAGGAGATAATAAATATTTCATGTTTTGATTAGTCTTGAGTACGATTGACCAGTTTGATTAGTTGACCTAGGAACCAGTCACTTGTCTGCTTTAATACAATGAGAAAATTGGGAGTGTAGCAAACTGGTCAAGCTGACATTGAACAGGTCAAGATTGATAGAATAATTTGGTGAATTGTCTGAATCAGTCAATCAGACACATGTATTTTACTTACACTATAGACTAAAGAATCCTTTTAAAAGAAGCTTAATAGCAAAAGACCGAAGGGAGTATATTTATCTTTATGAAAATATTACCATTTGTCAAATAGAATAATGAATAGTGTTTGTTTGGATTAGCAGTAGATATTACTTTTCCAACGTGATTTACGATTGTACGAAGTAATTATGTAAAGGGATTTTTGTTTCGATTTTTGTCAATGTGTTTTTCCAACGCTAATCCAAATAGGCCCGATTTAGTACTTTCTTTAGAGCTTTCTTGAATATGGGATTGTGAATTTAACTCCTTCGCAAAATGTATAATGATAACGTTAATTGAGTTATGACAAGAAAAATGAAATGAGGCTAAGTGAAGATTTTTTTTTTTGATACTTGAGATAAAACGAAAATAACTAAAGTAGCGACACGGGGAAATTTAATCCCAACTTCTCTTGTAAAACCAAATCTTGGAAATCAAGTGGGCATCTATCCAAGAAACATGTAGAGGAGATTCCTCTTTTGGCCAACACGTCGCGATTTTATTTCCCTCCCCGGGAATAAAACAGAATTCTAATTCCCATTCCTTCTTCTTCATTGTATCTATCCGCGAGTATGAGATCACCTTTGGAAGACAAAACGGTCATTCTGCGGCAAAACAACCGAGGTCCTTTGCATCCGACTCAACTCTCACCTTTCTCAATCCCAAATCCCACGCCACCTCAAGCCCTTTCAAAACCGCCCACTCCTCTGCCTCAAAAACTGAACAGAATCCGATGGAATGGCAAAAGCCCGCTATCCGTCGACGGAATTGCTTTGAATTATACCTCCACAATCGGCCTTCCCGAAGCTCGAGCCACCGCCCCATCAACGTTTAGGCTAACCCGGTCGGCCGTGGTGGCCTCCGGGTCGTTGATCTCTCCGGATCGTGCGAACTAGCCTCCGTCTGTTGGATTTATTTGAGACTTCTTCCCACATCACTTTAATGGGCTTGGCCTTTGCATTTATACGAGCGAAATGAAAAGGTAATTCACCATTGAGTTGGGCCATTTTCAAAAAATATTGATTACTTCTATAAGTTCGTAAATTATATTTAAGAAAATTAATAATTAATCTTTTGATCTTTAATTATAGTTTTAACTTGGTTATAATTTAATCCCTACACTTTAACTCGTTTATGTAACTTAGTCCATAAACTTTGACTCAATGCAACCCGCTCCTAATAGTTTTAACTATTATATGATTTAGTCCCTGTGTTTTATAAAAATGAAATTATATATTTAATAAAGGTAGGAACTAAATTATTATAAGGATTGAATTGTAGTAAGTTAAAGTTTAGTGATCTGAGTTATCACAAGGTTAAAACTATAGAAATTAAGTTGTACCGAGTTGAAGTGTAGGAACTGAGTTAAAACTATAGAGACCAAAATATAATTTTCTTGTTATATTATATTCCCTCTGGTCCTAATTATAAGACGTATTTAACCGATTTTAGAGAGATTAAGGAGATGAGTTAAATTAGTTAATTTTACTTATTTTCCCAAAATATCCTTGTATATAAATTTAAAATGACATAAGTAAAAGTGAATCAACAGGCTCTATCATATACCCTCCGACCTAGAATTTGCCTTTCCACACGCTTTCTAATTAATATAATGGTCTTGCTATATATGTATATATGTGTGTGTATGTGGACACACACATATATATTGACAGACACAAACATATGCACACACATATATACATATATGTGCGCCGTATGTACTGCATGCATATACATATACACACACACATATATAGACAGACATATATACATACATATATATGTATATAAACACACACACACACACATATACATTCACAAATTAACGTCAACTGATTGATAAATAAATTAAAATCCAACAATTTAAAAGTTTCACTAACCGGAAGAGTCTATACACCCACATATGTATATACTTACTAAAAATCAAACACACTTGAGAAAATAAAATAGGGGTATTCTAGGAAGAAAATGATAAAAATTAAAATATTATCTTATAATTAGACCAAAACCAACTCTTAAATATTATCCTATAATAATTAGAACCTACGAACACAATAATTTCCAAAATTGTGTCTTGTAATTAGAAACGAAGAACGCTGGTGTTACTTTGCCCAAAAAGGAATTCATCGCTATCCATTTTATCAAATTTATTTTCTTCCTTCCTTTGGAATTCTCAAATCTTATATAGAAACTGTAATCTGATTATTTTAATATTATACCTACATTTATTATTTTTGAACAAATTAAATTCCATCACTTTAGTTTAATTCATAACTGCTTTTCTGAATATGGAGTTGGTGAAAATTAAAGCTGAAATCTTTTTTCTCAACCACTCTGCTATAAACCATATATCTCGATTTTCCACAAAGCTAAACATCCAAGTATCACTTGATCCAATCTACAACCATGGACGACCTTCAAGGGAATTTTTGCGAAAGCCAACAGTGTATTCTGGTGCAGGGTCATGTAAAATCTGAGGTGAATTCTTCAATTATTTCACTTTATTGCTTTTGATCTTTCCATTTAAATTCTTTTGATTGTTTCAAATGAAAGAGCCGTATACTCTATTTAACCGTAAAATTGTTTTATGAATTAATTTAGACTTTTTTTTAAAGAGAATAAACCAATTCACCTAATCACTTTTGGCTTAATTTATTTTAAATGATTTTATATTACATGAATTAAATATGTGAAATGAATTTTATTTCATAAGGCGCAAAAGTCCTTCTCTTTTTGTGTTCCCCCAACCATAGATTTTGGTTGAATGCAAATTTTAGTTACAAACTTGTGCGTTGGAAATTCCACTTCAAGCCTTTATGATTTGTAGTTACTTTCTTTTGACTAATTTTTCATAAATTATTCTTTCATACTGGTTGACCATTAGTTATTTGTTTTAATAAAGCATTGTTGAATTTCTTTTATGGCAAAAAAACTAAATCAGGTTGGGGGCTGCATTCAAAAAGCAGATCTCCCAAGTTGATCTATTTTTTACTCTCAACTAGATTATTATGAGTTTTTGGCTTTGATATAAGCAAGAAACATCATAATAAGATCAAATAATCTATCTAATAAATTAGGATTTTTAAACCTTTATAAACTGAGTTTCAAAGAATTAATTCTTTTGAGGCATTGTTATCTAACTTTTGCTCAAATCTTTTCATCTATTTTGGCAATCTATCTGTCTCTTCACCAAGATGGAAGTAACCGAGGAGGAGAAAACAAAGATCATAAGCAACAATATTGCTGATCTTGATCTGAATCCAAATCCTATGAATCCTCCATCACCAACCTCTGAAAACCAAGGAAGCTTCATATCATCCAACAAGAAGAAGGAATCTGAAGAGAATATGGTAGGAGATGTGCCTTATTTGATTGTGATGGCCTGTAAACGTTGCAGGCTATATGTGATGGTGTTGAAATTCGATCAAGAATGCCCCAACTGCAAGAGCACCAACCTGCTTGATGTTGTCGGATATTTTAACAACGACAACAACCTTCCTTAAAGAAACCTAGCTAGCTAGCTAGAGCTAGCCTAATAAATTGATGATCTATCAGTATATCATGTTTTAATTCTATCATGTATGTATCTAAGAACTTGTTATGCATGCTTTGTGTGTTAACGTTTTCTTTTCAGTTGTATGTGTGTTATCGGTTATCGTCAATAATATGAATATAATGAAAGCTTATCTTTTTAATTACATTGGCAAATCAATGTGTGAATTTGCTTTCTCTTTCAAGATATAATCTTTCTTGCTTTATTTGATGCTGTTCTTTAGTCTCGTTTGAACTCTTGAATGAAACCTAACATTTAAATGGGGAAATTTTTAGGAAAATTAATCATTTAGTCTCTATAATTTTAAATCGACTATGACTCAATCCCTACACTTTTAACTTAAGTCTTTGTATATATTGATTTTAACAAGAAGTTTTTTTTTAGTACAAATTTAAAGGATATAGTAGATATTTCATATTTTGATCAGTACTATAAGTGTCAGATCGCCTAATTCGTCTAGTTGAACTATGAACTAGTCACATGTCTGGTTTGGTATTATTAGAAAACTGGGAGAGTAGAGAACTGAATGATGAACTAACTTTGAACCGGTTAGAATTGATAGAATCGGTTGGCAAATTGTTTGAAACTAACACATATTTTTTTATTTTTTAAAAAAATATTATTTATGTTTTAACCTATAATTCATGCATATTGTACTTAATAGTTGATAGCATTATAAAATAAAGAATTAGGGATAAATCGGTTTAAAAAATATTTGTTTACATATATAGACTAAAATTATAGATTATAAAATATGGAGTTAATATCATTGTTGCTTCTTACCATTTGATCAAATCCTGGTTTTGTTAGTTTCAGATCTTTTTTTATTTTTTCCCTTATAGTTTCACAAGGGCTTGGTATAATTTTAAGTATGAGAGACCAAAACTAAAACTTATTAAAAGCATAGGGATCGGTCGTTAAACTCATACTAAATTCTTATGAAACTATAAAAATTAAAATGATTTAAAACTAGATGGATCAAAACTAAAACCTGATTAAAAAAAAAAAAATACGAACAATAGTATTAATCCTAAAATGAGTAGTTTGGACAAAGCTGACAATTTTGAAACAAACTTCAAACCTTGTATTCTAGAGTAACTGACAGTTTCAGTATAAAACAGGGACACATATATATTTTTTTCTTGGCATACTTTACAAAAATGGATAGAGATGAACAATTGCACAAAACTCGCCAACTATTTTTTTTAAAAAAAAAAATCAAGTAATTTTTAATATTATTCTTATTAATTGCATAAAACTTTAATATCATATCAATTATTGCTTTCACCCATTACCCTTATTAATCATGGGTATACATAGAAAAAAAAATTTAATGCTCTTCGGAAATGAGCAATTGTCTTATCAAATAGACCAAATACACTTGTTAGTTGGTTCCTTATAATAAAAACTAGAGGGAGTAATAATATAGCACATTTCCCAAGCTACGCATAATTCATGTTAATCCACATTTAGACTCCCTCTAGAACATAAGATGTTGGAAAAATCATTGAATATGAGTAGTCTATCAAAAGAAAATCCTTATTAGTACTTCTTCCAGTCCACAATATATTGAACTTAAACTATATTAGGAAAATAAGAAATGACAATTAAGTCATTTAATATATATTAAAATTTATTTTTTTCACTTTTACCATTCTTAAGAAATGTGTTTAATTGCCTTTGGATTATTATTTTAGAGGGGGGATATAATGAGTGAGAAAAGTTGAAAATTAAGTATTAATCATATAGGAAAAACAGGAAAAAGAGCATTAATTAAAATAAAGATGATTTATATTTTAGACTATATCTTTCTTCTAAAAGTGCCTTATATTATGCATTAGAGGGAGTACATCCATTTCCACCTCACCCCTATTTAATGCATTAAATTGAATGTTTTTCTCATTTATTAGCTGAAACCAAATGCAAAACAAGAAGAAATATCACAAATTAATGCCCCAAATATGATTTTACATTGATTTTTTAGATTTATTTTTAAACCATAACCTCTGGTACTTCTTGTTTTGGGAGGGTAACATCTTCTTTTCCTTTTCTATCCTCTTTTTCCCTTCATTTTTTAACCATAAGATAAACATTTGAATGGTTTAGATTTTATATAAAATAAAATTATTTTCTTTATTGTAATATTCAATTAATCATATCAAAATTTAGCAATTTAAATTTAATAAATTATTTTTTATAATTTAACATTTTGATAATAATTTTATAACAGATCAAATTTGAACCCTTCAAATATTGGTCTAATTGTCATAGAAGTGGAAAAAGCGGGGTTCCTCTCCCCTTTTATAAGAAACAATTTTTTGAATGAGTTTGGTTTTTCATAAAAGCTACACTTTAGACATGTCTTACCATTTAATACTCACTCCGGTTGAATTAGGAGTTAGTTTTGGTTAATTATAAGACAACATTCTAGTTTTTTTCAATTTCTTCATAAAATACCCCTATTTTTTTTTTCTCAAGTGTGTTTAGTTTTTGGTAAGCATATGTATGTGGGTGCGTAGATTTTTCCAATCGTGAAACTTTTATATTTACATATGTGTGTGTGTGTGTGCATATATGTATATACGTGTGTGTGCCTGTCAATATATATGTTTGTGTACATATATAAACACACACACATATCTTTGTATGTGTGGGTATGTTCATATGTGTGTGTGTGTGTACACACATCTATATTGAAGAACCGACTGAACCCAAGAGGGAGGTAAATTGGGTGAAGATTAAAAACTTGAAACTTTGAAAATCTTTTCTCGTCTTTTAAATCAACAGCAAGATATTCGAATAAGAATATACTGGAAATATAAGAGATAAGGGAAGAGAATATGCAAACCGTGATTTATACTAGTTCGGCCCAATCATTGACTTACGTCCGGTCCCAAGCTCCACTTGAGATTTTCAATCCCTTGTCTCCTTGTTTAAGGGTACAAGAGAAAAGCCTTTACAACCTCACAAGTTTAGTCGGGCACTTGTGCAGCCTTTACAATCTCTTACCGAGATACTTCCCCTTACACATTGTAAGGATACAATTACATACTCTGTACTCAGGATAATCCTTTCACTCGGACTCACTCCCCCTTACAAGTTGTAATTGTACACCCACACTCAAGATACCTCTACCTTGAGATTTTGAACGAATAAAAATAAGTGATAAAACTCTCTGACAGAGTAGATGAATGATAATCTGAAGTACATAATTGATCACCTCACTCTTTACGGTAGACTATATAAACATTGAGAAACGAGTGTATGAGCTATCGACGGTGAAGTAGTAAAGTCATTTCGTTGGCATCGTAGATTCATTCATCAATCGTCGTCACACCTTTCGGTTTGAAGGCTTCACAATTTATAGGTTATTGTCTTTCGACCGTTGCGAGCATTTGACCGTTGGAGATCAGTTGGAAGTAGCCGTTGAAGCTTTTGTTGCTTTTTGCCCGTTGAGCTCTAATCCAACTTTAATCATAAAGTGTTTATCGTTGACTTCGTTAATGCTCCGTCTTGAGTGTTGTAATAATAGCCGTTGTAAAGATTCAAACTATCCGTTAGACACAGAGGCTTTCATCTGTTTTCTGATGTAGCATTTAATGCTTCTGACACACAAATTGCTTTATGTTAATTTGATGTTTAACACATGCTTAAATCACCTGAAACTCATTAATGACGAGTTAAAAGCATCTAGGATTAGTAATGAGTAACATTTAGAAGTAATAAAATTAACATAGTGATTTCGTAAATTACGCGAGATGGAGATTTCAAACCGGAGGGTCTTGCTCGAGCAACGGTTCATGCTTGCTCGGGCAAGCTTCTCTTGAATCGATAAAAGCATATCAACATCGCGATGCTCGAGCAAGGATCTTCGTACGCTTGAGCATGGTGCTCGAGCATGAATAAATCATGCTCGGGCAAGCTTCATTGAAACAAGTTGAGGAGTGATCTTTTCGCCGATGCTCGAGCATGCCATCATGCTTGCTCGAGCAAGACATAGACAGAGGCGAGAATTTAATACTTCAGTGATGCTGCTCGAGCATGGTTTTTCCTCTGCTCGAGCATGCCTTTCACTCTACTTGGGCATGCTTCAGACCAAGGCTTCAATCATCGCTAATGCTCGAGCATGCCAGGTATCGTGCTCGGGCAACATTGAGCCAAAGAGCGAAATAGGTTCAGACACATGCTTGCTCAGGCAAACTTTTTCTTCTGCTCGGGCAAGAGTCTTCCAGAGGCTAAGAATCAGAATACGATTGATGCTGCTCAAGCATGCATTTACCTCTGCTCGAGCAAGCCATTTTCAGAAATAGAGAATGAAGAGTCGATCGATGTTGCTCGGGCACGTTTTATCTCTGCTCGAGCAGGATTCTTCAACTCAGTGAATTTGATGATTGCCACACTGATGCTCGAGCATGCTTCATTCTCTGCTCGAGCATGGCTCTCCATCTCGATGATGCTCGAGCATGGCCAACTGTGTGCTCGGGCATGACTCTCCAATTGCACTTCTTCGCTTTGAGTCCGATGATGCTCGGGTGTTACAAATACCTTGCTCAAGCATGATTCCAGTTATAATATGATGTTGCTTGAGGATGCTTTTACCATCTGCTCCGGCATGACTAATTGCTCTACTTGAGTAGGCTGGCTTCCAGTGAATATGTCGTCTTCAAATTAGCTCCAAATTTGGAAAACTTCCCATGCTTAGAAAGCTCTTCAATTCTTCTTTCCATATCAATAAGAATCAGTCCCAAACTTCTTGTATTTCATTGGTTATCATAGAATGAAGTAATTTGTTCTTGATCAACGCTCGATTGCAACATTCTAAACATCTTGTCAACTTCAAAACATCATAACTCCTTCAATTGATCTTTGTTTTTTGTGTTCTTGATTTTTTTGAAAATTTATTTGAGTATAATTTCCAATGGCACCAATTTCACCTCAATTGGATTTGTAGATTGTGAGATACACCCAAAAAACCGAAGCTTGAACCTGATTGTGACGGTGATATTTATGGCAACTTGAAAAAATCATAGCTCTCTCATCTGAACTCCTTTGAGCATGAATTTTATATTAAAATGACGCATTGGGAGTCTAGTTTCATATGCCACTATTTTCACGTCAATCCAATTCCTGGTTTGGGAGATATCATCGAATTACCAGGAGGTCAGGAAAGCAGCTGAACAAAGTAGGCAAGCACGCGACCTTGCTCGAGCAAGAAATTTCTTCTGCTCGAGCAAGCATTTTTATGCTCGAGCATGAGAGGATTTCATGTGTAATTGGACATGGAAATGCACCTTGCTTGAGCATGACTTTGTTGTGCTCGAGCATGCCTTCAAGAATGCAATGTAGCTCATTTTAATCCCGAATTGAGTCGTTCCAACTTTTATTTGATCACAGAGACTTGAATATTGGTATTCTCATGATATTTAACAAATTCTTCTTTCTTCAAACTCCATTCTTGACAATTCTTCATTGTATTAAACTTCACATATCTATATTAACTATAAGAATTAGTCAAAGTATAAGAATTGGTCAAAGTAGAGGATAAATGCAGTATGCAAGCTTTTTGCTCTTATGAATGGCATCTATATAAAGACATCATCAAAACTAATCATAACCAACATATATGTATCTATATGTATACATATACACACACATATATGTATATATAGCAAGACCATTATTTTAATTAGATAGCATGTGGAAAGGAAAATTCTAGGTCGGAGAGGTATGTGGCAGAAGTCATTGATTCACTTTTACTTATGTCATTTTAAATTTATAAAAGGGCATTTTAGGAAAATGAGTATAATTAATTAATTCAACTTCTTGCCTTAATATCCTCGAAATTGGTTAAATATGTCTTGTAATTAAGACCGGAGGGAGTACATTTTTTGGCTAATACATTTTTTTTTTTATTTCTTAAGTTTATTCTTATTTAGTTTTGATTCCTCAAATTTTATATAAGATTCAAGTTTCATTCTTTTTACAACTTTGATCCTTATAATTAAATAAGAGGTAATGGGCTTGGTACTGATATTGCTCATTTTACCATGTTTGGTACTACCTCAGTTTAAATATATAATATAGTTTAAAGCAATTTACACTACAAACTATATTTTATATTTAGGATTTGAAGGAGTATGAAGAACTGATAATAACTTGCGATTATGAGTACCACGAAAGTGAGATTGCTGAAAAGCCACCCACACACCCAGGATTGGAAAATTGGGACACAAATTTATATATCCCTATTTATAATAAATTTTGAAAAGAACTGTCCCTCTAAAATTCTCTCGATCTTCATCGACGCATCTCCACCATTGCTACTTCCTTTGTGGAGGCTCTCTCCGACGTTCATCATTACATACAAGGATGTCCAAAAAAACGGTAGTCCAGGTGGTTTAGTTCGACCCGACCCAGTCTTTGAAAAAAAAGTTGGTCTGGGACCATATGATGCGATCAGACCAGACTGGTCTACTCGGGCCAGACCGGACTTCGGGCCAAGGGCTAAGACCCCTGAACTGTCCGGTCTGCCCGATATTTATATTATATATATTTTTTAAAAAAAAATCACAACTTAACCTAACTCTCTGTCATTCTTTATTGTCTTCTTTACGATTTTTCATCACTCATCAGTGAGTCTTCTTCTTCAGCCAAAAAAATATCCGTGGTCTTCTTCCCTTTTTAGTCTTCTTCTTCGGTTTGGCCAGATAGAATGTTGTTATTTTGTATTTTTGTTCAATGTTGTTGGAGATTCTTATAAGTGTATGATTGGATTTAAGATGTTTGCATGCTTGTAAACTTAATTATTGGTCCAAAGAAGTGGGAAAAAAAAAAAAGAAACAGGTCCTGGACTGCCTAGACCAATCCAGGCAGTGGTCTAGCCCGAGCTTGGGCTGGGTGTCGAGCCGGATCAAACTTCGTTTGTCTTGTCTAGCCGAGGTCCCTCTTAGCCAGACCGGGTGACGACCTCCAACCCGATTTAGTCAAGTCCATAGACATCCCTGATTCCATATATAGATCGATTGGATATTCAACCTCCAATGATATTATCTCCATCAAAATTCAATACTCATCTCATCTCCTCCCCCACCGTTTTCCCCTCATCAAAATTTAATCTTTTTATTTTCATTTTCTCACCAATACACGTTTTCTCTCCCTTCCAATATCCAACCGCCATGTCCGTTGATCTCCCCAAACCCTGACTCTCCTCTACCGCTTCCGTCGTCAAAACTGTGCTTCCCGATCTCCACCACTCCGATCGCGTTGACACACTGCATAAAAGAATTCCTGAGGCGGTGTTTCAGTTGTTTGAGAAGGTGAATAAGGATGAGATCGATGGATTCGATCGAATTTTCCGAAAAGGAGCAACCGGTGAACATGATATTTTCTTATAAATTATTCACGTCTCTGGCAATGTATTGGCAAAAGTGATTTACATGTATATTTTCATTAATCTATTACAGTTAATTATCTTGAGTAAAATATATAATACACACAAGCATTTCCACCATTGCAGCTCTCAGTGAAAGTCCAGTGAGAATGATGAAGGAGTAGATATGTAGGGAAAGTTTTGAAAGAGAGAGAGACTTTCACGGATAAGGGCTAGAAGTTTTATTATAATATTTTTATTATAAGGGGCATTATAGTATTTTTATAATTAAAATAAAATCAATTTAAACAGTCCCCTAAAGATTACTGTATACCAAACATAATTTTAAAGTCTCAATCCCAATTCCCATTTAAATCTCGGTACTAGTCTAAACCACAATCTCAATTAATCAAAGTTCAATGATTCGTCCCAAATAGGGCCTGAAGGACCTAATATTATATCAACCCTATATTTTATCTTTCATTGTCTACCTTAATTGATTATATGTATTGCCTTCTTTTCTATAATTAAGTTGCATTATTTAGAATTTCTAAATAGTATGGGTTTCTATAAATAATGCTACGTATATCAAAATTGATGTAGATGATTCATTAATTTCTCAAAGTCGCCTTATGTGCATAAATTGTATATTCCAGAAACTTGCCAAGATTTTTTTTTTTTTTTTGATAAGAAAATTTTAAAAAAGGGGTTGGGCTTACCCATAATCCGAGGCAGGGGGCGCTTGGGCGTCCATGAGAATCTTGGATTAGAGAGACACGCTCCTCCACCTCCACCCAGTGTTACCTTTAGGATGCCTCCCCCAACGGCTTGACCAACTCCAGAATCAAACCCCTTCCCTTTAGGTGAGGAAGTCCGACCTCTTCGCCAATTGAACCCAAAGACGAGGGGATATTTATTTTGTCAAAATGTCTTCCTTTGACGAACCTTTTATGGGCTTCCATGTTGAAATGTTGTTTAGATTCGGGCCCAACGTGTGGAGCTCAAAGAAGGCCCTAAATGGGCTTGAACGGAAGCCCAAAATACACATAAAAAATCTGTAAAGCTTGGGCTTTAGATGAGAACATTTATATAACCCTCATGAGGTGTTTAATTATTTATGAGTTAGAGAGAGTATTTCTTTTTTATGTAAGTCACCTCATTACATTTATTATATAACTTTACAATTTCACCTCTAATTTATATTTTTGAGCTTGTCAATTCTTACTCATCCCTTCGTATTACATATGGGCAAAGTTGAAAAGTTATGAACTTATAAACAGAGGGTCCATTTGGGATAGTTTGGTAGAAGTGGCTTTTGTTTACGATGAACTTTTCTTAATGGACTTATTTTTGATGGACTTTTTTTTTAATGTGATTTGTGTTTGGGATAGCGGTGAGAGAAGTGGCTTTTGTTTTAATGGACATTTGTTTGGTATAGCTTTTAAGAAGTAGATGAGATGGAAAATGACAAAAAAGCATGAATCAAATTCATATATATATATGGTGTAGAAAATGTGATAATTTGGGATAAAAATTAAAAATAAATATAAATTTTCCAAATAAAATAGTAACATTACCATTACAAAATTTACAAATTTAATAATTATGATTATCCAAGCCAAAAAAAATATTTATGATTCTTAAATGATACCTCGTGATTCATTCTTCATTTCATTTTTCGACCAAAGAAAAAAATCTCCATATCATTTTAATAATATATTATATCAAAAAACTTACCTCTGGGCAAAAAAAAAAAAAAAAAAAAAAAAAAAATCTCAAAAAACTTACCACACATAACGTTCCATATTTGACAAATTCCTACCACTAGATATGCTTTTGCATTATTCGGTGCATGCATGGATGATTAACAATAATGCAATTTACTTTTTAAATAAAATAATATTATCTCTAGGCTGTGCGAACAAGTGAACTCTGAGCAAAAAAAAAACAATTGAACTTGTCCCAACCAGCTGTGCGAACAAGACGGAAAGGAGAGGGGCAACAATTGTCATTTTACAGAGGGCCCCCACATAACAGTTAATGGGATGAGAAGTAATGGGCTCATAAGTAAGGGGGAGTAGCTTCAAAAAAAAAAAAAAAAAAAAACTCCATTAACCTCCTAAGTCCATTAAAAATTTAGGCCACCCAAACACACTAAAATTATATTTTTTCTCCCAATGGACTTATTATCAATGGGATAATAAGTCCATATGTAGTGATATCCAAACAGGCTGAGAACCTTATGAATATTTTTTATAAAAATATCTTGATGTTCTATTTACAAAATGTTTTGAAAAATATGTAGAGTACTTATATATAAATAAAAATATTTCAAAAATATGATAAGTGACCGTGTGTGATTAAGGAACTTGACAGTATTGTGGCTATAGTTTCCAGTAATGTTCCAATAATGTTGCTCATTAATTTGAATATCTCTAACGTGGGAGTTCAAATATGATATACTAAAGAACATGAAATCATGGTAAAACGAGATAATGAGTGGTTGTTAGGGAACAAATCCAAGTGATAATGGAAGCTTAGACTTTTAATTAAGGAGTTCACAAATAGTTGAAAGAAAGAGGAATGTTATATAAAATAAAGGTCAAAATATAGAAGGCATGTGCCAACTATGGAAGATGCCCTCTAACACTACTTTGTGGAATGTCGTTAGGGGACATTCCCAGTTCACTTCCGCACACCACAGTTCCACACTACCCTCAACATCAATATTTTTTCATAAATAAATAAATAATTCGATATATAATATCACTTCAAATCCTAAATATAAGATATAATTAATTTGTAGTGTGATTTACACTATAAATTATGTTCTATATTTAAGATTAGAGGAGTAATACCTTAACTTCTAGTATACTTTTTTTTGATTCTATTTATAAGTCACTTACATCATGTTTTATATGGGTCGAGGAAAAGCCTTGAACTTCATTCATTCTACTAAAAAATCAATAATTTTCAAACTTTATCATTATTCAACATATAGTATATCTCTCTGGTTCTTCTTATAAGAGCCCAAAATTTGAATTATTTTGATTCTTTTTATAAGAGTCTGACAAGAGTTGTCTGAACATTTAATGATTTTTTTTCATTTTTTCCCTCATTAATTATACATATTGCATTGATTAAAATGTTTGTGATGCTTATATTTACTCTCCCTCCCTCCCACACACACACACACACTTGCCCCTAATAAATAAGGGCATACTTGAGGGGGAAAGAAATTTTATTTCAAGCATTTTCTTTATTTTTTAACTAACTTTAATCGCTTTTTTAAATGGCATAATTCGGCTATCAGACTCATATAAATAGGACTAGATGGAGTGCCTCTTGAGTATAAAGTTAATACAATGATAAATTATGTGAAAAATTATACATTCATGTGAAAAATTTGATGAATTGCCTTACAAATGAGATCAGAGGATTATATAATGTGGTCATTATTATGTGTTTTGTATATTAACATGGATTCAAACTTTAAATCTTACATTTAAACAGTTATAACATCTTCTATTAAACTATTGCCTCTCCGTGTATATTAAGGATGATTAAATTTATGGTAAAAGATTTGACATGTATAGGCAAGGCTTCAAAATTAAGTTGTGATGTTTTAAGGAAATTGCATTAAGAGAATTTTATCGTGGAGTTTATGTCAATTTGGGCATCATGGAGATGCGAATATAAGAAGAAGAAAAAAAAAACTTTTGATGCTTGGACCAATATCATTTGGTATATCTATCTCACAATGTTATTTTTATCCATATGTTCATCAGTTGTTATATTTGATGAGAGTTTATGTAATAGTCATGTATTTTTATGTGTGTGTATGCTTGTTTTGAGCTTCTTGTATTTCTTATTACCTCCGGTCCTAATTATAAGACATAGTTGACTTTATTTGGAGAGATTAAGGAAACTAAATAAGTTACTTAATCATTTCATATGTTGTGTATCTTGAGAAAATATATTAATTTATTAGTTAAACTAATTACTTTGAAAACAAAAAACAAAACAAAAAAACTCTAAAGTAATTTAATTTGCTTCCTTAATTTCTCCAAAAAAATCAACTATATCTTATAATTAGGATCGAAAGAAGTATTGTTTAATGCATAACTGTTCTCTTTATTGAAAAAGAGAGAATTGTCTCTACTAAAACGGGGCATTAGCCCTTTCTCATTCCTGATTCAATATAACCTGTGGGTTTGCAACACCCACACAATCTCTGTATAGAAATCTGTCCACAATCAGAAGCATCAGAAGTAACTTTTAATTCCTCTTGCACAAAACTATAATTTGCAAAGAGCATCAGCACTATACAATCATAATATTTGAAAACATTTTCATTGCCCTGCTAATCTGAAATAGTAGCCTTGAATCAACTTCATCCTTTACCTGCAAGTTTTTTAACAGATATACCATAGCAATATACTGTCAAAATTATAACACACAGCTAATTCCAGACCAAATTCAAATTTAGATTTAACTAATGAAATAAGAATAATTTTCCTCACACACACACACACTAAAAGGCAGAGTTTAATTTTAATTCTTAAAGTTGTGGTCGGTCAAGCTATATATATATATATATATATATATATTGCGTAAGGAATCAATTATTGGAGTTATTTCCTACTATTACCAAATGACATTACCACATCAGAAGCATTTTTTTTAGAGACTTCAACTAAAATTGGCTTTAATTCCAAGTCCTTAATTAAAAAAAGAAAAAGAAAAAAAAGATCCAAGTTATCGACAAGATAAAAATATATTTCTCTTTAATTATACGTAACTGATTAAGGCACATGTCTTACACAAATGTGAATATATTGTATTGCATCTTGTGGTGGGATCTTAATAATTAACTACATAACCTGTCTTCCTTTGAGATCAAGAATCTCTCAACAGCATTTGGACACTTGTTTTTCTTAAATGAAATGGAGACAACATGCTTGTATAATATGTTCAAATTAATATATTATGTTTTTGGGATATGAAAATGAAGATCACTGGCTATATATAGCTAGGGATGAGATAATTTATATAATTGTAATTAAATAATAACATCATATTCTAGGCAGATTCTGATTCTGTCCCCTCAACTTTCTAAATTAATGATGTGAAATTTAATTAAAATTACTAGCTTTACAAGATCAATATTTGGGTCGTGGCCAAAAAATAATAATAATCAACATTTGTCTATGGATACATATACGTGGGTTTGAATGGTATTCGTACCAATCTAATATACAGTTTTTACAAAAGTAACAAAAACATTTTTTACGAAAATGTAATTCTACAAAAAAAAAAAAAAAAAAAAAAAAAAAAAAAAAAGGCTCACTCGTTGTAAGTAGCTACTAATTAATATGCTTATAATTTTAAGGAAAAATCATGCAAGGTTCATGAAGATTCACCTACAAGATGACGATCAAAAGAGGACAATAATGAAATAAATTAGTATACGCACGAATATTATTATCTAAATTTAATTATTGTTGATGATTTAGTCTTTAAATGTTATTTTGCGAAACCATTTGGATCTGATAAATTTAAAATTGTTAAGAATCCATAAAAATTGATGATAATCACTTTAAATTCAAATGAATTTACTACAAAATTTCATCCGTGCCGCGGGTGCAATTTTTGAATCCAACAATGAGAATTACTGAATTGAATCAATATACACACATGATCTACTAAGAAGGTACATCATCAACTTTATATATGAAATCTTATAATACCCGCTTCAACCTCATTTAACTAAAAATGGGTCAGATAATCACACTATTAATTATATTTACACTCATTTAGTTAATACTACCTCTGGTCCTAATTATAGAAATATTGCACTACAAAAAAGCGTTTTATAATTAGGATCAGAAGAATACTTGTTAAAGTAATTTCTTTTTCAAAAAACAATTACAAATTATTCCTTGATATAAAAAATTTTCATTTACTTCAAAAATTTTGACCTCTTAAATAATAACCGCGGACTAAAATTTTGTATTCCATTTTCAAGTTAGTTGAACTTATTGAAATATTATTATCATTTAATTCCCAGTTTTTATTATTGGGGTTTGAACATAAGCTAATAAATTAAATTGAATTTAAAAATAAACAATAAATCATGAATTAAATTTGATTGAATTTTAAAATAGACATCAAATCATGAATTATAAATCATTGTGACCAAATAGACATTTGGAAGCTAAAAAAGCTAGGCATATTCACATACTAGAATAGCCAAAAATACCCAAGAACTCCATACTCCATTATTTATTAGGTTATTAGTGCAATAAATTATATTAATGTGAGAAAATTTCGGGTTAATTGTTAATTTCATATTTGATAAATAGTTAATTTCGTATCATTAACTTAATTTTCAAGGAAAAAACATGTTCTACAATTTTATATGAACATTTGGAAGTGCTTCACATGGGAGCATCATTAATCAACCAAAAAGGAGAAACAGAGTTACTCTATTTTATAGATAAAGTAATAACGTTAATTGAAATAAAAATAGAAATATGCACCATATGTAACTGGAATGAAATTGTAGTTATTAAGATATTATTACTACCCAAACAATTAAAATTATGATATTATTAATTGGGGTATTAAAATGTATACCAAAATTATTAATCATAAATCATAAATCATAATCTTGTAATATAGACATTTTTCAAAAATATCCAAGAATTTCATTTTTTTCAATTTAGTTTAACAACTCCATTATTTTACAATTTGGCTTTTTATTGTTGAATTATATTGATTTTAATAACTTCTACTATTTTATAAATGCCTATAGAGATTTGTTATGTTTAACTTCAATCTCTTAGTGTAATATTGCCTAGATTCATTTTTCATGCACGTACTTATGAATAAATCTCACCTCCAGCAACACAATAATGTAGTTTATTTCTAGATTTGACCGTATATATATTTTTTTAATGATTTTCTCTTTAGGTGGGGTTTATAATTTTGGGAAAATTCCATTTAAATACCATTTGAATTTGTAAAACCTCCGAAGTCTCGAATTTGTAAAAAGACCGAGAGGTACCAAGGACCTATGCGGAATATGCAAATTCGAGTGAAATTACCCTTAGTTTTAAATAAATTTTTTTTTTAAAAAAAAACCCTCGCTAGAGGGACGCCACACCCGGCGAGGGGTGGGGTTGGCCACCGCGAGGGTGGGGTTTTTTTTTTACGGAAAAAATTTATTCATTGAAGTGTAGGGATAGGGTTCGAACCCCCACCCTCACTTATGCTTGGGACCAAGTGGTCCACCGGTTGGCCATTTGGTTCTTTTAATATATATATATATATACATTAACAAATATATATATATATATATATATATTTTTTTTAACATTTTTTCAACGGTAATTATAAATATACCATTGCTATTTACAAATATATCATCGCCATTTACAATTTTTTTTTTTAGGTTTTTCATTCTTGCGTCTGAATTAAAAACATAAACTTAATGCATTATTACAAATATACCATCGCTATTTACGGATATACCATCGCCATTTACAAATGTACCATCGCCATTTACAATTTTTTTTGGAGTTTTTCATTCTTGCCTTCTTGCCTTTGAAATAAAAATATAAACTTAATGCATTATTACAAATATACCATCGCCATTTACAATTTTTTTTTTGGGTTTTTCATTCTTGCCTCTAAAATAAAAACATAAACTTAATGCATTATTATAAATATACCATCGCTATTTACAAATATACTATCACCATTTACAAATATATCATCGCCATTTACAATTTTTTTTTGGGGTTTTTCATTCTTGCCTCTAAAATAAAAACATAAACTTAATGCATTATTACAAATAAACTATCACTATTTACAAATCTACCATCGCCATTTACAAATTTTTTTTTTGGTTTTTCATTCTTGCCTCTGAAATAAAAACATAAACTTAATGCATTATTACAAATATATCATCGCTATTTACAAATTTACCATCGCCATTTACAAAATTACTATTGCCATTTACAAATTTTTTTGGGGTTTTCATTCTTGCCTCCGTAAATAGCGATGGTATATTTGTAATAATGCATTAAGTTTATGATTTTATTTCGTAGGCAATAATGAAAACCCCAAAAAATTTGTAAAAAACGATGGTAATTTTGTAAATGGCGATGGTAGATTTGTAAATAGCGACAGTATATTTGTAATAATGCATTAAGTTTATGTTTTTATTTTAGAGGCAAGAATGAAAAATCCCAAAAAAATTTGTAAATGGCGATGGTAATTTTGTAAATGACAATCGTAAATTTGTAAATAGCGATGATATATTTATAATGCATTAAGCTTATGTTTTTGTTTCAAAGGCAAGAATAAAAAACCCAAAAAAAAAAATGTAAATGGAGATGGTATATTCGTAATTACTTGTTGAAAAAATGTTAAAAAGAATATATATATTTATTAATATATATATATATATATTAAAGGAATTAAGTGGCCCAACTGATGGACCACTTAGTCCCAAGCATGTCGAGGGGTGGGGGGTTCGAACCCCACCCCCTACACTTCAATGAATAAATTTTTTTCTAGAAAAAAAGCTCACTCCAAAAAAAACCCCTACCCCCTTGCCGGTGGCCGGTGGCTTGCGTTCGGCGATGGGGGTTTTTTTTTTTAAAATTTATTTAAAACTAAAGGGCAAAAGGGTAATTTTAATTTGCATATCCCTCATAGGTCCTTGGTATCTCTCGAGTCTTTTATAACTTCGAGGAGACTTACGGGGTTTTACAAATTCAAATGGTATTTAAATGAAATTTCCCTATAATTTTTTCTAAAATTTTATATTGAATTATAATCATCTCACGTGCTGGGGTACGTGTCAATACTTGTTATGCATAAATTTTGAAAGGAACTTCCTCTGGGTCCTTATTGTAGCGACTACCAGACTAGATACCTAATTTGTGAATATTAAGATTAAGAATATAAGTTAGTTATTTGTAATAAAATTGTCTTGATTTTTCTAAAATACTGTTTTTAATTATGGTTATTGCAACTATCCATTGATGGGACATATAATAGTCAATAGGGATGTTTTGTGGAAAAAAAATTAAGAATTTGAGTGACAAAGTGAATAGAAGTCTTATATTTACTTACAAAATAATAAATCACTTATCTAACTCTTATACCACTTTTGATCTTTAATATAAGACTCAACTGATTGATTTGGGAAGATTAATGAAACTAAATAAATTACTTTGAAATAGTTATATTTATCATTTTTCTCTAAATTAATTTATTTAGTTTCATTGATCTTATCAAATTAGTCAACTAAGTTTTATATACAAGGGAGCGGAGGTAGCATCTAATGGAGTATATAAGATAATGTTACATGTGAAATTGAGATTGAGTTATGATAATAAAGTTGGAGTTTTGCTAGGAAATAGAAGGCGTGAGTTGGTGTAGTGAACAACAAGTCCTTGAATGATTCACTAAAAATGACATGAAATTTTCCCTAATCGACAAGTTATTAGTATTTGGAAGCTTTCTCTCACTGACAGCTTCATTGTACATAATACAGAAGTTAATGACATATCTCAGACTATGATGTTTGGTTTTCTTGACCCCGAAACACACAAGCGTCCAATACTAAGGACCATTATTATCATTAATTATTATTACTAAGGACCCATCCACCACATGCATTTTTTATCTTGTTTGATAGCACCAAACACATGATCTTCTCCAAGCAATCAAAGACTTCTTTAAAATTTCTGAATTAGTACATACATTATAAAAGCCACTTTTAACTAGAGTTGCCAAAATGAGTTCCAAAGTCATGAGTTTGTCCATTTACTACTGAACAAAACATTTTTTACTATACTAATATATATTGATAATAAATAGACTGATATAATAAAAAAAAAGATAGGGACAATTTTGAAATTATATATTAAAAATGAAGAACCAACACAAAATTAATCTAGCATGTAATTAGGATCCCCCTACATTCTTTTGGGGTTCGAGTGAGTTTGACTCTTAAAGGAGATACTTATCTTAAGAGTAATTTGCTATGAACTACAAAATTGGAGTAGTCAATTACTCGAACACCCAATAATAAAATCCAGAAAAAGCGTCAGATAGTAGTCGATAGTATTACAAAAAATGAAACGCACCATCTACGTAGGTAATTCAAAAATTGACGTAGATTAGTTAATATAATCTACGTTGGTTTTATAGTGTATTGGTAGTGATGACTTAGAATAACACACTAATAATGACGTTTATTATGTAAATGAAATATATGTTACTCATTCCGAAATACATTAGGCAGTCTCAAACCCCTCATTTTAATTTACCCATCTCAAAAGTCATGTCATTTTCCCTCTCGATGAGCTCACATTCATAACTTTAATGGATTTTCTTTATCTGTGTCTTCAATCTCCATTTATATTATCTTTTTTAACCTGTTTGCATTATTCTTGATTTGATTCTAGTAACTTGTAATACCCTAAAATTCATATTTATCATAAATATTATATTTTGATAAATAGTGCCTATTAAAAATAGGTGAATATGTAATCTCAAAATTGAGTAACATATTTATGTTAATTTAGGGAATTTTCTCTAAGAATTAAGGTAATCAAAATAATCAAGGAAGTGTTATGAAACCACTTGAATTAATTAAAGGGAATTAACCACAATTAGGAGGCAATTAAATTTTCACTAATTAAAATAATGGTATAATACCCCAAAATTCATATTTCTCTTGAGTATTATATTTTGGTAAATTAATACCTATTTAAAATAGGAAAGTATGTTGTCTCTAATTTTAGTAATTTATTTGATTATTTTCCTTGGAAATTAAAGAGGCAAAAATCTAATTTTATTTTAGGGACCATAAGTTGCCCTATGATTATTAAATTAATACATGGTGCATAAATGACCATGAAAAGCCAAAAAGTTGTGAGAAAATAATTAAACCAATTAGAGAAAATTACCAACAATTAGTGGATAATTCAATCTACATGAATTGAATTAATTTCATAAAAATTCATAATTAATTTAGTGGCATATGTTAAAGACATAATTAAGGATGTGTTACCTTAATTAAGAACCAATAGCTAGTAAAGGTCTAAAGTAATTACAGAATTAAAACCTAAATCCAAGTAGTAATTCATGAACCAATAAGGGTTAAAGGCATGGCTTATTGGAGACAATGAGAACACAAATCAATAGTGTATGTTGGGGAGAGGGGCCACGGTTACACTAAGGGAAAAGCAAAGAAGAATTAAACAAAAATCTAGATATTATTTTAATTAGCCACATGGTGTAGTTAAAGTCAAATAGCCTTGTTGGCAGAATGAGAATCAAGTGTTCCAAAGATCATATCTCAAGTAATTAAGCCAATAAAAGTGAAATAATATTTGCCTAATTGAACACTAATTCTCATGATTAGTTCATAAATCAATTAATCAATCAATTATTGTCAAAAACAATTAAAGGTTAAATTCAAACAAAGACACATATTGAAATTGGGATAAAGTGTCATCATAATTTTTACCCAACTTATACAATTAATTCTAAAATGATGGGAAGGCAATTAGAGACTTCTAATTATGCCATGATGTTCAAAGTAAAAAGGCTAATAAAAGAGACTTAGATAAACCCTATAGTTAAAAGTATTCTTGCTTAGTTAAACTATCACCTTGCATCTAGTTACAAAGGATACTTAGAGTAACTAATTTGATCATAAAGATCAACCCCAAAAGTCTTCTTGCATTTGGTAACTATTAAGCCAACAATGAAAGAGAAGAAGCAAAGTTATAAAATCTAGATATTCTTCTAATCACACATGGTGAGAATTTGGCCAACAATGCAATGGATGAAGGAGAGGAAAGGAGGAGGACACATCTCCTTGGTAGTGTGTGGTGTGTGTGAGTGTGTGTGTGTGTACAAGAAAGGCCAAGGTAGCTTGAGGAAGGAGTTGGGATTTCACTATAAATAGAGGTGTTCCCTCTTCACAATTCTTCACACCCAACTCAACCAGCATAGGTGAGTTTTAGAGAGCAAGAGTTGAGAGAAAGTGAGTGCGTAGCATGAAGGAGGAGGAAGTTCTTCAAGGGTAAGTTTTCTTGTTTTTGAGTTCTTGTTTTAAGTTCATAGTTAGTTTATGTTTGATCTTTAAATCTTCCAAGAAGTTTTGATTTCATGTTTTTATGAGTAAAAATGTCTCTATTTTGAAAATATAATAGAGAATATGATAGAGCAAAATTCTTGGAAGTTGAAGATCAAAGTAGCGAAATTCTGGCGAAATTTTCGGTGAAAATTTTGGGCAAACAGCAATGGAAATGCTAATATTTTATGTTGAAAATGAAGCGCATAAATCACGAAAATTTCCAAAAATAAAGTAGATATGTAGGGCTTTCCAAATATATATAATATGTAGCGTTTTGATCCCTGTATAAAGAGATACAACCGGTTGAAGTTAGGCCATTTTTCTGAACGAAATTCTGGGTAACGTTGAGAAAAATGTAAACTGGGAATGATTCACAAATTCTGGGTAAAAACAAGTATTTTTCATCAAAACTAGACATCCTAAGGGTTCCGGAGAATTTTACGGATCCTCGTTTCGATCTTTCTAGAATTAATTATGATTTTCCAAAGTTGCTGCAAAATCTGCCCAGAAAATACTGCACTACGTTTTTAAATAAATGTAAGGGCAAAATTGTAAATAGCAAATCCGCCAAGGGTAGAGAGGTAAATAGAGGTGGAAATATCTCTTAGGATATTATTCTAAATAATATGGTGATATGTTAGGATATCCATGGAGTCCGGAGTCGGGTTCAAAGGTCGGGCGTTTTACCCGGTGAAAGGTACATTCGCGTACTAGTAACTTTAATCATCTATATCTTATATGCGTATATGTGATAGATAAATTTACATCTGCTGTGTGCTTTTGAGATACATCTGTCGTGTGCTTATGTACTATTGGGAAACATCTGCTGTGTGCTTATGTACGGTTGAGATACATCTACTGTGTGCTTATGTATTGTTGTTGAAACGCCATGAATATCTGTCATATATTGTTATATCTGCTATAGAGGTTAAGCTGTTACACGAGATTCAATTCGATTGAATCTCAGTTTTGACTAAGGTTCAGGGAAGGAACTAGGGTCTAAGATGACAACAGAGATGGACTGTGAAAAGACACCAGTAGACGAAGCCGTGAAGAGACATCGGTCGAGATGAGAGGCTAGTTCTGGCATGAATCTAATAAAGTTATTTCAAACCGTTCGGTGTCTAGAAAGGGTTCGTCTATGTGGTTCAGTCGATGAGTCGCCGTGAATTCGGGGAGACTTCCACTAGACACCGGCCCCGGCCAAATTGGTTGATTAAGCGAGTTAGGTTCATTGCCCCAAGTCTACCTAAGGCTTGGTTTAAGATTGTATAGTTACTATTGAAGAGTTGTAATTATACAAGTTACGTAATATTGTATCACATGAATATTCCTTCGGGATTATTTTTATATATCAGTTTATGTCGGGACATCATCATATGCCGGGCATTTTATATCAGATACTCATCGTCCAATTATTGGTACATGCTTTCCGTTTCCGCAATACTCTGAGTTGTAGCACCTCAAACTCTGTCGATTTTCTAAAACTAAGTGTCAATATACACGATTTCATGTATGGAATTTGAGGTGTTACATAACTCTAATATTAATCCATTTAGCTTTTGAAGGGTAGACTCGTTTAACTCATTTATCCGATCCTGTCTTGATAGCTTTATTTTAACATTTTTTTTTGATAAATTAATTTTAAAATCTTGTATATATTTATAATGAATGGATGTATTGGTCAACTATAAAGCATGTCTGATCTGTAGCGTAACTTGTAGAACCACAATTAAGTCAATATGCTATAAAGGTGCTCTATAAGCTTTAGTTTGTTTTATTTGGGACAATCAATTCACGCAAATCTTACTAATGATATTTTCTAATAGATTTTAATTAATATTTTAGCCATTCTTATGGGTCAACCAGCATTACTGAGTGCTGATTATTTAAACGTCATATGTCCCCTCTTTATTTATTTTTTACTTCCATTTTAACTGAAGAATTATATACAATTATACACGCTAGCTATCATATCAAACAAATTAAAAAACTATTGCCACAAGTAGCTCCTCAAGTTGGCTGTATAGCCAAATGCTTCTGCCAACTAACTGAACCTTTTGTTGACCTAAAACATGCTATTTTATTATACATGGCATGATGCCTTGTGGGATTGTATAAAGATAAAAATATTAAATTATAAAGTTGCCAATTAATATTTTGTTATGGGGCATAAGAAGTATACTCAGTACGTTGGACAATGACAACATACATACACATACATACTCTAATTTATCTCATGATATATATATGTAGGTATGTACGTATTTTATGCAAAAAAAAATTAGGTGGAGGTAGACACCGGTATTCCACGAAGGTTCGGGGCATACCTCCATCTTAATATATATATATATATATATATATATATATTGCGAGCAAATAGGAGAACTCTTCCCATAAGTGTTTTTTTATTTTTTTTAAACAAAAAAACCATTTCTACGTACAATGGCGCTTTCACATTGGCTTTTGGTTAGATGGTGTAGGTTTGCCCGTTGATATTTTTATAAATGAGATAAAATAATGTTGACAATTTACACCGATTTCATTATCAACGTGTTAAAAATAAGAGTGAGAGATTCAAAACCCAACCAATTATTTACTAGGGATAACGAAGTAAAAGACAATAAATTTATGATTATGCATAAGATTTTTGTTTTTTTGGATTGAAGACTATGTATATACTCATCTCCTTTGATTCGTTTTTTTTTTTAAAAAAAATATGATTAAGGGTTTCCCTCTCAAGGTTTAGATGATAAATAATTCTCACGTCTCATAACAAGTACACATTTCTATATTCGAACTTGTGTATTCCTTCTTACGGGATGAGGGTACCACCTCAAGTAATAGTTTGTTGATTTCTCGGATTCTATTTATAAATCACTTCTAACAACCAAAATAAAAACAAAAATCTTAAAGGTCATTAATTTTGCCTTAAAATTTACTCCTCTGGCCCTATTTATAAACAATTTTCATTCTCTTGGGGCTAGTCCTTAATATAAGCAACTTTTAATACGTCTCAAACTTTAAACTACTTTTTTTAAAATTTTAAACTACTTTTTTTATCCAATTAAATACATATATTTATATTAACGAATAACTAAATATCTTTCATTCAATCATTTATTACTCATTCTCTCTCTTATGTTCTTTTCATAAATATGAGTATATTCAGAAAAGATATGAAACTTTTGACACATTTATTATTTTTAACTAATCTTAACCGTTAGTTCATTTTATGCAATAAGGAAAAAAAAATTGTTTATAAAAAGAACCCGAAGGAGTAATCAACAACTTTATAACTTTATTCCTATCTAATATATGATATACATAACCCATAAATTTAATAAGAAAATTTATATAATAATAAATGAAGGGTAAAGTTGTAGCCTCATATACAAAATTTAATGATGTGACTTACAAACATTGTTGTTAAACTCGTAAGTTGACTCTTCAAGTTCTTGTTTTTACGTTTCTACCTTACTAAATCAATTCGAGTTTCTAGTAAACTTGTGTAAGTTGTAAACTCGTTAAACTTACGAGTTTACACATCGAGTTTATTGTTTTTATATTTCTAGCTTACAAAATTGTGGTAATTTTTTTTTTTTTTCAATTTTGTCATCCTCAAAAACGGCCTTATATATGAATTTTATATAAATTTCTTCATTAAATAAAATAAATTATGAATGTTGGTATATTTAATTTCAGTTATTTGGATTTAAATATATTTAAATCAAATTGATGTCATTTTTTTATATTTTAATTATTCAATTATATATTGTTAATACCTATTTTATGATAAAAGTAAACTCTCACATCATTTGTCACGAGTTTGCTTAAACTCGAGTTTAACAACCTTCCTTACAAATATGAGTGTGAGAGACCCAAAAAAAAAAAAAAGCTTACTGGATCAGGGAGTATGTTGATAAGATTATTTGCTTTCAGATTTTATACCTTTTTATTTGTTTTTAAATATATGCATAATAAGTAAATTTATGGGAAATAGGGAATTTGGAGACCTTAATTCAAGGGCAATAAATGAAAAGGGAAGAGGTAGGTGAGAGTGAGAATATGGGTAAAGGGTAATAAATAGTACTCACACATTACCAACGGGGTTGACACAAGTGGTAAGCGGCTTTTGTCGCTTAAGCGAATCCGAGTTGAGCTTTGTGAATGCGAGAAAAAAACATTTGGGAGACTCACTTACCATAGCTAGGTGCGCGACCGGGTCGGATTCGGATTAGTCGGGCGAAGCTCGGATATCGGATAGAACCGGTAAAAAAAAAAAAAAAAAAGTACTCGCACATCTATGAAGAAGGACAAGAATTATACAAAGCGTGAAGGCAACGGTTGGCTCTTAATCATCTTCGCATGAACTTTTCCCTTTTCCCTTTCCCTTCTTTCACTCCCTTCTTTTCATTATTATTTCTTCTTTTTCTATCGCCTCATTTATTTTGTACTTCTCAACCTTACTCGTCCATCATCTTTACAATAATGTACTCACTCCGATGTTTGATAAAACAGTTAGTTGGAGATTGAATTTAACTTTAAATATAAAATTTTAATTTATTTTATCTTCTAAATTTATAATTTTTCAGGTTAAAAATATCTTTAGTTCATCAAGTTTACTCTCATGTTGGTTTTGGTCCATCAAATTTCAAATAATTTATTTTAGTCCCTACAAGTTACAGAGACCAATGTTTTAAGTTAAATGAAACTTGAAGGACCAAGATCAAAATAAAGGTAAATTTAAAGGTAGAGATTATATATTAACCCTAATTGTTTTACTTAATGTATGCATTTTTTTGGGGTAAAATTAATGTATGCATATTGATTGCACATATTAAGAGGTTTTCATCCTAAGGTAGTCATGGTAAAAGAGTGTGTTTTAGGCAAACTAACTCATACTTTTTGTTAGAAATAGCTAACTTAATTATTTTTTGAAAAATATCTATAAATTAATTATTTAGCTTCTACATATATTAAGAATAGAACGAGGAAGTAGTATGTCTTTAACATGACACTAAGAATAATCATGTCTCCCTATTCTTCACCAAATACACTATAATATCCCCCAATACTGAATTAGCAAGGTCTTCAATATAATCCTTATTTGTTACTTTTACTTATGGAAAATTGGGAAAAAGCAACAAATAAAAAAAAATAACATGGGAAAATGGACTAAAATTGCAGAATAAGGAACAATAGTGCTGAATCTTGAAAGATAATATGCAAATTATGAAACATAAACATAGAAATTGTTGAAAATCCCTCATTGAAAAATTTATTATTTAAAAGTAAGGTTTAATGTTTCTGTTTTTACTTTTAAAAAAAAAAAATTCCGTCACACTTACATAAACATGAGTAGGACATATTGTAAAGAGAAAAGAGGGAAAATATTAGTGGGACCCACTCACTTTTATGTGAGTGTGGCGAAAAAAATTTATGCAGTAAAAGCAAAAACATCAAACCCCTAAAAGTATTTGAAATTTGTTTTAGATCTCAATTGAAACCAATATCCAATGGGAACTTAAAAAGTCTAAGATGGGTTTAATGTTTTTGTTTTAGCCGCAAAAATTTGTTTTCTATCACACTCACATAAAAATGAGTAGGTCTCGTTGTAAAGAGAAATAAAGAAAATATTAGTGAGACTCACTCACTTTTATGGTGAGTGTGACAGAAAAAATTTCCTACAAAAACGAAACATTAAAATCATTGAAAATATATTGCAAATAACTATAAAAAAGTTGTATAAGCTCCAAGGCATTTGTCATTCGATGCCGAAGATAAATTAGAGATTCTGGATCAATTACTTTTTCTCAATTAATTTGATGATTACGTCCTTTCCCTCAATTATTATTTTCTTACTTTTTTTTTTTTTTTTTCAGACTTTGTTGTACAACTCTTTAAAAACATTATTAATCTGTTAATGAAATCGACTGTTGTATGCGCTGTAATTTGATCTGTAAGATATATGAATTATTGTTTTATTATTGAGACGTGGGAAGAGAATATATATCCATATTTTGACATATATGAATTATATGCTTAAAATTTGTTTACGTGGAAAACCCAGATTTATTCTGATAAGGATGTTTCATAATCTCCATATTTTAATATAAAAATAATCCTTGGTTTACATCCTGGGCTCTCAGATCAAATCTCAGCCTATTCACATAAAATCTGGAGTATATATATAAATTTCCCAGAAAATAAAAAGAAAAAACCTTGTGCATTGTTTAGTATACAATTCTCGTCACCAAGTTATGGATCGATAATTCCTAGATTTACATACTCACCAGTCACCACGTTTACATACTCACCACTCACCAGTCTCCACGTTTATATTCTGGAACATGTTTTATTTATTACAAATAATTATACTTATTTACATCATAAAAAATTCCTTCACTACTTCCTCTCATGATTATTAATTTATCAAATACCGCCTGTTAAATGTTTTATATTTCATGTACAACACTCATTGAAATAAAGTATACTGTAAATAATATGACTAATGCAATATACAAGACTCAAAAGCTAGTCATGGTTAAAAGTAAGGGAAACGAATAAGTAGAGTATAACTATAATAAGATAAATATAGGAGTAGACTCTATATAAATGATCATATATATGGGAAAATCCCTAGTCCAAGAGACCAAGAAAATGTCAAAAAGCTCAGAGAAAATTTTGATGTTAAAAAAGTGTCATTGACAACTCTTTCAATAGGGGATCAATAATTCCATCGTGAGTTTTAACAACTCCTTAGAACCTTTTTAACATTAGAATTTTCTCGGGACTATTTTGATTTTTTTTTTAGTCCCTTAAAACCTTAAAGGGATTTTTCCTATTAGTTTTGCTCACATGCACTCTCTCTTTTTCCCCCTCAAGTAAGTGATGATTATATGATTGTAGATTCATTAATACACACAACTTTTTAATCACATTTGGTTTCAAGATTTTCTAGACTACTAGTTTCATTCTATTATTTGTTGTATTTATGGTAAAAACTAGATATTATATCACTATTTACCAATATCAATAATGTCATATTTGAGCCACATTCTTGTTACTTATCTACCCATACCTATTATGATTGTCCAAAAGAATGCAAGTTTTCTAAACTTTGCATTTAATGTGCTGACATCACTTTTTGCTTTTGCTCAAATCTTCATTTAAAGTTCTCTAAACCATATGAAACTTATTAGCAAACTGATTAAACATAGCTAGGAATAGTAATGATGATGATAAGAAGTATTAAGATCAAAGCGGGAAGATTTCACAAATTGAGCAATTTGATATTCAAAACGACGACATAAACTCGAGTTTGTTTATCCAAAGCGGAGTTTGTAACTATGCTCGAGAAGACAAACTCAAGTTTCCAAATCCTAACTCGAGTTTTTTTTTTCCGAGAAGAATGTCGTGTTTTGAGTTTAAAAGTACATTTTGAATCATAGAGCAAAACTTAAGTTGATTAATGACAAACTCGAGTTTTGGACTTTTATAATGAAAACATGTTTAAGTCCAAAAGATCAAAACTGGAGTTACCAAATGTAAACTTGAGTTTTCAAATCACTGAAATGAGCAAAGCTCTCTGCCTGTCATAAACTCAAGTTTCCAAATGTTAACTCGAGTTTTCTTTTAAAATTGAAAACCTTTGGAAAATCTATGTCAAATGAAAACTGGAGTTTTCACAAAGTGGGTAAAACATGAAAACCTTAAATACGGCACAAACTCGAGTTTACAAATACAAACTCGAGTTTTCTCAAACTTTGGAAAACTTAGAAAACTCATGGCCAAGTACAAACTCAAGTTTGTCATAACAAAGCTGGAGTTTGCTCGGGATGAAAAATATTAAGACTCTCGACCAAGCCCAAACTCGAGTTTTGAAACCTAAACTCGAGTTTGGTCAAGTTCACAAACACTTGACAAAACTCTTCATTTAGCACAAACTCGAGTTTCCATATCAAAACTGGAGTTTGCTTAAATTCAAAACATTGGGAGCTCTCAGCAAGACCAAAACTCGAGTTTACTAATGCAAAGCGAAGTTTTGTTGACTTTGGAAAATATTGGAGTCTCTGTATGATGCAAACTCGAGTTTGTCTCATTGTGAAAAACTTGGAGTGCTCTCGTATCTCATAAACTCGAGTTTGCCTATGCAAACTAGAGTTTTCTTAGTTTCTTAAAATTGAGCTACTCTCTATTAAGTCCAAACTCGAGTTTTCAAACAAAAACTCGAATTTGTCTTTAACATCAAGTTTTTCAACTTTTCCAAAGACAAACTTCAACTTGTGTTTACAATTGTCGGTTATCATCAAAATACATAGAGAACTAACATGGTACACAACTGGTTCTAATATAGGGAAAACGTAAATATTATTCAATTAAAAAAAATCACATTAATTATTTATTATTTTACTCACTTGGATCTTTTTTTATTCAATTTTGTCTGGGTTCAATTTTCTTTCCACCTTACCAAATTCTCCCTTAGATCCTAATTATAGAACTAAGTTGATTTTTTTAGAGAGATTAAATAAGCTAATTAAATTACTTTAGAGTATTTTTATTTTTTTCTCCAAACTAATTAGTTTGACTAATAAACTAATATATAATATAAGGATACATAATATATTATATGAGTAAGTAACTTATTTAGCTTTTTAATTCTGTTAAGTCAACCTAATCTTATAATTAAAATCGGAAATAGTATTATTATTTGATGAGTAACAACATAACCACAAGCCTTATTTCCTTAAGACTGTTTCATAGTGAAGTTTCGAATAATATCTTAAATATGGAGTTTTCCAATATCAAGGGTTGTAACATGTTTTGGTATGTTGCCCGCCTCAAAATCTTGGCTAAAACCTAAGGTGGTAAAATTGCGCTGGTTTTACTCTTATATTCCCGTCTTTCAAGGGTTCTTTTTTGTAACTCCACTTGGCAGATTGAGAATTTAGACAATAAAAGTTGGTTCTCTTAGTAAAAAATTGACTTATATAGTCTTGAGTTCAAATATTTTGACTACTAGTTATATATTTTGTCAATGAGCGCTCTCAAGGTAACTCTGTAAGTATACTTTAAACCATACATATCTCTAGTGAGTTTCAGGGCTTAACTCTCATATTTCCTTAGCTAATAAAAAAGCAAAATGTATTAATAACAATTTTATTTCTTTTAATTAGAGATAAATAATTATGAACGGGTCGAACACACAGCCTCTAACGTATCACAAAAAAACCATGTAACATGTCACTAGACCATGAGCTCATTGACATTAATGGTTATTTTCTTATGGAAGCCACCTGCAAGTTTTTCATGAATGGTAGAGGATATTTTGGTGGTCGTTTCCGACATCAACGGCCAATGATAAAAACGTTCTATCATGCGTTACAAAGACCCATTAAAAAAAAAAAAAAAAAATCATTTGAAGAATTTTTTTTATCCATAAATTTTTCAATAAGTGATACATGACTTGATTTTAATAAATATTCTTAAATTAATAAAAAAAAATATTTTTTTATTGTTTTTTTTTTTTTAAAAAAAATGAATTGGAATTCCATTAATAAATGGTCAAAAAAGAATACAACTATGAGAAAGTAAGATTACAAGATTATAGCTTGAACCTAGAGAAACTAAGTTGAGAATGAATAACTATACACTTAACATGAGCCAAAATCCCTTCGAGAGTGAAATTAGCAGCAATAAAGATTCTTTTATTTTAGCACCTCGCAAAGCTTCCAGCAGGTGATACACACACCTGTCTTCCAAGAGTTGTCTAGGGAAGGAGATTGAATGATTAGAGTTAACCAACTTCTAATGTCAAGTCTGAAAAAACCTGCACACATATCTAATGGCAATATTTTCCTCCAAACCTTTGATGCCATACTACATCCTTTAAAAATATGATCAATACCTTCCTTACTATGTTGGAAAAGAGAGCAAAGATAGTCAGATGTCATTCCCCTTCTGAATCTTTCTTCATTTGTAAGCAGCTTTTCTTTCAACAAAAGCCAAGTGAATGTTCTAATTCTTTGCGCCATAGGTAACTTCCACAACCGTGACAAAATGACCTTGTGATCATTCCAGTTAAGGGACTCTAAAGCTCTGTATGCTGACTGAGTGATAAAGTCACCATTCTTGGTTAATGTCCGGGAACAAGGTAGGGCTTGGGGTCTCTTTGAATTGTAATGGCTGATATGTCTTTCAAAACATCAGGAGGGAGAACATTTTGAAATAGAATCCAGTGCCAAGAGCCATCGTCATTTACATAGTCCGAGATCGTTTTGGAGATATCCTGACTCAAGATGGGAGAGAATGATAAGTTTTTCAGGGGACCATGCTCACCCACCTAGAATTCATCCCAAAGTTTAATTTGGTTGCCTTCACTAACATTCCATTTAATGTGAAAGGAAGTCTCATCCCAGGACTTTAGCAAATTCCTCCAGAAGTAGGACATGCGAGCTCGGCAAGTGATGTCTTTGAAGTTCCGAACAACATACTTTTATTTCAAAACCCGAACCCAAAGGGAGGTTGGTTGGGATTGGATCTTGTAAATTAATTTCATCATGAAGGCTTTATTTTGATATTCAAGGTTCAACATGCCAATTCCCCCCATGGTGAGATGGCTGGCATAGTTCCTTTCATTTAACAAGGTTGACTCTTCGATGGTCGTTTGAGTAGCCCCAAATGAATTTTCTAATTAGCTTCTCAATCTTTGCACAGCATGAGGAGGGCAAAGTGGTGCTTTGCATAGTGTAGAGGGGTAAGGAGGCTAGGGTTGATTTAGCTAGAGTGATCCAACCAGCCCAGGAAAGGGATTGACTTTTCTAGCTAGAAAGCTTCAATTGCAACCTGTTAATGATGTACTCGAAGTTGGACGCTGAGACTCTTCTGTAAGGAGAGGGACTTCGAAATATTTGCCAAGGGAGTCAGTGCACTGATAGCCTAATTCATCACAAAGTCTCCTACTCAAGGAGGATTCAAAATTCTTAGAGAATTGAACCTTAGTCTTCACCCGGTTAACTTAATGACCCGACGAGAGACAGAACTCCTGTAAGGGTTCATTGATCAGAGAAACCTGCTAAGGTGTTGCTTGGCCAAAAAGAATCAAGTCATCCGCAAAGAAAAGGTGAGATAGGGATACACCTCTTTATCCCAGCTTGATTGACTGCCAATTACCAGAGTTTACTTTGGCTTCAATTAAGTGGGAAAGACGCTCCATACAAAGGACAAAAATCTAGGGGATAAGGGGTCTCCCTGTCTTACGCCTTTCTCAAGATTAAAGGAGCACGAAGGTTTCCCATTCCACAAAACTTGCATAGTAGTGTTGAAAAACACATTCTTGAGTATGAACCGCTTAGGAGGTGAATCATAAAAACAACAAATTAGTTGATGAAGCCTAAATGTTGATCCAATAGAGGAATGTGAACCTCTAAATGATTATTTAAATAGGGACTTGTTCATTTAACTTTGAGCTCTCAAAGGTAGCCTAGAAGGAGAAGATTCTAAAGAGGTCAAGAGGAAAATGATTCAAAGCAAGATTCATTAGAACCTAAAAATTGAACAAGAGGTGTGACCAGAAAGAAATTCAGAAGATGAACCTATATAGGAAAACCTGAATGTCTTGAATCTTAAGAAAGTGAATGTCAAGATTCAAATCCAGAAAAATCTAGGTGAAAGTTAGGATCAGATACTAAAGAGACATATCAAATAATAGCGAAAGGAAATTTCAAATGGAGAAACTTCCTAACGTCAATACTCCGGATCATGGTGAGATTCAGGAAAATGATACACCTCAGAAGGAAGAGCCCACTTCATGAGAGAAAAAGAGCCTCGAACCCAATTCAAACACCAACACAAAAAAGTATAAAATACTTGAAAGCAAATACTTAATGTTTCCTTGAAAAAACAAGGGAAAATTGCATAAAACATTTGAAATATCTCTAAAAGAAATTTGAGATGCTGTGGGAAATTATTGGATACAAAATGGGACATTAATTTCTTGTAGCCTTGAGACCAATGATTATTGAGAACCTATCAAATTGGGTTTGAGAAATAAATAAAATTCTCCCCTTTAAAGATTTGTTTGGCTGAAAATTACATATGAAGGATTAAGATGAATATAGAACAAAAGAAAACTTTTGATTGTCCAAAATTCCCAGATAATAAGATATTATGGACATCATAATGCAATAAGAGACATAAATAAGTAAATGTCAAATACTTCATATGAGTCTTTTAAGAGAATCATAAGCTTTATCTAAGTGGGTGCTTGCTTCATATGTTCTACATAAGTGAAAGCAAATTATATATGCCACTGGACTTTGAATAGGTGAATATCGAAGCAAGAATAAGAACATTCATATATAACATGAACAAAGTGGAGGAATGGTAGAGGAAGTAGAATAACAATATTATACATGCCTCAAGAATCGTTTGCTCGATACCGAAGGATTTCGGGCGTACCTAGAATTCGATTGACTCATTGAGTACCCACACGAGATCGGAACACCGATATGAACTCCAATCATGTTTATATTGTAGATTCACCATTGGAGAAGATAAGCAGAGAGAGTAGTTTCTACGAGAGATTTCCATATGTGTTTTTGACTGACTCCCATTATATCAAGAACGAGAGTTACGTGATTTGAATTTCAAATCACAAGGATAAAAATCTTTATTTAAACCCATACTTTTCCATAATTATATAATAGCCCTAAGTGAATTGGGCTTGGGCCTGATTCACAAAGAGTGGATCAAGCATATTCCAACACTACTGGTACCATATGCATCCTTCTTCTTGTGATTTTTTTTGGGAATACGAGAAAAACATGATAAATACATATATATCAAAATATCTCTACACTACAAAGATGGAGTATATACATGGTAAATTCTAGTAATTGTCAGCAAATATTGATCCAATTAATAAGGAGTTGACTTATAATTCACAATGTCGTGAGTTTAAATTTCACGATTGATATAATGACTTTGTTGATAGGTGATCTATAAATACATTTATAATTGCTCTTTAAGTCGGAGGGATACATTGACCTTAATGAACTCACGAGACTCCATTCACCTAAATTCTTACAAACAAAAATAGTAATATATGACAATGTTGCCCTAGTCAGTCAATACATTTTTGGCAAGGTAAAATCAAAAGTAACAGTTGAATTACAATATATAGATCATATATATTTGAAATCAATCATTTATCATTCGAGGATGAGAACAATAGTATTTCACTTTCATTGCTACAAATATGTCTTATTTAAAATTAAAATAGTAAGAGATGCATTTGGATATTTCCCTTTAACTTTACAAAAATAACCTTCAACTTTTAACAAAAGTGCAAAAATAACTACAAGCTATTTTTTTTTTTTTTTGAAGAAAAAGTAACCATAAACTTTCAAAATTGGAGCAAAATTGTTAAATCTAACTAACTTTCATATATTGCAAAGGGAACAATTAATCTTTTAGCCCTTAAAGTTTTGAATCACTTAGAGTTTGGTTCGGCTTAACTCAATCCTTAAGGCTAAGCTTTTGACTTACTTACAACTCGGTCTCTAATATTTCGATTCATCATATGTGGCACTTACATTTGGGCATTCACGACGTCCATGACGAATCCTTTAGAAGCTCTTTTAATTTCAAGCATAAGGTGATATCGATTTTCTTCATCATCTAAATGATATATAGTTCCATTTGTTATTAAAAAGAGATATTGTACGTGGACGTTCGGATTCCCAACAAGATTTTTGGAAACTAGAGGAAAGGGGGATGCGAGTTGGTGGGACACATATGTTATATTTGATTTTTTAATTTATGTAAAATCCACCTAAACAATTTTTAACAATGGTTTAACATATTTTTTACCACATAAGATGACTCAAAAACATTAGGGACTAAATTGTAAAAGAGTCAAAAGTTTAAAAGTGAGTTATATCGAGTCAAACTTCAAGAATTTGAGTTAATTTTCCCATTGTAATAAATAGAAATTAGTTAGATTTAACGGTTTTGTACCAATTTAAAAAAAAATTATATTTTTTTGCTCTAAAGAATAATTTATGATTATTAATGCACTTTTAATAAAAGTTAAAGGTTATTTTAGAAGTTTAACTCTATTATTCACTTAATAGAAATGACCAGTAAGGGAATTCTTAGAAGAAAAAATGAATTATGATTGATTGGGCCGTGTATGCATGTATATGACGTAATATGACTTTATCTTATCCAATATATTTGAATTCAAAATGAATTGTGTCTTGTTCCAATCACCTTGTCAATCTCCTAAAAGGATAGGCTAGTTTGCTGGAAGACAATCTTTTTTATGATTAGACTCCATCATGGGTTCTCATTCCATGCACATAATTATGTCTTCTTAGGTGCTCATACCTCTAACATATTTTTTTTGATTTTTTTGATTTTTTTTATATATTGTATTTATTTAGATTTAAATTATATACTACTTTTTTGAGATTTTTTTGCATCGTATGTCAAATTAATTAATTTTCAGTTTACGCATTTATGCGTAACACCGGTATTATGGAAATTAATTAATTTGAGATATTGGGTGTAAAAAAAAATCTCGAAAAAGCGATATAATTTAAATCTACATAAATACAATATATAAAAAATTAAAAAATCAAAAAAATATGTTCATACCTCTAATTAGAGGTATGAGCACCTAAGAAGCACATAATTATGTGCATGTAATGTGCATTCCATTAAGGACGATTAGTTTTTTTATTTCTTTGACAACCCGAACAATTAAAGAGGTCAGAGGTGGTGTGTGAAAAAAATAGTTTGTAGGTGGTGTGTGAAAAAAATAGTTTGTACGTGGTGTGGCTAGGGGTGGAAAAAGGCTAGGGACTGCTGATGATGCAGTGCATTTTGAGCCTGGTCATGTTTGGCCTGTCAGGCTAAAAGGTCAGGCCAAAACATTTTTTAAGGCCTGTTTTACTTAATAGGCAAGGCCTAGGCCTAATAAAAGGGGAACTAGTGCTCGTCCGTACGGGGTGGAAAAAGGCCAAGGACCTGCGGCCTGGCTTGTTTTGAGCCAGTCGGGCAGTGGTCTGTCGGCTAAAAAAGACGAGACCAAAGCCTCTTTTAAGGCTGTTTTTTATATGACGAAAGCCTAGGCTAATAAAGGGAACGGACGAGCTCTTGGCGTCCGGATTTAGATCTGGATGGCTCGAGATCTTATTTTTTAATTTCTTAATTATTTTTTTTTACATGAAAAAAATCATTTTTTGAAAAAATATTAGTTGAGAGATTATTTTTATTTATGATTCTCTACCTATTAAAATTATTTTTTATAAAAAATAAAAAAGAAAAGATCTCGTCCTATGGACGAGCTCCCCGCTCGTCCTTGCAGGAATCGATTCCATTAAAAGGCCTTTTAGGCCTGTTATGAGAGCAAAATTGTAATTTTCCTATCTATCCTCCATTCGAGTATGACACGTATACTTGCTTCCCCTTTTTGACCTTTCATTTCCTAAACCGCGTTGGGGGGGGGGGGAGGAGACGATGGAGGAAAATATTAAAAGGGAGAAAATTTTTGTGGGACCCCACCATAAATAACTTTTTTCTCTCTCCGTTTCTCTCCTCCCCTCCCTTCCCCTCCCTCCCCCAACCAAACATACCCTAAAAATCGGGTCTGTTCTCTCATTTTTCCCTCTCTCATTTTTCGTCATGTCCCATCGGATCGTTGAAATCTTGATCAACGGTCAGGATAAAAAAAAAAAGTGTCTTTTTGCAGAAACAAATTTTTTTTTTGAAAGATCGGGCGAATTAGATCGATATTTAGGCGGTCTAGATGCGACTGTAAGAAAAAATGAGGGAGAGGGAAAATGAGGAAATCCTCTCCCCTAAAAATCAGTTCATCTTTTGGCCGCTCAAGCTCGTCTCTTCCTCTCGACTCCTCCCATTCTATGGTTCTCAAATCTCAGCTCAGTGCCTGCCCTCAAATCTCAGCTCCTCTTCCGGCAATCGTCGATCCTCTGTCCAGTTGAATGCCGGCAAGATTCCTTCTTCTCCGAGGAGCGATTGAGCGGCGACCTTCACTTGTTGATCTGTAGCAGAGGGAGAGCGAGAACTAACGAAGAAGAAAAGGAGGTGCCTTCTCTGACTGCAGAATCTTCTTCTTCTACAACCGGAGGTGCTCAGAATTGAACCAGAGGAAGCTCTCGTGTGCTTAATCTCACTGCTCGATTTCGCCGTGGCTGGACCTGCATATTTCCATGCTTCTTGGTATATTTGCATCATTTTCTGTTGCTCCTATTTATTTATTTTCCCTTCTCTATCTCTATATAATTCTCGTCCTAGTATGCTGATGGAGATTTGTTTGCTTAGAGATTTTGATTACTTATCGGTCAAAGTCTTAAAAAGAGCTGGTGGTATCTCTGTGGGTTGATTTATTTTTATAGAAGGAAAATATAAAAAAAGGATTATGTAAGTTTCTCTTGTATTTGTCAGTTTTCATGATTCCTTTAGCGTGGATTGGCAATTATAAGGTGTTGGGAAAGTGATTATTGAACACGACCCATTGTTGGGGTGTGAAGATTTCAGCGTAACTTTTTTCTGTTCTTCTTTCTCAACCTCTCCTGTCAACATCCTCTGTTGCAAATTATGTCATTTGACTCATGATATAGAGGGCACACACTTATTAGAGTGTTATGATTTCTTGTTCCTGTCTCTATGTTGTGTATTCTTGAAGGCGTATTTGTCTCTATGTTGTGTATTGTTGAGTACCACTGCTTTCATACTCTGGCACTTTATCTGTAGCGTTGGATTAATTCTTGGCCGTCATCAAAATGCTCTTGTGATCATTGATGTGTGTTTAGAGTTCAGATTGAAATCTGTTTGGTTATGGAAATTTAGACTACTGTTGCTAAGCTTTTGAGCCTAAGATCCCTTGCTGCTGTGATTATTGAAGATTCATTGTTCTTAATTAATTTATAAAGCTTTGAATTTGGAAGAAAATTGCTGTCATAAGCATTTGCACTCACTTTAATTTGCACATTTTTAGTGACCTTTGACTTTATGACTGTGCATCTTGAGTTCTTAATGTGCATTGTGATTTAATTGAGCTTGGGCACTTGAATTCCAACAAAGAAGTCTCCTTTTGAATTCTGTTTTGCTGCTGGAATTGTCATTATTCTGCTATAATTCAATTTGGTTATATAATGCTAAAAATTGAATTTACGCTGAATAGCTCCTTGCATTTGGATTGCTGCACTTCATTGACTGCCGAATATTCATATGGGACAATAATTTGTGGCTGGAACTAAGAGTTACATACTATATTTCAGACACTAATTAGTATTTTATTAAATATCTTGAATATTTGTGAAGCATCTTGCTATTTGGATACTATGCTTGGCCTATCCCATTTATATATTGAACAGTTCTGAACATCAAAGTATAGCATAAGAGGATATAAGCAGATTGGGCCAGATCCTTAGAGATGGCCTGAGAAGTGAAGGCACTCTCATCTGATATCTCTTCCAATTGACCAGGAAAAACAGACATTTCTCTAAAATCAGCTCAGACTCCTAGTTCTATCACCGTGAATGCTGAACAGACAATCACAAGGCTGTTGCTGATTTGCTGTGGACGGATCAGAAGGAAGAAGTGGTGGTGTCATCTCTTGTAGGACGGACCTCTTCCATTATAACTGTTGGACCTTGCAACAACGATTTCTGCAAAATGTTTGGTGTTCGTGGTTCTGCCGGAATTGTTTCTGATGTTGTTTACCAGCTTCGTCAAACTTTATCAGTGAGTGTGTGCCCTCCTATTTTGTCTTGTTGAAAACCAAGAGAAATTTTAGCTTGGATTAGTTATGTTCTATGCTTTATATCTATCATAACTAATAGGAAGTTTTATCAAACTGCTATATGACTAGCTATGCTATATGGTAGTGAATGTTAGGTTTTATAGGGACAACAAGAGCATAAAATATGGATAGCAGATATGAGAATGTTGAGATAGATGTGTGGTCATACATGAAAAGACAAGATTCTTGATGAACATATATGAGGAAGATTTGGTGTGATATTTATTGAAGAGAAAATGATAGAAGAGGTGGTTTGGGCATGTATAATGAAAGGTCGTTGTGAGGTGCTACTGTGGAAAGTAGATAAGACAGTTTGGAGTTTTTTATAGAGGGGTAGAAGAATACCAAAGAGAACACTAAAAGAAGTTATTGCATGGTAATTTTTTTATCAGCAATATATCCAAAAATTTAGTTGTTGATAGAGCACAATGACGCTATGCAATCCATGTGGCTAACCCCTCCTGATGAGATAAGGGTTCTTGTTGTTGTATAGTTCTTGCTAACCTTGGATTAATCTGTGTCCCAGTCTTCAACACATTTTTATCTGAGCAAGTTAGTTCATTCAAACCTAGATGAAATATCCAGTTTCTAAGAAATCCTATATCCCCGCCTACTGTTGTGTGCATTACTAACTCTAATTTCAACTTTCTCTTCAATTCTCAGCAACCAAATGAAGGACCAATCTCATCTTTTTTCCTATTCCCTTAACTAATGCAGCTTCGTGGTGTACGAGCACAATATATAAATATTGGAGGTGGTGTTGGAGGAGAGATCCCTGACAACAAGCGCCTCCAATATGCCTTGCAGCATGTACATGGAATTGGCCGTTCCAAAGCTCACCATATTGTCTGTGAGCTTGGGGTTGAGAACAAATTTGTCAAGGATCTAAGTAAGAGAGAGTTATATTCCCTTAGAGAATTACTCTCCAAGTACATGCTCGGGAATGACTTGGTACCATCTCTGTGACTATTTCTAGCACAAATTTCTCTACCTGAATGATACAACTCCTGTGCTTGTTCTGTTATGTGTATAACACAATTTTACTTTTTGATGTTATCAGAAAAGGTGTGTTGAGAAAGATATAGAAAGGTTGGTGAGTATTCAGTGCTACAGGGGTTTCAGACATGTGGATGGGTTACCTTGCAGAGGACAACGCACACATACAAATGCTCGCACCAGGAAGAGCAGGCCAGGTTTTGGTGCATCAAGAGCTGCTCAAGAATAGACAAGATTACCAGATGAGTTGTGTTTGCTATGCAATGGACAATTGGAATTAGCTTGTTGTATGAACCATGTAGTTACTTTTATTAATCATACTTAGGGCCTGTTTGGATGAGTTTTTTAAAAAAGTGCTTTTTTTTAAGTCTTTATTTTTTAAGCTCCAAATTGGAGCTTTTAAAAAAAAAAGCAACATTTTGGCTTTTTTTTTTTTTGTGACTTTTGCTTTTTAAAAAAAATATTATCTAAACACATAAATTAATTAAAAGAGCATTTTTTTGCATTAAAAAAGTCTTTTTTTCTCAAAAAAGCCCATCCAAAGCAGGCCTTTAGTGGCTTTATATATGAACTTCATAGAAATGTCTTTGTTGAATAAGATAAATTATGAGTGGTGATAGATTTAATTTCAACTATTTGGATTTAAAATATATTTAAATTAAATTGTTGTCATTTTTTATATTTTAATTCTTTAATTATATATTGTTAATATCTATTTATTTATAAAAGTAAACTCTTGCTGAGTTTATATCCTTGTCACAAGCTTGGACTAGATAAGCCATGTTTTTGCGGCTTTTTTTCCCAAAATGCCTCTAATTAAATAACTATTTACCAAAATTTCTGTTTACAAACTATTTCCCACTTTTTTTGTTTAGTCGACTAAATCATGATTTAGTCGATTAAAACGCTGAGGTCCTTTTTTTTTTTTACTTCCCGAGATTTAGTCGACTAATTTGTAGCTTAGTCGACTAAATCTCAGACGTAGGGCATTTTTAACTTAAACCCGAGATTTAGTTCTCAAATTGAACCATTGGGATTGTAATCCCAATTGTCGATTTCCTCCCATATTCATTTGAGAACTAACCATTTTGTTAGATGCCATCGTCAAGTTCGCCAACACAAAAGCAAATTTCATCCACGGAGGAGGTATGATTTCTTCTTTTGATTCGGGAGAAAGAAGGCATCATGCAGAATAAAGGAGTAGGGCTTACGATAAGGAAGGGCGAGCATTTGATTCAAAAGTGGGAGTTTAATATACAATAAATCTAACATTGCACAACAAAGCAATGCGAAAGCATGAAAGTCGCTAGTGATCAAAATGAAAATGGTAGAAGTATAATAGCCGGTGCAAAAATTGGTTTTTATTTTTTTCTTTATAAAAAAATCTCAATCTTCACATGAGCAGATTAAAAGCCAAATTGAAATGATACAAGTGAGTGGATCAGTGTGTTATATATACAAATTAGTTACTCACTAATCTAATCATATAATACACTGATCCACTCACTTGTATTATATAATTAGATTAGTAGGTGCGGTAGTTACTATATGTGTATATGTAGAAATATATTGAGGTACAACGTTGAATAAATAAAAATAATCCAAACTTAAATAGAGTACGAGTGGTCGGCCACAAATGACAAACTCCAATATTGTTGTTGAGGCATAATTGTGGAGGTTTCTTACGACTTGTGATATCATCAATGTTGTTGGAATTAATATTAGGGAGCAAGCATATTTTGGAAATTAAAATACTCGAATCATTACTTGTTGCCGCATGGATTCCTAAAATCATTTTGAAAGATAAATAAGCTATTAGCATTTTGGTTATGTTTTGTTTCTTTCTTTCTTTCTCATCGGGATGATTTTGAAGATCACGCCTACATGTGCTTTTTGCTCCTCTACAAAGAAAATATTATATTCGTTGGGGGATTTTGGAATGTTCGTTGCTTACCTAAATCTCGGGGGATTTTTAAAAAAACGTATTACGATTTAGTCGATTAAGCAACAATGCTTTAGTCGACTATTAGGGTTCCATTATGACACGAATGAGGGTTTTAAAAGCCCCGTTCGAGATTTAGTCGACTCAATCGTAGCTTAGTCGACTAAATCTCGAGGGAAAAAAAAAAAAAAAAAAAAAGCCCGCGTTTTAGTCGACTAAATCATGATTTAGTCGACTAAACAAAAAGTGGGCAAAAAGGAAGTGGGAAATAGTTTAGAAACGGGGGCATTTTGGTAAATAGTTATTTAATTAGGGGCATTTTAGGAAAAAAGCTTGTTTCTCCTATGGAATGGACAATTTTGAATTAGCTTTGTGATATGAATCATGTTACTTTCATTCATAAGTAATTATTTGCAGCAAATTTGGCTTTGCTTAACTAGAAAGCTGGCACATGTATCACAATTAAATTTTCTTGTATGCTTTCTGGTTTTAGTTGTCCAATAATGGCTAGCATTATTCTCTCGTGAATGAAAATTTATGATCTTTTGGGATTTGATGGTACCAAGCCAATCATTGCCCCCTTAATCATTTATATCTTTTTCTTAATCACTTTAACCTCTTGTTATTTCCGAGTGGAAAATCGCTGAATGCCATCATATCACAGAAAAAAAAGAAAAATGCAATTTATTGCTCAAGATAAAGCACAATTGAGTACTACCGAATATTTTTGTAGTTCAAATTGCACATGCCTATAATTAGGATCGGAGGGAGTACTATTTATCAATTGCAAAATAGAATACACAATACACATAAAACTAAAATATTGAAGATTTATAGTAAAAAAAACATTATACAGGTCAGTTTGAAGATTTATAGTAAAAAAAACATTATACTGGTTAGTGATGGACTGGGGGTTCACTTTCAAATCATTGTCATATGTCCCACTCTGATGACTAGGATGTTTTATAATCTAGTGATACATAGTATATATTATGATGATTAAGTAATTTATTTAGTCTCTTAAAAAAAAAAAGTCAATTAACTCTTATATTAAGAATTGGATAAAGTATATTTTTATTTGGTGAACTGTACTTTATTTTAAAGCCTGGTTTGATTTCAGTTTTTTAAACAATTTGAATCTTTTGAAGTTTGAGCTTCTAAAAATTGTGATGTTTAATGTGTTCCAGTAGTTTGCCGTCATGTTCTCTCTTTCTCTTTACGTCTTTACGGTATGTGAGTGTAACAAGAAAAAATGTTTACTGAAAAGCGAGAAACATTAAATCTTTAATAATTATACTAAATTAAATTAGTTAGCTAACCAATATATCCTGATATTAATGTTAAGTAAGTGTTCATAGATGAGGTAGGGAAAACTCCCTTGCATTTTTAGATAATGATGCAAAAAATAATAATTTAATTAAAAATTAAACCAATAGATCCTCAATGAATTTATCTTTTTTCCCAATCACCTTGTAGCCTACTAATAAGCTTTCCTTGCAAGTTAAGTTCGCGAATTCAATTCTACTTATATATTCATGTTGTTACTTGTTAGTATCTGTGGCTTTAATTAGAAAAGAATTTACTTTTTCTAAAAAAATCAAAGTAAATAAATAAAATATTGAAAGTCGCTATATGATGGTATAAATTCAACATTAAAGATAGTGAACTTTTGTTTGTAAGTGTCAATAGTTTCACTTGATTTTTGATTTGCTTCCATAGGTTTTTTAATTTTTTTATTGGATCTTTATAGCCTCACATATTTTTAATCATTTCCGTTTAAATTTTTTCTTTTTATCATGTCATTATATTATAGTTTCACATATTATTAATCAGGTCACCGTATTTTTATTTTTTTTAGTTACTTAAAACTTAGGGATCATAAAAATCAAGTAAAACTATAAGAACTTGATTAAAAAAAAAAAAAAAAGAATTATAGAGATCTAATAAAAAGGGGAAAAACTACGTAGACCTAATAAAAGAAACCATAAGGATCTAATTAGAAATTAGTCAGAACTATAAATATGTACTGATTAATTATTCCCAATTAATTCTACACTAAGTATTTGTCATATGTCTCTGTTTCTTATGAGAGATTTAGAGGGGAGGGGCAGTTTTATAAATTGAATTTTTTTTTAAACAAAATTTTAATATAAAAAGTATAAGATAAAAGAAAAAAAAAAAAAAAAAAAAACCAATTAAAAATTTTTAACGCCACTTTTCTAATTTGTTTTTTTATCTAACTTCAAAAAAATCCCTCCCCTCACCTTCCCTCCCCTCCACTCCCTTCATGCCAAACAAACCATTAGAAATATAAAGGTTCATCTAAAATTTGCAGTTGCATATGAGTAGAAAAAAGGGAGGGATGGCTGAAAAAGAAATAAGGAAAAATCACACTAGATTCCTAATTATAAAAAATAATATCAGAAAAGTTATATAACTTGTTAATAGTAACTCTTTTACTTATTATTAACAGGCCATAAGACTTTTCTAATGTTATTTTTCTTCATTAGGGTTAATCTCCTAGCGGCAGGAATTGATTGAAACTTTAGCATGAGCTCTCAACTATCGATCGATGCACATTTGACTGATTAGTTTGGTAAATATTTTCAGAACTACTCCAATCCAGTAAATTTTTTTTTTTTTAAAAAAATTCTTATTTTGGTGTTTTTCCTGTCGATCGATGGATGCCTCCATTTCATTTCATCTGCACTTTGACATGGAGTACTTGTGGCAGACCTGTGAAACCTATCTCTTGCATGGTGTATACTATCAACTATCTGATTGAAAATCTTCCACTTCTGCAAGACATACTAGACAGGTAGCATTATTGCTTAATCCTCTCTTGCATCTTGAGGCATTGGTGAGAAGTATTTTATGAATCACAGTCCACATAAACATCTTGTTAATCTCTGGGACTTTGATTTTCCACATTTGACTCCAGAGTGGATCTGTCGCCTGTCGGGAAACTTGCTTTTTTTTAAGGATTCATAAGCCGACTGAACAGTAAAGGCTCCATCTTTCCTCCATTTCCATTGTTGTGTGTACCTTATCCCATGTTCTCTTGATGCCATTCTAAAGGTTAGATCCAGGTCCTTCTTTGTCAATCTTCGGCATTAAATCTGTACCACGTATATATTTGTTTCGAACCACTTTGAACCAAAAGTCATCTTTCTGCGTCGCTAACTTCCACCCAACTTTCATTAAATATGCATGATTCTGATGCTTGGCATGTCGAAGACCCAACCCTCCTTTCTTCTTTGACTCGCAAATGACATCCCAAGCAACCAACCAGAGAAGTCTTCTTACCTTCCGTACCGCCTCCCCAGAGGAATTGTCTATTACTTGTGGGAAGAAGGGAAGTTTGCATGACGTAGCCAGGTATCGCCGATGTCACAGACGTTATTAATGTAGATCTGCCATCCCGGGATATGTATTAGTTTTTCACTTCGACAAGCGAGTCTTCACTTATCCATCACAAACTGATAGGACTCTTTAGTAAACCGTTTATTATGGAGAGGAACTCTAAGATGCTTCCCCAAGTCTCCGGTAACAGTGAATCCAAGAACGGAGCATATCTTAATCTCTGTGTCTATTGTGATATTAATGTACCCTTTTGAGCTCTTCAAGGTACGCACCGAGTAGATCACCTCTTGAGCAACAATTATATTATCACTGTTGTGTTACCCCTGCACAAAGCTGCAATGGTCTGAAGAAATAATCTTGGTCATAATGGGCTTCAACATGTTCACTATAATCTTCGTAATAACTTAGTAGATCACATGACACAGGCTTATTGGCCTCAGGTCCCTCAACGTTTCAGGATGATCTTTCTTCGAGATAAGAACAATGAGAGTGCTATTCACATATTTGATTGCCTACGGGTAAGTAAACAAACATTTGACAAAAGAGCATTAACCATCAGGTCCTGGAGATTTGAGAGCGCCAATTTGGAAGATCGCATCTTTTATTTCACAATCAGAAACTTCTCTCCCACACCACCGAATCTGACTTTCCTCCAGATAAGGAAAAGAATTTCCGCTAGTCCGTTCTTGGCGAGACACGTCCTCCTCTGTAAAAAAACCAGCAAAGAAACCCGTAGCCATTATTTTAATCTGGTTCACATCATAAACGCATGCTCCATCATCTTCCCGAATAGCTTCAATCCTATTAGCTTTCCCGCGTTGGTTAGCACATGCATGATAATACCAGGTGTTTTGATCACCATACAGTGTCCATTCCGCTCTAGCTTTTTCAGCCCATATAAGGGTTTCTTTCAGTAACACGTCTTCCAACTCTTTCCATAAATTATATTGCAGATTTTCCAATTCTGGTAAAGAACTGCGACGTTGAAATGCTATGTTAATCCCATCAAGACATCGTAGAAACTGTCTTTTCCTTGCACCAGTGTGCCTGAAAACTTGCTTATTCCATTGAGAGCATGCTTCGGCAAATTGGCATGTGTTTTGGGTCCAGGAAGGTCTTCATTCATTCCAAGTATTCTTAACAAAATCATCAAAGTTCTCATGAAACACCCATGATGCTATAAATCTGAATGGTCTGTCTGTTTTTTTTTACAAACTTGTGAGTTGGAATTTACACTCTAGTCAATAGCTTTATTGTCTAATGGTATGTATGCTCTCCTGAAATACGAAAATAGGGAGATTGTGAGTTCGATCTCACTTGAAACCTCATACCAATAGGGTTTGACTTTCTAATTTAAAAAAGGATTTACTCTCGAAGTCTTTATGATTGTTTGTTACTTTCTTTTGGCTAATAATTTTTCAAAATTATTCTCTCATATTGGTTGACCGTTAGTTTTTTGTTTTAATAAAACAATGGATCTTTTTTATGGCAACAAACAAAATCTGGTTGGGCCCCGTTTATAAAAGGAAGATCTCCCAATTTGATCAATTTTTTCCCAGCTTGACTATTATGAGTAATTTTGGCGCCAAAACATCATAAGATCTATCTAATAAGTTAGACTAGTCAATCAATATTAGCATTTTTGAACTCTTATAAGCTGAGTTTCAAAGAATCCATTCTTTTGAGGCCTTGTTATCTAACTTTTGCTCAAATCTTTTAACCTATTTTGGCAATCCACCTATTTTTTCACCAAGATTGAAGAAAAGGAGGAGCAGGAAACATATATCATAAGCAACAATATTGATCTTGATCTGAATCCAAATCCTATTAATCCTTCATCTCCATACTTTGAAACCCAAGGAAGCCTCATAACATCCAACAATAAGAAGGAATCTAAAGAGAATCTGGTGGGAGGTGTGCCTTCTTTGATTGTGATGGCCTGTAACAATTACTTGCTATATGTATTGATGCTGAAATTTAATCCTGAATGCCCCAAGTGCACGAACACCAACCTTCTTGATGTTCTCGGATATTTCAATAACTATATAATCTTCCTTAGAGAAACCTAGCTAGGTAGAGCTAGCGTAAATAAATTGATTGTCTATCAGTATATCATGTTTTAATTCTACAAAGTATATCTAAGTACTTGTTATGCTTTGTGTTTTCCTTTTCAGTTTTATGTTTGTTATATGTTATCATCTTTACATTATGAACTAAACCTTATCATTTTACCTTAGCAAATCAATGTATGAATAACTTGCAAGATATAATCTTTCTTCCTTTTGTTGTTGTTCTTAAGGCTTTGAACTACTGAATGAAGTGGGAAAATGTTTTAGGGAAAATTAATCATTTGACCCCCGATAATTTTTAATTGGTTGCAACTCAGCCTCTGAACTTTAACTCAATGCAACTTAGTCTCTAAATAAATTGATTCCAACAAATAGTTATTGTTAATTACAGATTTAAAGGAGATAATAAATATTTCATGTTTTGATTAGTCTTGAGTAAGATTGGCCAGTTTGACTAGTTGAACTAGGAACCGGTCACATGTCTGCTTCAATACAATGAGAAAATTGGGAATGTAGAGAACTGGTCAAGCTGACATTGAATAGGTCAAGATTGATAGAATCAGGTGGTGAATTGTTTGAATCAGGCATATGTATTTTACTTACACTACGGACTAAAGAATCCTTTTAAAAGAAGCTCAATAGCAAAAGACCAAAAAAAATGAAATGAGGCTAGGTGAAGAGCTAGTTGATAGAATCAGGTGGTGAATTTTCGTGAAGGTGTTTTTCGAACGCTAATCCAAATAGGTCCAATTTAATACTTTCTTTAGAGATTTCTTGAATATGGGATTGTGAATTTAAATCCTTCGTAAAATGTATAACGAGAACGTTAATTGAGTTATGACAAAAAAAATGAAATGAGGCTAGGTGAAGAGCTAGTTGAGACTTCCTCCCACATCACTTTAATAGGCTTGGCCTTTGCATTTATACGAAAAGGTAATTCACCATTGGGTTGGGCCATTTTTAAAAAAAATATTGATTATTTCTAAAAGTTTGTAAATTATATTTGAGAAAATTAATCTTTTAATCCTTATTATTTTAACTCAGTTATAATTTAGTCCCTACACTTTAACTCGTTTATGTAATTTTATCCATGAACTTTGACTCAATGCAACCTGCTCCTAATAGTTTTAACTATTATATAATTTAGTCCCTGTGTTTTATAAAAATGAAATTATATATTTAATAAAGGTAGGAACTAAATTATTATAAGGATTGAATTGTAGTAAGTCAAAGTTTAGTGATATGAGTTACCATAAAGTTAAAATTATAGAAATTGAGTTGTCCAGAAATTTGAAGTGTAGGGACGAGTTAAAACTATAGAAACCAAAATATTAATTTTCTTGTTATATTATATATATGAACACAATAATTTCTAAAGTTGTGTCTTGTAATTTGAAACGAATTGAAGAACGCTGGTGTTACTTTGCCTAAAAAAGAATTCATCGCTATCCATTTTATCAAATTTTTTTCTTCCTTCATCCTCAAATCTTATATAGAAACTGTAATCTGATTATTTTAATATCATACCTACATTTATTATTTTTGAACCAATTAAATTCCGTCACTTTAATTCAAAACTGCTCTTCTGAATATGGAGTTGGTGAAAATTAAAGCTGAAATCATTTTTCTCAATCACTCTGCTCTGAGACCATATATATTCACTCACTATATATACATATCTCGATTTTCCACAAAGCTAAACATATTCGAAGTATCACTTGATCCAATCTACAACCATGGACGACCTCCAAGGGAATTTTTGCGAAAGCCAACGGTGTATTCTGGTGGAGGGTTATGTTAAATCTGAGTTGAAATTATTTCACTTTAATGTTTTTGATCTTTGAATTTAAATTCTTTTGATTGTTTCACATGAAAGAGCCATATACTCTATTTAACCGTAGAATTGTTTTATGAATTAATTTAAAATTTTTTCTTTTTAAGAAAAGAAAACAATTGACCTAACCTCGTTTGGTTTAATTTAATTTAAATGATTTTGCATTGCACGAAATAAATATGTAAGGTGCATTTTATTTCATAAAACACAAAGCTCCTTCTCTTTTAGTGTTCTCCCCAACCATAGATTTTGATAGAATGCAAATTTTAGTTACAAACTTGTGGGTTGGAATTTACATTTCAAGCCTCAATGCATGATTTGTAGTTACTTTCTTAGCTTTTTGGCTAATTTTTCATAAATTATTGTTTCACACTGGTTGACCATTGGTTATTTGATTTAATCAAACATTGTTGGATCTATTTTATGGCCAAAAAAAAAAAAAAACTAAATCAGGTTGGGCTGCATTGAAAAAGCAGATCTCCCAAGTTGATCTATTGTTTTCTCTCGACTTGATTATTATGAGTTTTTGGCTTTGATATAAGCCAGAAACATCATAATAAGTTCCATCTAATAAAGTAGCATTTTTAAACCCTTATAAGCTGAGTTTCAAAGAATGAATTCTTCTGAGGTATTGTGATCTAACTCTTGCTCAAATATTTTCATCTATTTTGGCTATCTATCTGTCTCTTCACCAAGATGCAGGAAGTAACCGAGGAGGAGAAAACAAAGATCATAAGCAACAATATTGTTGATCTTGATCTGAATCCAAATCCTAGGAATCCTTCATCGCCAACCTTTGAAAACCAAGGAAGCTTCATATCATCCAACAACAAGAAGGATTCTGAAGAGAATATGGTAGGAGATGTGCCTTATTTGATTGTAATGGCCTGTAAACGTTGCAGACTGTATCCCGTATGTGATGGGTTGAAATTCGATCAAGAATGCCCCAACTGCAAGAGCACCAACCTGCTTGATGCTGTCGGATATTTTAACAACAACAATGTAACACTCCAGCAGATTGTGGGACTAGAAGTTTAGGAATAAGACCGGAATAAGTAAGTTGTTAAGTCAATAATAGATAAAAGCCTTAAGCTTATTATGAGGAAAGACTTAAAATAGTATTAAATATTATTTTTGGACCGTGACAAAATTTAGGAAAAAGTATGAAACATTATTTTGAGGATCAAGAATTATTCTTAGAGGTTTAATTATGAAAGACTCACTTAAATGATCTTAAAGCCATTATTTGGAATTTAGGACCTACTTTCCCGAAAATTCAAGGAAAAATAGTTAGAGGATAAATTGTGGCCTAGAAATTTTAGAGTTGATATTTTATGGCTTAGAGAAGCTAATTGAGGAAGAAAAATCCTTATATGGAATTAAGGATTAATTTCTAGCATATATCTAATATTCGCAACTAAATGAGTAAAAGACTAAGTTGCAAATAGGAGTCTTGTTGAGGGTTAAGTGGGATAATTTTGAGAAGACCCCCACAACACACACACACCCTCTTCCACATAATGACACCTAGCATCTTTCGCTCTCTCAATTTCAGCCACGTGTAAACCCACAACAATTCTCCATTCCCATTTTAATTCATTCAGCCATGTACCCAATAAAACCCATTCGATCGGCCCATATACCTGTCCACCCATCCAGCGTTTTATTCCTTTGATTATTTAATCTCCATTCGACCAGAACATGAAAAGACAGAGAAGGAGAATCAGCAAGAAATCGTAGCACCTGTTCTAAGCATCAAAGGACGCCTCAACCCATCCCATACTCTGCTATTTCTCTGCGTTTTGAAGCGAGATCGAGAGATCGAGAGGGAGTTGTGAAAGAGAGAGTGAGAGCGTGAGAGTCGGAGAAGAACCGGAGGAAAAAATAGAAGACGAAGAGTTTGAACCCACATGCAAGACTAAAATCTGACTAAGGTAAATAACTCGAAACTCATTCCATCTCTGTTTCTTTTATCGGTACATGTTTAATGGGAGAAATGTAGGTTGAAAATCTAACTTAGGGACAGAAAATAAAGAACGCAAAGATATGCTTAAATTAATGATTTGGGAAGATGGAATATAGGGTGTATTAGTTGTTTCATAGCTTGCATGTTTAATATTGGTTATGGAACAGTTTTAGAAATATGGAATTTCCATATTTGAGGTGAAGGTTGGGTGAATTTAGAAGAGTTAATATGGTATTTAATTGATCATGAATCATATATGCGTATTATGATATGTTGAGAGAAAATGGAGGAATTAGTGAAATAATAATAGATAATCACGTGAGAGGCTTATGTAGATGATATGAGATATTGTGTAAGAATAAATGACATTGCTGGTGTTGTTCGAATCATTGGGAATGCATTTTGGATCTGGAAATTCCAAAATGATGAATAGTGATGTCCGAATGTTTTTCAAAGATGCTAGTGTTTATAGATAATTGAGTGATGGGTGTGATTGAATGACGTTTTTGTACTTAAAGATTTTTAAAATCAGTAAGTAAATTCCATTAGAGATTCCATCAAAGTTTGATTTATGAATCTCAAAATTTATAGGAATTGGCAATTGCGAGCTCAGAGAAAAGCGAACAAAAAGGGATTTTGGTAAAGGTATAGTTTCGGAAGAGAACGAGGTAAGTGAGTAGCGTCCTAATTTTTATAAATGATATTTTTATTGTTGAACTTTTATGTTTATTTCCATATTTAAAAGTATGATTTCGTGAAGGAATATTTATTGAAAGTATATGAGTAAAGAATGGTGATTTTATTTGTTATTATGTATTTTCTTCAAATTGTTTTAAAGCATAATTCATGATTATGCAGTTAAATGGAAATAAGGCTTTTGAGATATTTTTCATAAACTTTATATTGAAATGAGTTTGGATTTTGGAAAGTTTACAAGTTAGAATTTATTATTTAAAATGGAAGGTTTTTACGTGAGTTCTTGATGTTTTAAAAGGATTTTACCGACTGATTGAATTTCAAGGAAAGCTTTGAAATATTGTTTGTGAAAGTTCATCTTTGGGGGATTTGACTATGAAATTTGAGATAGAACTGTTATTATCTTGAAGGAAGAACTCTTATTACTTCGATAAATTGACCCCAAGTATGTTTGAAATTGTTTTGGAGAGGACTGAATACAGAATGATGGTTAGTATAATGATCGTTAGTCCTTGGTGCACTATGGTTAACCTCGAGCTCGCTTGATATTCATGAGATTTGTTCTCATGCTTTTTTTCATAGGCTTGTGTGTCCATGCTTGTTTCATAGACTGTGTGTTTATGCTTGTTTCATGGCCTCGTGTCATGTTTGGTTAGTTACCCTCATGTGTTTGTGTGGCCACGCTTGTCATTCGTTACGTAAGAAGTTCTATGAAAAGATGTGGTTTTGAGAATTATGTTTAAAATTGATTATGTTAAATCAAAGATTTTATTATGTATTTGAAATTATTTGACTAATGATATTTTATATAGAGTTCTATTTTATTTATGATTTACTGTTTTAAAACAGTTTTGTCAAACAAAATAATTTATTATGTATTTTGAGGTAATTGATTGATGATCCAATATATATAGAGTTTTGTTTTTATTCATGATCTTATGGTTTTTAAATTGAATTTATTGCCATATTGATATTATTAGCAGATAAAAATGTTTAATTATTTACTCTTGTATTTTATTGAATTAAAGGAATGGGACGTTATTCACCAGAAAATTTTGTTTTGGTTCAGACAATATTGCTGATCATGGATCTCTTGCTAAGCGGTGAAGGGTCTTCTTAATGATTTAAAGTTCGTCAACTCATTTTGAGGCGCTACTAGTTGATGTGATCATAGTAGGAGACTTTTGTATTAATATTTAAAGTTAGATGCTCCATGTAATTCATAGGTAAGATCCATGTATTTTAAATCGCATGTTTATAAGCTTAAGGTTTAAGGAATATGAGTCCTCTCATATTCCGTGCCGGTCACTCCTTTAGGTTTCGGGGCATGACAAACAACAACCTTCCTTGGAGAAACCTAGCTAGCCTAATAAATTGATGATCTATCAGTATCAATGGCGTATCTTCTTATAGACAATGGGAGGCCATGCCAAAAAAAAAAAAAATTGTTAAGAATTTTTTTTTTTTAGTTTTAATATAATATAAAATTTAAGTATTTTTGCATAGGTAAATATTTATCCCAAGGTCATGGTCCCCCAAAAAAATTTTCATAAAATTTTTTAATTAGTTAATGAGTATACATTTTAATCCCCTTAAAATCATGTTTTAATTCTATGAAGTATCTAAGAACTTATTGTGCTTTGTGTTTTCCTTTTCAGTTGTATGTGTGTTATCTGTTATAATCTATAATATGAATGAAAGCTTATCTTTTTAGTCAGTTAATTACATTAGCACATCAATGTGTGAATTTGCTTTCTCTTACAAGATCTAATATTTCTTGCTTTATTTGATGCTATTCTTTAGGCTCGTTTGCAAATCCTTGTCCGGACTTCCAAATCGTTACATTTGTGATTTTTGTTCTTTGCATTCACTCTTTCTAATCCCAATGCACATGGTTGGGGAGTACGAGCAAGGATTTGCAACGGTGATTTTTTATAGATTGCACATGGACTTGCCTGGGCACGTTCGAAAACTTACCACTCTTACTTAAAATTAAATCTACTTGTTACATTTGTGATCTTTTTGTTGCATTCACTCTTCCTAACCCCAATACACATGGTTGGGGGTTCGGCAAGGATCTGCAATAGTTAGATTTTGGGTGGATTGCACATGGATCTTTTTGTGTTGGGCACTCCTGAATCATTTTTTTTTTTTTTTTGTTGGATGTTCCGAAGTAAAACTTTATTGGCCAAACTACATCTTAACTCTTAAAAATTTGCATTTTAACGGACGTTGATTTTTTTTTTTTTCCTTAAGGTGTTGAGCTGACTTTGCATTTTTGAAAGTTTTTTGGTATTTTTAGTCTACTTAAAAGTTTTTTGTATTTGGTGCTTTTGGAATAAAACTTGGTTGGCCAATCTATACCTTACCCTTATTTTTTATTGTAAGGGGCAATATAGTCTTTTTATTATAATTTATGACTAATTATGAAATAAAATCAATTTAAGCCGTCCCAACAGAGATTATTTTATACCAAACATAATTTTAAAGTCTTAATCCTAGTTCCGCTCCTAATCCCAATACTAGTCTCAATACAAATCTCAATCCATAAAAATTCAATATTTTGTGTCAAACAACTTGAGGGATTAAATATTGTATTAACTCTACATTTTTCCTTTTTCTACCCTAATTGATCATATGTATTGCCTTCTTTTCTATAATTAAGTTGCATTATTTAGAATTTCTATATGGTATGGTTTTTTTATAAATAATATATCAAATTGATATAGATGATTCATTAATTTCTCAAAGTCGCCTTATGTGCATAAATTGTACAGTATATTCTAGAGATTTGCTAACAATGAGGTGATACGGTTAGGTAAGACGTCGGTTTTTACCCTAAAAAAAGAGGAGGTTCGATATTTGTTGGTCGATATAAAGGTTTTGTTGGTAGGTCATCCGTAGCATCTCCAGAACTTTTTTGAATCTAGTGTGTTATCGATGTTTACCCCACCTAAATTTTTATATATATACAAAAAATGTCTTCCTTTGATGAACCTTTCATGGGCTTCCATGTTGAAATGTTGTTTAGATTTGGGCCCAACGTGTAGAGATCAAAGAAGGCCCAAAATGGGCTTGAAAGGAAGCCCAAAACATAAATCAAAAGTTTGTGAAACTTGAGCTTTAGATGACAACATTTATATAACCCTCTTGTGGTATTTAATAATTTATGAGTTAGAGCGAGAATTTCTTTTTTATACGAGTCACCTCATTAAATTTATGATATCAATTGACAATTTCATCTATAATTTATTCTTTTGAGCTTCTCGATTCTTACTCATTCCTTTGTATCACATATGAACAAAGTTGAAAAGCTACCAACTTATAAATAGGACCTGATAAATATTTTTCTATAAAAATATATTGATGTTCTATTTACAAAATGTTTTGGAAAATATGTGGAGTACTTATATTTAAATGATAATTTTTCAAAAATATAATATATGACTGTGCGTGATTAGGGAACTTGATAGTATTATCACTATAGTTTACAGTAATCTTCCAATAATTTGAATATCTCTAACGTGCGAGTTCAAATATGATATATTAAAGAAAATGAAAGCATATATAATAAAACGAGATAATGAGAGGTTGTTAGGGAACAAATCCAAGTGATAATGGAAGCTTAGACTTTTAATTAAGGAGTAAACAAATAGTTGAAAGGAAGAGGAATGTTGTATAAAATAAAGGTCAAAATATACAAGGCATGTGCCAAGTTGCTATGGAAGATGCCCTCTAACACTACTCTGTGGAATGTTGTTAGGGGACATTCCCAGTTCACTTCCGCACACCACACTACCCTCAACATCAATATTTTTTCATAAAAAATATAAATAAATAAATAATTTGATATATAGTAATATCTTAACTTTTATAAATAAATAATTTGGCTCATTAATTTTTATTTATGGAGTATACTTTTTTATTTTATTTATAAATCAATTTCAGCATATTTCATACTAATCAATAAAAACCTTGAACTTCATTTATTCTACCAAAAAATCAATAATTTTTCAACTTTATCATTATTCAACATATATTATACTATTTCTTGTTCTTTTTATAAGAGCCCAAAATTTGAATTGTTTTGGTATTTTTTATAAGAGTCCGATAAGAGTTGTCTAAAAAATTAATAAGTTTTTTCATTTTTACCCCTCATTAATTATACATATTGCATTAATTAAAATGTTTGTGATACTTATATTTGCTCTATTTCTCTCTCTTTCTCACACACACATGCACTTGCCCCTAATAAATAACAGCATACTTGAGGAAAAAATTTATTTTAGACATATCTATTAATTTTAAACTAACTTTAATCACTTTTTTAAACCACATAATTCGGCTATTGGACTCATATAAATAAGACCGGATGATGTCTCTTGAGTATGAAGGTAACAGAATAATAAATTATGTCTAAAATTGTACGTTCTTGTGAAAATTTTGATGATGTGCCTTATAAATGAGATGAAAAGAATATATAATTTGGTCTTACATGAATATTATCAGGTGTTTTCTGTATTAACATGAATTCAAACTTTAAATCTTATATTTAAACGGTTATAACATCTTCTATTAAACTACTGCCTCTCTGCGTGTATTAAGGATGATTAAATTGTATGGTAAAAGATTTGACATGTATAAGGCTTCAAATTTGATCGAGTAATGAGGTTTTAAGAAAATTGCATTAAGAGAATTTTATCGTGGAGTTGATGTCAATTTGGGCATTATGGAGATGTGAATATAAGAAGAAGAAAAAAACTTTTGATGCTTGGACCAGTATCATTTGGTATCTATCTCACATTTATTGTTATCCATATGTTCAGTTGTTATCTTTCATGAGAGTTTTTGTAATAGTCTTGTATTTTTATGTGTGTGTATGTTTGTTTCACACTTCTTGTATTTCTTATTGTTTAATGCATAATCGTTCTTTTTATTGAAAAAGAGAGAATTTTCTCTAATAAAAACATGATTCAAACTTAGATTTAACTAATGAAATAAGAATAATTTGGCTCACACTTAACACACATACACACACTAAAAGGCTGAGTTTTTAATTCTTAAAGTTGTGGTCTTTCAAGTTATTTTTTATATAATTTTTTTGCGTAAGGAATCAATTATTGAAGTTATTGTATGCCATCTTTAACCAAATTAAAGTTCCTACTATTACCAAATGACATTACTTCATCAGAAGCATATTTTTTTAGAGACTTCACCTAAAATTGACTTTAATTCCAAGGATTGGTTCCTTAATAAAAAAAAGGGGTTAAGGTGCAGATTGGCGAATAAAGTTTTACGCTAGAGCACCTAGCACAAATAAGTTTTAAAAGGAACAAAAGTACCAATCAACAATTAAAAATGGGCAATTGGCACAATGACATTAAAATCAACCTAATGGTTGTTTGGTGTGATGTCAAAGGCATTGGAAGAGAGATAAAACGATATTTGTTAGGTTGAAGTTAACGGATTGTATTATTTACCCTATTTAAAATTGTTTATTGGTATTTATTTCCATTTTAAATAGTTGATTTGTACTTTTGTTCCCTTTTAAATTTATTAGTGCTAAGTGCTTCTAGCGTAAAACTTAATTCGTTGGTTGATCTTCACCTTAACCCTAAAAAAAACCTGGTCCAAGTTATCCACAAGATAAAAATATGTTTCTCTTTACTTATACATTACTAAGGCACATGTCTTACACAAATGTGAATATATTGTATTGCATCTTGTGGTGGGATCTTAATAATTAACTACATAACCTGTCTTCCGTTGAGATCAAGAATCTCTCAACAGCATTTGGACACTTGTTTTTCTTTTATTTTTATATTTTCTTAAATGAAATGGAGACAACATGCATGTATAATATGTTCAGATTAATATATTATGCTTTTGGGATACGAAAATGAAGATCACTTGCTATAGCTAGGGGCGAGATAATTTATATAATTGTAATTAAATAATAACATATTCTGGGCAGATTCTGATTCTGTCCCCTCAACTTTCTAAATTAATGATGTGAAATTTAATTAAAATTACTAGCTTTGAAAAAAAATTATCAACATTTGTCTATGGATATATACGTGGGTTTGAATGGCATTCGCACCAATCTAATATACAGTTTTTACAAAAGTAACAAAACATTTTTTACGAAAATGTAATTTTACAAAAAAAAAAAAAAAAGCTCACTCGTTATAAGTAGCTACTAATTAATATGCTTATAATTTAAGGAAAAATCATGCAAGGTTCATGAAGATTCACCTGTTGGGTTAATGTGCTCTTAGGTCACTTAAGTCCAATAAGGCTTAATTGAGACTACAACCCAAGAACTCTAAGGCCCATGTGGATTAGGGTTAGGCCTTGGGTGTAGAAGATATAAACTAACTTTCGCCGCTTGAAAAGATACGGCCGCACAAATAGTTAGGAGGCTCTCATCGTAAACAAAAACCTAGAGGCAGACGTTCATCATCCGAACGGTTGCCACACAACCATCTCATCCCCCTCGAGAGATAGTCCGGAAGATCAATCATCGCACGAGGATCGTTCGTATACGAGGACTGCTCGTAGACAAGGTTTGCTCGTGGAGAATCTCTCGATAGCTCTTCAATATCCAGGTAAGCAAAACGATAAAAGGTTTCATCTTTTCCTACATCGCGTGGTACGATACGCTTCCGCGTTTCGATCGCTTTCCTACAATTGGTATCGAGCCAATAGCGATGAGGAAAAGAACCTAGTTTTGAAATTTCATGTGATTATCTTAAAAATAATTTTTGAAAGGATGGCATCTGTTTCTATATTTGTTATTTGAATCATAGTAGTTATCGTTTATAAATCATATGAATACTTTAATCCATGGTTAGATTCTCTCGTGTAATTCTTGATTTGTAACAAGGAGGCTAATCCCATATGATTAGGTTTCCTCCTTGCTGTTTTTATGATTTCCTTTCGAATTTCTATGTATTTTTTCGAATTCCTGTAAAAATTGGAGATCAAGAAACGCAAGAATATGAGCAAGCAACACCGTACGACACTTTTCGTGGACTTCGGATCTCGGATTTGGGCAAACCACATATCGATGGAAAGAGGACGGAAAGACGAAGATTTTGGCGGCCGGAACACCGCCAAAGGGCCAGCCACGCGCCGCCACAAGTGGCTGCGCGTGGCCTTCACGCGCCGAACAAACAGCCGGCGCGCGAGGGCGCGTGGGACACCCTTTTGGGGTGTTTCCGGAGGCCGTTTGATCGCCTCTCCGTGCCGGTACTTCCCCCGGAGTTTCGTGGCCGAGATGACTTCGGCCGCTTGCGTGGCGAGGCGAAGGCTAGGGTTCCTCTTTTGTGTCCTAGGGTTTCTAGCCAAGGATTGGGTTTTTGGGCTTTTGGGCTCATGGATACCCTGAAGGGGCTTCAGATAAATCCTATGGGCGGCACAAAAGAGAAATTCCAAAGTTGTAAAATTTTTTAAATTTTTAAATTTTTTTTAGGAAAACCATGGATTAAAGTTATTTGCTTTCTTAATTTAATGCTTTTATTAAATTGTATGAATTATATGTACGGTTAACGTGATGTTTTGAAATAACATGCCATATAGAATAGGAAGATGTCATATTGTTGCATAATCACATGTCATAAATGCATGATATAGTTATTATGAGAGATTATTTGGGTTATCCAGATAAATAATCTAACAAATTTCCCAAGAAATTGTATTTTTGAGAATATCTTGTGGGTTATTTAAAATGATCATGTGAAGCTCATTCTAAATCATGACTGGATTTTAAAGTACCTGATGATTTCAATTAAGATGTTGATCTCACAAAATACTCTAAAATGAACAAATTCTTGGAAATTAAAAATTCTAAACTTAAAATATTGAATGGGTGAAGGTTTTAAATTAAGCTTTTAATTTTAAAACCTACGGGCCCCATTGTGGGTTTATTAGTGAAATGGTTGTCGCCAAGCCCCATCGGATAAGGATGATCGGATTTCACTAGATTAAACCCTAATATTTTCAAAATTTTAGTAAAGTTTTGTACGGCCCATCGTCGGCAACACTTGGATACTAAAGATAATTTTGAAAGTAAACAATGGTTAATTACATTCAACTTTGGTAAAATTGTTAACCCTCCCATCGAGGCTCGCAATGGAACTCAAGGCCCAAATTAACAATATTAGTTTTACAAGAATCTTGCCCATCGTAAGCCTTGTAAAGATAACTAATGGATTGTTAAACAATAAACGAATAGTAGTTATTAGAATCTACTACTCTATATATGTTTGTTGTTAATTATGTTTTGTAATTAGTGTGCTTTTTCATTAATTTCGAAAAAAATGTCTTCATTCAATCCTTTAGCTACAATATTGAGCCAAAAACCTATGGATGGTACAAACTACAGACAATGGAGAACCAATTTAGATATTGTTCTTCAATATGAAAAGCTCAACTTTGTTCTCACTACCCCTATGCCGGCCGGCCCGCAGATGCGTCGATGCGCCGACTGTTTTCCAGAGAAGGAAAAATGGGAGAAGGCGAATGTGTCGGTTCCGCTACATTTTGGCCGATCTCGCCACCACCTTCAGGAGCAAATGAACATAATTCAGAGTGGAGCAACAATGCTCCGGACTCGATGCAATGTTTGCTACACCTAGCAGTTCTCGCTTCTAAAAATGCGCGAATTCAGCCACCAAGACAAGCCATAAACCGGAGGAAGTGTGCGGGATCATTGTCTAACAATGATAGCAAACTTCAAGAAGGTCGATGACCATGGTATCAAGTTTGAACAAGAAGTGAAAGTTGACCTTCTCTTACAATCACTACCGAATACTTCAACCAATTCAAGATGAATTATAATATGAACAAAATGAATCTTGACCTCACTCAACGATGCACGAGCTTGAGAGTGCCGAATGACTCTAGTCAAGCAAGGAAGTGCATTGTTTGTTAGTGAAAGTTCTGTGAAACCTAAGGGGAAACCCAAGGGAAAGAACAAGAACAAGAAAAAGAAGAATTCAGTACTCCAGGTTAAAAAACAGCAGAATGAAGCAGCCAAAAGGCAAGTGCTTCAAGTGCTGACAAAAGGGGCATTGGAAGAAAGATTGCCCACAAATAAAAAAACCAGGTATGGGTGATTTAAATGTGATTGAGGCTTGTTTAGTGGAGAATTACAATGACAAGTGGATCGTTGATTCAGAGCCACTAACCATGTTTGCTACTCTTTGCAAAGTGGTTCAAACAAAGCTTGCCAATGAGTAAAGGACAACGAGATTTGAAGCTTGGAACAGGCAGCTTGTGTTCGCACTAGCAATGGGACAAGTTGTTTTATCTTTTAATAATTATAGAACTTTGGTTTTAGAAGACTGTTTGTTTATTCCAGATTTTAAGAGGAATTTAATTTCTCGTTAGTTGTTTAGATAAACATGGTTTGACAGTCAGTTTGGTTCCTCGTTTCAATAAGAAGTTCATCTTCTTTTATTTGTTCTCGTGTAAAGTTCAATGGCCTTTATTTCCTTAGTCCTATACCCCGTGAAGTTAATCATGTTGAATTAAAAAATGTTGAGCATATCAATTGTCAAAGAAAAGAAAAGTTTCCAATGAAACCTATCTTTGGCATTTGAGATTGGGTCATATTAACTCTAACAGATCCAAGGTTTATCAAAAGTGGGATTTTAAAATCCCCGAACTTTGAGCCGATACCAAAGTGTGTGAATCCCGCTTTAGAGGGTAAAATGACCAAGAGATCTTTCAAGGCCAAAGGAAAACGTGCCACACTTCACTGGAATTGGTACATACCGATGTATGTGGACCAATAAATGTCCATGCCGAGGCGGTATCGATTTCATCACATTTATCGATGATTACTCTAGATTTGGACATGTGTACCGATGCGTCACAAGTCCGAAGCTTTTGGAAAATTCCAAGAGTTCAAGGTCGAGGCGTAAAAGCATCTAGGTGTTCAAATCAAGACTCTTCGATCCGATCGAGGGGTGAATACCTATCCTGGAGAGTTCAGTCTTACCCGACCAAGGAGGGGATAGTTTCACAATTATCTTCTCCAGTGGACACCCCAGCCAGAATGGAGTTGCCGAAAGGAGAAATAGAACCCTTTTAGAAATGACAAGATCTATGCTCGCTTATTCATCACTTTCTCGATTCATTCGGGGATATGCCTTAGAAACAAAGCTATGTATCTATTGAACTTAGCTCCGTCCAAGTCGGTTTCAAAGACACCAATAGAATTGTGGAAAGGGTGTAAGCCCACCATGAATCATATTCGAATTTGGGGTGCTCCAAGACATGTCTTGAAACGAAAACTGCACAAGATGGACTCGCGTGCATCAAGTATGCATGTTTGTAGGCTATCCTAAAGGAACCAGAGGTTGGTTGTTTTATAGTCCAAAAGAAAAGAAGGTCATAGTGAGCACTCACGCGACTTTCTTAGAGGAGGACTATATGACAAACTATAAACCAAGAAGTAAGGTTATTCTTGATGAGTTAGTCTCGATCAAGTTTCACCTCAACCTCAAGGGGTTCCAGCTTTTGTTCCCGTGGTTGTTCAAAGAGGGGAAAATGTATCCGAACATACACAGAACCGAGAGACAACCGGAAGTTCAGATGATGTTGATGTTCAACTAAATGAAGAACAAAATCATGAATTAGTTGATCCACTTAATGAGGGTCCTCATCCACTTAATGAGGGTCCTCATCTAGAAGTTGTCAACCCACAAAATGTGGACTCGTAGATGCACGACATCAAGTGCGACAAAGTCGTAGTGGGAGATTGATTCGTAAACCCGCAAGATATCTCTTGTTGGGTGAGTCAAATCGATGACATCATCGCAGAAGATGGTGATCCCACTAGTTATGACGAAGCACTAGGAGATGTTGATGCTCAGAATGGCTCGAGGCTATGAATCGTGAAATGGATTCTATGTATTCCAACTCGCTTGGTCTCTTGTAGATGCGCCTAAAGGGGTAAGACCCATTGGGTGTAAGTGGATTTACAAGAGAAAGAGAAGATCGGACGGGAAGGTTGAAACCTTCAAAGCTAGATTGGTGGCTTAAAGGGTACTCCCAAAGAGAAGGAGTAGATTATGATGAAACCTTTTTCACGGTTGCCATGCTCAAGTCTATTCGGATTCTCTTAGAATATGCCAATCTTGATTATGAGATTTGGCAGATGGATGTCAAAAACCGCTTAAATGGAAATTTGGAAGAGGAAATCTATATGCAAAGAACCAAAAGGGTTTACAGCCAAAGGGCAAGAAGAAATGGTATGCAAGTTGCAGCAGGTCCATTTATGGACTTAAGCAAGCATCCAGATCATGGAACATCGATTTGATCAAGCCATTGAGTCTTATGGCTTTGAGAAAAGTCCCGATGAGCCGTGTGTGTATAAAAGGATCCAAGGTAATGCGGTATCCTTTCTCGGGTACTTTATGTGGATGATATACTCCTTATCGGAAATGATACAGAGGTATTGTTGGGCATAAAAACCTGGCCGAGCAAACATTTTGATATGAAGGACCTGGGGAAGCCAATTATGTTCTTGGTATTAAACTCTTGCGAGACCAGGAAGAACAGGTTTTGGCATTATCCCAGGCTCAATACATTGACAAAATACTTGCCAGGTTTAGCATGGAGAATTCAAAGAGGGGAATTATACCCTTCGCATGGGATTCATCTCTCTCGAGAAGCAATCTCCTCAAACTCCCGAGCAGAGAACGCATGAGTAGGATACCTTATGCTTCTCAAGCAGAGGTAGTCTCATGTATGCTATGCTATGTACTAGACCAGATATCTGCTATGCAGTGGGAGTAGTAAGCCGGTACCAATCGGACCGGAGAGCAACACTGGTAGCGGTTAAACATATACTCAAGTACCTACGGAGAACGAGAGATTATATGTTGGTCTACTCAAGTGGGAGTCTTGAAACCATTGGTTATACGGACTCGATTTCCAAGGAGATATTGACTCAAGAAAATCCACCTCGGGATATGTACACCCTTAATGGCGGTGCCATTTGTTGGAGAAGTGTAAAACAAACATGTGTGGTCGACTCGCCACGAGGCCGAGTATGTAGTCGCTTCCGAGGCCGCAAAGGAAGCTGCATGGTTAAAGAAGTTCCTATCGGACCTTCAAAGTGATACCAGTGTAAATTGTCCTATCACACTCTACCGTGACAACGGTGGGGCGGTAGCGCATCCAAGGAACCAAGGTGTCATAAGAGACAAGCACATAGAGAGGAAATACCACTTGATCCGAGAAATAATTAAAAGAGGAGATACAAGCTGGTAGCAAAGATAGCATCGACGAGAATCTAGTCGACCCTTTTACTAAGAGTTTGCCTCGAGCATGTGTTCGAGAGGCATGTTTCATCTATGGGTCTTAGGAGGATTCCGATTTGCTATAGCTTTAGGCGCTTGTTATTTTACTTTGTTATTTTGTGCTTTTGAGCATGACATTATGACATTGCATTTATTTTCTCGAATGTTAATAAATGGAGTATTCTTTTTCATTTATTTTGCACACTATTTACAAACTCTAAGGTCCGGATCAATTGTGGAGTATATGATCATATGAATACTTTCATAGAGGACATGGTCATAGGTTCTCACAATTGATGAAATGATTCACAAATGGCCTATTAAATTAAGTTGGGCACTTTATTTAGGCCGCAATGTTTTATGAAATGGTTTTGTCCGAATCATTATAAAACATTGGTGTGAGTTAATGCTCACATTGAATGGATCAAGGAGAGATTTGATTAAGGTTGTTCTTTCGTCATAAGGAATCAAATCTCCGTGATAACTATAGTTATGTAGTTGCTCTTAATCCCGAGTTTATTTTAAAAGTAGTCGAGTAGTTTTCATTCTTTGATTTACCAACGGGTGAGGTTTGATCTATATGACGGCCAACAACTCGGTATTTTGGGATTAAGACTATTTGGTTATCGGTGTTTATGAGATAAACAACAAGGAATTTATAGGAAATGTCCCCTTGATATGTTTCAAGCACTGGATATTGAAGACATCGCCAAAGTGCATGTAATCCATTAGAGAAACTATCAAAGTCAAGGGAATAAATAATTGATTGGGTTACGTAAAACTAGTCAATCAAATTATAGACATTCTATAAAGGCGGGGCAAAGTGCATATTCTTGTTATAAGTGTCATTGTTCTTGGAGATCACGTCGGGCTTTTAGTGGAGTAGCATCGAACTAGATAATCTTTCGTAGATTATCATGAGCCTTGATGAATGGCAAATGGTGGGTCCCCGTGCTAGCTTGAGACAAGGGATGGGGTATGTTATCGATGATGATGGCTTATGGGCTATATGGTCTTGGGTTTACTTAACTCAAGTTAGTATCTTAAAGAGCAAGTGGGAGATTGTTGGGTTAATGTGCTTTTGGTCACTTAAGCCCAATAAGGCTTAATTGAGACTACAACCCAAGAACTCTAAGGCCCATGTGGATTAGGGTTAGGCCTTGGGTGTAGTAGCATATAAACTAACTTTCGCCGCTTGAAAAGATACGGCCGCACAAATAGTTAGGAGGCTCTCATCGAAACAAAAACCTAGAGGCGACGTTCATCATCCGAACGGTTGCCCACACAACCATCTCATCCCCCTCGAGAGATAGTCCGGAAGATCAATCATCGCACGAGGACCGTTCGTATACGAGGACCGTTCGTAGACAAGGTTTGCTCGTGGAGAATCTCTCGATAGCTCTTCAATATCCGGTAAGCAAAACGATAAAAGGTTTCATCTTTTCCTACATCGCGTGGTACGATACGCTTCCGCGTTTCTGATCAGTTTCCTACATCACCTACAAGATGGACGATCAAAAGAGGACAATAATGAAATAAATTAGTATACACACGAATATTATTATCAAAATCTCATTATTGTCTATGATTTAGTCTTTGAATGTTATTTCGTGAAACAATTTGGATCTGATTAATTTAAAATGTTAAGAATCCATAAAAATTGATGATAATCACTTTAAATTCTACTAAAGTTACTACAAAATTTCATCCGTTTTTTGAATCCAAGAATGACAATTATTGAATTGAATCAATATACACACATGATCTACTAAGAAGCCACATCATCAACCTTATATATGAAATCTTGTAATAGCTGCTTTAAATCTGTTTAACTAAAAATGGGTCGGGTAATTATACGATATATTAAATTAGTCTATGCGTAATTATATTTACACTCATTTAGTTAATACTTGCTAAAGTAATTTCCTTTTTGAAAAACTATTACAAATTATTTCTTAATATAGACAATTTCCCTTTACTGGAGAAAGTTTGATCTCTTCAATAATAACTACGGTTTAAAATTATGTATTCCATTTCCAAGTTATTCAAATTTATTGAAATATTATTATCATTAATTCCTAGCTTTTGTTATTGGGGTTTGAAGATAATCTAATAAAGTAACTTGAATTTAAAAATAGACATTAAATTGAATTAAATTTGATTGAATTTTAAAATAGATATCAAATAATGAATTATAAATCATTATCACCTAATAGATATTTGGAGGGTATAAAAACTAGGCATATTCACATACTAGAATAGCTAAAAATACCCAAGAACTTCATCTTCCATAATTTATTAAGTTATTAGTGTAATAAATTATATTAATGTGAACAAATTTTGGGTTAATTGTTAATTTCATATTGATAAACAGTTAATTTCGTATTATAAACTTAATCTTCAAGAAAAAACATGTTCTATAATTTTACATGTACATTTGGAAGTGCTTCAAATGGGAGCATCATTAATCAACCAAAAAAGAGAAATAGAGTTATCGGGCGGAGCCACACTTGTTCCTATGGGTGCAAGTGCACCCACAAAAGTTTGAAAGATATATATTATTTAGCTGAAATGTGTTAGCATCGGGGACCCATAGCTTAGCGGTGGAGCATTTGGTCATAGCATATGAGGTCCTCGTCAATCTAGTTGGGCCCGTTTCATGTCTTGGTTTTTTCCCAGGTTCACTCATGAAAAGCACCCCATTTTTTTCCTTTACCACTCTCCCTTCTCGAGTTATTCTTCATTGATCATTGGGGATTGCGAGTTGGAGCCTGGTATTTATACTCCCTCATCTCTAAACCACAAAAAAAAAAAAAAACACTCCTTTTTCATTTCTTATTATTTTCCCAAATTTTTACTCCTTATAAAAAACACATGTAGTAGTAGTTTTATCTCGTGATTTCAAAATAGCGAAAGATATATTTTTTTTATAACCAAACCACTATAAATAGCCGAATTTTTTTTGTGATTTGGTTAAACTGGCAAGGATAGTTTCTTTAATTCATAAATCATTGAGTAGTCCAATTTTTTTGATTAGCTTTATTTAAAATTGTAATGAGTTTGGTGGTTGAAACTTTGGTTTTATGTAAGATTCTCCAATTTTTGTTTTACGTAAGTGTGATGTAGTTTATGCCTCTTGACATCGGATGAAATTTGTTAGGATTTAGAAAATTCATAGTTTATTGCTGATTTGATGGTAGATGCTGATCTTATTTTATGTACATATGATTTACTTAAAACCTATTGAAAGGAGTTTTCTTTTCTTTTCTTATCTATATTCATTTGATTTTTAATGCCTTTACAACTTTCCTTTAAAAAAAAAATTCGGGTGCGTTGCCCCGAACCCCCAAATCCCTTCACAAATTGTGCACCCATAAATATAAATTTCTGGCTCCGCCATTGGAGTTACCCTATTTTGAAGATAAGGTAATAAAGTCAATTGAAATAGAAATAGAAAAACACACTATATATAATGGGGATGAAATTGTAGTTATTGAGATATTAATACTCAAACAATTAAAATTATGATATTACTAATCGGGATATTAAAAAGTATACCAAAATTATAAATCATAAATAATAATCACATAATAGACATTTTCTAAACATATCCAAGAATTCCATTTTTCAATTTGGTTTAATAACTATTATTTTACAATTTGGTTTGTTATTGTTGAATTATATTGAGTTTAAAACTTCTACTATTTTATAAATGCATATAGAAATTTGTTACGTTTAATTTCAATCTCTTAGTGTAATATTGCCTAGCTAGGTCCATATCTCGTGCATGTATATATGAAGAAATCTCACATCCAACAACACAGTAATGTAGTTTATTTCTAGATTTGATCGTATTATTTTCTTTTTATAATTTTCTCTTTAAGTGTGGGTTTATAAAATTTTCTTTTAATTTTATATTGAATTATAATCATTTCGCACAACGCACCGAGTGTAAATGCTTGTTATGCATAAATTTTGAAAGGTGCTTTCTTTGGTTTTTTAATGTAAGGACTATTAGACTAGATAACTAATTTTTGAATATTAAGATTAACAATATAAGTTAATTATTTGTAATAAAATTGTCTTGGTTTTTTAATGTAAGGACTATCTATGCTTTTATGGAAGCTTAAGCTCTTTCGGGAGGCAACTTGGGAGGAGCATGGAGGAAGCTAAAGCCTAGGAACTTTCACTTGAAGATCACAAGGGAGTGTTGTTCTTTTCATCTTCTTAATCCAAACTTGAGGTTCTTTAGTTTTAAAGGGTTTCAAGTTGTGTTAATTGAAAACATTCTAGTTTTAGATTGTAAACATATTCCTTTTGGATTGGATTAATAATTTGAAGTTTTTATGTTTGAGACAATTGTTGGATTTTTGTTTGCAACATTTGGATTGTCAATTGAATTATTAATTGAGTTTTCGTTATTAATTTAATTGACAATTTGGTTTATCATCTTAATTGTTTGATTGGGTTGATAAATTGTCTAGTTGTTCAATTGGATAATTGTAAACAAGATTTCCAAGATTATTTTGTGATTGGTTTTTAATGAGTTTAATTAGCCACTACTTATTTCATTATGAGTTTTCTAATGGAATATGTGTTATTGAGCTAGAGGGTTTCCCATGTTCAATTAGGTAATTAAATTCATTAATCTCCCTTTGGTCTAATTAATTGGTTTTGGCTAAGAAAGTTAACTCTATGCAATTCCTAAGTTATCCCCTTCATCATCATAACTGAACTAGAACTTTGTTATTTAATTTGATTTTAATTAATATTTTTTTTAGGATTTTAATTCTTCTCTCGTAACAAAAAAACCCCCCAAAAATTGCATTCAAATCCATATAGATTAGTTTCATTCTCATATAGGTTTTAGAGTTAATTGCATCTTACATTTAGTTAGTTTAGTTTCATTTTATTGCATTTTTCATCACCTAAATTTAACCTAAAGAAAAACTCACAGATTGCTCCTTGGGAGAATGACCTAGGTTGACCCTATATTGCATAATTAATTAAGACTTAGTTTAATTGATTGCTTTAACAACAAAAGTAGCGCATCAGTATACAAGTTAATGTTACATGTGAAATTGAGATTGAGTTATGATAATAAAGTTGGAGTTTTGCTAGGAAATAGCTAGAAGCGTGAGTTGGAGGGAACAACAAGTCCTTGACTGATTCACTAAAAATGGCATGAAATTTTCCCTAATCGACAAGTTATTAGTATTTGGAAGCTTTCTCTCACTGACAGCTTCCTTGGACATAATACAGAAGTTAATGACATATCTCAGACTATGGTGTTTGGTTTTCTTGACCCCGAAACACAGAAGCGTCCAATACTAAGGACCATTATTGTCATTAATTATTATTACTAAGGACCCATCCACCACATGCATTTTTTATCTTTTTTAATAGTACCAAACACATTATCTTCTCCAAGCAATCAAAGACTCCTCAGCTTTTTTTAAGTTTCTGAATTAACACAAAGTAGTACATACATTCAAAATGAGTTCCAACGTCATGAGTTTGTTCATTTGCTACTGAACAAAACAATTTTTACTATACTAATATAGATAATAAATATACTGATGTAATAAAAAAAGATAGCGACAATTTTGAAATTATATATTAAAAATGAAGAACCAACACAAAATTAATCTAGCAATGTAATTAAGATCTCACTACATTCTTTTGGGTTTCGAAAGTGAGTTTGAGTTTTAGAAGAGATATTTATACCAATAGTAATTGCTTGGAACTACTTAAACCGAAGTAGTCGATTACTCGAATACCCGATAATAAAATCCAGAAACAAGATCAGATAGTAGTTGATAGTATTACAAAAAATGAAACGCGCCATCTACATAGGTAATTCAAAAATTGACATCGATTAGCTAATATAATCTACGTGAGTTTTATAGTGTATTGGTAGTGACTTAGAATAACACACTAATAATGATGTTTATTATGTAAATGAAATATATGTTACTCATTCTGAAATACAATAGGCAGTCTCAAACCCCTCTTTTTATTTTACCCATCTCAAAAGTCATGTCATTTTCCTCTCAATGAGCTCACATTCATAAGTTTAATGGATTTTCTTTATCTATGTCTTCGATCTCCATTTATATTCTCTTTTTTAACCTGTTTGCATTATTCTTGATTTGATTCTAGTAACTCTAATATTAATCCATTTAGCTTTTGAAGGGTAGCTAGGCTCGTTTAACTCATTTATCCTGTCTTGATAGCTTTATTTTAACATTTTTTTTTTTGTAAATTAATTTTAAAATCTTGTATATATTTATAATGAATGGATGTAATGGTCAACTTTAAAGCATTATGTCTGCAGCATAACTTGTAGAACCAAAATTAAGTCAATATGCTATAAAGGTGCTCTATGAACTTTAGTTTGTTGTATTTGGGACAACCAATTCACGCAAATCTTACTTATTATATTGTTCTAATTGATTTTAATTAATATTTTAGCCATTCTTATGGGTCAACCAGCATTGTTTAAATGTCATACTACTCTGTTGTAGTTGACCAGTCCAATGTTCTCAATTGATGTGTTAATGATTCAGCTGTCCTTAAATCCATTAATTTGAATAAAAGATCAGGATTAATGTCCCCGATTTATTTATTTACTTACTTCCTTTTTATCTGAAGAATTATATACAATTATACACACTAGCTATCATATCAAACAAAAACTTTTGCCACAAGTAGCTCCTCAAGTTGGACGTAGCCAAATGCTTCTGCCAACTAACTCAGCCTTTTGTTGACCTAAAACATGATATTTTATTATACATGGCATGATGCCTTGTGGTTGTGGGACTATATAAAGATAAAAAATATTAAATTATAAATTTGCCAATCAATAATTTTTTTTTTTTTATGCGTCATAAGAAGTATACTCAGTACGTTGGTCATACCTACTCTGATTTATCTCATGATATATATATTGCGAGCACATTGTAGCACTCTTCCCATAACTACCCAAGAAAAAAACATTTCTTTGAGCAAAAAAAAAAAAAAAGAAAAAAACATTTCTACAATGGCGTTTTTACATTGGCCTTTGTTAGATGGTGGTGTGCCCCGTTGATATTTTTATAAATAAGATATAATAATGTTGACATTTTACACCGATTTCATTAACAAACGTGTTAAAAGAGTGAGAGATTCAAAACTCCGACCAATTATTTATTAGAGATGATAAAGTAAAAGAGTAAAAGACTATAAATTTATGATTATGCATAAGATTTTTTTTTGGATTGAAGACTATGTATATACTCCTCTCCTTGGATTCATTTTTTTTTTTTGGGTATATGATCAAGGGTTTCCTTCAAGACTTAGAGGGTAAAGATTCTCACCTCTCCCAACAAGCATATTTCCTAGGATTTAGACTTGTGTTTTCATCCTTACGTTACGTTGTGAGGTCCCTTACCACCTTAATCTATAGCTTGTAACTTCTTTTAATTCTATTTATAAATCACTTATAACTACTAGAACAAAAAATCTTAAAGCTCACTAATTTTGCCTTAAAATTTACTCCCCATGATCCTATTTATAAACAATTTTCTCTCTCTTATAGCTGGACTTTAATATAAACAAATTTTGTTGTGTCTCAAAGTTTAAACTAATTTCTTTTTTTACCTTTATTAAATACATATCTTTATATTAATGAATAACTAATTCTCTTTTATTTAATCATTTATTACTCATTCTCTCTCATATTTTATACTCATTTTATCTCATATTTTTTCACACATTCTCTCTCTCATGCTCTTTTCATAAATAGGGTATATTTGGAAAAGATAAGACATTTTTAACACATTTATTATTTTTAACTAATCTTAGCACCAATTCATTTTATGCATAAGGAAAAAAGTTGCTTATAAAATAAACCGGAGGGGGTAATTAACAATTTTATAACTTTATCCCCATTTAATATATACTATATATAACCCATAAATTTAATAACAAAAATCTACATAATAATAAATGAAGAGTAAAATTGTACCCTCAAATACAAAATTTAATTAAAAAAAAAAACTTATTGTGTATTATAAGTGGGATCAAGGAATATATTGATAAGATTTTCTTTTTATTTGTTTTTAAATATATTCATAATAGTAAGTAATTTATGGAAAATAGGGAATTTGGAAATCGATCTTAATTCAAGGGCAATAAATAGAAAGGAAAGAGTTAGGTGAGAGTGAGAATAAAGAGGTAATAAATAGTACTCGCACATCTATGAAGAAGGACAAGAATTATACAAAGCGTGAAGGCAACGGTTGGCTCTTAATCATCTTCACATGAACTTTCCCCTTTTCCCTTTCCTTCTTTCACTCCCTTCTTTTCATTATTATTTCTTCTTTTTCTATCCCCTCATTTATTTTGTACTTCTCAATCTTACTCCTCCACCATCTTTATAATAATGTACTCACTCCGATGTTTGATAAAACAGTTAGTTGGAGATTGAATTTAACTTTAAATATAAAATTTTTATTCATTTTATCTTCTAAATTTATAATTTTTCGGGTTAAAACTATCTTTAATTCATTAGTTTGCTCTCATTTTAGTTTTAGTTCCTCAAGTTTTAAAGAATTTATTTTAGCCCTTATGAGTTATGGGGACTAAAGTTGTCAAACTTATGAGTTTAAGTAAACTCGTAAGAGTTTACTTTTATTATTAAATAGGTATTATTAGTGTATAATTAAATAATTAAAATATAAAATGATAACAATTTGATTTAAATACATTTTAAATCCAAATAATTGAAATTAAATCCATCAACATTCATCATTTATCATATTTAATAAAGAAATTTCTATAAAATTTCTATATAAAAGCCGCCGAGTAGGATCAAATCCAAAATGTTGACATGAGTTTAAAAGTAAATTAACACAGTTTTGTAAGTTAGAAACGTAAAAACGATAAACTCGTGAGTTTAATCGAGTTTACAACTAGCGAAGTTTACTATCGACTCGACTCGTTTTTGTAAGTTAGAAGCGTAAAACGATAAACTCGAGAGTCAAATTGCGAGTTTGACAACAATGATGGGGACCAATGTTTTAAGTTAAATGAAACTTGAAGGACCAAGATCAAAATAAGGGTAAATTTAAAGGCAAAGATTATATATTAACCATAATTTTTTTACTTAATGTATGCATTTTTTTTTTTGGGGGTAAAATTAATGTATGTATACTGATTGCACATATTAAGAGGTTTTCATCCTAAGGTAATCATGGTAAAAGAGTGTGTTTTAGGCTAACTCACTCATACTTTTTGTTAGAAATAACTAATTTAACTTTTTTTTAAATGTCTACAAATTAGTTATTTAACTTCTAGATATATTAACAATAGAACAAGGAAGTAGTATATCTTTAACATGACACTAAGAAAAATTATGTCTTCACCAAATACACTATAATATCCCCCAATACTGAATTAGCAATGTCTTCAATATAATCCTTATTTGCTACTTTTACTACTTATGGAAAATTGGGAAAAAGCAACTAATCAAAAAAATTAATTGGGGAAAATGGACTAAAATTGCAGAATAAGGAACAATAATGCTGAATCTTGAAAGATAATATGCAAATTATGAAATATAAACGTAAAAATTGTTGAAAATCCCTCATTGAAAAGTTTATTGTTTAAAAGTAGGGTTTAATGTTTCTATTTTTGCTGTAGATTTTTTTTTTTTGTCACACTCATATAAATATAAGTGGGTCCCATCGTAAAAAGAATAAAGAAAAATGTTAGTGGGACCCACTCACTTTTATGTGAGTGTAGTAAGAAAAAAATTTCTCGCAACAAAAGTAAAAACATCAAACTCTTAAAAGTGTTTGAAATTTGTTTTAGATCCCAATTGAAACCAATATCCAATGGGAACTTAAAAAGTCTCAATGGGTTTAATTTTTCTGTTTTAGCTGTAAAAATTTGTTTTATATCACACTCACATAAGAGTGGGTAGGTTTCATTGTAAAGAAAATAAAAATAAAATATTAGTGAGACTCACTCACTTTTATGTAAGTGTGACGAAAAAATTTCCGTAGCAAAAATAAAAACATTAAACCCATTGAAAATTTAGTGCAAATAACTATAAAAAAAAGTTGTATAAGCTCCAAGGCATTTGTCTTTAGGTGCCCAAGATAAATTAGAGATTCTGGATCAATTACTTTTTCTCAATTAATTTGATGATTACGTCCTTTCCCCCAATTATTATTTTTTTACTTTTGTTTTTTCTCAGACTTTATTGTACAATTATTTAAAAAACATTATTCATCTGTTAATGAAATCGACCGTTGTATGCGCTGTAATTTGATCTCTAAGATATATGAATTATTGTTTGAGTAAATGCCCTTTCGGCCCCTCGACAAAAAATATGGACCCCATTTTGGTCATTTACAAAAAAATCGACCTTTATTCGTCATTTTTATGGACTAAAAATGACTTTTTGGAAATTTGTGAGGATCAAAATGTCAATCAATCGACCCTTATTCGTCCTTTTTATGGATTAAAAATGACTTTTTTTAAGGGACCAAAATGGGGATCGTGTTTTTTGTCGGGGATTAAAAAAGGTATTTACTCTTATTGTTTTATTATTGAGACGTGGGAAGAATATCCATATTTTGATATATATGAATTATTTGCTTAAAAAAAAAATTTTACATGGAAAACCCAGATTTATTCTGATAAGGATGTTTCATAATCTCAATATTTTAATATAAGAATAATCCTGATTATTCTATAATACATCCTGGGCTCTCAAATCAAATCTCAGCCAATTCACAGAAAATCTGGAGTATATAAATAAATTTCCCAGAAAATAAAAAGAAAAAACCTTGTGCATTGTTTAGGATACAATTCTCGTCACCAAGGTTATGGATCGATAATTCCTAGATTTACATACTCACCAGTCACCGCGTTTACTTACTCACCACGTTTACATACTCACCACTCGCCAGTCACCACGTTTATATTCCGGAACATGTTTTATTTATTAAAAAATAATTATCCTTATTTACAATTTTACATCATGAAAATTCCTTCACTACTTCCTCTCATGATTATTAATTTATCAAATACCGCCTGTTAAATGATTTATATTTCATGTACAACACCCATTGTAATAAAGTATAATTAACTCATGGAATAATCATCAAATAATATACAAGAATTTAGGAAAAGCAAGGGAAACGAATAAATGGAGTATAACTATAATAAGATAAATATAGGAGTAGACTCTATATACATGATTATATATAGGAAAATCCCTAGTCCTAAGGGACAAAAAAAATGTCAAAAGGTTTCAGAGAAAATTCCAATGTTAAAAAAGTTTTGTTGACAACTTTTTCAGTAGAAGATTAACAATTCCATCTGTGAGTTTCAACAATTCCTTAAGACCTTTTCGATATTAGAATTTTTTCTGGGCCTTTTTTAACATTTTCTTGGTCCTTTTAGATGTTAAAGGAATTTTTCCTCTTATTTTCTCTCAAGTAAGTGATGATTATATGATTATAGATTCATTAATACACACAACTTTTTAATTACATTTAGTATATGGTTTCAAGATTTTGTAGACTACTAGTTTCATTCTATTATTTGCTGTATTTATGGTAAAAACTAGATATTATATCACTATTTACCAATATCAATTATGTCATCTTTGAGCAACCTTTACTGTTACTTATCTCTACCCATACATCTTATGACTTCATCATTACTGTAATAATCCTTTCTTTATTCCTCATCCCACCGACAACTTAACCAAAAAACTTGCTTTGAAATATTTTGGTCAACGCCACTAGATGTAGATTGGAACTCTAATTACCTAACCCCAATCATATTCTTTAGCCATATCTTATTAGAAAAATAAGGGTTAATAATTTTACTTTGATCCATATAGTTTTAAATTATTAGTTTTAATCCTTATATAGTTTTCTAAAGATCTAGTTTGAGTTTAAGTATATAGACTAAAACAAAAACTAGTTAAAAGTATATGATCACTTGTTAAATTTATACTAAATCTTGATAAAACTGTATATAAAGACTAAAACTAACAATTTGAAACTACATGATATAAAACCAAAATGTTAATTAAAATATAAGGACTAACTATTAACCTAAAAATCATTATTAAAATGATATTGTTTTAAAAACCAGGCCAGATGTCAAATTGAAAAAGTCAGCGAGTCTCAGTTTTCATGATTCACTCCATTAGACCAACGATTGAACATATGACATAAGAATTAAATAAAAATTTAATAAAAAATAGTTATATATTAAATATAGTATATAAGTAATAAATTAATATTCATAATAAGTCCAATTCTCAACACAATATATGAATTACCCACTTTATAAAACTTGAATTTCTTTCACCTACGGTAATTTGATCAATTTAGTTGCTAGGCACTCTTGTTTTTTTTTTTTTTTTTTTTTTTTTTTTTTTTTTTAAGTTTCTATTAAAGATAAGAGAATTGCTTTTCTCACAAAAGCTGAGTTTCAATTTGCACCTCGTGCGATAATTAAATGCGCAACCTATCTTGTTAAGGATACCTACGATCCTAGGAAAGAGATACTAATATCATAAATTTCTCATCTACATGCCTTTAGATTAAGTGGACCCTGATTTAATCGGTAATTTTCAAATTTTCTAACTTACCTCTTATAATTTTTTTTTTTTATTTTAAAAAAGTTTAATAGAGGCACACATGCTAATGAAAAAAGAAAAATCCAACACAGATATTACTGGAAAGCTGCTGATACATTCAGTTGTTGAATGGTGCATTAAATGACATTGAATTTTACAAGCCTCTCAATTAAATTCACCCCTCAAACAACCCACCAAATCCCATTATCTCTCTCTCTCTCCCTCTCCCCTTTAAATACCTCCTCCTCTTCGTCCTCCTCCTTCTTGCCAGAATCATTATTGCTCAAACCTACCTTCAACACAGTACTCACAATCTTCATCCATCCAAACACGCCCTTACATTACAGTACTGCTTCAATGGGCAAGAAACCACAAATCCTTCCTTCTCTCTTTAGAGCTCCTCCCAGAAAGCTTCCATGGCAGTTCTTTCCTCCATGTGCTTTCTCCACCAAGACTCTCTCCTTTCGCGCTACCGCTTCCGCTGGCGACGACATCTTCAGAACCGTCAACTCCGTCTACTTTGACCCCGTGGAGACCCCTGACCCTTGGTTCACGACGTCGTCGGAGTCTGCGGCGAGCTTCACTACGGAGGACGACGTGGACAGAGACACGTGCACGGAGGAGTCGGTGGAGATGGTGGTCCGCGGCGTGAGGTCTTCGGAGAGGCTGTTCTTCGATCCGGACGATACGAAGTCGATCTTGGAGCAGGCGAAGGCGGGAATGGGGTTTCCGTTCAAGGAGAGCGAGTTTCTGGCGATGGAGTCGGAGGATCCGTACGGAGATTTCAGGAGATCGATGGAGGAGATGGTGGAATCTCATGGAGTTAGAGATTGGGAGGGATTGGAGGAATTATTGGGATGGTACCTGAAGGTGAACGGGAAGAACAATCACGCTTTTATCGTGGAGGCTTTCGTCGATTTACTCGTGAGTTTATCGAACAAGAAGAATCCTGCTTCTCCTTCTTCACCCTCTAATTACTCTACTGCCATTTCTTCTTTCTCATCGTCTTCTTCATTGCACGATGAGGTTGATGATGATCATTGATATTAGCATTTAGGCAATGCATATTCTGATTGTATATTTTGTAGATGATTTATTGTATTTAATTACTATCTTACTGTTAGTGACAGGTTTTGTGAGTTTTTCTTGAATATGTTTTACGATTTGGATTAGTAATGCACTAACATTCTGATGATATGAATATGGGCATGTAAAGAGAGAAGCATTTCAAATAATTACAGAGTAAAAATGTCATATGACTTTTGAGGTAGTAGTTAGAGAAAAGGAGCATTAAGCATTAGAGACGTCAGTGTAGCAAATGGTTAGGGAAAAATGATAAAATGCTTTAGCAGAGACTAGTGGTTTCTTATTTGAGCTTAATTAATGATATGATTTTGATGGTTTTAGTGATAAAACTAGGCAACCATCAACAACTTTACGAGGCGGCTTGTTTGAGATGATATTTGAGACCTCTAAAAGTGTTTGTTTACGTAAATTGAGAAAAAACTCATCTTACATACTTATTTTATATACTATAAATCACAATTGAAAAGCTACTTTTGAAAACTTTAATCACTATTTCAAACAAACAGATCTCATGCAAATTAAGTTACAAGTTTCATTCGGCTTGTAAACCTTTAAAAGGGATTTCAGATTATGTTTGAATGTTTAGACCTGACTAAGGTCTGGACCCAAACTTTGAAATTTTATTACAGTTCATGTCTATTTAACTAAAACCTAACCTATCCACCCCTATTTCAAACACTTTGGTGTTGGCAGTCTAATTCTTAGAAAAAAATGAAACCAAGCAAAACACTTTTGAGACAAAGTTGAATAGGCAGGATAAGGATCCAGTTTCAATGCATATCATTTACTCGTCCCATCTGGACTGTCAAAATTTGATTATTTCTTTTTTTACTTTTTTTTTTAAAAAAAAATTTATTTTAATGGGTAGAAAATCTATATAAAAAAAGATAATCTCTTAATTAATATTTTTAAAAAAATGATTTTTTTTTTATATTAAAAAATCACCATTTTAAAAATAAAATAAAATTTGGACCATCTAGATCTCATTTGAATGGTCTAGATGGGATAAGTAAATAGTATCTATCCAAAGGATAGGCACCAAAACTAATTCCGGAAGGACAAAGCTGAAAAGGCTTGTTAATGAGTTAATCGTTCTCCTTTTAATTATAGCGTGAGATGTGTGTGTGTGTGGGGGAGACGTAATGTGAAGTTGGTCCATAGAATTGAATAGTAGGGAAGAAAAAGGAAAGGGGTTGGAGAAATGTGATGGAGGTATTAAGAGGAAGGTTGAAAGAGAATTAAATAAGGAGGATTGTGCACCGCTCAATTTGGCATGAGTTGTTCACTTGGTCTCCTGGAAGCACATCTCTAACAAACATGCCACCTTAGATTTTTGTCCCCTTTTATCAAAAAAATCAAGATATTTTTAATTTTTGTCCCTAGAATGAAAACAAATATCTAACAATAATCATATCCAATTATAACAACATAATTATCGTATTTTTTAGCAAATAAAGTGAAACATATTAATATGTTATTTCACACATAAATTAGTATAAGTTGTAAAATGATATGTTACTGCAAACTAGATCTTATATTAAGGATTGGAGTGGTATATTTTTTTTCTTCGTAAAATGTCAATTTATGGAAAAAAAAAAAAAAAAAAAGAAATGGGCCATGAATCTCGAGGTCAAGGAATTTTTTTTTAAAAAAAAAATTGGATCTTGGGTATATCTTGGGCTCTAGGCCCAATTATTCAATAATGAGTTGGGCCTTATTCAATAGTGGACTTGTCTTTCATCATCTTCTCTTTTTGATCAATTGGAATATGCTAATCCCTCACAACGCTATGAATCAAGGTTTAAATTTTTGTTGGGAGAGATGCCTACGTTTAGTGCCCGTACGTGACTCAAATAAGATTGTCTCAAATAAAAGGATACATATGCTTAGAAACAAAATCGATGCAAACACAACCAAAGGACAAATTTGGCAATTGATTCACTAATTTTCTTTCCCCATTGAAACAAGGCAATTTTACTCATCCAACCCATACAAAAAGTAAGAAAAACTAATTTAAAAGATCGATCCATAGAGATTTCACCTAGAAGAGGCTTTCTCACCAATAGCTCTACATTGAATGGTAAAGAGCTCAGCACTTACCAACGGGAGTTGGTACAAGTGGTAAGCGGCTTGTGTCGCTTAAGCAAGGTCTCGGATTCGAGCCTTGTGAATGCAAAAAATCCCCGTTGGGAGACTCACCCACCACAGCCTAGGTGCACGACCTAGGTCGGATCCGGATTACTCGGGGCAAAGCCTCGGTGAACCGGGTGGGCAACCTAAACAAAAAAAAAAAAAGAGCTCAGCACTTTTTAGATAACGTTTGGAATTGAGTCATATGAATGCAAAAAAGGGAAAATTTCAGAAAAATACTTTCAAAATATGAAAATCTCAAATGAATACTTTTTTACTAAAATGAATTATAAATTGCTAATTAAGTATAGTCAATACTTGAACTATTGTAGGAAACAAAAATATTGAGATTTTGATATTGTGAAGAAAAATCCTGGTAATAGAGCTTCCCCAAATAAGCTTTGATTTTGCTCGAATTCATGTCAATGAAATACTCCCTTGGTCATAAATATAACTTGTAATCTTTTGAATAGGATTGGTCTTTTTTATAAGTTACACTTTGAACTTGTGTGAAAATTCAATTCACCTTTTTCCATTTCTATTTTTAACTAATTACATATCTCTCTTATCTATTTTGTTTTACCCATTCTCGCTCTAATTCACCCACTCTATAAGTAAGAGTATATTTGGAAAAATATATATCTTTTTACGCATTTATTGTCTTTAACCAATTCTAACCAACTTTTTTATTTATGTAATTTAGTTATTTGTAACTTATATATAAAACTAGAGGGAGTAGTATTGGATTGATGAAGTTTTTTTTTTTTTTTTTTTTTTTTTTAATGATTGATGAAGTTTTTCTTTCCTTTTTAATAACAAGTTGGTTGGTGAAGTTATGCTGGACTTATTAGATCTATTGGGCCTCGAGGCCCAATCAGCCCATCCTTTGTTGGGCTGTATAAGGTATCACTAGACTTGTTGTCACTTGTCCTCAACTTCTCTCATTTTACCAACATCCGTCGGGAGCAAGTAGACAGTGACTTACTCTTTTTTAACCACATTCTTAGTTCGAAATGTGAGAATGAATAAAATAGTTTTAGGAGCTCTCCCCACATGCCCGTGGGCCTGACTCAGGGTTAATCCGGATTAGTCGAAACCAAAAGTTCTGATGAATCAGGTGGGCAACAAAAAAGGAAAAATCTCATTTTACCAATATGGGTTGGTCTAACAAAAGGAGCTATTCATTCACAACATGACGGACTAAAATTTGAATTCTCGTTAGAAGAAGTGCCCACATTTAATACCCAATAGTATCTCGAACAAGATTACTTCTAATAAGAGGATACATATGAGTAGCAAAAAGAAAAACCCTTCTCTCATATTGACCAAAATTTTTGTTCTCATCTAAACAAGCAATTTTCTTGTGACGATGCATGAAGATGCATTTCTTCCACTGTTGTCTCAATTATGAATGGACATAAGAGTATTAAATAAATGTTTTTCTTTTTTGTGCTTTCCAATTATCTTCAAGCCTTATAAATAAAGACAAAATTCTTTGTTTATTTTGTCATGACTATGCCAATGTGAGTCGGGTCAATCCCTTTTTCTATCTCTTGAATGACCTATTTTCAAACTCATCTTTACCTATGATGGTCAATTTTATCAATGAAGTTCTATCTCTATATATTTTGGTGACTAACACTTCAAAACAGATAATCACTTTTTTGGTGACTAATAAATTCATATATATTTTTATTTAAAACAAAGATATTCTCAACATGATTTTTTTCCCCTTATTTACAAAGCTTGAATTCTAATAAATCTTTATTTAAAAAGATATTGAGTCCCCGAATATTGAACCAAAAACTGGTAGGAGGATGACACACTGATTTCATTTAAAGGACACAATAATCCTTCGACACCTCAGAAATTTTAACTGACTAATGAGAAAAACAATAATTAACAGAAACGTTCTTATGAAGTTGGAAAAGTAGCTTAATTATAAACACAATCTTAAAAATGGAACTTAAAAATAACTTAAAGAATCAATTTAAAAATAATTTAAAGTGGAACTTAATAATAATCCCCCTTGTCTAAAATATAAGAAGTATTTTAGTCATGATTATTTTTTCACTCTTACCCTTTGTTAGAGAGACATAGTTGACCAATAATAAATTGATATTTGAAAATGAGATTTTTAATAAGGATAAAATAGGTAAACTTTATATTCAAGATACTCTCTTTGGCTTATAATGTAAGCCACTTCAAGTAATTCATCGGAATCAAGAAATGGAGCTCATTCTACGCTCATCACTTTGATGAGCAAGCAAAAATATGCTGATCACCTATCTTTACCATTAGATTGATTTTAAATACTCCAAATTTAATTTAATTTAATTTTTATATTTTAAATAAATATTTATTTATTATATGGAGAATTAAAAATAAAAATAATTTTATAACTATCACTTCTCATAAAAATGAATTTTATCATTTTTAAAAGTTAAAAATTTTAAATTTGGACCGTTCAAATCAAAATTTAAACAGTTCAATGATGAGAAATTTGGTGCTTGTTACTATGTTGAACAGATGAACACAACATACGGACCCACCAAGAAATGATAGATAAATCATTAAATTTGCCTTAAATTTTTTTTTTAACAACTTTACTCATATTAATTGAGGTTTTAAAAGAGAGAGGAAAATACAATGAATCGTATTTAACAAAATTGATGATAATCACTACTAATATTTCAAATGATTTATCTTTTAAACTAATTCATTCGTTTAAAAGTACTCCTCCGTCTTTATTATAAGGCACAAACTAACAAGTTTATTTGATCCTTTTTATAAGGCACTTGCTTGTTCCCAATGAGCATTAATTATTTTTTTCCATGTCCGCCTATAATTAATGAGGGTAATGTGTGAGAGTAATAATTAATATAATATTAGAGTTTAGTGCAATTAGTAGATGTAATATTGGAAGTTACTTAAATTGTAGGGCAAGTTTATTGACTTTAATTGTTTTTATTGGTTTTGAGAAAAGTTAATTGGTGCCTTATAATAAGGACCGGATGGAGTAACTTATACGTAAACTGAAAAAAAGTACATTATAATAATTTAAGTAACATTTCTTATTTCTTGTAAATCAGCAAACGTTTTAGGGAAAATTCATACCAGGGCCCTTTTAACAAAAAAAAATCCAAAAAATGCCTAAAGATTCTGAAAATCCCAAAAAATGCTCCAGGGCTTTTTTTGATATAATTTCATTAAAACGTTAGTTGTTAACGGATCGATATAGTTGTTAACGAGGGCTGATATAGTTGTTAAGCAGGTCCGATATAGTCGTTAATGACCTACCCGATTAACAACTATATCGGCCCAAATTAACAACTAAAGTTTTAATGAAATTATACCAAAAAAATGTCTTGAGACCTTTTCTGGGATTTTCAAAATCTTAGGGTTTTTTTTAAGATTTTTTCTGTTGAAAGGCCTCCATATAAATTTTCCCAACGTTTTATTATACTAGTATATTTTGAACCGGAAAGAATATGATTGTATATTTAATTATTAACATGATCTTATGCTTCTTTTGACACGCATTTACTCGGTGATTTTCATGGCCACTTTCCTTTTTGACTGGTCATCGCCATTGTCTTTTGTCTGTAAATCGTAGGGTATCCCTACACTACAATTCTCTCTCTCTCTTCCATAATAGAATATAGGGATGTACTAATGTGTTTGTGTCCCCATTATTGAAGGATCCGAGGTCACTGAACAGCAGGTGATTCTGTGGATTTTCTTTTCTCTTTCTTTGTTTGGACTTTATACATATAGAGAGAGATATAGAGAGAGAGAGAGAGAAGGGTATATTTATGCTATGATGGTTTTGATCAATTCAATAATGGAGTGATTATTGGGAGTTTGAGATCCGAGAAATGGGTCCTTACTTTCTCCAAAAAATTCTCTTCTAATGGAATGAAAAGTGATATATACTACAAAAGTTATGGTCATCCTTCTATTTATAAGCTAGCCACCCCACTTTCGCTTTTCTTTTCCCTCTCTATGCTTTCATAATTATATAGTAACAACTAAGTTAAGCCATTCCATATAACCCAATACACATATTGAGAGAGAGTTATAGCATTAAACAACATGCAACAAAATTTGTGATGCTTTTTAAGTATTTTGATGAAAGCTAATACTCCCTAAAACCTAAACTTGTGAGGGTGTATGGTTTTATATGAGGGGATAAAGGTCTTAAATGTCATGAAAGTTTTCACTCAGGAGCACTGGTAAGACGAAAGTTTTTTTTGGACAAAAATGTCACGGAAGTTTTCGCTGAGGAGCAATTTTGCCCGGGAAGTTTTCACTAAGGAGCAATTTTGCCCCAGAAGTTTTCACTAAGGAGCAATTTTGCCCTTCTGTCCCCATATATTAAATTTGACTATTAAATCAGTCGAAGACCACACATATTATGCCTTGAAAAGGTCAAACTTGGAGCCGAGAGAAGGAAATCCTTGAGATGTTGGGCTCAAGGCGAAATTTGTAATTTGCGAAGTCGAACCGTCAAAGGGACTGAAAGGTCGACTGTCACAAAACCTATACAAACGTAAATATTATCACTATTTATTGGTTTTACTGAATCAATTTTTGGAACAATTCATTTCTCGTTTTGCGTTTCATTTTGCGTTTTGTGACGGACCTTTCGATCTCTTTGACCGATTTGGGTTCACAAATTTTGGCCGCCTTGATTTCAACATCGAAGGATCTCCTTCTCTAACTCCAAGTTTGACCTTTTTAAGGCATGACATGTGTGGTCTTTGACTGATTTAATAGTCAAATTTAATATTTGGAGACAGAAGGGAAAAATTGCTACGTTTTGTAAACTTTCGAGGCAAAATTGCTCCTTAGTGTAAACTTCCGGGGCAAAATTGCTCCTCAGCGAAAACTTCCGGGGCAAAATTGCTCTTCAGCGAAAACTTCCGTGGCAAAAATGATACTTCTGGGGCAAAATTGCTAAGTCTTGTGAACTTCCGTGGCATTTTTGGTCCAAAAAAAACTTCCGTCTTACCAGTGTTCCTGAGCGAAAACTTCCATAGCATTTAAGACCCTTATCCCTTTATATAAGAGTCATTTTTCTTTTGTCTTATTATTTTATGATCTTTTTTTCAATTTCCCCCTAATTAATTATATGTCTCTCTAATTTCTTTTCACTCATTCTCTCTTCTACTCACCCTCCCCATAAATAGGGACTTTTTAGGAAGGTAAGTTATATTATATATATATATATATATATATATATATAGTGTATTTAACTAGTTTTAACTAACTTTTTGAATTGCGTAATTTAGTTATTTGACTCTTATATTTTGAATTGGAAGTAGTACTGCATTAATTATAATGAACCAAGGGTACACTAGATCCATAGTGGACAAACTAGACTACAAAATGAGGTCATAGGGGGAGGCATCTTAGTTGCACAGCTTCGATCCAAATTATTTAATTGGCGGTTCGAATACTTAGCAATAGGATCCAAAAAGCACTAGATATCGGGTGGCTCAAAGGGTTATTAAAAAAAGATTAATTACTTATAAAATTTAACTTTAGAAAAATAGAACTTATATAATTCTTTGGTCTTATTTATTAGGTGCTTCCAATATTTTTCATGTAGATCAAGAAAATCCTTAAATTTCATTAACTCTACCATAGAATTCAACAACTTTCAATCTTTACCCTTATTTAATATACATTATACCTCATGAAAAAATTCAACACACTAATAAATTAAGGGTAAAATTATACATTCATTTGAAAAGCTTCTCACTCTGCCTTATAAATAGGACAAACAATTTCCTTTTCTCTTTGCCTTATAAATAAGACCAAATGAATAGTTTATACCTAATTAAACGGAAAGAAAATGACTTATATTGTAGTTTGTGAGAATATATCACTATATATGTGTGTATGTGTTCTTCCCGATTTATCTTTACACAACCACAACTTCTAGACGGAATCTTTATAATGAACAATTTATATAAAATTCATGATGGAAGATAAAGTGGATTGAAATCTTACATTTAAGACTAAAACAAACCCTTGTATTAGCTCTTATATTTAGGATTCGGGAATAATACTTAAAAAAAGAATAATTTGAACTATACATCGCAAGATAAGATATGTTCATCATCATCATACAACAATATGTTAGGTGTAACAATTTATGTGTTATAGCTTTCCAAAAGACTGTAAAAGATCAAGGTGTGGAAACTTTGTCCCCATACCAATATATATATTATATGATTGTATTGAATTGACGATAAGTGATGGGTAGAGATGGAATTAAGTGGAAGAATGGGATTCAAAGGAAAGCTAGAAGAAAGAAAGTGGGAATTGGTTTGAAAAGGAAAGACATTTTGAATGCTTTTAGAGCATTAATGAACCCTAAAAAGAATACAACGAGTGGGGTCACATTCATATGCTTCCTCTCACTTTTATAGCTTTACCCTTTTTCCACTCTCTTTGTAATCATAAATTCTGATCATCTTGTTCCCTTCTCTGCTCTCTTTTAAATCTTCTTTCTTCCTATAAAGAAACCTTTTTGCCCCTCCCACTTAGATCCATCACCATGTATCGATCACTCCAATCATATATTTATGTTGCTTATAATTAATTATAAACATTGATGAGGTTGGTGACCTCGATTAATATTCAAAAATATGATCGTTGCTTTTATTTGTATCACCCCCCTTCAAGTGATCATTAAAATTAGCTATGAAAAATGATACTCTTTTTAGTCCTTATTATAAGGCACCAATTAACTTTTCTCTCAAACCAATAAAAACAGTTAAAGTCAATAAAGTTATCCTAGGATCTAAATAATTTTCAATATTACTTTTACTAATTGCCTTAAACTGTACTCTAATATCATATTAATTATTACTCTTACCCACTACTCTTACTAATTATGGGTGGAGACATGAAAAAAAAATTAATGCTCATTGAAAATAAACAAGTGCCTTATAAAAATGACCAAATAAACTTGTTAGTTAGTGTCTTATAAAAAGAACCAAGTAAGTAAATACCTTGAATTAGTCAAAACTCAAATTAGTTCCTCAAAATCACAAAATGGCAAACATGTTTCTTGAATGCCTTGAACTAAAATTCAGAATTTAATGAAATGACCTTATTTCCCCTCAAGTTAAACTCCACGATATCCCTTTCTGAAACCAGGCAGGCACCAAATTCTGAAAGGTGGGTGTTTCTATGAGGACAATAAGGTCATTTTGCCAAATTCTGAAATTTCATCTTGGTGGAAGGAATTTGTCTGGCATTTTTTGATTTTAGGAGACTGATTTGAGTTTTGGCTAATTCAAGGATATTTACCTATCAATAGCTAAATTATACAACATTTATGCAGATAATTCCAAACTATATGTTTTGTTTATTATTTATCTGCAAATAACTCACAATATGAGGGGGTTATATAGAGCTGGGAAAACGGGCTCAAGCATAAATAAGTAGGCCCATTTAGGCACAGGTACTAAAAACCGTCCCATTTTCGAAGCCCGACCCATCAACATGTGTGCCTCGGGCTGGCCCGCGGGTTTTGAGCCTGTTTAACATATTTTCATATATTTTTACATTAAGTTAAAACAATAAAATTCCTACCCAATGCGGGTTGGCCTAGCGGTAGTTGGCTAGGCCCCAGGACGTTCCCCCACCAATGAAGTGGAAAGGGTTCGATCCCTGGAGTCGCTCGTTTGGGGAGGGCTTTACCGTTAAACAACTCCCGGTCCGGAGTGGTTGCACACTTTGCCACCATTTTATGTATAAAAAAAGAACAATAAAATTCCTAATTTAAGATATAAATATTATTAAATTGGAAAATAGGCTAAGTAAATGATATTTATGGTTTATAAATGATATGACTTAGTAAAGATTTTATATTATATTTATAATATATATAGTTGGATGCTTAATCTTAATGATCTATCTCATAAGATTAAACAGTTAGAAGTCATGTGCATAATTGCATAGTATAAAGCTACAAAGATCTAACTGTTAAGGAAGTTTATAAGTTGTACTGGGGAGAAAGCCAATCCACTGTTTTGGTAATACCATGTCATGTTAAAATCAATTGTAAATAGATGCACTTTTATGCGTCTCACTTTTTTTATTTTTCCGACCATTACTAGCAAAACCCCACTCCTACTATTTTCCATGTTTGCCTTTTGTTTTAATGACAACGTTGTCTTTTGATTTCTTTGCTGATTAATGTTCCACTGTCAGTTGGAGATAAGAATTGACTTACTCCTCTTTTTATATATTCCCTCAATAAGTTTTCATTAACTTTTTCCCCATTTTTTGATTTTTTTAATTGTTAATCTACTATTCATATATAACAAAAGAGTTTGGTAAATAGATAAAGAGATTTCACAAAACACAATATGAGGGATAGGGGCAAAAATGCCCGTTTAAGCCTGTGGCCCTATAAAGCCAGCTTGTTTAGGCCATATTCTTTTTGGAAGCTCTAAATCATAAGCCCGGCCGGGCTCAACCCGTTTTCCTGGTTCTAGGGCTATAATACACATAATTTAAGGGGTTATAAAATTACTCCATTTGATCTTTATTATAAAGCATCAACTAACAATCCTCACAAATCCATAAAAACAGTTAAAGTCAATGAAGTTTTCCTACAATGTAAACTTCCAATATTACCCATATTAATTGCATTAAACTCTAATATTATATTAATTATTACTCTCACCCACTACCCTTATTAATTATGTGCATACATGAAAGAAAAATTAATGTACTTTGGAAATAAGTAAGTGTCTTATAAAAAGGACAAAATACAATTACAAGTTGGTGCCTTACAATAAAGACCAGAGGGAGTAATATTTAGGGGCTATTTGCATAAATATAAAACTTCATGGAGGTTAAAGTTTCAAAAGCCAAGAAGGTTATTTACATATGGCATAAAGTTTAATGGGGTTTGGTGTAATTTAATCCTTATCATTTTTCCTTCAAGCTTATTCTAAACAAAAATATTTAATCAGCTTATTAGTTAAATGGTCAATATTGTACGAAGATTCAGTCAATATCCACTACCACACTATTAACTGGTCAAATTCTATCGACTCCAGTGGACTCAACTATGCAACTTTTTTACATTTGGTGCGCACACATTTGATTTTTGAGTATTTTAATGAAAATGGAGGTAATAATTCTACGTATAAAATATATCAGATACAATCGTTTTAGATTTGAGTTGTCACTCATCACATGATACTATCTAATTAATTACTTTCTTTAAAATGTATTTTTTTATTTGGCATACTTTATTATAAACTTGGATTGGAAGAGAGTATAATATTTACACTTTGAAAGCATGGGTAATATACTTTCCCTTTTTTTTATCCATTTTCTCCTTTTATTATACCTCTTGTAACTTTATAAGAATTCTCAATGTGCTTAATTAAAATCTCAATTGATCATTAAGGATTTGGATTAAGTAAGAACCTTTTTAAAAATGAATTTTGCAGACATTTTCAACAATGCAGCTTTATATTATATAATCCTGAATTTTTAATTCGACAAACTTAATCAATAATATGTAATTAAAACTAAAAAAAATAACTCATACCAATATATTCCCTAGTCGACATGGTACAATATTGTGAGTTGTAAGTAGATTCGTGACATAGAATATCTTATCATTCTAAAGGGAGCTTGGTTTAGCCAAAGCAGCTAGTCTCTCGCAATGTGCCAAGCAATTTTTGAATCTATTCTACAAGAGGTGCTAATATTTAGTGTCAGATAGTGCTTTAAATAGGTTTTTCTAAAAAATGATACTCATAAATATTTTTACCTAATTTAATTAGATTAATAAAGTTAGTTGAGTTAGTTAATATGACATGTATTTTCTAAAATATCATAGTCATCTTCCTCAATTTTCTCATTCCTTCTCCTCATTGGTTATTGTTAATGGAGTATTAAAAGGGGTAAATTAAGAAAATATTAACAAATATGAAAACTTTATCTTATATTTATGATCAAATTCAACTCCCCAAATATGTTTAATATTAAGGACCGGAAGAGTATGTCTACAAGAAATTGAAAAGTTTTTTTAAAAAAAGTAAAGTGTCAAATTCTTCATATGTACACAACCAAAATTAGTTAATATGATTTTAAACTTAAGACTTGTGGAATTATATTGTACATATGCATGTAACTTTCAACGGTATAATTAATTTGCACTGTTGATTATATAGAGTTTTAGGGGAAAAATTATTAATTTGAGAGATAAAATTGATTGAGATATACGAACTCTGGCATTTATGATCGGAGATAGCAATACAAACATTCTCTTTACGCTTTTATGAGAATAAATTAACTTTTGGAATCAATGGACATAATTAAAAGGCCAACCAGGTAATGAGAACAAGTATTTTGGAATTGATTAATGCCGACCATTGATGAGACGACGATGGTGGGAAAAAAATCTTTTATTATTTGAAATAATAATATTGAGAGACATAATGGAAAGAAAAATTGCACAATCTTTTAGCAAAGGAGGCCGTAGGTTTCTTGTGAGCTCGGCAAGGTACTTAACTTTGGATTACATATAGTTACATGAAAAAAAAAAAAAAAAAAGAAACAAGTTTATTCTTAAAGATTTAAAACTCCATTTTTGTCCCTTTCTTTTGCTCTTCCATTGCATCAAGGATCCACTACACCTTCTAGTAAAAGCCTTTGCCGCTTTGTTTCTCTAACATCTGGGTCACTTCATATTCTTCAAGTTCCTCACCTTTTCCTTTTTTCTTATACCCTTTTAATGTAAAAGAAAAGGAAGAAAAAGAAAAATCGTTTTGATTTATGCCAACAAGTGTATAGCTTAAAGATTCAAATTTTAGTGTTAAAAGAAAAGAAAGAAAGAAGAATGCAAAGAAGATGGGCTCTTTTCTTTTCTTTTTTTTTTTCTTTACTTCTTTTGTCTTTTGCTTTCTTTTTTCAAATTTTTAAACAAGGAGTTCATATCAAGGGCTTGATCATAAAGACAGTGCTACGTACATCTGTATACCATCTTCATTTTTCTATTATACTCCCTTCAGTTCTAAGTATACGACACATTCTAAAAGAGATTTTTGGTCGATAATATGTCATTTGATAGATCATTCATAAGCTTTTTTCAAATATTACCTTTACATGCAATTTATTAGAAATAGACTTGAAGTCTCTATACTCTTAAATATAAACAGAGTTGGAAAAATGTTTCATTTTCAAATAAAATCAATGAGTTAACCATTTCTTGTTGGTTCTGATAAAGTATTTAGATGTAACTTATAATATAGATCAGTTAAGTATTTAAGAGACTACTTAAGATAGCATTAGTTAGTTTACAACATTTTTCACTGAAGCAAAATGCATATTTGAGCTCATCTATGTTTTTTCTTGGAGCTGTTTAATTAAAAGCACATTCGCGTAAGTTAAGATAAAACTCTTCTCACATATTTACTTCATACATTGTCAATCAAACAAGAAAAGGCTATTTTTAAAGGATACAATCATTATTTCAAACAAGTTCTAATAAGCATACATCAATCAAGGAATAATTATAGTACACATCATGAAAGCTCTTGATGAAACTAGTTAATTAAGTGTCCCCGCGCGCGCACACACACTATATATATATATATATATATATATATATAGTCCTATTCAATTGAGAGTTGAAAGGAATCAAACTAACAAGGACGTTTTAAGAAGTATATACACACTTCACATTAAATATCTAAATTCATTATCGACTGAGTGAAATATATTATACGCCATGCATCCAGCTCATTTAGCTAAAGCCATCACCTCGTGTATCTCATCGACTTTGGAAAGTAAATATATATTACGACTTATCATAAATTTAAATATATTGATATTGATTGGTCGGTGAATTATTATTAAGAATATTATAGCTAGGCAGACATTTTATTTTAAAAACAAGATAAATTGATAATATTTTGATTCTAAATTAGCTGTCGTGCATGGTGGATATATGGTCCAGTTCTTTGGTTCGACATATTAGCGATATGCATGCTCCTACATGTCTTAATCCCACGATAAGCTTTTTGGTATAAACCAACTCATAGATTCTTATTTTTAATTTCTACGTACGTTGGTCTTCGTCTATAAAAATGTGTGTGTGTGTGTTTGTACGCTTTAATTTCTTACGAGGATATGAGAACAAAACAAGCTTTGGTTGAAATAAAAGGAGACGAAGAAAGAAAGGTTTATCACATGGATCTTTAATTTAAGTGCTTTTCACTTTGATAAAATGCTTTGCAGAATGCTTACGCTATGAATAATTCCTTCATGCACCTTTTTATATACATCTTAGCTTTAAACTTTGTCCTTTTCTTAGTTTTCCTCAAAAGATACATTTGAACCGTCCCTGCTTCTTTATCTATTAATAATACTATGTATTATTCACTCTTTCTGTTTTGTTTCTTCCTTTAATTTTTCCTTATCATATCGTGTATATTACACTTCTACCGCTCACAAATATAATTCTCCCAATAAGTTGCAATAATATAATTGACTGTTTAAATTTATTCATTCATTTTTTTTAAGAAAAAAAACTTTAATTTTTTGATAATATTTATATAATTAAATAATTATTTAGATTTAATTTCAACTGTCTGGATTAAGAAGCATAAAAGAGAGATGAAAAACAAGTGAAGATAAGTATCCAAATTTAATATGAAGCAGATCTCAATCCAGCTTTCTTCCTCTGGTAATAAATACCAAATGACTTCGAAATGCTACATTTGATTTTGACTACTCCCTCTTGTGTTTCATATAAAACAAGTTTATTATTCCTCCCGTGCTTAATATGAGACATATTCATTTAATTTGATTAAGTTGAGGAAGTTGGTTAAGTTAGTTAATATATAGATATATATTTTCAAAAACACCTTAGTTACCTATCTTAATTCCCTCCTTACCTCTCTTCCTTAATTATTGTTGAGCATTGGGCAAATTAAGAAAAGATTGACAAATATAAAAACTTTATCTTATATTTTTGACTAAGATCAACTCTATCAAATATGTCTTATATTAAGGACCGGAGGAGTACCTAATTTGATTAGTATAAGGAAGTTACTTAAGTGGCTAACATGACATTTTTATTCCAAATTCTAATCATCTTCCTTAATGCCCTTCATCTCTCTTTTACTTGATTATAGTTGAAAGAGCATTAATAAGGGTAAATTTAGAAAAGATCAAAAAATATAAAAAATATGTCTTATATATATTTATGATCAAGATTAACCCCACAATTAGATCATATATTAAGAACATGAGGAATAGTTTATATTGAGTTGGGTGGAACCATGTGGGTGTAGAGAGATCTTGTAACAATAATCTCTATACACAAGACACTTACAAGGAGTATATTCCACCAACAACAGAGTATAATTAATATCTCGCCAATTACCTTATAGTTTAGTGGTATGTAAGCTCTCCTTATTAGTAGGAGGTTGTGGGTCTGATCTCATTTATAATCCAGATTTATTATCGGCCCTTTTATTATTATTTTCTTGAAGAAGAGTATGATCTCCCATGAGATATATTGGGGGCGCCAAAGGTAAATCTCTCCTAGCTAACTGGATAGCTATTACATCTCGTCTTTGATATACACAAGATTACTTTGTAATTCACTTTTTTTAATTAAAGTGTGGATTATATTAAGAACTTAAAGTGAATATTAGGTTATTATATACTACGCAAGAACTAGGATTCAAACCTCCGGCCAACCATGCATTTACTTAAGTAACAAGTCTTTTAACGTCACGATGATAATTCAAGTTGTTTCAGTGCATTTTTTCTTCTTCTTTGCATTCTATTCCTTTCCAACATAACAAAAAAACTTGCAGGAAAAGTTGAAAACTAAGCATATATAAATGGAGGCGTGTACGTACATATATAACCAGTTTGGTTGAAAGGGATTTATGAGGTGTGAGCGTGATAAAAGGCAAAAGCTGATGAAGCACATAAGAGCATGCATGGCTGCCTTATAATGCTATGAATGTGGAGGCCGCAACGTACGTCGTCGTACGGGCCGGCCAAACTCATGAACAAATAACAACCACACACACACACACACATATATATATATATATATATATATTATTACTACATCCGGATCTAAATATAAGATTTAGTTTACTTTTTTTGAAAAGATTAAGGAAGGTAACTAAATTGTTTTAGAGTATTTATATATTTTTTCTTCAAACTAATTTGTGTGACTTATAAACTAATTATAATATATAATTCAATGATATGTAACATATATTATGATTAAGTTATTTATTTAGCTTCTTGAATCTCTTAAAAAAAAAGTCAATGTGATCTTATATATTTAGGATCAAATAGAGTATTATTATTTGCTTAAGGGTTTTCTCATTCCAGATTTAGAGTTCAAAGATTTTTCGCCCAACAAGTGGGCTATTATTAGGATTCAAACTTGTATTCTCCTCCTTTCAAAGGAAGACGGTTTACCATTTCAATTAATAACTTGTTTGTATATTTTTTAATACTTCCATAATAAATAAATAAAAAAAAAAAAAAATCTAAGCACCCATTCAATTCGGTCTAGTTCCGTTGATGGTAAAAGTATAAACCAAATTAATTAGTAAGGATATGAATTTAAAAAACTTCATTAATACGAGAATTTTTTAATTGTTGAGCATGCCTGACAAAAGCAACCAAGTTACTTAAATTTCATGAATACAAAAAAAAAAAATGTCAATTTCTTTTTTGGTTGTTGTAATTTTTGATACAGGATAAGAATGGTATATGCAGTAAATAGAAGAAAATAATTGGGAAAAAATTATGGTAACTAAGTTTAACAACCCTAACAAATAAAGAGACTGGTTTAGTCGTCAACTTGTTAAGCTTGTGGTTCATATGCAGAAAACTTTTAATAATAAAATCTTAAATAAATCCTTTCACAAAAAAATCTTAAATATATCCAAGTAGAAGAAATTGTAAGTACGTTTAAAATTATTTTGAACAGATAACTGAGATCACGGAGACTGGAAGAATGGTCATGATATTAAAAAATATGGACCATGCATTATTGTGTATGTGTGTGTGTGTGTATTATTGTCACTTTTAACTTGGTTAGAACTTAATGACATTATTAAATTAAAGTTCATGTACACCACTTACTAATTAATTGCTCGTGTGTTTTTAATTTCAAACAAAAATGACTGATTCCCAAGAACAAATGAGTATTTTAAATTGCATGCGCAACATATATATATTATATATTACATTCAGAATAAGATCACAATACATAAACTTATATCCACATGTAGTGACATATACCTAATTGTAAAATCTATATTTTGATACAACACATTTCATTTCAAGTCTTTCTTCCCCTTACCAAGATCAGTAACTTGAAAATCAATACAATAAAAAAAAAAAAAAAAAAAAAAAAGGAAATTGAAGGGGAAAACAAACAAGAAAAAGTATCATATTCATATAAAATTAAAAACCTTAAACATTAATTAATTTTGCTGATCATCTCCTATCATCAGAGTAGTTTCTTGTGATGTGTTAAAAATAATCTTCTTATCAACAAGTTCTAGAATATTCCCAGTTCTTCTTCTGCTGCTGCAATCTCCATCACTATCAATGGATATATTCAGATCCAAACACAGACTTTCTTCTTCTTTGATCTTCTTCTTCTTCTCTGGACGATCAGAATAATCACAGATTCTTTCACAGCTCAGAATCACAATGGAATCTTTCAGAGGAATCAACTCACCATTAAGTCTCAAACTTCCACTTTCAATTGCTTCCTGAATTCCCTTTCTAGAAACTTCTCCTTCTTCTTCTTCTTCAGCTTTATCCAAATTATCTTGCATCATGATGAAGAAAACCCTATGAGGGTTTTCATTCAGTGCTTCTCCAAATCTCTCCAAATCATCTCCTGTTCGTTTTCTCTTCTTCATCTTCTCATCTTCTAAAGAGAAAGAACAGTTATTACCGTTAATGGTGACAAAGTTGGTGTACGAACCAAACACGGTCTTAGCTAATTCCCTCGAGAGATTTTCTTTCTCTTCATTACAATCACCACCAAGAAACAGCATCCACGTGTCCTGTCTCTTTGTTCTATGTTCTTTCAGAGATGTTCCTGATCTACAACGAAGCACAGTGCTTGAAATCTCATGAACAACGTGTTTATTACGTGGAGAAGATACCTTTTTCTCCAAGGAATCACACAGAATCTTGAGATTCTCCTCGTTAAGATCCTTGAACATTTGTGTGCTGTCCAGGCCATCGATGGCTTCGCTTGAAGAAGCTGAGTTGGGGCTAGAGTTTGGGTTTGAGAGAAGCTCTGGCTTGTTGATGTTGGTGTTGTTATTTTCTGCGGGCATGAACATTATTAAGTTGCTGTTGCTGTTGCTTTCGTAGCAAACGACGTCGTCTGCTGTTGTGTACAACTCGCATTCTGATTTTGGTTCTTTTGCTTCAGAAAGTAACTGCATGTTGTTGTTGCAAGTGGTGTGCCTGTGAACTGTACTGCAAAAGCAGTTCCATTTCTTGCACAGATTCCTCAGCCTCTCAGTGTCCTGCTCCATTATTAAACATGCATAACTAATTAGTCACCAAGTTTCAAGTAAAAATGAATAGTTCAACTTTCTATAGATTTTATATTATAATATCTCTGGTTCTTCATATAAAATCCGGTTGACTAATTTGGAGAAATTAAATAAATTGATTAATTATAGCATATGTTAGACGACCTCTCTAATATACTTATGTGTATAGTATCACTAGTTTATATATCAATTTACAAAACAGGTAAATTAGTTTATTTAACTTCCTTGATCTCCATAAATTAGTCAATTGGGTCTTATATTAATGACCAGAAAATGAAATAGTACATATAGATGTATAAGGCTCCCACCAAGTGGAGTCCGAGAATGATAAATGTACTTAGCGTTATCCCATAAGCTGGGAGGTTATTTACATGAAATTACCTGATCGTCTAAGGGATGGCTTCTTTGTTCTTGCTTGCAATTTTGGAGCCAAGTTGGTAAACGTGAGGTAGAAGAGAGAGACATGGAAGCAGCAGAAGACTCTTTCTTGGCTAATCTGCTACTGTTAATAATGCTTTGAGCTTCCCTCTCAAAACTCACTGAGCAATCTCTGCAACAAGTTAGATTCTTTCTCACTCCTTTCACAACCTCATCTTCAAAACACCCATCTTGATGATGAGCTTCCAAATCTCTGAAGCAACAACAAGAAACATTAAGTAAGTTCCACTACTTTCTTAACCAAAAAAAAAAAAAAAAAACGGATTAATAATAATTAATAAATTAATTAATTACCTGTGAATATTTAAGCTCAAGCTGAGGCTGGGAACAGGAACTGTGAAGGGATAGAGCTCCCAAAGAGACTCTAATGAAGGGTGACAATTAGTCTTACACTTTAAGTATGCTTTGACGGTTGAAATCCCCATAATGCATACCCTATAATTACCATCACTTTCACTAACCAACCTCTTCATCTCCATAACCATGTGGTCCACTGAGCAATAAGAAGACTTCATCATCATGGTCATTTGATCTTTCTGGTTCATACAACAATGACTTTCCCAAAACTCAAACAACCATTTCAAATCACCCAAATACAAAACAACCCCTCTAATCCCTACATAGCTCTTCACAAGACACCTTAGCTCTAGAATCTTCCTTTCCACTTCCTCCTTCCTTATGTACCTAAAACTCTCAAGAGGAACACTCACAACTTGCACAACATTCCCTATCCTCTCCATCACTCCTCTAGCTAACCCCTCAGCACTTCCCACGCTTTCACTCACAACAATCACATTCCTCCTCTTGTTCAACACATCACTCACTACATTTTCTACGTCGTCATTTTTATGATCATTGATCATAGGCTTTAACACTAATGAGCCATGACCAACAACTTGATGAGGTTGTTGTTTCGGCTTAAGCGATGATGTTGTGTTTTGTTGTTGATGTGGGGAGATCTCAAGTGAAACAGATTGTTCAACCTTGGATTTCACAAGTGTACTAGAAAAACCAGCTTCTCTCATGACCCTACTAACACTAGGGTCATCTAAAATTGAGATTACAAGCTGTTCTATCTCAATCTTTAGAGAGAGAATGGGCTGGTTTTGGGTTTCAATGGAGCCACGTCGTTGGTGAGACTGAGCTCTTTTGAAAGCAGCAACCAAGGCATTAGAAAGTGAAGGGGTATTATTGGAATTACAATGGCTGGTGCCATAGTGAGGTCCTAGGAGAGGACTAGGTGTGGATGCAGGTAGGCGATTGAGGGCGACATTGAAGCAAAGCTCTAAGGCCTTACATTGGAGAGGGTGAGAGTGACATTGTACGCAGGCTCTTCGGAGGAGACCAGATGACGTGGCGAGCATGGCGCTTGCCACGTGGAGGGGAGTGACTTGTGCGTGGCCTCGCCTTGTTGCTAGGCTCACAGCTTGCTTCACAACATTTGCTGCCTCCGGTGTGAGAGCTTGAAGCTGTATGCTGCAAATTCCTGCCCTCATCTTTTTCTTCTTCGCTGAGTTGTGACTCTACTCACAATAAGATAACAAATGATTCAGGAGGACATACACTTGGTGATTGTTTTCTTGTTAGTTTGTTTTTGCCAAGCAAAAACATGTAGAACAGCTCACACACGAAGGTGCACAACAAGAGATATTGAGGAAGAAATCAGGAAGAGAGAGAGAGAGAGAGATGTATATGTATGCACACACAACAAGAGAGACTGAAACTAAGAGAAGTGTTTGAAAGAGATTAATTTGGATGGCAGGAGAGGAGAGGTTAAGGTTTATAGGAGAGGGATTTGGAGAAGTGTAAGAGAGAGAGATTTGATGTGGGATTTGTGCTTTTCTTGTAAGTGAGGGAAATTTTGGCTTTGTATGAGAAAGTGGATTGCATGTGATGGATTGATACAACTTTTATGATCTCTCTTAGATTAAGTGTAGTGCAGTGATATATCGGCGGGTCTCGAATTTAATGTAAGATATATTTAAAAAATTGATTTTGGTTATAAATATAAGATATAATTTTTATATTTATAAATCTTTTCCTAATTTACTTCTATTTGTACTTCGTCAACAATAATCAAAGAGAAAAAGGAATGGAGGAATTGTGGAAGATAACTAGAGCGTTTGAAGATATACATATAACATATTAACTAACTTCATTAATCTAATCAAATTACATAAATATGTCTTTTATATATTAAGGATCAAAGGAGTGTATATACACCAGAGTCCATTTTGAGGAAAAAAAAAAAAAAGCTCTTTATTATAAATCACTTGCAAGGTAATCAATAAGAGTGTTACAATTTTTTTCCCATTAAAAGTAGAGAAATAAGGAAGAGGATGAAAAATATTCATTCATAAATACAGGTAAGATGAGAAAAATTTTATTACCTTAGTTTATATTTATTGAGCCAACTAACTTTTCTTGTCACATGAGAATTAGATAATTTAGAACTATAAATAAGATCTGAGTGATAAATAATTATGTAAAGCGGAGAGGATAATGTAGTACTACATAAAATAAGAAAGGGAAAGAAACAAGGTTTGAACACAAGGAAGGGAATAATGGCTTTTGTTAAGAATAAGCTGAGGTGAAAAAATTTGAAAAGATGGAAAAGAGAAAAAGAGAAAGGCGAAAAAGGAGATTATTCCGCAAAGAACGAGGACAAAAGAGAGAGAGGGAGAGGACTGTTTGTCTGTTTGAATAGACAGCGCTTTCCCTCTCTCTTTTTCTAGTCTCGAGGTGAATGTATAGCCATTGTATTTTTATATATAGCAGCAAATAATAAATAATAATCCCTTGAATGATTGATGCAATTATTAATATATTCATATATATATATATATATATGAATCATACCAACTCATCATATCATCATGCTACTCTAGATTTTAGGGATCTGTGACCATGAAATTCTGTTTAGTTTATATGCTTTATTGTAGATCAATAAAATTAGTTAAATGTATTAAAATTATTCTAAAATTTAAATGATTTTCAATATTACCTTTACTAACTACAATAAATTCAAATATCATATACCTCTTTAATCTTATTTATAGGTCCCCTTTTTAAAAGAGTAAAATTGACTTATAAATAAAACCAGAATAGTAAATTAGTATTCTCTCCCACCACCCACCCTTATTAAATATAGGCAGACATAGAAAAACAAATCAAATGCACATTGGTGACTTTTAATTATAGTAGGTATTGGTCTTTACGTTTTGATTGATTAAACATGAGATCTTAAATTTGAGTCAGTGTGATTGCAAACAATTTTTTTAAAAAATCATTCTTAATTGGATATGACAATACTTAAATCTGACTTAATTAAATTATCATGTAATTTTTTTCTAAGAAAAAAAAAATCTCCATCTAACAATTCTTTCGGCTTTGTATCAATTCTTTATTTCTGCCCCACTTGCACAATTTTTTTTTTAATTAAATAAAAATTACTCTAACATATTCAATCTTTTAAAGAAGATTTTGAATTTAGCGTTTGAAGTCTCTTAATATCCAAAATAATTCATGAAGCAAAACTAAGATGCCACATTGTAATCAAATTACGATATATATATATATATATATAATTCTTAATCTCAAAAGGACATCCTTTTGTATTAAAACTAAATTTTGAACACTTAAAAGTCGTAAAATGATTGGTATAAAATAATTTATAGTCAAAATAAATTATCTTTAAAAGAGCACGTCTAATCCTAAAGCAATTGTAATGCTTGTTAGTCTACTTGCTATACATTAGGTGTGGGAATAGACTATATCTACCTAAAATTCTTCTCATTGTGAGTTTTTAATTAATTAATTAATGTCAGGCCAAAAAAGTTAATTAATTAATGTTGACATTTATACTAATTTCACAAGTCTTTATGTTATCAAATACATTCGGATAAAAAGTTGGCTTTCTCCCAATATTTGTTTGAACTGTTAAAAAAAAAAAAGGTTTTATATCTGTTTGATAATGATAGAACTTGGAATATTTGTCCCCATTTTACAACTGCGAAGGGAACATATAGCCGCAAAATGACTAATTCAACCCTTTTTCTTCCATAAAATTGTAATGCAAATAATAATAATAATAATAATAATAATAATAATAATAATAATAATTGTATATATAATGAAAGAAAAATTATATATTTTGGCCCTTTCTCCCAATGAAATTTGTGAGTGAATCCTTATCCTCAATTTTCTATACATGACACTACTTTTTTTTTTTAACTCTCCAAAGAATAAAGTGCAAGGAAATTCCCACCCCCCCCCCCCCCCCAAAAAAAAAAAAAAAAATAGAAGGAAAAATTAAATATTGATGCCCTGAAATTGAATCTGTGACTTCTTATTTAGAAAGAAAACTTTTATGCCACTATACTATGGTCTTGGCAAGTAATGAAAAACAATATAATAGGGATACTAAAGTATACCCCACAACAACATATACTAATCTTCCTTAATATTGAATGGAAATGATAAATTGCTCCTAATTAGCTTTGTGGGTTAAATATCTAATTTGCCACGAAGTTTTGCTAAGGGAGCACCCAACACCCGAAAGTTTTTAGGGTACCAAATTTGCCCGGAAGTATGAAAAAGGTAGCAAATTTGCCCCTCTGTTAATTTTGACCGTTATGTTTAACTGAGTACACACGTGGCATGCCACCTCATCAATCAAAAGTATCATTTTTGCCCTGAAAGTTTTCATTGAGGAGCAATTTTGCCCCGGAAGTTTTCATTGAAGAGCAATTTTGCCCCGGAAGTTTACAAAAGCAGCAATTCTGCCCTTCTTTTTCCCAATATTAAATTTGACTATTAGATCAGTCAAAGACCACACATGTCATGCCTTGAAAAGGTCAAACTTGGAGTCGAGAGAAGGAGATCCTTGATATGTTGAGCTCAAGGCGACGGAATTTGTGAAGCCAAAGCGGTTATAGGGACTAGAGCCGGGAAATCGGGCCGGCCCGTTTAAACCCTAGCCCTGCAAGGCTCGGGCTTGAAAAATAAGCCAGAAATTTGAAATTGGCCCTGCAAGGCCGACCCTGGAGGGCCTCGGGCTTAATCGGGCCGGTCCTACAGTTTGTATAAACTGATCATTTGCTTAGATCATAAGTGATGCTTCGCGTGGCCAGGTTCGGCTTCACAAATTACGGGCCGCCTTGAGCTCAACATCTCAAGGATCTCCTTCTCTCGACTCCAAGTTCGACCTTTTCAAGGCATGACATGTCTGGCCTTTGACTGACTAATAGTCAAATTTAATATGCGGGAAAGAAGGGAAAAATTGATACGTTTTGTAAACTTCAGGGGTAAAATTGCTCCTTAGTGAAAACTTTCAGGGCAAACTTGCTCTTAGTGAAAACTTCCGGGGCGAAAATGATACTTAACTCTTATTGGGTTGATGAGGTGGCATGCCACGTGTACACTCGCTTAAACTTAACGGTTAAAATTAACGGATGGGCAAATTTGCTACCTTTTTCATACTTCCCGGCAAATTTGGTACCTTTTCCATACTTCCAGGGCAAATTTGATACCAAAAAAACTTCCGAATGCTAGACGCTTCCTTAACAAAACTTCCATGACAAATTAGGCCTTTAACCCTAGCTTTGTTACATATTCCTCTGGTCCTCTTTATACTTTATTAGTCAATTTATTAAATTTATAAATTTTTCATATGAATGTACAATTTTACTTTATATTTATTAATGTAGACTTTATTCTCATAACATATAGTGTATACCAGATCAGGAAAAAGTTGGAAAGTTGTTTAATTTTAAGACACTGTTAATGAGATTTAAGATTTTTCTTGGTTCTAATAAAACATTTTAGCAATGACTTATAAATATAACCAAAATATACATTAAGAGTTGAAAATCAAAACCTCAATAACCTAAGTTGGTTTTTGGCATGCTCATTTGTAACCAGTTTAGTAGTGCATACTAAAAAGTGACCATTATTATTCCAATTCAACAATTTGATCCATTTTTAGATTACTCTATCATTATCCGGATCTAGTCTAGCTTGCGAGAATGTAGGCCAACAATAGGATGAATCTCACTACCTCCAAGTGATTATCACAACTGTATATCCAAAGGTCAAACACAAGACCGCTGGTTAAGCTGATAAATGTTCAATGAGAGTGCTTGGTGGTTACACTTTTTATCCATTTGAAATAAGGACATGGCAACCATTAAGCCTATTAGATTACCTATTTATTGCTAAAACGCAAAGATACTGCCTTAAATTGATCAAAACTCAAGTACATTGTAAAATTAAATTACTTAGCTATGCACAAGACAATTGGATTACATAACATACAGAAGAAAATAGTGCCTGAATATTGCAAGAGTACTGAACATCCCCAAGACTAGAGGCTGAAAATAATTTTACATCACAACAGATTTAAATAATCTAGAAAATATCAAAATTCAATCTCCTCACTACTATCACATTATTCACTACAAGTTTCAAAGAATCTTGAATCTAAATCATTAGTCATCAATACTAGTCTTTGACATAAAATTTCGTTTATAGTGTAAATTGTACTACAAACAATATCTTATATTAAGGACTGGACGTAGTATCATACTAGGCTATATGTACGAGGAAAACTATAATCTCACGTCAGGACTTTAAAAAATGAACTACACAGGCAATGCAGAACAGGCATTCAAACTTGCATTTGAGTATTTCTTGTAACAGTTCCTAGATTCAAAAACTTATATATTCAGCATCTTATATTGCCTAGTTCCTCATGTAACTTCCGCTGCAACGTGGCAGTACCCACAAGAGCATCAACTTCTATTGCATCATCAAGAACTAGCTTAAACAGGCCTACCTTATCAAATTATTGGAGAGGTCGGCTTTATTGCTTCATTTCATTCATTGCTTCACGCTTTTTCCTTCGAAAAATTCACCCAACATTCGCTCTAGATCTTCTGCTGTGTATTTTATGTACTTCTGAGGATTCTTTCCATTCTCCACCAGAGGCCTGTAACAATAATGTTGTCAATTATGCATCAAAAGGAAGTTTAGAAGCACAGACAACATCAATATTAATATAAAATGTATAAAAATGTGAATAGTACGGCTCTTTTCTTAAACTCTGCAATTTAATGGTTGTTGTGCAAATTTTCAACTGGCTTTAATATTATAATGTGTGTGAGGGAAGAGAATAATATTATTTCATATGCTATGATACTATTATGGATAAATCTCTGATCAACTGATGATGTGCCCACGTATGTGTTGATGGGACATTAAACACAAGAAGACATGTCAATGGCTAGCTGGCCCAAGGGCAGCGGACCACGTCCCAGACTTGAACCGGGCATTTACATTTTTGTGTATGCGGGTGTTTACTTTGATTGTTTTGAAGGAGAAAAACACAACAAAGTGTGAGATAAGCTCCACTCGTAAGAGGAGATAGAATCACCCCTTAACTACATGGATTTGGTTCCTCTAGGAAGCCAGTAAAATCCTACATACACTAAGCTGGTAAAGGGGGTCATCCTGAAGAAGGATTTCTAGAGAGAGAGAGAGGACTCACCCAAAACGCTTGACAAATGATCTATAGGCTGGCAACAAGACTTCGGCAACAGCAAGCCGAAGAGATTCTCGCAACTCTGTATCAGGAACAGCCCATTGAGATTGTTTCTGATGAAGCTCCTCAAACATCATATTGAATGACTTAAACCTGAGAAGACAATTTAAATCGAGATGTCAAAAGACGTGTAAAAAAGAAATTTCATATGAAAGAGATTTAATTTAAAGCTTACCTGTCTTTAACAATTGCTCTTGAAGCACCACTGCTACTTCCTGCATCTCCACCACCTGTACTACCACCCCCACCAGATGAGGCAAGGCCCGAAATAGAGAGGCACTGAAGAATCTGCAAAGGGAAAGAACCAAATTCAGATACAGCATCGCTCCTTCTCAAGTACAAATCAATAATGACATCACACCAAGAGATCAAAGTACAAGCCCAAAATGACGAAAAAAGACAAAGCTACGGAGACTTGGTAGTACGGGATACCAAGTCCCACGTTGAGTAGAATGAAATGCTCAATGAGGTATTTAGGTGAGTTGGTTCTCCCACCTCAACAGCTAGCTTTTGGAGTAGTGTTCCCCATCCTATTTAGGTACCCATCAATTTGTGTCAAAGCTTGGACCCACGGAGGGTTCTGATTGATGTATAGGATACCAAATCCCACATTAAGTAAAATGGGACCCTAGCTTTTAGGGTAGGGTTCCCCATCCTACTTAGGTACCCATCACAGAGCAATTTCCAAAAGAGCCATGAAATACCGCTGATGCCTAATCATCAACTATGTGCAAGACATTTCGGCATTTGATTCTATTGCACCATAATTCCAAAACACGTTTTATTAGTAAATGGTCTATTTTTCTTCCTTTTGTACCTTTAATTGTTCCATGCAATGAATTCCAACAATAGCAACTTTAGAAATGTTGTACACTACCTCGTTAATGGACAGAACAATACCTTTGCCCAGGCAATTCTTTTGTATAAGTTGGCATTCTGCTGCACAATTCTCCTATGCCGCTGTACCCAATCATCACCCAACAAATCCTTGGCTTCAGACCTAAAATTGACCCAAGATGAGCACAAAAGTTGCATTACAGCTGAGGATCAAAGTATAGCCAACACGTGTGGATGATGACGTACCTACGAACTGATCTGACAATATAATGAATATTATTCATGAGAAATAGATGTGTTAAAGCCTGATCTCTATACTGCTTTGACTTCCCCTCCAAATTGTTTTGAAGACCTTGCATTATTCGCATTGTTACAGTTGCAAGTTGTGAAGTAGCATCTCCACCTTCAAATTCTTGGAATAGTTGCTTCAAGGTAGACCGGTAGCTGCAAAGATTTAACAATCAAAAGTATGTAAAATACTCCCAAGATGTAGGGCACACTTAAAATGCATAACAACAGCAACAGTTTTCATTATTGAGGCTGGTTTGTTGACGTAAATCCATTGTATAGTCACAGCACAGTATCCCAATTATCTAACAAAAATTACTGTATCACAAAGACTTGGTAGTATGGGATAACAGGTCCCACATTGAGTGGAATGAGATGTTCAATGGGGTGTTTTAGTGGGTTGGTTCTCCCACCTCAACAGCTAGCTTTTTGGGTAGGGTTCCCCATACCACTTAGTTACCCATCACTATAACTGAAAACTTTGACCATAAAAAAATATGTGAAGAATTTCACTCTGAAATTTGTCATTTTATATTAAAAACAACGGTTTCAGTTGACAGAACCATAGAAAATCGGCCAATTAAATCTAAAAGAAAACAAATATGAACATAAGGACTCAAAAAGTAGAGAAACTATTCAAGGAGAAAACAGAAGTTTACTTCAGCCTATTAGCTAACAAAAGCCCATGTGATTCTTATGAAGATTTTGCCCCCATAATGCCCAAATATCATGGCCCATTAACCAATAGACAAAAGGAAAAAATAAAGGCGTTAAAGCATGAGAATAATCATAAATTAAAAAACCCTGATAATCTTGTAACTATCACTTTTTAGAAAAATGAATTTATTATTTAAAGAAATCATAGTTTAAAAATTTAAAATTTAATCATTTAGATTAGATTTGAATAGTATAGGTCTCATTGATGAGCACCGAATAAGAACCCATAAAATTATATATTAAGAATATATGGGTTGCATGCCAAATCAATAATGAAAACAGCTTCATAATCAGAGAAGACAACATAGAATGCTAGAAATGATAAGATAATTCAGCAAGAGAATTCAGATCTTTAGGCAGCTCAAATGGACTTACTCAAATAAAAACTTCACATAGTTAATGACGTAGCTTGTCAATGGATGCACAGTTCCATCTGAAACAGCAGTTTTTGTGGTATCTTTCTCAACTGCTTCTTCAAAATCCCCAAAGGTATCCTGGGCTGTTTGTGCCAGCCGCTTTGTCAAACCCAATGCTGCTTCTTTTATTTCAGTGCAAGCTTTACCTTTGAAGAGCGTTTGGATCTACAAAGACACAGGTATAAAGTTGACAACAAGATGGTAATGCCATTGAAACATGCCTCTTGTTCATCTAATGATACAGCTACCAAAATCATCTTTTAAAACACAAAATATTTCACATCTTTTCCCAGTGGTAGATAGTGACATCCCTACCACCATGGTAAAATCAAAACAACTACAAATTGAATTAAGTAGATTAGAAACAAATCTAACAATGGACTGAGTTCAAACAAGAGAAAATTATGACAATTTAAGTTATCATAAATATATGTAAGAACACCACCTAGTGAGATAAGACTTTATTGTTATTGTATATGTAAGAACAATATTCATGTCAAAGTACTAGCTCAAATAGATAAACCCTCAAGTTTGAATAACATTTAAATTCCACACTCGCAGAACAGATACATAACTGTCTGTCTTACTTAGAACTGGATGTATTTGAAACACCAAAATTAGTTGAAGGTCATTTCCTACTCTAGGCCAACCATGAAGGACGACACAAATAATTTGACAATTCTTTTCAGCAAAACCTAATAATAAGGCCAAGGACACATCGAAACTTCATCTAAAGAGGCAACAATAGATAAGCTACCAACCCAATTTATAAAATGCCAAGAGATACAAAAAGTGTCATGTTGATCAAGGAATAAGGCTTGTTGTATTGAACATTAAAAAGGAAAAAAGCTGACAAACTGATCAAGTAAGATTAATGCCCATATACATTGGCGTGATTGCAGAAACCCACATGAATTTGAATTTCAAAAAAGCCTGTACCTCTGAATTGAGCTCTTGCATTATTTCATACATGTCCAAAAGCACAAATAATTTTTCTGGTGATCTCTTGCTTCTGGCAATTGCTTCTCCAAAACTAAGTAGCATAGTGACACTGCTTGTTGTGACTTCAGCAAAGCATTGATCACTAAGTGAGTCAAAGCCTTCAAACATTTGGTCACAAACTTTCCGCTCACCAGCAAACAACAATTTGACCTGTTCAAGCATAACCAAATATTTGAATGAAAATACATAAAACCAAAGTACTAAATCCACAACAAACTTGATAGCCAAAAAAAAAATCCACAAACTCACAGCAATACGCATGAAATGAATCCAGTTCCCAATTTTGGCCTCCAAGACCTCCCACTGTAGCTTTTGAACATCATCTTTGCTGAGTTTCTCAACACCCAGTTTATGAAGGCTTTCTTCCAAAACATTAGAACGGGTATCCCTGAACAAAAAAATGATTCAGATTATCCTGAAAATCATAGTAAAATTAATATCAGCTATATTGGTCCCACTAAACGATTGGTCATAAGCAGATGATATACGGCCTACAATTCATAGCCAAGCGAGGTTGCCAGCATGAGTTTTTGGATACACACATATTGTGTTATGGTTATTGTAACAATTAAATAATTAATAATTGGTGGCTTACTAAGTCTATAAGGTCACTAATTAGTTAGTAGGGGTAGGACAGTAATTGGCGGTGGCGGCTAACTAATCCAATAAGGCTACCGGGGTTGTCATTATTAGTTAGGCCTATATAAGGACTAATATGTTAATTGAAAGAACCAGTTGATTGAGTAATAAGACCAAATTATCCCCTTTGTTTCCTTCTCTTCTTCTTCCTCTCTTCCTTCTCTTGCAACTCTATTCTATCCTTCTACTCTTTGACAACAGTGGCATCAAAGCCACTCAAATTCCTTGGCTCTTATCTGCGGTGTATGGTCACCACACAATTCTAGACTGCCCTACTCTCTAAGGCATCACACTTTTCCATCGCCGAATCGTCAGAGGCAAGATTCAAGGCTATTTAAGAAAAACTTCAAGAATTCTAAGGATTACCAGCCACTGTTAAGGAATTGTCTTGTCTGTACAAAGATTAGCAAAGCAAATGGCATCTTTCGATCGGACAATGAATTGGTGGGTGGCACACAACCACCTCTTCCAAATTCCGGCAATCACCTGCATTACCACCGACCAAGAACAGGCGATGATGGGTAACTTCCCCCAACGTGCTTCACCTAAATGGAGTTTCCAAAGTTCCATCGTTCTGATATTGACGGTTGGATACAAAGATGCGAGAGACATTTTGAGGTTGATGGTACACCGGAAGCATGGAAGGTTCAACTTGCAAGCATTAACTTGGACAAGCGAGGGTATGTGTGGCATCAAGCCTATGAAGAAGGAGAGCAAGGTTGTGCGATCCTTTGGAACAAGTAGAAGCGCGCCCTCAAGATTCGATTTGAGACACCACATGAGTCGTCGATAGGAAATTTTACAAAGTTATACCATACGAATTCGTTGGCAAATTGCAATGACGAGTTTGACAATCTCTGTTGCGAGCTCCAACTATCAGAAGGTTATGCTGTGCAAGCCTGTATCGAAGAATTGCGACTCGATTACAGCCGACAAGTTAGAATCTTAAGGCTGCGATCATTGATGGAAGCCCAAAGCATTGCGCAAATCCACAATATTAACTTGAGGGAAGAATCAGGGTCTAAATCTTCCCATAAAAAGTCTTGGGACGTGCCAACCACTCAAGATACATGGCGCACTGCCATGAATGGGTCTTTTTGTGGTGGGACCCTGTTTTTTTGGATCGAAGACTTAGAATACAGTCAAGGGCAATTTCCTTTGTGGGACGAAACACGGCCAACACGACTAGTACCTCGTCTGCTTTGTTCTCGGCATCCAACGCACCAATAGGGCGACACAAGCTACTGCAACAAGGCCTCAAAGTATGTCTCCTACGACATGGAAGAACACAAGGCAAGGAACCTTCGTTTTTATTGTCATCAACCTTTATCCAGAGGTTGCAATTGCCCCCAGAGAAAGCAGTTGCAAATTCAACTTATTGAGTTAGACCAAGAGAACCTTGAAACTAACAATGATGAAACTGGGCCACTTGTCAACATTGAACCTTCTAAGGAGTGCCTACAAATATCCCCACGTGCCATTCAAGGTGGGGTAGGTGTTTCGTCTATGAGAATACAAGGATTGGTGGGCAAACAGTCAGTCCAAATCAATATTGACGATGGTGCCTCCCATGGTTATCTAGACTTGACTTTGGTTTAGAAATTGGGATGGAAGGGGCGGTTCAACTAGCTGGTGAAGTTGAAGTTACCGGGGTGGGAAAATAAAATTGTACAGTATTTGGCACAACCCAAAGTAAAAAATGCAAGGTGAGGAGTTCCAATTTGATTTACGTATTATGGAAATAAAGAAATATAATATTGTGTTAGGATTGCAATGGTTACGACAGGCTGTTCATCATGCTCCTTGGAACTACAATGACCTTGCTATGACTCTTTGGTATAACAACTCAGTTTGCACCTAGCGTGCCACCCCAAGGTCAGATTGTAAACTTGTTCGTCATCTTAAAGATCATGACAAGGATGGGAGTCAGTTCTTTCTCTTGCAAACAGTTGAAGAATTGGACCAAACAAACTGTGTTCTATCTAATAGGCCACGAGAGGCAGGTGCTGGAATAAAAGGAGTGCTTAAGGAGTTCAGTGATGTGTTTAAGGAACTCAAGTTGTTGCCGCCACTGAGGGATGGGCATAACCATCCTATAGTACTTCATGAAAGGTCAGATCCGGTGAATCTTCGGCCCTATCACTACCCGGCTATACAAAAGGATGAGATTGAACGCCAAGTTAAGGGGTTGTTGTAGAGTAGGATGATCCAAGAGAGTTCCTCTCCATTTGCATCACCTATAATGTTGGTTAAACAGAAAGATCGGACATGGAGGATGTGTATAGACTTTCATGAACTTGCCGTGAAAAATAAATACCCCATTCCTTTGGTAGAGTTATAAGATAAGCTACGGGAGGCTAGGTGGTTTTCTAAACTTGATTTTTGGGCAGGTTATCATCAAATAAGAATGGAGCCTCGAGACACGTACAAGACAACCTTTCACACGCATTCAGGTCACTACGAATGGCTAGTAATGCCCTTTGGGCTCACTAATGCTCTGGCAACATTTCAAGGTGCAATGAATAGCATTTTTAGAGAGCATCTTAGGAGGTTTTTTTGATATTCTTTGATGGTATCCTAGTCTATCACTCTAGTATGGTTTTGCATCTTGAGCACCTTAAAATAGTGTTTGAAATTTTGAGGAAGTATCACTATTCTGTTAAGGAGAGTAAATGCACCTTTGCCACCACTCAAGTGGAATATTTGGAGCATATTATTAAGAATGGTGAGGTAGCTATGGATCCTCAAAAGATTAAGGCTATATTGGAGTGGCTGGACCCCACTATAGTTAAGCAACTTTGCTCCTTCCTTAGGTTGGCCAGGTACTATAGGTGATTCATTAAGGGTTATGGCGAATTAGCAAGACCCTTGACCAATTTGCTGAAGGAGGAGTCTCTAAGGGCTGCCAGTGCATTTTAGGATCTAAAGAACACCGTTAGTTCTACGCCAGTATTAGCATTGCCTGATTTTGATAAACCTTTTATTGTGGAGACTGATGCTTGTGGTGTAGATGTAGGTGCTGTTTTGATGCAAGGGGGTAGCATTTAGCATTTTTCAGCAAGGCATTGGCTTGTCAATCTACGAGAAGGAATTTGATGAGATACTGATTATAGTGCTGATGTGAAGGTTAAATGTGAATGGGAATGTAAAAAGAACTCTGGAAATAATATATTTCTCTGTTTTTAAAGAGAAGCAAGGATCTCACTAACTCTCTAAGAACAGCATCTCTGAGATAGAGAGTAGGCAAGAATCTCACCTCTCCTCTAAATCAGCCCACTTCCTTAATAGTAGATGAGCCGAATTTGTAACTCATCGAACTATTAAAGTCCCAGGAGAATCTCCCGTACCAATTACTCTCTCGAATATTCGATACTTTATTGATGAGTAATGATTTACAGAGGGTAGACTCTATTTAAACTATAAATACGAAATATATCTAAATCTAAGATTTAGATAACTAACAATAATAAATCCTAACAACTAAATCTTAACTAATAAAATATTGCTCTTATTTTCTAATTCCTAAAGATAATATCTAATAAGATATTCCTTTTATTTCCTAATTCCTAAAGATAATAATAAAAACAGACTCAATTAATTAAATACTAATTCCTAAAATTTCTAACTTTCCACAACTTCCATTATCTCCCGCTAATCCGATACTCTATCAAAATTGTTGGCGGTGGTGCAAGCTATAGAGCATTGGAACCAATATCTAGAGGGCAGGAGGTTTGTTATAAGAACAGACCAACAAAGTTTGAAATATTTGTTGGACCATAAGTTAAAAACTTCTTTTCAAATGTATTGGGTCTCTAAATTGATGGGGTTTGACTAAGATCCAATATAAGAAGGGTGCAAATAATAATGTTGCCGATGCCCATCTCGTCAACCAAACATGGAGATTATGCAGCTGACCTTATCTACGTGTTCAGATGATTTATTGCAGGAAATTAGACAAAGTTGGGAGGAAGATGCTGATTTGAAGAAGCTACTTGAGCAATTACAGCAAGGTAATGGCAGTGTAGGGAAATACACATGGAGGGATGAGTTATTGAAGAAAAGCGGTCGAATTGTAGTTGGTACTAATGCTGCTACACGGCATAAAATTTTGGAGTGGTTACATGCAAGTGCTCAAGAGGAACACTTCGCTATTCATGCGACCTGCAGCAAATTAAGTCTCTCTGTTGGTGGAAAAACCTGTTTGAAGAAGTTAAAGACTTCATTCGCCATTGTGATGTGTGTGCTCGTTGTAAGTATGACACAGTCGCTTATCTGGGGTTGTTACAACCTCTCACTATTCCTAGTAGAGTATGGGAGAGTGTCACAATGAATTTCATAGAAGGTTTACCTAAGTCTAGTGGCAAAGATACCATATGGGCCATTATGGATAGGTTGAGTAAATATGCACATTTCATAGCACTTTCTCATCCATTTTCTGCTTCAACTTTGGCTCAACAATTCTTGGATGGAGTTTATAGGTTGCATGGAGCTCCTATAGAAATAATAAGTGACTGGGGTCCTATCTTCATTAGTAATTTCTGACAAGAATTCCTCAAGGTATAGAAGATTGATCAGAAATTAACATTGTCTTACCATCCTCAAACTGATGGGCAATCAGAGGTTGTAGACCATTGTTTAGAAACTTACCTCCGATGTATGTGTTGAGAGCTTCCTAAGGAGTGGAGCCGTTGGTTAACGCTTGCTGAATGGTGGTGTAACACTACCTACCATTCCTCTACCAAGTTTACCCCTCATTAATTGTTATATGGTAAAAAACCATCAGTCTATGTACCATATTTGCCTCAGTCTGCCGTTTCGGATACCATAGATAGGTCATTTGTTGCTAGAGAGGAAGTTTTAATGATAGCTAAACATCACTTGGCTAGGGCTGTGAATATGATGAAGCAGAGGGCTGATTCTCATCATACGGATCGCGAATTTCAAGTAGGTCAATGGGTGTTCTTGAAACTCCAACCTTATAGGCAGATTTCAGCTGCTGCAAAGAGCAATCAGAAGTTAGCTCCAAGGTATTTTGGGCCTTACAGGGTTCTTAAGCGGATTGGTGCTGTTGCATATCAGTTGGAGTTACCCCCTGAGGTTCGAATCCACTATACTTTCCATATTTCTTTGTTGAAATTATGTCCTGATCTGGCTGTTCGTCCTCGCCACCCTCCCTTACTTGGCCAGAGCCAACAGCAACTAAAGAACCAGAGATGATTCTGAATAAAGAGTTGGTCGTCGCAAGGGATGGATTGTTACTGAAGTATTGGTCAAATGAAAGCAACTTCCGTAGGAAGAAGCTTCAGGGGTGCTGCTTTACCAATTGCAGCAGCAGCATCCTTCATTTGTGGTTGAAGACCCTTGAGGGCAAGGGTTCTTTGAGGGGAGTGGGGAGTATTGTTATGGTTATGGTTATGTAACAATTGAATAATTGATAATTGGTGGCTTACTAAGTCTATAAGGTCACTAATAGGTTAGTAGGGGTAGGATAGTAATTGGCGGTGGCAGCTAACTAATCCAGTAAGGCTACGGGGCTGTCATTACTAGTTAGGCCTATATAAGGATTAATATATTAATTGTAAGAACCTGTTGATTGAGTAATAAGACCGAATTATCCCGTCTGTTTCCTTCTCTTCTTCTTCCTCTCTTCCTTCTCTTGCTACTCTATTCTATTCTTCTACTCTTTCACAACAAATTGTTAGAGCAAGAAAAGGCTGCTGCGAGATACAGATTCAGGTAGGTTCTGAGTTCTAAACTTCAGAGTGGGAGAGCAAGACAGCTCGAGAGAGAGAATGTGAAGACACTTGTGAGAGAGGAAGTTGAGGTGATTATGCATATCCATGTGGCACAAACACAAGCAAAGTTACATTATGGCCATATACTTACTTGGTAGAAGTTTTAATAATAAAAATTTAACTTCATGCTTACTAGTTACATTGCAATTTTACAAATGTAGAATTCCCAGTAAAGTAGCTTCAACTTTTCCTTTTGGCAATGATGCGATCAAGCAAGCAAGTGGTCTACCTGTATATTTTGAGCACCTGCTGTTGGTTGCCAGCTTCTACCATTTGCAGGGCTAAATCATGTAGCAGAGGCAAAATCCTTGGTGGTATAAGAGCAGGAGGTGTGTAAACAACAGCTTCAGTATTCGGGTCAGATGGATTATGGGAAGAGGGATTCTTGCCACTAGAATCACCCTCATGCCCTGGTGATAAAGAGGAAGGTCGCATTGAGTTCGGAAGGCAATCAAAAAGGCGTTCAGGCTCCACAGGTTTGCTGTAATAATACAAATGACAAAATGCTCAAATAGAATCTTCCAAATATCAGCAAGAAACACGTGCATTAGTAAGTATCCTTTTTTACAAGAGAATAGGAAGAAAGGTCAAAGATGCATCAAGAAGCCAAAAGGAGATCAACAACATTAAGCAGAGAAATAAAAACCTGTAAGACGATAATAGCTGCTTAAACTCATCTTCTAGTTTAGAAATGGCTTTAGCTAGCAAATTATTGGCATGGATGACAACACCATCACTGCTCTTAAAGCTCTTTTTACTTCCAAAAAACTGAATGTTGCTTCTCAGTTTTTCAATTGCTTCAAGATAGTTCTCCAAGTTTTCATGTGGCCCTTTAAGTATTTTTGTCTCTGCCTGCAAATTAGATCAATGACAATATTTAACAACAATAACACATGCAAAATAGAAAACACATTTTATATCTGTGTGTACCTTTTGAAGAATATGTATATATAGCTAGAATCAGCAACACATTAAATGAAAGGACATGGACGATCAAAATGATAGTTATATACTTATATGATGGCAATAAAAGAGTAGGGTCAAACGCAATTTAATATCTTGTGGTTTAGGCCATTTACACATTACTACCTTGAGCTTTCACAACTAACATTTTACTCTCTTAGGTTTGCCCCATTAGCACAACACTATTCTATCCTTTAACTCCACAAATATCAAATGGAAATCCCCAAACCCTGTCTAAACTAGAATGGGTCCTCTGCAATTTCACAAAGCTCAAGATATTCAACTCCCTACACTTTCTTATATTTTATATTGATTGCTCAAATCCCTCTCAATTTCATCCCAGGATCATTAACCCCTTTCTCTCCAAGTTCTTCCCTCATCCTCAAATCCTATGTAATTGCCATATTACTGTTAATCCTGTCTCAAGATCCCCAGTTCATCTCTTTCAAGTAGAGTCCCACGCTCTCCTAATTCTTGCCTCACCCCCAATATTTTTTTCACAAAATCACCAAACCCCCTCTCTTCTAACCAAGTCCTGTACTCCCCAAAGTCTGGCTTCATCCTCACGTTCTAACCTAAAGTGCTCTAACAACATCTCTAATTCCTTCAAATCTCTCCTATTCCATCTCATAATCTATAACTCCTCTCACTAAATACTTGGCCAAAATTATCAAATTCTTGCCTAATCATTCAATCAAACACCCCCAAGTTCTTCAAAGTGTATTTTTGAGATGAAATTTAAAAAATGCATCAGAATTTGATTATTGATGAACCTAAAGCATAAGGTAGTATGCATAACATAGTAAACCTCAAGACAACAAAAATGTCAACTTTTGAACCATGGGATTGAAAAGTGAAAAAAAGGGGTCCAAATCACCACACAAAAAGACTATTTCACATAAGAAAAAACATAAGGGCCCAGGCATAGATAGTTATCTATTGCAAAAGAAATGTCACAACCTCCTCCTTAGCCAACCAAAACACAAAGAAAAAAAAGCAAAAAAAAGTTCAATTTAAAATTTTTTTTAAAAAAAAAAAAAAAAAAAAAAAAAAAAAAAAAAAATCCCATCACAAGATAATAAAATGTATTTCACCTAAAAATCATAACAGTCATAGCATCAATAGGTATCCATAACAAAAGAAAGAATGCAAACTCCCTATCCAACCAAAAAAAAAAAAAAAAAAAAAAAAAAAAAAAAAAGCAGTTCTGGTTGGAGAAGAAGATAAGTGGAATAAGGGAAACTAATAAAGAGTAAAAATTTAGAAATAAAGTTGTAGGCATGATAAGAGGGATCCTAGGTTCTTCCGTTATGAAGGGAAAAAACCCAACACAATTCGGTATAAATACATCCCTTCATTCAAAAACCCAGAAGAACAAAGCCAAATACAGAGAACCAAAAAGTTGTAGGGTTTTCTAAAGTAAAACATCCTCCTTTCTAAAATTATAGGATTTGAAAAAGTGTAAATGGTGAAGGACAAAACAGGGATTCAAATTCCACTATCTGTAAGCTGTAAAAAATCCTCCTTTCTATCCTTGTTTGCTTATTTTAAGCTTGCCTAAGGTAGAAAAAAGGCATGACTCAAACAGATGGATTATCCCTTTATGTATAGGCACCTAGTTCACTATGGGAAAAGGAAGTTTGAACTTCCATTTATCAATACCTATTACCTAGTTACAAGTTCAAAGAGCCAATCAGGCGAGAAACAAATCACAGGCCGACTCAGAGTCTCAGACAGTAAGAATTAAGCACACAAGCTAGTATAATGCAACGCTAGCCACGGTATCAACCTGTCGGTATTGATCGAAGTGTGCCAATATTACTTCCGCAGCCTTCAAGGTCCTATCAATATTTTCATGAGCTTTTCGGATAGAATGCGTTCTAACCTGCAATATACAAACCCAATAGAGGATTCAACGGTGAACAATAATGTAAGAACAGAACAGAAACTATATCAAAACATCGGATCCGTTCCTTAGTTGCTTAGAAAACAAACGAACAGGAAAACCCCGGAGCTTAAACTAAAATTCCTCCGCGATAAGCAATATACCGAACTTGAATTTAACCCGGGTGCAGTTACCAGATTCTCCCAACATTTTCAAGAAACAAGCAAACATGAAGCATGAGAAACAAAAATAAAGTAAAAATGGAAGGAAAAATAAGAAACCTGGGTGGGGCGCATGGCGGTTTCAAGGGCGGAGAGACGGTGGTCAAATGAACCCAGAATTGTAACCACCTTGTCTGTGATAGTCTGGCTCTTCTGGAGCGACTCTTTCATCATAGCTGCTTTTTCACTCAGTGGATCAACACCCTGCATTGCTATTCTCATTTTCTTCTTCTTGTGCTATGTTTTATTTCCTTCTTTTATTCCCTTTGGTTCTGGCAGAATCCTCAAACAGAACTTGAGAAGAAGAAGACGAAGAAAGGGACCGAAAGGTTGTAGGTGGCGATTTTGAATTGGATTGTTCTGTAAAATTGACTATTCTCAACGGCGATGATGATGATGGCCCACCCTCAACAAGTTTCGATTGCTCCTTCCTCCTTCGCCTCTTTGTGTTTTGGTAGACATTGCTTCCTGTGTTGCCTTTGACAGGGTGTTTTCTGGTCTCATGTCTTCCAGTATTTTTATTTATTTATTTATTATCCACTTTTGCCAACTCGCTCATTTTATAAACGGTCAAGGTTGAAATTTATTCTGAAAGTGAAAGTTTACATAGAGAATGTTGTCTCGAAAAAAAAAATTTAGGTTCAAAGTTATTTGAATATTTTAAAATGGAGCAATGTTATTTTTATTATTAAAAAATTAATGATTAATGTTAATTTTTTAATGATATGAGACAACATTACTATCATATAATGAATCCAATTTTATTTTCATAAAATGTTAATGGAATTGAATCCATTCTTTTGAAAAGTTAAGATTCTACCATATAATGATATTAGTCTCGGTTTGTATTTGTAAATAATTTTTATTTAATGATTTATCCATCTTTTTTCTAAAGTGAATTTGATTTAGATATTGACTTCAATATTTGTGTGATTGATTATTGTTATATTATAGGATGATTGTAACGTCCTAAATTTTATTTTTGGAATTTAAATAATATTAGGCTATGATTTATAATTTAACTTGAAATTTAGAGTTAGAGTAGATTAAATTGAATTTGTTGTTTGAAATTGGAATGGTAAGTCCAATTTCCTTTGTATTTTCCTAAAAGCAAGTATAAAACTAAGGCTATAAATATTTAGTATTGATTGGAGGGTAACGGAAGCCTTTCATAATAATTGAACATTTATCACATTATTATTTAATTAAGGAGAACTTACTCAAAATGAATTAAAAATTTTAAATAGAAAATTAAGAAGTTAGGTGACAAATGAAAGTATTTAAAGTATTGATTTCCGAAAAAAATAATTATTATTATCTAAATATTAATCAAATTTTATTTGTGTAAAACACACTTAGCCTTATTATTTTATTTTTAGGAGTGTGGCAAAAAAAAAAAAAAAAAGGTTTGATAAAGTGTGTGGAGAATTCAGTTTTAAGGAAGGGATTTTACAATCATGTTTACATTAAAAAAATTGAAATTAATTGTTGCAAAAATATATATATATTAAAAATGATAAATTAGCAACTAGGGATCATTAGATTCAATCAATTTATTTAAAACATTGGCATTTTTTTGGGCACATAAAGCATGTTCATATACCCATTGATTAGAATGAAGGAAAGGAAAACCAAGAGGGATCATAAATTCTTAAAAGAAGCTATTATTATTTATTATTATTCCAGATAATTTGTAGTTTCATAATACATCACTGCATTAACACATATTAATTAATATATATAGGTCCCCTCCTCAGTAATATAATAATGAACCAGCATTGACATGTTGGGCTATCATTGAGACTGCTTCTTATTCTTCTTCCTCTTCTTCTCCGCAATACTTTGTTTTTTCAATGCCTTTTATCTACTTCTTCTTCTTGCCACCTAGCAAAATAAGAAAAATCACTTGTAGATTTTCTCAGAAAACATGTTTGATGAAAATTTTCTTTTTACCTGTAATTTGGGGCAACATTTTCAGAAGGTGCATGTTAGGTACATAAAGAAGAATAAAAGAGTATTCAATAACTTGAAGGGAAAAAAATGAGCTAATGATGATTTTTTATAGGGTGTTGGACTGCATCATCAGAAAAAGAAGAATGGTAAACCATGATGATAGTAATTAACTGAACTTTTACCAATTTATGAATCAATGTGGTCAAGAAAAGTCATACCAAACAAAACCATGCTTTTGAGAAAATAAACAAGGACTGTGACAACAAAAAGCATGGAAAATATAAATTGAAGTCACAAAAGTTACTAATTAAAAAGTTGTTTCATTTAGAGAGGCTTGCAAAATTGATTTATTTTTTTTAAAGGACATATGTATTTTTTTAGTAGAAGCATTCATATTTAAGGTACTGTCAGACACTAAATGTGGGTGTTTCACATAGCAAGGATTCAAATTTTAATTCGTCATATTGAGAGACTAGCCCCGTCCACCTAATGGTACTTGGTCCAGTAGTGGATCAGCTAGATTACAAAGTGAGTGAATCAAGTTTGAATTTATTAAAAAAAAAAACCAAGAATAACTACTCCTCTAGTCATATTTAAAAGGTGGGAAGAATATTTTTTTGTCCTTAATATAAGTCATCTCATTAAATTTATTATATAAATGTATAATTTTATCCCTAATTTATTGCTCTATAGACTGTTATTTTTTGACTTCTCATCAAAAGTGAATATATTATATAGGGGTTAAAATTGAAAATTTAAAAACAAATTTAATTAGATTTGAGGTTTTTCTTCACTCTGATAAAATATATTGAAATTGTCTTATACTCCCTCTGGTCCTTATTATAAGGCACCAACTAACTTTTCTCACAAATTAATAAAAATAGTTAAAGTCAATAAAGTAAGCCTACAATTTAAGTAACTTCCAATATTACCCCTACTAATTATCTTAAACTTTAATATCATAATTATTATTACTCATCCACTACCCCTATTGATTATGGGCATACATGAAAAAAAGCAATCATTGCTTCTTAGGAACAAACAAGTGCCTTATAAAAAGGACCAAATAAAGTTGGTAGTTGGTGCCTTATAATAAGGACCAGAGGGAGTAAATAATAAATGTGTATAATGATGATGCCCTTAGATAAATGGCCCAAGATCCACGATACTTGTCCACTCCAATTTGGGAGTTGGCTCCCATCCACTTCCCTTCCCATCCTCTTCCTATCCTCTTCTTCATCTCAACCGTTAGATTGAAAGATTAACGGTTTAGTTTTAATTTTTTATAAAATATTAATAAAAAAATTAAATTATTAATAAAAAATTTAAAATAATAGTTTTATAAAAGATGAAATCTGAACGGTTAAGATTTCGATCCAACGGTTGAGATGAAAGAAGAGGATGGGAAGAGAACAAGAAGGGAAGAGGACCGTAGCCAACCCCTCCAATTTGTGTACATACCAGTTGTGTCTCAAGCCCAAGAGGCCCAACAATCACATGGCTAACGCTCCTGTAGTTAGTTAGATCCTATTAGGATTTGTTCTTTTCCTTTTGTAAAAGAGGAAGAAAAGGCAACACAAAAGCTTTGGGAAACTGAAAACAAATAAAGGTTCCTATAATCACTCACTCACGTGAACTTCTACTCAATAAGAGAGTTTTGTTATTATCTGAGCACACGTTTGTTTTCATGGTGAACATGGCAAAACCCACGCAACCTTTCATGAAAATCATGCTCAAAAGAAAAGAAAATATATTGTAGATGCAGGTTCGGAAAAACAATCGACACCATATTATACGCACTATTGATGGGAGATTACGAGCAAGATGGAATCGACAATCTCCCACTTACATACAAGATCTCATACCACCAAGTCGAAAGTTTGCGATGGATGACATCTTATTAAAAGACACTTTCTCACAACGATTAATTAAGAAATGATAATTAAAATCAAATGTGATAAAATAAGCTACAACTTAAAATAATTATGATTAATTATTGACTTATTTGTACTTGATTAATGAAATATTAACTTACTCATTTTCCTTGTAGAGTTAGGGTGGGTGACTTCTTTGTTTAGGAGATATGACTTCGCCTTCCATCTTTTGGGGTTTGCTAGAACTAGAAGACATGCTCGAACTTGATTGTGGAGGCACACACATGTTGTTTTTAGGACTATTAACTTCTTTTTTAACCACTTGTGCCCATGTTAACTTTGGTTACGCTATTGGTACAACTTGCTTTGCCTTTTTTTCACTACCCTGTAACAATAAATGATTGTGTATAAGAAAAACAAATGCTCAAAGTAAAAGAGAAATGGGGAAAATAGGCCCAACTCTCCAACCTCATAACATTTAAATGATGAGAGCAATATATGTAGAGAGAGAGAGAGAGAGAGAGAAAGATCAAGTTGAAGTAAGACTAAGGGTATGTTTGGTTGGGGGGAGAGGAGGGGGAGGGAAGGGGAAAGAAAATGGAGAGAGAGAAAAGTTATTTGTGGTGGGGCCCACCAAAATTTTCTCCCCTTTTTATATTTTCCCTCCATTTTCCTCCCCCTTCCCCTCCCTCCCCTCCCTTCCCCCCAACCAAACACACCCTAAAGAGTGTCATATTTTATTTTAAAATATTTGACGAGATTCGTATTGGTATTGAGGTCGAGACTAGATTCATGCTCATTATAATGATAAGTATGGTGATACTCAAAATTGTGGTGAAATATTCACCGTGTGAATACATTTTTAAGTTTAACAGTTTAAATTTAAAATTTTCAATAGGCAATTTTAAAATAAAACCTTTATTTTTGAAAAATTGATAATTAAAATATCATTTTTATTTTATATTTTGTATCCACTAGACTTTAAAATGGTTCATATTTCAATGCCCATCACTCTTAATAGCCTCAAAACCAATTTTGTTAAAGTGAGATTGTGACAAGTAAATTATGTAAAAATATTTCAAAATGAAATTATTCTTCACCGACCATGTATCAAGGGGGATAAATAGAAAATTATCAAGATCGGAGTTAAGATTAACTCAAAAAAATGCAAATACGAAGGCCATAGACTTAATTTATATCGGGGAATCAAAATGGAATGCGGTGCTCATTGATTATTGCACAAATCAACAAGAAGCTACATGCCACATGCAAGAGGAGGCTATGAATCATGATTTTAAAGCACTTAATTGCTTGCTTCTATCTTCCCATGTATACCAGAAGATATACGATTAATAAGAGATAAAACACTAACCAGATTTTGTGATTGATTGTTAAACTTGTTGATGAGTGCAAAATCAATTAATGATATAAAAGAAACTTATAAACCTGACTATTAGGTGGGGTGTTATCGGATCGCTTATCGAAGAATTGATTTGTTGAGTTCGATGCGGCCATAACCAAAGAACCATGCGCATAGCAAAGTTGATTTTTCTTTCTACGATAAACAATCCCCGAATTGATCTCCTCAACAATGAAGGTTGGTAGAAAAAACTCACCATTCTCTGGATTTGGAGGCATATCTTTCATTTGAAGCAGCATGAGATCCATGATAAGGAAAGAAACAATGGGCGAACAACTTTTCTGGCTGAGACATTATATATATAATTGTGCGAAACAATGGTTGAGTCTACACAATTAATGTTAAAATTAAAAAGGTCCAAAGTATCTTTTGGATCTTCAAGAGCTACTTTCAATACTCTTATTTTCATTTATGAGAATAATTTATTATGTGTTGGCGAGTCTTAAACAAGCAATAAATACATGTTAAAGAAACAGTTATGATGAAGTACGATTTTTCTCATGAGAAAAAAAAAATCAAGATTTTTTAAATTCGAAGAATAATCCATTATACCAATGATCTTGTAGCCTAGTGGTATGAAATTTTTTTTTTTATACATATAGTAGGGGGAGGGGCGGGGTTCGAACCTTGACATGGGGAGGAGCTAAGCTCCCATGCCTTGCGCTACTAAGGCGCTGGCGGTATGAAATATTTCTTATAAGTGAGAGATTGCGAATCAATTATGCTATTAACCTCAGGCTAGGACCGAGACACTATGTATAGGTATATTACCATTATAAAGTCATTTTCGCACAAGTCTTCTCTTATTGAAAAAGCCAATTCTGTTCGAAACACTATTAAACATTAGATGCGGTGTCTCTTTTAGCCGAATTTGAATCTTGGTCCCTAAGTGAGATATTTATCCTAGTACTTTATTTTTCTTTTACTTTAAAAAGTTAAAATTAACCCATCTTTCTTTTTGGGCTAAGCTTGTGATGTTGGGCCAAAAGTTAGAAACGATTGGGCTTGACTTGAATCGAAATACATGAAATTTAAATACTTCGTCCCAAACTCATGGATTACAAACACGATGCGTATCGATAAAATAATATTTCGGGATTACAAGCAAAAAAATTATAATAATTTTTCTTGCCAAAAAAGAAAAAGTATAATAAATAAATAAACGTTTCAGGAGGCTAGTGGAAATGATTTGATGGATTCTAACGGACTTACGAGTTGATTTGTAGGTGTGTTGAAGGTAACCACAGTCCTTGCCTTTTTTTTTTCCTTTTTAAATACTAATATTTTTATATAATTATATGATATGTATTAGGACCCGTTTGGTTTGATTCCACTTGCATCCTACAGTGCAATGCAATGCGATTTAATGCAATTCTTTGTTTCTTACAATGCCTTTTATCTACTTCTTCTTGCCACCTAGCAAAATAAGAAAAATCAGTTGTAGGTTTTCTTAGAAGACATGTTTGATGAAATTTTCTTTTTATCTGTGATTGGGGGGCAACATTTTCAGAAGGTGCATGTTAGGTACATAAAGAAGAATAAAAGAGTATTCAATAACTTGAAGGGGAAAAAATGAGCTAATGATGATTTCTTATAGGGTGTTAGACTGCAACATCAGAAAATGAAGAATGGTAAGCCATGATGATAGTAATTAACTGAACTTTTACCAATTTATGAATCAATGTGGTCAAGAAAAGTCATACCACACAAACCATGCTTTTGAGAAAATAAACAGGGATTGTGACGACAAAAATCATGGAAAATATAACTTGAAGTCACATAAGTTACTAATTGAAAAGTTGTTTCATTTACAGAGGCTTACAAAATTAAAGGACATATGTACTTTCTTATTGAAAGCAATTAAATTGAGGTGTTGTCAGACATTAAACATGGGTGTTTTACATAACAAATATTCAGATTTTAATTCATCAGGTTGAGAGACTAGCCTCTTCCACCTAAAGGTGTTTAGTCTAGTAGTGAATCAACTAGACTACAAAATGAGCGAATCGAGTTCGAATTTTTTATTTTTTTAAAAAAAATACTAGCCTCTTTCACTAAAATCTCAATCTGTTGTTAGTAAATACTCCTCTAGTTGTATTTAAAAGGTGGGAAGAGTATATTTTTTGTCCTTAATATAAGTCATCTCATTATATTTATTATATAAATGTATAATTTTATCCTAATTTATTGCTCTATAGACTGTTTTTTTTTTCGGACTTCTCATCAAAAGTGTATATATTATATAGGGGTTAAAATTGAAAATTCATTAAATTTCAAAACAAATTTAATCAGATTTGAGGTTTTTATTCACTCTGATAAAATATATTGAAATTGTCTTATGAATAATAAATGTGTATAATGATGATGCCCTTAGATAAAAGGGCCCACGATACACGTTACTTGTCCCCTCTAATTTGTGTACATACCAGTAATGCCTCAAGCCCAACAAGCACATGGCTCATGCTCCTATAGTTAGTTAGTCCCTATTAGGATTTGTTCTTTTCCCTCTGGAAAAGGAAGAAAAGGCAACACAAAAGCTTTGTGAAACTGAAAACAAATAAAGGTCCCTATAAGTAGGCTATAACCACTCACTCACGTGAACTTCTACTTAATAAGAGAGTTTTGTTATTATCTGAGCACATGTTTGTTTTCATGGTGAACATCGCAAAAACCACGCAAGCTTTCATGAAAATCACGCTCAATAGAAAAGAAAAATACATTGTAGATGCAAGCTAAGTGATCCAGAAAAACAACCGATACCATATTATAAGTAAGATTGAATCGACACTCTCCCACTTACATACAAGATCTTATACCACCAAGTCAGAAAGTTATTGATGGCTAACATCTTATTAAAAGACACCGTCCCGCAACCAGAGACGGATCTAGGAATTGTAATTAGGGGGAAAAAATTACAAAATAGAATCCAGATGTTTATAAATTTACATTTCAGCCTCATAAACATTTCAATATTTTCATTTTAGTCTATCTGTGAAACTTTTAGTGGCGACTAAAGTGAAAACATTAAATTTTTTGTGAGGCTGAAATGTAATTTCCTAAAAATTTCAGTTCTATTCTGTAATTTTAGGGGGGCGGCACCACCCCTAGTTCCGCCCCTACCTGCAACTGGTTAATTAAGATATGATAACTAAAACCAAATGTGATATAATAAGCTACAACTTAAAATAATTATTGTTAATTAGTGAATTATTTGTGCGACTAATTAAGTATTAACTTACTCGTTTTTCTTGTAGTAGGGTGGGTGACTTGCTTATTAGGAGATATGACTTTGCCTTTCACCATTTGGGGTTTGCTAATTGCTAGAACAAGAAGACATGCTTGAACATGATTGTGGAGGCACATGCATGTTGTTTTTAGGACTATTAACTTCTTTTTTAACCACTTGTGCCCATGTTAACTTTGGTTCTATTATTGGTACAACTTGCTCTGCCTTTTTTTCACTGCCGTGTAACAATAAATGATTGTGTATAAGAAAAACAAATGCTTGGAGTAAAAGAGAAATGGGAAAAATATGCCGGACTTTCCAACCTCATAACATTTAAATGATGAGAGCAATATATATAGGAGAGAGAGAGATCAAGCTCAAGTTGAAGAGTAATGGTACCATATTTTATTTAAAAATATTTGACAAGATTTGCATTGGTATTGAGGTCAAGACTAGATTCGATGCTCATTACAGTGATGAGTATGATGGTATCCATATTAGGTTTAGATGGTTCATATTTCAATGCCCATCACTCTTGATAGCCTCAAAACCAATTTTGTTAAAGTTAGATTGTGATAAGTAAATGATGTAAAAATATTTCAGAATAAAATTATTCTTCACTAATCATGTATCAAAGGAGATAAATAGAAAATTATCATGATCGGAGTTAAGATTAACTCAAAACAAATGCAAATATGAAGGTTATAGACCTAATTTATATCAGGGGAATCAAAATGGAACAGGATGCTCATTGATTATTGCACAAATCAACAAGAAGCTACTTTGCTACATGCAAGAGGAGGCTATGAATTATGATTTTAAAGCACTTAATTGCTTGCTTCTATCTTCCCATATATACTAGAAGATATACAATTAATAAGAGATAAAACACTAACCAAAATTTTGTGATCGATTGTTAAACTTGTAGATGAGTGAGAAATCAATCAATGATATAAAAGAAACTTATAAACCTGACTATTAGGTGGGGTGTTATCAAATCGCTTATCAGAAGAATTGATTTGTTGAGTTTTGACATGGCCATAACCAGCAACCACTGCTGCATAGCAAAGTTGATTTTTCTTTTTATGATAAACAATCCCTGGATTGATCTCCTCAACAATGAAGGCTGGGAGGAAAAACTCGCCATTTTCTGGATTTGGAGGCATATCTTTCATTTGAGGAAGCATGGGATCCATGATAAGGAAAGAAACAATGAGTGAACAACTATTCTGATTGAAGCGTTACATATATAATTGTCAAACAATGGTCGAGTCTACACAATTAATGTTAAAATTAAAAAGGTCCAAAGTATCTTTTGGAACTTCAAGAGCTACATTCAATACTTTTATATTCATTTATGAGAATAATTTATTATATGTTTGAGGTCTTAAACAAGCAATAAATACATGTTAAGGAAATAGTTATAATGAAGTACTCCCTCTGGTCCTTATTATAAGGCACCAACTAGCAAGTTTATTTGGTCTTTTTAATAAGGCACTTGCTTGTTCCCAATGAGCATTAATTATGTTTTTCCATGACTGCCCATATTTAATAAGGGTAGTGGGTGAGAATAATAATTAATTAATATGATATTAGTTTTGTGCAATTAGTAGGGGTAATATTGGAAATTACTTAGATTCTAGGACAACTTTATTGACTTTGATTGTTTTTATTGGTTTGTAAGAAAAGTTAGTTGGTGCTTTATAATAAGGACCGAGGAAGGAGTACTATTTTTCTCATGAGAAAAAAATGTCATGATTTTTTAAATTCAAAGAATGATCCATTACACCAATGATCTTGTAACCTAATGATATGAATATTTCTTAAAAGTGGTAGATTGCATAATCATTCATGCTATTAACCTTAGTCTAGGATTGAGACACTATGTATATGTATATTACCATTATAAAGTCATTTTTGCACAAGTCTCCTCTTATTGAAAAAGCCTATTCTGTTTGAGACACTATTAAACATTAAATTTGGTGTCTCTTTTAGCAGAATTTGAATCTTGGTCCCAAGTGAAAATTTATCCTAGTACTTTATTTTTCTTTTACTTTAAAAAGTTAAAATTAACCCGTCTTTCTTTTTGGACTAAGCTTGTGGTGATGGGCCGAAAGTTAGATATGATTGGGCTTGACTTGAATCAAAATACATGAAGTCCAAATACATTGTCCCAAACTCATAGATTACAAATACGATGCATATCGATAGAATAATATTTCAGGATTACAGCAAAAAAAATTATAATAATCTTTTCTTGCCAAAAAGAAAAGTATAATAAATAAATAAACATTTCAGGAGGCTAATGGAAATGGTCTGATGGATCCTAACGGGTTTACGAGCTGACTTGTAGGTGTGTTGAAGGTAACCACGATCTTGCCTTTTTTGTCCTTTTTAAATACTAATATCTTTATATAATTATATGATATATATTAGGGCCCGTTTGGTTTGATCCCACTGCACCTTATAGTGTAATGCAATGTGATGCAATATTAATTACAGGGCTAGTGTTTTGTTTGATTTTTGCACAAAGTCTATTTTAGCTCTAACATAATGTTTGAAGAAAAAGTTGCTAAAGAGTCATTGCGCCACCTCATCATGGTTGTCGTGCTACCTCAACGAACGAGGATCGTCTCATGACGGTGGTTGAAGCAATAGTAACGATGGTGTGATGGTGGCGACAGAAAAGGAAGTAGTGACGATGGAGGCGACAACAGTGACGAGAGTTGTCATGGTAGAGGTGGCTACAATTATGGCAACAGGCGTAGCGATAACGACAATGGAGGAGGAGATAGTGGTGGTGGCGGCAGTGATGACAATCAACACGGTAAAGGCAGTAGTCGTGTAGTGGAGGAAGAGTTAGTGGTGGTAGTAGTGACAACAATGACGACAGTTATCATGGTAGACGTGGTAGTGGCGGCGGTGATGGCGATGATAGGAGGTGGCAGTAGCAACGGTGGAGGAAGAGGAGGTAGTGGTGGTGGCAGTGACAGTGACAACATTTGTCATGGTAGAGGCAACAACGATGGAGAGGTGGTGGTGATGATGAGGGCCGATGATAGCAGCAGTGGAGGAGGAGGTGGTGGTGACGGTTGTGGCATGACACTGTAGGTGGAATAAAACAAGTGAAATAATGACAAATGAGACTAAAGGATAAATTGGATTTTTTTCAACCATACAATGAAGTAGTAATGAATATTCATAAGGGGTATGAGTGGAAATTACCATCTTCTTTTTTTTCTTTTCTTATTTTCTTTTTTTTTATAATCATCATTACCATGGTAAACTCTACCACAATGTTGAAAAGTAACCAAATACTCTAATCTTAATAATGTAATAATGATTACTACTGCAGATATGGAACGAAGTGGAACCAAACAAGCTCATAGTATTAGATTAGATTTGAATTGAAATACTGCTATGTCTCAATTGGAGATAACCTTCTCAATATAATTGTTGTAATTTACAAGGTGTCAAATTTATGCTATTGTTAAGTGAAGAAAATTAATAAGCATGCCTTTTAGTCAAGGGTGAACGGCATTTATACCATAAAATATATCTATTTAATAATAATTATGTTTAAAATTGTTTTAGGGAAAATTAGGAAGAAGGAGTGAAGGACCAAGAAAAAATAATATTCATTAATAAGAATCTTACAAATGTAATTATTTTGAAAGACAAAAAATTAAAATATAAAATTTTAATTATGAAATTAATCCTAACCAAACCTTCTACATTTTCTCTAATCTCATATAAACTATTTGATGGTTAATTATCAAATTTATGATATCTTTGTGTATATTTTGATTTAAAAAAAATCTATATCATTGTATTTGAAGTTTAATCATTAGGAATTTGATTTAGCAATAATGGAGAAGCTAAAAAACATAGTGAATCACAACTTCAAGATAAGGCGCAATAATAATTTTTTTGAGTGATTTCTTAAGTTTTTTAAAATAATCAAAACTTAGAAAGAGGTAGATTTCTAATTATTTTTAGATTTTAGATTCTAGTTTAACTTGTGTAACTCTTAAAAATAATCCGATATATATGGGAGAGAATATTATAAAAACACTGAGTTCCATATAGATGTTTTTTAATCAAAATATACATGAATATATCATCAAATTTGATAACTAGTGGTCAAATAGTTGAGACTTGAGATTGATAAGAGAAGATGTTGAGAGTTTGGTCAAAGTTAAGTTTGTAATTGAAAATTTTATTTTTATTTTTTATCCTTTATAATAATTACAATTTTTAAGATTCTTATTAATAAATATTTATTTTTCTTAATCATTCTCCCCAATTCTTCATTTTTTCCCCAGCATCCTAAAAAAATGAGTTAATGATGATTTTTTATAGGGTGTTAGACTGCATCATCAGAAAATGAAGAGTAATTAACTGAACTTTTACCAATTTATGAATCAATGTGGTCAAGAAAAGTCATACCACACAAACCATGCTTTTGAGAAAATAAACAGGGACTGTGACAACAAAAATCATGGAAAATATAACTTGAAGTCACATAAGTTACAAAAGTTGTTTCAAAGGCTCACAGAATTGATTTATTTTTTTAAAGGACATATTGATCTTCTTAATGGAAACAATCATATTTGAAGTGTTAGACACTGAATGTGGGTGTTTTACATAACAAGGATTCAATTTTAATTCATCACGCCGAGAGATTAACCCCTTCCATTCCACCTAAAGATGCTGGTCTAGTAGTAAATCGGTTAGACTATAAAGTGAACGAATCGAATTCGAATTTATTGGGGGAAAAGAAAACCAAGACTAGCCAATTCCATTAAAATCTCTAGTAGTATTTAAAAGGTGGGAAGAGTATTTTTTTGTTCTTAATATAATTCACCTCATTAAATTTATTATATAAATGTACAATTTTTTCCCTACTTTATTGTTTTGTCGACTGTTTTTTTTTTTTTTGGACTTCTCATTAAAATTGAAATTTTATAAAATTTCAAAACAAATTTAATCGATTTGAGGTTTTTATTCTCTCGGATAAAATATAGGGAAAATGACACTAAAATACCAAATGAATTTGTAAAACCCCTAGAAGTCGTCGAATTTGCAAAAAGATCGAGGTGACAAGGACCTTTGGGGATTTTAAATTGCCAAATTGCCCTTTTGCCCTTAGGGTTAAATAAAAAAAGAAAATACCCTCATGGTGGGCCCCACCGCCACCGCCACCACTGGCCGGAATATTGAGGACCGGGCGGCCACGGGGTCCACCACCGTCGGCTAGCGGTGGTGGGCGGTGGGGCCCACCGCGGGGGGTATTTTCTTTTTTCTTTTTAATTATTTAACCCTAAGTAAAAGGGTAATTTGGAATTTACAAAAAACCCCCAAAGTCCTTGTCACCTCTCGCCTTTTTGCAAATTCGACTTGGACTTCTCAAAGGCAGAAATTCATTTGGTATTTTAGTGTCATTTTCCCTAAAATATATTGAAATTGTCTTATAAATAATAAATGCGTATAATGATGATGTCCATAGATAAAAGGCCCAAAATACACGTGACTTGTCCCCTTTACTTTGTGTACATTCCAGTTATGTCTCAAGCCCAACAGGCCCAATAGGCACATGGCTCACACTTCTGTAGTTGGTTAGTTCCTATCAGGATCTGTGCTTTTCCTTTTGGAAAAGGAAGAAAAGGCAAAACAAAAGCTTTGTGAAACTGAAAACAAAGGTTCCTATAAACCACTCACGTAAACTTCTACTCAATAAGAGAGTTTTGTTATTATCTGAGCACACGTTTGTTTCCATGGTGAACATCGCAAAAACCACGCAACCTTTCATGAAAATCACATTTAATAGAAAAGAAAATACATTGTACATGCAAGCTAAGTGATGTTATACATAGGATTGCCGGAAAAACAACCGACACCGTATTACTGGCACTAACAATAGGAGATTATAAGCAAGATTGAATCGACAATCTCCCACTTGCATATAAATTCACATACCACTCCGTTAGAAAGTCATTGATGGCTGACATCTTATTAAAAGATGCTTTCTCAACTGGTAAATTAAGAAACAATAACTAAAACCAAATGTGATATAATAAGCTACAAATTAAAATAGTTATGATTAATTATTGACTTATTTGTATGACTAATTAAATATTAACTTACTCATTTTGCTTGCAGAGTTAGGGAGGGTGACTTGCTTATTAGGAGATATGACTTTGCCTTTCACCTTTTGGGGTTTTTTAGAACTAGAAGACATGTTTGAACTTGATTGTGGGGGCACATGTATGTTGTTTTTGTTAGATTTTTGTGTAATCCCATGAGTTATGAATAAGAAGTCGCGTCGGTTCGCTACCGTCGGTCGTGTCGGTTCACCGACGGGACTCCATCTGATTGTTTCATCGTCTATAAATGGACGTGTGTGTGTGAGAAAAATAATCTCGTTTTTCTAATACTACGCTCCCATACATTTAGTTTAATGCATTTTGCTATAAGTCACATTAGGTACCAAAGCAGGACTCGTTGGATTCGCTTGGGCCAGTTGAGAGAGCCATCTTTTTGAAGAAGAATAATCCGCTCTATCTTGGGAGACAATTGCTCATCATCCTTGGGCATCCATATAGAGGAGCAAAATTGTCTTAACGACACAACGAAATTTGGGCGGATTTCTTCATAGTTCATTACCTTATTTATAGTCTTGTGAGTTTTTACTTGGTTTTCTTCTTAGTATTGTACTATCGTATGTTTATAAATTATGCATATTAATTACACAGATTCTTATTTTAGTGATATTTTTATATTGAAAGTATTTTCACCAACAATCTTAAGACAATTCTGATTTGATTGAATCTGTGTTTATTATGATTTGATTCTTGATTTTGAAATATCTGGTATGTTTTCTTGAGGCATGTGTATACGCATCAATATGTTATTACATACATGCATATATTTGTTTATCTACTCTGATTCTTGAGAAAGAAATTCATGACGATTTTTATGAAAAAAACATTAATCCAGTAAGTAGATCCCCAATGAAAATTCTGAACCCTTGGTGTCCACAAAATTGAAATGTTGAAAATTTGACTTATGAAAGGGTACGGTTTTGGATTCTGAAGTGTATGAAAGAGTAATATATAGTTAAATATGTTAATATTTTTTCTGAACTTGGGTTGGCCTTATGTGGCTTCAAATGATCTACCTAGTTGAGTTTTTATTTTTCGATCTTATATGTATGAATCTGGAAATCGATATGCTTCTATGTATATGCCTTTGAGTATGAGAAATATGTGAAGTTTGGTCATAGTCGATTTCCACGTTGGATTTTTCCATTTGAATCATGAGTTTGGAACTATATCGTTTTTCCTATGCTTGTTAGACCCACAAGCTTCTTATGATCTTAGAGATGTGATTTGCTTCATGAATATGTGCAAGCCATACGTATTTACTTAGAGTTTCATATGAAAATTTAGAACCCGTAAAAACAAAAGATAGGGACTGCCAAAATGATCGGGATGAAGTCTTTGAATTTGGATTCTATGAAAACTGAAATTTTAGACTACATAGACCATAAATGTTTTGTAGAAAACAAGAAAAACCATAAGAACAGAATCAGTTTTTGTCGTTTTTAGTTTTTGAGATTGGGTCATGATAAAACGATTTTTTTTATGCCACAAAATTGGTGTCATTGCGTAGATCTCGGAAAAACGAAGAGATAGATACCAAGAACGTCGAAAACCGACGTCGGAAACGCCGGTTATGAAGGGATGAAGAGTCGGGTCCGTCGATCCGTACGCAGTGCAGTTTTGACCGGATGGAGGTGGGGATGACACCCCAATCTGAAATAGCATTGTTTTTATTTTTGGAGTGTCCCTTCCCCTCAATGAAACGGCGCGAACGCAAGGCGGAAGGCCGACTTCGGTGTTTTTGCACCCATACCTTGACGGTTCGAACCCCCTGGATGCATTTTATGTTGTGTGTTTAATTTTAAATAAAACAAAAGAAACGCGCCTGGAGTAGATCCGTCAAAACGGGCAAGGCCCATCGGGCCAACCCGTTTAAGCCCTGGCCCTTTAAGGGTCGGGCTTGAAAAATGGACGAGATATTTGAAATTAGCCCTGGAGAGCCGGCCTTGGACGGCCTCGGGCTTAAACGGTAGGTTCTGGAGGGCCTCGGGCGACCCTCTGTGCCCTTTTCACTATAGATTTTTCTTTTTTCCCTTTTAAATTTATTAATTTATATATATATTGTATTTGTTATAGAGTTATTTATCCATTTAACTACAAATACATAATAACTATACTCTAATTTTATGATTTGATTTATTATTTGTTGCAAATAAAGATTATGGATGTGTTCATGATGTGAGAGAAGAATTTCATGATATTCTTACTCATGAGCCAAAGGCTACTACTCAAAGTGAAGAACAATAAAATGTCGTTAAAATTGATGATAGTGATGAAGATGACAACAATAATAGTCATCGTACTAATGTCGCTATGTGATATGCTTTTTTATGTTTTATATGAGTTATTTGTGAACATAGTTTGCTTTTGATTATGAATTAGTGATCGTGCTTATTTATTGGATGATTCGTGTTGTAATTTACTAATTATATTTTTTAAAAAAAAGTGGAGGAAAAATAGTTAAAATTTGGAATAGTAATTTTTCGGGCCACGCGGTCGCCCCCCCGGTGCTCTCGGGTAGGGTTTTGAAAAACAGTGTTTTTCTTACTCGCCCTGGAGGGCCGGCTCTGTTAGGCCCCGGCCCCGATCGGCGCTCTAGCCTGGAGGGATCGAATCGCGACGTACACCTTTGGCAAGAGGCGCCTTAACCGCCGAGCTACTAGCGTCCCTTTGAGTAAGCATGGGGCCAAAATATATTTAAAATATATTTGTGTGGGGGCTCATTTGTTGGGTCGACCGCTTTGGTTTGTTTGGGCCTTGCTGTGTTTTGGGCTGCACGTTTTTTTAGGATGCACTTTTTATTTGGGCTAAAAGAAAAAAAAACTGTTGATTTAATTTAGTTATAAAAAAAAAAAGTAAGGTAGTTAATAAATGTCCTACTATCTCTCCTTAATAATGAGGATTAGATGAATATTAAATTAATAAATTGAAAATAAGGTATATCTTCTACCTTGATTTCATCGGGATATTTTCTTGGTTTTATTATTTAATATTGTGAATTAATTACTTATTGTATGGAGATGAAATTGTGATATGATAATGAGATCATTATTTAGTTCTTGTTATTTGATTATTTGGTTTGTAATTACAGAAATTAGATATATTTAACATTTAAATGATGAGCTTTATTAAAAATCCTAAAATTTTAGGATGAAAAGGGAATTTATTCCCATTTAAGGCTTTATTATCAATGGAGATATTAATTTGTTAGATAATTACTTATATCCTATAATCTCTCCTAAAATCTTGTGAATCTTTTTAAATTAATATGGCTGAAAAAAAAGGGGATTCGTTGTATTTAACTTGATAATAGTTGGAAGTTGAAACAATATTTTGTTTAATAAATCTATAGATATTTGGGAATATCTTAGCCATTTAATTTATTAAGAAAGATTTCTTATTTTCTATTGAAAATAAATGTGGTAAATTATCAAATATTTTGTGGTGGTATGAAAATTTAATCATTTATCTAGTGTAGAGATAAATGTGCTTTAATTTTCATAATATTATTTTTTTTCTTGGTATAAGCATGCATGATTTCATGTATTGGTAGAAATGCGATTATAGCCTTAATTTTATAATCATGAATGATTTTGTGGCTATGATTTTATGCTTTTTAAATATTGTGAATAGCAATTATATGAGTGCTAAATATTTAAATTTTAGAATCAAGTATGGTAGATTTATTAATCACTAAAATGATCAATTCTTTATGGATTATTTTAATTCCAAATACTACATGGTAAGAGTATGGTTGATTTGTTAGTCACCAAAGTGGCCAATTCTTCATGAAATATTATGATGATATTTCAACTACCCATAACCTTGATGTTGTTGTTATGTTTGTATTGTGGGTGAATTAAAGTTTGTTATTATAAGGTGTTTATGGATCAACCCAAAGGTTGATTATTTGTCTTTATAATTATTGAAACTAAATGTTGCTAGTTTTATTTTGACACCCAAATATGATAAATATTTCTAGTTGGGGTATGCATCACTACCAAATTATGTGAAATCTTTATAGCATCATTATGGTTGAATGTTGTATATTAGTGAAAAAAAGGGCATTGAATTAAATGATGAATGCAATGTTGATTACGTCTAGTTTACCACAGAACTTGTGGGGGGAAGCCATTTTAAAGGCTAATTTTCTAATTAATAGAATGCCCCACAAAAGGATACAAAGTATACCATAAAAAATATGGAAAGGAAAGAGATATTTCTTAAAATATTTGAAAGTGTGGGGGTGTTTGGCTAATGTTGCGATTTCTAAACCCAAAAAGTTGAGAGTCAAACCTAAGATAATAGACTACGTGTTTATTGGCATTGCACTTGACAGTAGTGCATATCTGTCTTTGGTTTACAAGTCTGATGTATTAGATATCCATGTGAATACGGTTATTGAGTCAATGAACGCTACATTCTTTGATAATGTATTTCTGTATAACAAGGCAAGTGGTAATAATGATAACAATACTGTGCTACCGTAAGATACTATGACAAGTGATAATCCTGTAGAGAAGGAACATAGACGTAGTACAACACAAAGGACCAAAATATCTTTTGATCTTGATTTTCTGACTTTTTTGTTGGAAAATGAGCCTCGAATATATGGAGAGGCTATGGGCTCCCCTGAAGCACCATTTTGGGAGAAGGCTATTAATAGTGAAGTTGAATCCATTCTGTCAAACCACACCTGCAAATTGGTTGACTTTCCTCCTGGCAATAAGCCTCTAGGAACTAAGTCGGTCTTTGAAAAGAAGATGAAAGTAGGTGGCACTATTGAGAAATACAAAGCTAGGCTGGTAGTAAAAGGCTACAAACAACGTGAAGGCCTAGATTACTTTGATACCTATTCACCTATTACAAAAATTACATCCATTCGGATGTTAATAACGTTAGCAGCTTTGAATGGGTTGGATTTACATCAAATGGATGTAAAGGCATCCTTCTTGAATGGTGAATTAGAGGAAGAGATTTATCTAGAACAACTTGAGGGGTTTGTTGTCTCAAAAAAAGAGTGAAAAGTTTGTCGCTTAATAAAGTCCCCTTATGGACTTAAGCAAACCCTAAAGCAATGGCATGCGAAATTCGATGAAGTTATCAAATGGATTTATTATTAATAATTGTGACAAGTGTGTCTATATTCGAAATACTGTAAACGGTTTTGCCATAGTCTGTCTTTATGTAGATGACGTATTGATAACATGTAGTAATAATCAAATGATTAAAGCTACTAAGTGGTTGCTTACTAATAAGTTCGACATGAAAGATATGGGTCTAGTAGATGTTATTTTGGGAATTAAAATCCATAGAACATCTGTTGAGTTGGCTTTATCACAAGAATATCTATATTGCTAAAATTCTTGAGAAATTCAAGAGTTCAAACATAGCTCTTGTAACGAACCCTATAGATTCTAGTCTTCATTTGTCGAGAAATATTGACAAAGCTGAAAATCAAAAGGAGTATGCTCGAGCGTTAGGCAGTCTTATGTATGTTATGAACTTCACTAGACCTGATATTGCCTATGCAGTAAGCATTTGAGCCGCTTTACAAGTAGTCCAAACGAGCTTCATTGGAGAGCTATGATAAGAGTTTTTGGTTACTTAAAGCACACTCAAAATTTTGCTTTGCATTATGAGAAGTACCCTGCAGTACTAGAAGGGTATTGTGATGCAAATTGGATCACCAGTTCTAACAACACAAGATCCACAAGTGGATATGTGTTCACCCTTAGTGGGGGTGCTATGTCTTGGACGTCATCCAAGAAAACTTGCATTGCAAAATCAACTATAGAAGCAAAATTCATTGCTTTAGATAAAGCTGGTGAGGAAGCCGAGGGGCTTCGTAATTTTCTTCAAGACATTCCTAGTTGGCCAAAATCAGTACCGGCAGTGTGTATACACTGTGATACTGATAGTCAAGCAGCTATTGGTAGGGCCAAGAATGTCATGTACAACGGTAAGTCTAGATGTATACGTCATAGACATGATACCGTTAGACAACTACTCTTGAATGGAATCATCTCAATTGATTATGTAAAATCAAAAGAGAATATAGCGGATCCATTGACTAAAGGGATTTTTAGAGAGTTAGTTAGAAATTTGTCCAAAGGAATGAGTTTAAGGCCGATCCATTGTTGATTATCGCGGTAACTCTACCTAGAAGAGTGGAGATCCCACGAACTAGGTTCAAAGAGACAACTAAGTCTTAATCGACTATTAACAATGTGGAGTTTTAAACTCATACTCGTTCCTAGACAAGACAGTGCATATATATAAGGGTAAGCTTTTAAACTTTTAATGGTTTCTTAATCTGATGTATTTAGATGATGTATGTTGACTTACATCACAAGGAATCACCTATGTGAGTCTGAAGTGCGGGCCGCTTCTATAAGAACTTAAAACAGTCGATTCTCTACAACACTCAACGAACCAGGCGGTGTCCAGGGCCAAAATGGACACAGCATGAGAACCAACGATGCTAGAAGAGCAACTGTGTGACTCCTATTGTCTTGGTATACACTAAAAGGTCAACGGTTCAAGACAGCGTGTCCACTGATTGACCAATATATCCAATAGGTTTTTACTAGAGAAGGTTCAAAGGTAACCCCTACCTTTCTCGATGCAGTTGTTGCTCGTAGATGAATCGCACTTTGCATACATATTTATTTTTCACTTAGTCACGATGGACTGACTTCTTATCCATGTGGGGGATTGTTAGATTTTTGTGTAATCCCATGGGTTATGAATAAGAAGTCGCGTCGGTTCGCTACCGTCGGTCGTGTCGGTTCACCGACGGGACTCCATCTGATTGTTTCATCGTCTATAAATAGACGTGCGTGTGGCAGAAAAATAATCTCGTTTTTCTAATACTACGCTCCTATACATATAGTTTAATGCATTTTGCTATAAGTCACATTCGTGCAATTCTGAAAGCAGACTCGTTGGATTCGCTTGGGCTTCAGATTGAGAGAGCCATCTTTCTGAAGACGAATAATTCGCTCTATCCTGGGAGACAATTGCTCATCATCCTTGGGCATCCATATAGAGAGAGCAAAATTGTCTTAAGGACACAACGAAAATTGGGCCCGGATTTCTTCATAGTTCATTACCTTATTCGGCAGTCTTGTGAGTTTTTACTGGTTTTCTTCTTAGTATTGTACTATTGTCTGTTTATAGATTATACATATTAATTACACAGATTCTTATTTTAGTGATATTTTTATATTGAAAGTATTTTCACCAACAGTTTTTAGGACTATTAACTTCTTTTTTAACCACTTGTGCCTGTGTTAACTTTGCTTCTATTATCGACATGACTTGCTCGCCTTTTTCACTGCCTTGTAACAATAAATGATTGTGTATAAGAAAAACAAATGCTCGAGTAAAAGAGAAATGCGGAAAATATGCCCAACTTTCCAACCTTATGATATTGCTTATTAGAAGAATTGATTTGTTGAGTTTTGATGCGGCTATAAGCAACACTTGATTTTTCTTTCTAGGATGAACAATCCCTAAATTAATCTCCTCAACAATGAAGGGTGGGAGAAATAACTCACCATTCTCTGGATTTGGAGGCATATCTTTCATTTGAAGCATCATGGGATCCATGATAAGGAAAGAAAGAATGAGCGAACAACTATTTCTGGCTGAGACGTTACTATATAATTGTGCAAAAACAATGGTTGAGTCTACTAAGTTAATGTTAAAATTAAAAAGGTCCAAAGTATCTTTTGGAACTTCAAGAGAGCTACTCTCAATACTTCATTTATAAGAATAATTTATTATGTATTGGCGGTCTTAAATAAGCAATAAATACATGTTAAAGAAATAGTTATGATGAAGTACTATTTTTCTCAAGAGAAAAAAGTGTCATGATTTTTAAAATTTGAAGAATGATCCATTACACCAACGACCTTATAACCTAATGGTATGAATGATTTATTATAAGTGAGAGATTGCAGAATCAATTCTACTATCAACCTCATGCTAGGAACGAGACACTATTTATAGGTATATTACATTATAAAGTCATTTTTGCCCAAGTCTTCTCCTATCTAAAGAACCAATTCTATTCGAGACACCATCAAACATTAAATGTGGCATAAGTGAGATATTTATCCTAGTACTTTGTTTTTATTTTACTTTAAAAAGTTAAAATTAACCCATCTTTCTTTTTGGGCTAAGCTTGTGGTGATAGGCTAAAAGTTACATACGGTTGGGCTTGACTTGAATCAAAATACATGAAGTCCAAATACTTTGTCCCAAACTCGTGGATTACAAATACGATGCATATTGATAAAATAATATTTAAGGATTACAACAAAAACATTATAAGAAATTTTTCTTGCCAACAAAAAAGTATAATAAATAAATAAACATTTCATGAGGCTAATGGAAATGGTCGATGGATCCTAACGGACTTACGAGTGACTTGTGGGTGTGTTGAAGGTAACCATTGTCCTGCTTTTTTTGACTTTTTAAATACTAATATTTTTATATAATTATATGATATATATTAGGGCTCGTTTGGTTCAACCCCGCTGCACCTTACAGTGTGATGCAATGCAATATTAATTACAGGGCTAGTATTTGGTTTGATTTTTACATAAACTCTATTTTAGCTCTAACATAATGTTTGAGAAAAAGTTGCTAAGAGTCATTGCGCCACCTCATCATGGCTGTCGCACTACCTCACTGAGGATTGTCTGATGACGGTGGTTGTGGTGGTAGAGGCGACGATAATGATAGTGTGACGGTGGCGATAGAAGAGGAAGTAGTGATGGTGGAGGCAATAACAGTGATGAGAATTGTTGCGGTAGAGGTGGTAGCCATGGTAGAGGTGGCTATGGCGACGACGACAGGGGTGGTGATAGCAATAATGGAGTAGGAGATAGTGGTGACGACGGCGACGATGACAATCGTCATTGTAAAGGCAGTAGCCGCATAGTGGAGGAAGAGGTAGTGTTGGAGGCAGTGGCAATAGTGACAACAGTTGTCAAGTTAGACGTGGTGGCGACAGTGACGACAGGGGGTGGCAATAGCGATGGTGGAGGAAGAGGAGGTAGTAGTGGTAACAATGATAGTGACAACATTTGTCGTGGCAAAGGCGACAACGAAGATGGAAGTAGTGGTGGTGACAACAAGGGGCGGCAATGGCAGCGGTGGAGGAGGAAGTGGTGATGACGGTTTTGACACGACATTGTGGGTGGAATAATACAAGTGGAATAATGACAAATGAGACTAAAGGATAAATTGGATTTTTTCAACCGGAGTGATAATGAATATTCATAGGGGGTATGAGTGGGAATTACAATTTTTTTTTTTGGTAATAATCATTACCATGGTAAACTCTACTACAATGCTAAAAATTAACCAAACACTGTAATCTTAATAATGTAATCATGATTACCATTGCAGATATATAATAGAGTTGAACCAAACACGCTCAAATTAAACTAGATTTGAATTGAATAGTGCTATATTTCAATTGGAGTAACCGTATCAATATAATTGTTGTAATTTACAAGAGGTCACATTAATACTATTGTTAAGTCAAGAAAACTAATAAGGCATGCCTTTTAGTCATGGATGAACGGCATTTATATCATAAAATATCTATTTAATAATAATTATATTTATGTAAATATTTTTAATAATAATTATGTTTAAAATTATTTCGGGGAAAATTAGGGGAAAGAGTGTAGGACGTACCAAGGAAAATAATATTTATTAATAAGGATCTTACAAATTGTAATTTTTTGAAAGACCAAAAATCAAAATATAAAATTTTAATTATGAAATTAATTCTAACCAAACTTTCTACATTTTCTCTAATCTGATGTCAACTATTTGATGGTTAATTATCAAATTTTATGATATCTTTGTGTCTATTTTAATAATAATAATAAAAAGGTTAAGTAGCAAATTTGTCTCCAAGTATACTCTCGGGAGCATTGTTGCCTTGGAAGTATTTTTTGTCTTAATGTTGCCCCCAAGTCTAAAAACGTAGTAATGTTGTCCTTACTTCTTTTACCCTTTCAACCTCTCACCGATTTCTGCATCTCCTACCCCTTCTTTCCTCCCTCTCTTTGCTTCAGCCTCACTCACCGCGCGGCGCCTACCTACTCACCCGGCGACGACGACCCGAGCTCGAAATTAAAACAAAGCATTATCCAAAACCCACAACAACATCCAAAACTTTCTACAAGATCTATCAACCAAGCATACCTTTAGTGTAAACCCACAACAATGGAGCTAAGGAGACTTACATTAGAACTGGATTTGCCATTTTTTCTGGGTTGCCTTTTGGGACTCCTAGTACCCTGTGAGTTATCTGAACTTCGAACTAAGGAAGAACAATAGTGACATTCAAATTTTCAATTTATGCCATTAAAATAAACTAATCCCTAAAGATACTCTTAACACGAAAAAGCTTCACCTGACATGTTTAACACGACGGCGAGAGAATCCAAACATTTTCGTCTAGGTTCAAATTCCAAACCAGAACTCCTAAAGCAGAAATCACATAAAAAATAAGAAAAAAAAAATCATGGGAGCATGGTCAAAACCAGATCGGAAAGTGAAGTATCCGATTCAGATGAAGGAGAAGGGGGTGATGTCGATCTTGCCGTACGAAGTGGAGAAAACGTGAGGAGGAGTTTGGGGGTGACATCAATATTGTGTGGTTGAAGATGAAGGTTCGGCAGTGGAGGTTCGGAAAAGGAGGCAGATGCCCATGCCGATATCGACGGCGTTGGATTTGTGTTTGGCTTTCTTTTTTACAACTTGAGGAATAGATGGCGGTGATATGGAATACAAAGGATTTTTTTTTTTTTTTTTTTGCGCCGGGGGGGGGGATTAGTTGATGTGTAATAATTTGGGTTATTGAGTGCCATGTAGGAGTTTTAGTCAAAGAAAACGGTCAAACTTAACCTCTACGTTAACTCAAGGGCAACATTGCTACGTTTTTAGACTTCAGGGGCAACATTGAGACAAAGAATAATTCTAGGGCAACATTGCTCCTGGGGGTGTACTTCAAGGACAAATTTGCTATTTCATCCTTAAAAAAACTATCTCTATCATTGTATTTGAAGTTTGGTCATTAGGAATTTGATTTAGCAATAATAGAGAAGCTAAAAAAACATAGTGAATGACAATTTCAAGGTAAGGCGCAAAAATAACTTTTTGGGGTGATTTCTTAAGTTTTTAAAAATAATCAAAACCTAGAAAGAGGTGGATTTCTAATTATTTTTAGATTTTAGATTCTAGTTTAACCTGGGTAACTTTTTAAAATAATCCAATATATATGGGAGAGAATATTATAAAAATATTAAGTTGTATATAGATGTTTTTGAATCAAAATATACATGAATATATCATCAAATTTGATAACTAGTCGTCAAATAGTTGAGATTGAGACTTGAGATTGATAAAAGACGACGTTGAGAGTTTGGTTAGAGTTAAATTTGTAGTTTAAAATTTATAGTTTTATTTTTTATCTTTTAGAATAATTACAATTTTTAAGATTCTTATTAATAAATATTTATTTTTCTTGACCATTTTCCAAATTCTCCAATATTTTTTACCAAAGCATCCCTAAGTCTCCCATTGTTTTAGTGTCCGTTTAGATTGACGGTAAAATTTTTTTTTTTTTAATGTGATTTACATGGCATGGGGTAAATATGTGAGGTGAGTTTTATCGGGTTTCTTGAGCGTGATTTTCTAATGCTATCTTGAACATGCTTTTCTAACGCTATCTCAAATAGATTCACTAAAAATAAATTACAAATTTTAATTTTAATTTAGATAGTCATAAATCTAGGAACCTTGTTTTTAAAAATTTAGAATAGAGATTGGAATGATTAAAAAATATTTTTTCAATTATAATTTATGGTAGAAGAAATAAAAAATACGAGTCTACCAAACACTCATATTTTTTCCAAAAGCTATGATGTATCAAATATAGGTTTTGCAAAAGTCTACCAAATACCCATAAATTATCCAAAAGCTATTATCCAAAAGCTATTTTCAAAAAATCATTTTTACCTCATAAATCCTAAAATCTATTCTTCAAAAGCTTTTTACCTCGTAAATCATGAAAATCATTTTTTAAGTACAGTTAGTACCTTGAAATATTTCATGACCTTAAAAATTTATTTTAGGATATTAAAAAAATATTTTAGGGTAACAACATATCTTCAAAAATATTTGAGTGTTGACGGTACTAAAAATATCTTAAAACTATTTGTCCAGTCTTGAAAAGATACTTCTCTTGGTCTTAAAAATTTATTCTAGGATATTGAAAAAATATTTCAGGGTAACAACGAGATCTTGAAAAAATATTTTAGGATCTTCATTGCAGTCGATACTTAATCTTGATCTTGTGCTTGAAAAGATACTTCTCTTGGTCATAAAAATTGATTTTAGGATATTAAAAAAATATTTAAGGGTAACAACCCATCTTGAAAAATATTTCAGGGTACTAAGCTGGTACTAAAAAAAGATCTTGAAAAAATATTTTCGATCTTGAAAAAAATGGGATATTGAAAAAATATTTCTGGTAATGACTAATATTGAAAAAAATATTTTAGGGTATAGAAAGGTACTAAAAAATATCTTAATGATCTTGATTGATATTGAAAAAGTAATGATGATGGCATAGGAAAGAGAAAAAGAAGAAAAAAATTGTTTTTTTTTTTTTTTTTTTTCACAAAACTAGGTTTTGATGTATAATAGCTTTTGAAAAAAAAAGGGTGTTTGATAAGGTTATGACAAAACTTAGATTTTGATGTCGAGGGTGTTTGACAAACTTTTCAAAACCTAAGTTTTGGGCATAATAGCTTTCGACAATTTTGGGTGTTTGGCAAACTTTTGTTAAAACTTAAGTTTTGAAGTTATCCAAACACTATTTATCGATGGATATGCTAGCATATCCATCATGGTAATATTTATTTGGGCCTTCCTAACACAATAACAACTAAAAAAAAAAAAAATTAGTGTATATTTTCTTTTGTCTCTTTCAACTATATTTCTTCTCCCTTCTGGAATGTGTCTAAAAGCTATTTTCTAAAAATCACTTTCTAAAAATTATTCTTACCTCATAAATTATAAAAATCATTTTCCAAAAATTGCTCCCAAACGAGGCTTTTTAATAAAGGGTTAAGGTGCGAATATACACATGTTCTTTAAGAAAAACTGGCCGTTAGAAAGTCTTTTTTTTAGGTACAAAAGTGCATACATGGTTACAAATTTGGTGCAAAAATACCGTTTGATCGTTAAGTTTGACTTTGATTCTTGTTAGACGATGACGTATCATTTCAAAGGTGTAAAAATACGCGTGTGATTTGTCAAAAAAAAAGCCCAACAACAAATTCTTTTTTTTAAATTTAATAATTTTACTTCAATTAAAGGAAATTATTATTTCTCTAGGTGTTTTTCCTGGAGGCCAAATTTTTTCTTGATTTATCATTTTGAGAAGGGAGATTTATTCAATGGGTAAAAATGTTAAAAATGTTATTTCCATAATTTATTTTCTTCTTTTTAAAAAAATCCTTATTAAAATTTCTAATTAATAATTGCTAAATTTTCTCATATTTTCTTCCCCTATCGCGATTCTCTCGTCGTCGTCGTCCGCCCCCTCCACCGCCACCCCACCCCTGTTTTCCAAACCTCCGCTATCAACTTAGGAGGTGCGTTGAGGAATGATGAAGAAAAAGCCATGGTTGCATCGGCTCTGGGAAATTGAGTTTTTGAATACTTATTCACAAACAGTGGCGAACGACAATTTGTTAATAACAATCAGAAGTGACGAAAGTTTGCGAGAACAAGCTTGTTTCGGTCCAGGGAAATAATAATTTTCTTTTAATTAAAATAAAATTATTAAATTAAAAAAAGAATTTGGTGTTAGGTGCTCTTTTTTACAAACCACGTGTGTATTTTTGTACCTTTAAAATGCCACGTCATCGTTTAGTTAGTAAAAAAGTTAAACTTGACGGTCAAAGTCAAACTTAACAGTCAAACGGTATTTTTACACCTAACTTATAACCCCATAATCACTTTTATACCTAAAAAAATACTTACTACAGGACACTCTTTTAACAAAAACACATGTATATTTTTGCCAGTTAATCGTTTACTAAACGGGATTGACTTGATCGAAACAAGCACATAGGCATGTACCAGCTAACGCGCTTTTATCCACAGACGCCCATAATAAATTACAAATATATTGTTCGCTTTTCCCGAGAAGTTTCGGCTCCGTCTCCTTTTCCGATTTTACGATTTCTTGGCACGGTTCACAAAATCAAAATCAAAATCAAAATCTTCTGAAATTTCCTCTCTCGGTTGTCAATTGCCATCGTTCTCGAGTTTCTTCTGCCCTTACGCGGGTTCTCTGTACTCACAACTTTCATTCTAACTTCCCGAAAAAGAAGAACTAAGAGGCGAAAGGAATGAAGAGGGTTTTCGGTGTGAAGAAGAACAAGGATCCCCCTCCTACCGTTCAGGATGCTTCTGATCGGGTTAATCTCTCATCCTCTATGAACAAATCTTGTTCACTCTGAAAGTTTATTTTCCCTCTCATGTTTATTGCCTATTGGGTTTCGTTCTTGTTTCTGAGTGCTTGGAAAATATTAAAATCCGAGAACATTTGAGTATGTGATTTTTGGGTTTTTAACTCGACCTTGGACATATTAACTGTGGAGTATGTTAGATCGTATAATGAGCCTGAAGTCATTAGTGTTAAAATTTTCACGCTACCCTTGATTTCTGCCATCTATTAAATTTTGGCTTGTACTTCGCACCTGGAATTATGTATTTTTTTTTTGCTCAAAACACCTGGAATTATGTATTGATAGGTTTTTTTTTAACAAAGGATTAAGTTTTTACGCACTGTTGTTCCTTGGTTATGTTGCCCCACTTTAAGGAGTATGTTAACTGCTACATGGTGCTTTCCTATTCTCCCTTTTCTGTCTTCCTAGGCTTTTCAAATGCACCTTACATTCTACCTGGACTTGATGCGGACTGAACCTTAAGCCCCAACTCAACCATCTGTACTGAAAATGTCAAAAAGGTTAAGGAAAAATTATAATAAAGTACCTAAGAAAAATAATATTTATCAAGAAGGACAATAAAAATGGTAATTATTTTGAAGGGCTAAAAATTAAAACAATAAAATATAAAGACTAAATTATTCTTAGTCGATTTCCTATATTCTTTCCAATTAAATGAGAATTTGGAGTGATTACTTATTCTCCTCCCAATCTTCTTCATTATGAGAAAACAATGGAGAGAGATGATGGAAAAACCAAAAAAATTTATGATCAGGAACGGAGTATACTCATGATGCCTGGACATTTATAAGTTTTCTGTTATAATATGAAATATATAACTCATAGTGGAGAAGGAAGCAAGGAAACAGTTTCCTTTGGATTTTATATTATATATAGCCATTGAAGTGTAATTGTTAAAGGGTTCATCTCATGATAGTGACGGTTCGATCTACAAATTGAGGGAATCATCTTCAATTGGCAAAAACACAAGTGGCTTTGTTTTTCTTGAATAATATGAATTGAACTATATGAATTTAGTTATTTAGGGTTTATGAACAATATGATTATAGATAAGAGATGGAAAGATGAGAATAGGCCAGAGTCAAATGGGTTTGAGACAGTTTTTAAATAAAAAGCTGTCTTTATTTAAAATATTTAAATTAGCGAGAGAAAGATGAGAATGAAGGTTTTCGGCATTAATGTGGAGTTGGTAGAGGTGATACGAAATGAAAACGTCGTCGTTCCTCTCGAAAGTGTCCATGGCTACCTCTAATTTGAGAAAGGTCACAGCTTCTTGAAATCTCATTGAAGCCCAGATTTGGGAGTTGGGATGGTCGCAGGTCGTCGGTGGCGGAGGTGGAGAGAAGGTGAGATGGTGGAGAATGAAGATCGAAGATCAAGTCTGAAGGTCTCTAGTACGTGATTGTGTCTCTGCTTCTTTATCTCTCCATAAAGTTCAGAAGAGAGATGAAAATCGTAACTGGGAGGAGACTTCGGTGCAATAGATACGCTAACCTAACTAATTCTGATTTGGTCTCTAATTGTTATTATCCATCAATCACTCAGGATTGATTTAATTAGAGAATATAGAAAATCGACTAAGGACAATTTAGTCTTTCTATTTTAATATTCTAATTTTTCATCCTCAAAATAATTGTCATTTTTATGGTTATTCTTAATAAATATTATTTTTCTTAAGTCCTTTATTTTAATTTTCCCAAAGATTAATTGGAGAAAATTATTAACTTTGTACCCAACAATTTTGATATCAAATTGTTAGTTGTTTATTTAATCTTCATAGATGTATACTTCGTATTAAATACCTGTTCTTACTTCATATACCATGAATAGTTAATGGTGTGGCTAGCAACTATGTTACTCATACATTGAAAGTCAATTTTGATTTACGCCAAGTGCTTAAGCTGTTTTTGCTTCTCTGCTTGAATCGTGTCCTTTTTATTTTATTAACTGATAAAATAACTTCCTTTATTTATTAATTCTAATTTATAATTTTTTAATTCATGCATATAATTTTTTTAGATTTAATGTCATCCTAAAAGTTTGAAAACATAGTAATATTGCCCTATATCATTGAAAAACTAATATTGACCGTTAGCTTTTTTAACGGTAAAAATAACATTACTTCATTTTAATATATTTGGAATAATATTAAATATTAAAAAAAATTAGGGGCAATATTACTATGTTTTCAAACTTTCGAGATGACATTAAATCTAAAGAAATATTTTGAGCAACATTGCTCCTCTGCGAAAACCTCCAAAATAAATTTGTAGCAAAAACCTTTTATAAAATTCATAAAATGTTAATGCAATTTAAATCATTCTTTTAAAAAGTTCAAATTCTACCATATCTTAATATTAGTCTCGGTTTGTTTTTGTAAATAATTTTTATTTAATGATTTATTCGTCCTTTCCTAAAGTGAGTTTGATTTAGATATTGACTTGATATTTGTGTGACTGGTTATTGTTATATTATAATATGAGCATGTTTTAGGAACTCGGACCGGACCAGCCAGTTCAGATCAGAAAACACCGAACCGGACGGAATACCGGTCCGAGTTAGAAGAAATACGGGTTGACTCGGTGACTCCGGTTCAACTCGTCCAACTCAGCCTGAACCGGCCGAGTTGGACGGTCACCGAGTCAATCCAGTATTTTTTTAAGAAAAAAAAAATCAAAAGTAGAAGACGGAGATCGCGATCTCGGTTCGTCCAAGGTGAAGGTCGTCGGCGATGGTCTTTGTGGAATTTGAGACACGAACGAGAAGAAGGAGGGGAGAGAGACATCTAGATCTGAAGTGATTTTTAATGTTGAGGTTGTCCACCAGTGGGTAAGACGCCGATGATGGAGATCAAAAGAATGAAGACTATATGGATGATGGAGCCGCCGCCGTTGGAACTGCCATGGGAAGAGGGAGTAATAAGCAGCGACTCAGGTAGTGGTGGGGTTGTATTTTTGCTGGTAAAGGGGGAGAGAGAGAGAGAGAGGCTTTTGAGAGCGAAAATATTAGAGGTGACCTTGGTGAGATGAATGTAGCGCGTGGGAGTCTCGTAAAATGAAAAGATCATCTCATATCTCTGCATCTCTGCCGTGCTATCCCATCTTCACGTGAATATCTTTTCTCTTGCAAGTTACGTATATGAATAAAAAGTTACCATTTTTTTTTTGGCTCAAGGAAAAAAAAAAGTTACCATATGAAAAGATGATAATAATATATTTTCTCTGTGGTATTGTCTCATCTTCATTTATTGTTTATATGAATATCTAAGAAAGAAAGAATGGGACAGGACGAATATAAATAAAAAAGTTTACTGTCTAGGTCAACAAAAAGTTATATCTCTTCTAAAAAACCAAAAAAAAAAAAAAAAGTTATACCTCACATCCTCTCATGTCATAGAATATTTTTTATTATTAAAATATAAATATATTTATCTATTTTAATTAATACCGGTTTGACTCGGTCGACCCACTTGACCCTTAACTCGGTGCCCTGCTTAGGTTGATGACGGTCCAAGTTTGAGAACCTTGAATATGAGTGTAACGTCATAAATTTTATTTTTGAAATTTAAATAATATTAGGTTATGATTTATAAATTAACTTAAAATTTAGAGTATATTAAATCGAATTTGTTGTTTGAAATTGGACTGGTATATCCAATTTCCTTTGTTTTTTTAAAAGCAAGTATGACTAAGGCAATGAATATTTAATATTGATTGGAGGGTAATAGAAGTATTTCATAATACTTGAACATTTATCACATTATCATTTAAGTCAGGAGAATTTACTCAAAATGAATTAAATCTTTTAAAGAGAAAATTTAGAAGTTAAGTGACAAATGAAAGTATTTAAAATATTGCTTTCCCAAAAAGAAGTTTTAATTATCTAAACATTAAGAAAAAATTATTTGTGTAAAGCACACTTAGCCTTATTATTTTATTTTTAGGAGTGTGGCAAAAAAAAGTGTGTATAAAAAAAAGATAATACCACTAAACTTGCCAAATGAAATAGGGGGCGAAACTCACTATTTGGAAGGAACCAGATTCTTTCATCATCTTTCAAAAGCTCATTTGGACCGTTAATTGGGAAGGAGAGAGAAAAGTTAAGGTAGTGTTGTAATCTTTCAGATTGATTGAACATACATGATTTAGAGATTATAAAAAATGATGAGAAAAACCAAATCCCATTTGAAAATGGATGGGTATTAGAATACCCAACGGATCCATCCTTTTTTATATACCCCTTACCCTAATTAATTCACTCCCATAAACACACAACATAGCTTGACCTCTAGTCCTTCGGGTTTGATTTCTCTCATTATCCCTCATAATCTCTAAATCATATTTATCCAATCAATATAAAAAATCACATTATTACTTTAACTTTTCTCTCATCTTCCCAATCAATGGCCTAGATGAGGTGATGAAGATATGGAGAAAAAAGATAAGAAAAGAATCTCCTTCCCCGAGTTTTCCACGTGGCGTCCTTTTCTTCATTCCTCCGGGTGGACGGTGCGGCTATGAGAGAGATAAAAGGCGTGTTTGTGCAGAGAGAGAGAGAGAGAGAGAGAGAGCTTATTTCCTATTTCTTTTTTTATTTCTTCCTCTTATTTTTAGTGTTGATGGAGAAAATTCAGGGTTCATTAGATTTTGAAATTTTTGGATTTTCTAGTTGGTTATTTAGCTTCTAATGGAGCTATGAAGTGGTCCGGTAACCGGTCTAATCCGATCTAGAATGGTGAAGAAAAATTAGGCAGATCAGACTAGTCTTCTCTCAGGCGGATTGGGCTTTGGATCAAGGCTCAAACCCTTTGTTTGATATGGCCCAAATATTGTTTTTATTTCAATACAAACGCCACACACGCTTCGGGCCATACACGTCACACCGCCCCTAATTTCCACTATTTGGAGCCTAGTCAGACTAAAAGGCCAGACCAATGCCTATTTTAAGACCTTTTTTTCTTAACAAGTTAGGCCTAGGCCTACCAATAAGTCTTTTAGGCTTATCGGGTCGGCTTATTATAAGGATAAAATTGTAAATTTGTAATTACTCCCTCTGCCCTCCCGAGAGTTTGACACGTTGATTTTCAATTCTTCTTTTAAAATAAACCTAACCTTTGTTGTTTCTTCGTTCGGTGTTTGGACACTCCTCTCACCAAAAAACTTAACCTTCATTTCTTTGATGTTGTGTTCGGCACTTCGGCTGCTCCTCTCACTACTGACGGTCCGACACCTTCCTCTCCTCTCCTCTCTCTATGCTTTCTTAGTCGACCATCGCCATTGGTAAGCATTTTCTTCTGTTGGTTCAATGCCTCTTCTTCATTCGGTGCTCTCTTAGTCCGACAAGTCGTCCCACTAAGTCACGACATGAACGCTCTCTTCCTTGGAGGGGAATCAACAACAGATCTCCAGCTCTGGCTAGTATTTGCTTCTCTTCTCATGCATTCTCAACGGATAGAGAGTAAATGAAAGCTGCAAAATCTAAACTTTGCCCGAGACGTGAAAATGTCACTTCTTTGCCTTTAATGTTGGAGAATCAATTGACCACCGTGTTTACCATGATTTCTTTGTTTACCATGATTTCTCCGTTTTTCCCTTTCTAACCAATGAAAATAAACGCGCAATCTCTTGCTGCTGCTTTCATTTTATATTCACTTTGGGCAACAAAGTCATTTCCCAAAATGAATTAATCACAAAAAAGTGATTTTAGGTTGGGACTTCTTTGCGGTTTGTATTTTTCTTGGGACCTCATTATAATTTTCCCAAAGATAAACAAGTTGCCGATGCAAATATTCTATTAATTATATCTCCCATCAAACCCCATACTTAACAACCAAGCAACGGGGGACTAATCCCATTGCTTTAAAATTCTCAAAGTCGTCATCGATTTTATCATAAGGTAATAAAATTTGAGACCTTAGGGCCTTTCTAAATCAAAAGTCAATAAATATAGAAATGTCATTTCATACTTTCCAGCAACACATCATGCATGACATCCATCTCATAGTTGTTTACTTTTGTTCACATAGATAATCAATGGTTAAAGATTTAAAAATCTTATGTCAAAAATTTGAAATGTTAGATTATTTTGGCCATATATTTTTGTCTGTTGTTGATGCACGTTGTTGGGGGAGACCAGAAATTATGGTCCATTGAATTTCGGCAAATAATAGAAATTTCAGGGATCTGGATTTTCTTAGAATCTCTCCCCTCAGTATCTGTGCATCTGGCCGTCTAAAAATTGATCTAAACGTTCAGAGACACCTCATTTATTTCAAATTACTGCGGTAAATTTGAAAATTTAAAAAGTACATGAGGTGTCACTCAGACGCTTAGATTAATTTTTGGACACGATCGATCGAGATGTGACGTATCTTGAGGAATGCCTTGAAGGAGGGATTCTGAGAGAATCCGGATCCAAATTTCAGGCGATATTATTTAACAAATTAAGGTGATCATCGTAATTTTCATCGTTTTCTTCAATGCCCATTGCTCCCATTCTTCTTCTGAAATTGTTTATTATTCTCACGTGCATTTGAGGACCAGGCCAGCAAGTTGAAATATAAAATTGCACAAAAACGATGCCCTATATTTTATCTGATACTTCAAGAATATTATAGGGCCAACGTTTTACTTGTTTATTAAATATAGTATTTGAGTATAAAAATAATGATATACATATACATAATTCTAATCTCTCTCTGTCGCTCACCCACTACAAAGGAATAAATATAAAAATATTCTGAGTGTCACTACCGAACCTCCATGGACGCATCCACCCAGCTAATCTTCTCCGACATCAGTGATGTTTAAATAAATAATATATTCTGAGATTATTGCCTGCCAATTCAAGGACCATCCATTTATATATAGGATAAGAAGTTATGTATCATCATCAACTTGTTTATGGCTCTGAATGTTTATGATAAGGAGTAATCTTGTCTTAATTTTTTTAATAATATAATTATTATCATTTAGTTTTATTTCATCATTTTTCTTTGTTATTTGTTATTCCATAATTTCATTTATTCTGATGAATTATACTTTAGATAAAACATTTTCATTTAAGTAATTGCATGATAAATTCTATTTATCATAAATTATTCTTTCTTTAATGTAATTAAATCCTAAATAAACTTAGGATGTTACACTTAGTTCATTTTCTCTTTCGAGAATTTTTATCTTTGAAACCGATAGGTGCCACGCTTCAAGCGTGCTTTAAATTCATTTATAATATGTTATCTTTTAGGTACATCAATTCAAATAGGAGTGTTAGTTCTTGGAATATGTGACTTTGTCATTTTCTTTGGGTTAGTAAATATTTCGGCATTTAATTAGCTAAATTCTGTAAATGAATTATCTTTTGAACTTCAGTTCACAATATTTTGTGCAAGGATCAAAATGAGCTTATGATAATTCATTCAAGTTAATTTTTTTACTCAATTGCATATTTTCTCCCACGATGTTGGTAAAATTGTTTCATCAAAATGACAATCGGAAAATTATGTCGTAAATAAAATCTCTTATGGATGGTTCTAAATATTTTATGATTGAAGGAGATTCATACCCAACATATATTCCCATCCTTCTTTGAGGACCCATTTTGGTGCGTTGTGGTGGTGCTATTAGTACATATACTGCACATCCAAAAATCCTTATAAGAAAAATATTAGGTTCTTGACCAAAAACCATTTGTAAAGGGAAAACTTTTAGGTAATTTGTTGGCCACGATGAGAAGTAATATTGTTGCATGCCAAATAGCATTTCCCTAAGCAGAAATTAGGAGATTAGATCTCATAAGTAAAAGTCTTGCAATAAGTTGTAATTGTTTTACCAATGATTCTGCAAATCCATTTTGCATATAAATATGAGCTACAAGATATTCAACATCAATTCCAAGGGAAATAAAATATTCATTAAAAGTTTGTGAAGTAAATTCACCAGCATTATCAAGATGTATTTTCTTGATAGGATAATCAGGGTAATGTGCTCTTAATCTAATCAATTGAGCAAGTAATCTCGCAAACGCTAGGTTGTGAGAAGATAATAAGTAACCATGCAACCATTTGGGTGATGCATCAATTAAAATCATCTAGTACCTAAATGGTTCGTACGATGGGTGTATTTGCCCAAAAATATCTCCTTGTATTCGTTTTAGAAATGTCAGAGACTCACTTTCTACTTTGCTAGGTGAGGGCCTAATAATTAACTTTCCCTTGTAACATGCAAAAGCACATGAGAAATCATGGGATTGTGGTATTTTTTTACACTTTATGTTTACATAAATTCTCAATTATTTGCCGCATCGTGGTTGACCCGGGATGGCCTAATCGGTCATGACATACATTAAATGCATTAGTAAACTTTTGGTTTACATTAGCAAGCAAGCTCGGTCTGTATTAGTAAACTTTTGGTTTACAATAACATGTATTTCAATTATACTTATAAATGTATAATAAAAACCAAAAAAAAAAGGAAGGAAAACTCTATATACAAGATGTATAGAAAACAAATTTTGCTTGTAGCAATATGGGAATTTTGACAAAAATAAGGGCATTCTTCTATAATATCAACGTCACTTTTAGAAAAGTGAAAGAAAAGATAAAATTATAGAACAGGACCCCAAGTTCATAAATGACATTTTAGTACTCCAAAATTTCAAAATGCCAAATGAGTCCATATTTCATAAACGTGCGGTCTCCTCTGCTTTCATTTTATATTCACTTTGGGCAACAAAGTCATTTCCGAAATGAATTAATCACAAAAAGTTCCTGGGGGGTTATTTTGATATGTGATTTTGGGTTATGACTTTTTATGATTTTGCATTTTTTTTGGGACCTCACTGTGATTTTCCCAAAAATAAACAAGTTGCCAATGCAAATATTCTATTAATTATATCTCCCATCAAACACCCTACTTAACAACCAAGCAACAGGGACTAATCCCATTGCTTTAAAATTCTCAAAGTCGTCATCAATTTTATCAGAAGGTAATAAAATTTGAGACCATAGGGCCTTTCTAAATCAAAAGTCAATAAATATAGAAATGTCATTTCATACTTTCCAGCAACACATCATGCGTGACATCCATCTCATAGTTGTTTACTTTTGTTCACATAGATAATCAATGGTTAAAGATTTAAAAATCTTATGTCAAAAATTTGAAATGTTAGATTATTTTGGCCATATATTTTTGTCTGTTGTTGATGCACTGTGTGGGGGCGTTGGAAATTATGCCCTATGGGCCAATCATTGTACTTTAAACATTATTGCTATTTAAAGTATTCTCCATTTTGTTATCATATCATTTGCATGTTTATTATGATGACTGTATCCTTGGATGTATCATAAAGATTGTCAAAAATGTCCCTGGTCGGCCATCTATGCGGGAGCGAAGATGAAATAAGACCAGTATGACTTTGATGGGGTATGGAGATACGAATCAAAGTCTTGGGCACTTGTAAGAGTACAAGGTGCTGGACCAACCCACTATGAGAAAGTTGCATGTATTAAGTCATAAGCTTATCTCATGTATAACCACGTCACTTTGCCCTTTGACCTGAGATCATATGGATTCCTACATGAGAATCGCTAATCTTTGACCTAGTCAAAAGTCACCTTTGACCGGGTGATGATAAAAGCTTTGATCGGGATTAGTGGTTTTCATGTAGAAGAATGTGAATGGTCAAGATAAGATTTGTCTCTCACATTTGTAGAGAGATATTACTGGACCCTCGTGAGTAAGTCTGAGAAAAGTATGGCCATACTGCGATTGAAAGGAAGTTCCACTTCAATTGTTAGATTACTCAAGAATCGAAAAAGTAATGGTCAAGAACAGGAGGATGATACTATCCAAGCTTCATCCTTGACCAAATTATTGCATGACAAAAGGGACGTGACATGGTTGTATGATAGGTTGCATCGTATCATCGATCCTCATATGAATTGAATAGTCGTAATGTCTTGCTAGAGGCCGTTCGCAACTTGTGGGCTAGTACAGTGTTGGCCCGTTGCCAATTTCATGTGGGCCTACAGGATCACACACAAGAATAGCTCAACATAAGCTATAATGTCTAGATTCATTGAATCTAAGATATGTTTAAGATTTAATGAATACAAACGTTTAATCTAAGGAGGATGCAAAGAGAGAGAGAGAGAGATATATATATATATATATATTCGAAAATAATAAAAATATTATTTATATAGATAATAATATTATTATGTAGTATTTGTTTTGTATTTAATTTATTTGATAAATTAAATAACTAAAACTAATAGAGATATTGTATCTCGATTTATTTTTCAAGAGAGATATCATATCTCGATTTAATTTGAATTGAGATATCATATCTTAGATTTAATTTTGAAGTAGATAACATATCTCAAATTTAATTTATGAAGATAAATTAAATCGGATGGTTTTTAATTCGGATTAAATAAATAGATTAGATTAGGGTTAGAGTGATTTAATTAATATATTTTAATCCAATTCAAATCTTAAAATTAATTAAGGTTAATTTTGAATACTTAATACGGCCAATTAGGGTTTGAAAAACTCTATAAGATAATGAGCAAGTTGTATTAGATTGGCCGCAAGAGAAAACCCAAGAGGATACGGAGAAAGACGTTGGAGGCGCTAGCACGCTACCTATGTTGGGGTCCTGTTCGTGTGGATACCGGTAGAGGGAGTTGGTTCGTTCAGTTGGCTCCTAGTGATCGATCAAGACGCACACGGAAGAAAGGTACAATTCTGTCTACTCTAATTTAAACGCCATTGATAGATCCTCCATTAGGATTCAAAATTTATTTTGATAAATTTCTTCCATTACTTTGTTTGAATCCTAACAAGGGGACCCAGAAATTATGGTCCATTGAATTTCCACAAATAATAGAAATTTCAGGAGATATTATTTAACAAATTAATGTGATCATCGTAATTTTCATCGTTTTTTTCAATGCCCATTGCCCCCTTTCTGGTTCAGGTTAAGCAACAAATTTGTCCTGGAAGTATATATACATCGAGGAGCAATTTTTCCCTAGAAGTTTTTTTGGCTCAATGTAGCCCCGGAAGTTGAAAAACGCAACAATTTTGTCCTTTTTCGTTAAAAAAATTAATGTTATTTGTTAAAAAGTAACCTGAAAATGTGAAATTGCTACGTTAACTTTTGGGGCTACATTGAGCAAAAAAAAACTTTCGGGATAAAATTGTTTGGGTGTATACTTCTAGAACAAATTTGTTACTTAATCCTTCTTCTGAAATTATTTCTTATTCTCACGCGCACTTGAGGACCAGACCAACAAGTTGAAATATAAAATTACACAAAAACGATGCCCTATATTTTATCTGATACTTCAAGAATATTATTGGGCCAACATTTTACTTGTTTATTAAATATAGTATTTGAGTGTAAAAATAATGACTATACATATACATAATTCTAATCTCTCTCTGTCGCTCACTCACTACAAAGGAATAAATATAAGAATATTCTGAGTGTCATTACCGAACCTCCAGGGACGCATCCCCTAGCTAATCTTCTCTGACATCAGTGATGTTTAAATTTGACCAAACGATAATAATAAACTAATAAAAAATAATATATTCTGAAATTATTGCCCGCCAATTCAAGGACCATCCATTTATATATAGGATAAGAAGTTATGTATCATCATCAACTTGTTAGTCCCAAGCTACACATATACGCACCCACATCAAAACAACCATATCTGAAAGTGAATACTTCACCAAGCTTCTAGCATTAAGGTGTATTAATCTCTCTATATTCTTCTTTATTGTTGCTTCCTTCACCAAGTTTTAAGGAAGGGATTTTACAATGTTCATGTCATCCTCCTTTTTATTTATATGATGAATGGTTATGTATTGCCACTGTAGGGCTCATGTTGCCTACTCGATATGATATCATGGTTTAGTTTGTGAAGTGATGAGAAAGTTTTATTATCCATGATAAATTTTAAATGACTAGTTTATTTTCTTTTCATTTTAGATAGGTCTTTCAAGTGATTTAACTCCTTTATTACCATGATAGTGTTTTTAAATAGTTGAATTCTTTTTGTACCAAGGTTAACTTTTGAGAGAGTTGTAATCTTTTCTATTATGGTAGACCTTCGGGTTTAAGCTTTTCTCTTTTACGCCATAATATTGTTTATTGTCTGAAGATTTGATAAAGTGTATGGAAAATGAGTTTTAAGGAAGGGATTTCACAATGATAATGTTTACGTTCACAAACATATAAAAGATCGTGTTTCCATTAAAAAAATTGAAAGTGATTATTGCTGAAAAAAATATTAAAAATGATAAACTAGCAACTAGGTATTATTAGATTCTTTCAATTTATTTAAAACATTGACATTCTTCTTGGCACATTAACAGGTTCATATAGCAGTTGATTAAAATGCAAGGCGATGCCGGTCGCGGGGCCGCAGCTGGCCGTGGGGCCCCTGCCGGCCGTGGGGCCCCTGCCGGCCGCGGGGCTGCCGTAGGTCACGGGGCCGCCGCCGGAGAGTTCCTTGCCGCCCGCAGGGTCCCGCCACCAACCACATGCCGCCGCGGGAGCATTCCTTACCGCTGCGGGGTTGCCGCCGCCGACCGCATAGCCATTGGGCCAGCGGAGTGTTCCTTTGCCGCCGACCGCCCGACCGCGCCGCTGCCGCTGAAGAGTTCCATGCCGCCCTCGCTGCCATCGCCAACCGTGAGGCCACCGCTTCCGAAGAGTTCCTCGCCGCCGATGTGGCTGCTACCGCCCTCGAGTCTGCTGCCGCCGAAGAGTTTGCCGCCCACGGCGCGAGCGGCTTAGTAATGTAATAATGAACCAAGCATTGGCATGCTAGGTTATTAGAGAGCGCTTCTCATTCTTCTTCTTCTCCGCAATGCTCTTTTTTTAATGCCTTTTATCTACTTCTTGCCCCCTGGCAAAATAAGAAAAATCACTTGTAGATTTTCATAGAAAACATGTTTAATGAAAGATTTCTTTTTATCTGTAATTGGGGGGCAACATTTTCAGAAGGTGCTTGTTAGCTACATAAAGAAGAATAAAAGAGAATTCAATAACTTGAAGGGGCAAAAATGAGCTAGTGATGATTACTTATAGGGTGTTAGACTGCATCATCACCTTCTCCGCAATGCTCTTTTTTTTAATGCCTTTTATCTACTTCTTGCCCCCTGGCAAAATAAGAAAAATCACTTGTAGATTTTCATAGAAAACATGTTTAATGAAAGATTTCTTTTTATCTGTAATTGGGGGGCAACATTTTCAGAAGGTGCTTGTTAGCTACATAAAGAAGAATAAAAGAGAATTCAATAACTTGAAGGGGCAAAAATGAGCTAGTGATGATTACTTATAGGGTGTTAGACTGCATCATCAGAAAAAGAAGAATGGTAAACCATGATGATAGTAATTAACTACCAATTTATGAATCAATGTGGTCAAGAAAAGTCATACCAAACAAAACCATGCTTTTGAGAAAATAAACATGACAACAAAAAGCATGGAAAATATAAATTGTTACTAATTGAAAAGTTCTTTCATTTATAGAGGCTTGCAGAATTGATTTATTTTTTTAAAGGACATATGTATGTTCTTAATGGAAGAAATCATATTTAAGGTATCCGACCCTAAATGTGGGTGTTTCACATAGCAAGGATTCGAATTTTAATTCGTCACGTTGAGAGACTAGCCCCGTCCACCCAATGATATTTGATCCAGTAGTGGATCAACTAGATTACAAAGTGAGCGAATTGAGTTCAAATTTATCGGGAAAAAAAAGCCAAGACTAACCTCTTTCACTAAAATCTCAATATGTTATTAATAAATACTCCTCTCGTCATATTTAAAAGGTGGGAAGAGTTTTTTTTTTTTGTTCTTAATATAAGTCATCTCATTAAATTTATTATATAAATGTATAATTTTATCCCCGTTATGAATATTCCAATATTGGTGTGAATGTCCACAACCTTTTCAAGAAGAGTTTTTTGGAGTTTCTAAAGCCATGTAACTTATGACATGAATGGCATGAGAGTTTTATATTACTAATGTAAATAACTTACAAAACCTCATAATATACCATTATGTAGATTTATTCTTTTGTAACTCTTGTAATGGATTCATTGCCTATATATAGTAGACATGTATCAAATGTTGGAAGAGAATATAGAAAAGAAGAATCACTCCTCCTTGCTCTCCATTTCTCTTGCATTTCTTCATCTCCCTCATCTTAATCTCTCTTGTTATTTTACTTAGTTTCATAACACGTTATCGCACGATTGTTATAACGAAGGTATAATTTCTTTAACAATTTCATCTACTTTCTCTAATGCTTTTATTATATGTTTATTTGTATATCCGGGATAATCTAAACCACTATATGGAATTAAAAATACTCTTTTACCGATTGTTTTTATACATCGGGTTCCATGGTTAAGACTGAAGATTATTTACTATTTTATATAGTAATTTTACTATTTATCATTATTCATCCATCAATTTTATTCATGCACAAGTAATTGCATAGTAATTTACTATAGTTTTACTATTTATATTATTGTTACTAATATAACATTTAAATTAACCATTTTACTTTTACGTTACTAACATAACATTTATATTATTGTTACTAACATAACATTTAAATTAAGCATTTACTTTTATGTTACTAACATGACATTTATATTATTGTTACTAACATAACATTTAAATTAAGCATTTTACTTTTATTGTTGCTAACATAACATTTTACTTTTATTGTTATGTTATTATGGCTAACTTTTAATATTATGTTATTTTATACAAACTCTTTATGTTATTGATAATTTGGCCGAAGCCATAAGACAAATTGAAGTAAAGCCGAGATAATTTGGCCTTTGAAGCAATGTGATAATATATTATATTATATTATATTATTATTACTATTTACATACTATTTTACTATGCACATCAACTTTTTAAGAATTTTCATTTGAACTTTATGAGATATTTGGTCTTTAGTCTTCTATACCTACGAAAGAGGTATAGGAGCTTGTGTACATCTAGAGATGAATGGTGGACAAGAAAGTGATATTTGTTTGTTATTAATATCAAAGCCCCGAAGACTTATGTTTCAAATATAGTATAAAAAGATTTTGATAGCCTTGAAAAAATATTGTCGGAAGACAATAACTTACGAGAGATTTATGTCGTAATAAGTTTAAAGGCTAATAGTCTTAGGGACTAATTAGCATACTTTGCCCAATGTTATAAGAGAGGCAAAGAGCCGAGAGAAATATCTCTAGATTTATTTTGAAGCCAAGACAAATAACAAATAAGCCCAAAAGGTAATATGGTGTTTAGTTTCTATTCTTATTAAAAAAATTTATTATTATTTACATTTATTGTGATCCCATCTTATAAATCTGTTGCCATGACAATTTTCTACTGGAGAATCTTCATATGTGTGATTCTAAATCAGAAGGTTCCGAGTTATTTTGATCACGAATATCTTCATATGTGGTGGATGTGTATGTTTTGCATATATAAGTAAATTGAAGTATATTATTAAAGAGTAATAAGATTATCTAGTGATGTAATCTTATATGTTTGTTCCTGACGAATCAACATAGATTTTTATTTCGAGTTTTGAAAGGTTTTCCTAGAAAGGTTTTTAATGAGGCAGCATTGGACAGTGTATCAATGGATGTTGTACTCTTTTCTTTGGCTAGGTTTTTATCCCACATTTGGGTTTTTTTTCCTAGTTAAAGTTTTTAATGAGGCACATTCATAATGGACATTCAAGGGCGAGTGTTATGAATATTTCAATATTGGTGTGAATGTCCACAACCTTTTCAAGAAAAGTCTTTTGGAGTTTATAAATTCATGTAACCTATGACATGAATGACATGAGAGTTTTCTATTACTAATGTAAATAACTTACAAAACCTCATAATATACCATTATGTAGATTTATTCTTTTGTAACTCTTGTAATGGATTCATTGCCTATATATAGTACGCATGTATCAAATGTTGGAAGAGAATATAGAAAAGAAGAATCACTCCCTCCTTGCTCTCCATTTCTCTCTTGCATTTCTTCATCTCCCTCATCTTAATCTCTCTTGTTATTTTACTTAGTTTGATAACAATCCCTAATTTATTGCTCTATAGGCTGTTATTTTTTGAGTTCTCATCAAAAGTGTATATATTATATAGGGGTTAAAATTGGAAATTTATTGAATTTAAAAACAAATTTAATTAGATTTGAGGTTTTTATTCACTGTGATAAAGTATATTGAAATTGTCTTATAAATAATAAATGTGTATAATGATGATGCCCTTAGATAAATGGCCCAAGATCCACGATACTTGTCCCCTCCTATTTGTCTACATCCCAGTTGTGTCTCAAGCCCAACAGGCCCAACGATCACATGGCTAACGCTCCTGTAGTTAGTTAGATCCTATTAGGATTTGTTCTTTTCCTTTTGTAAAAAGAAGAAAAGGCAACACAAAAGCTTTGTGAAACTGAAAACAAATAAAGGTTCCTATAACCACTCACTCACGTGAACTTCTACTCAATAAGAGAGTTTTGTTATTATCTGAGCACAAGTTTGTTTTCATGGTGAACATGGCAAAAACCACGCAACCTTTCATGAAAATCTTGCTCAATAGAAAAGAAAATATATTGTAGATGAGGTCCGGAAAAACAACCGACACCATATTATACGCACTAACGATGGGAGATTACAACAAGATTGAATCGACAATCTCCCACTTACATACAAGATCTGATGCCACCAAGTCAGAAAGTTACTGATGGATGAAATCTTATTAAAAGATACTTTCTCGCAACTAATTAATTAAGAAATGATAACTAAAATCAAATGTGATATAATAAGCTACAACTTAAAATAATTATGATTAATTATTGACTTATTTGTATTGATTAATGAAATATTAACTTACTCATTTTCCTTGCAGGGTTAGGGTGGGTGACTTGCTGTTTGGGAGATATGACTTTGCTTTCCACCTTTTGGGGTATGCTAGAACTAGAAGACATGCTGGAACTTGATTGTGGAGGCACACACATGTTGGTTTTAGGACTATTAACTTCTTTTTTAACCACTTGTGCCCATGTTAACTTTGGTTCTATCATCGGTACAACTTGCTCGGCCTTTTTTCACTTTGTCTTGTAACAATAAATGATTGTCTATAAGAAAAACAAATGCTTGGAGTAAAAGAGAAATGGGGAAAATAGGCACAACTTTCCAACCTCATAACATTTAAATGATGAGAGCAATATATGTAGAGAGAGAGAGAGAGAGAGAAAGATCAAGCTCAAGTTGAAGTAAGACTGATAGTGTCATATTTTATTTTGAAATATTTGATGAGATTTGTATTGGTATTGAGGTCGGGACTAGATTCGATGCTCATTACAATGATAAGTATGGTGATACTCAAAATTGTGGTGAAATATGCACCGTGTGAATACATTTTTAAGTTTAAGGGTTTAAATTTAAAATTTTCAATCGACGAATTTTAAAATAAAACCTTTATTTTTGAAAAATTGATAATTAAAAGATCATTTTTATTTTATATTTTTTTATCCATTAGATTGTACATATTAGTTTTAGATGGTTCATATTTCAATGCCCATCACTCTTGATAGCCTCAAAACCAATTTTGTTAAAGTTAGATTGTGATAAGTAAATGATGTAAAAATATTTCAAAATGAAATTATTCTTCACTGATCATGTATCAAGGGCGATAAATAGAAAATTCTCATGATTGGAGTTAAGATTGACTCAAAACAAATGCAAATACGAAGGCCATAGACCTAATTTATATTAGGGGAATCAAAATGGAATGCGGTGCTCATTGATTATTGTACAAATCAACAAGAAGCTACTTGCCACATGCAAGAGGAGGCTATGAATCATGATTTTAAAGCACTTAATTGCTTGCTTCTATCTTCCCATGTATACCAGAAGATATGCAATTAATAAGAGATAAAACACTATCCAGATATTGTGATTGATTGTTAAGCTTGTAGAGGAGTCCGAAATCAATTAATGATATAAAAGAAACTTAGAAACGACTATTAGGTGGGGTGTTATCAGATTGCATATCAGAAGAATTGATTTGTTGAGGTTTGACGCTGACCATAACCAACCCGCCGCATAGCAAAGTTGATTTTTCTTTCTACGATAAACAATTGCTGAATTGATCTCCTCAACAATGAAGGCCGGGAGAAAAAACTCGCCATTCTCTGGATTTGGAGGCATATCTTTCATTTGAAGCAGCATGGCATCCATGATAAGGAAAGAAACAATGAGCGAACAACTATTCTGGCTGAGACGTTATATATATAATTGTGCAGAAACAATGACTGAGTCTACATAATTAATGTTAAAATTAAAAAGGTCCAAAGTATCTTTTGGATCTTCAAGAGCTACTTTTAATACTCTTATTTTCATTTATGAGAATAATTTATTATGTGTTGGCGGTCTTAAACAAGCAATAAATACATGTTAAAGAAACAGTTATGATGAAGTATGATTTTTCTCATGAGAAAAAAAAGTCAAGATTTTTTAAATTCGAAGAATGATCCATTACACCAATGATCTTGTAACCTAATGGTATGAAATATTTCTTATAAGTGAGAGATTGCAGAATCAATCATGCTATTAACCTTAGGCTAGGACCGGGACACTATGTCTATGTATATTACCATTATAAAGTCATTTTTGCACAAGTCTTCTCTTATTGAAAAAGCCAATTATGTTCGAGACACTATTAAACATTAGATGCGGTGTCTCTTTTAGCAGAATTTGAATCTTGGTCCCTAAGTGAGATATTTATCCTAGTACTTTATTTTTCTTTTAGTTTAAAAAGTTAAAATTAACCCGTCTTTCTTTTTGGGCTAAGCTTGTGGTGATGGGCCGAAAGTTAGATATGGTTGGGCTTGACTTGTATCAAAATACATGAAGTCTAAATGCTTTGTCCCAAACTCATGGATTAAAATACGATGCATATCAATAAAATAATATTTCGGGATTATAGCAAAAAAATTATAATAATTTTTTCTTGCAAAAAAAAAAAAAAGGTATAATAAATAAATAAACGTTTCAGGAGGCTAATGGAAATGATTTGATAGATTCTAACGAACTTACGAGCTAACTTGCAGATGTGTTGAAGGTAACCACAGTCTTGCCTTTTTTTTTTTTTTTTCCTTTTTAAATACTAATATTTTTATATAATTATATGATATGTATTAGGGCCCGTTTGGTTTGATTCCACTTGCATCCTACAGTGCAATGCAATGCCATGTCATTCAATTCTTTGTTTTTTTCAATGCCTTTTATCTACTTCTTCTTGCCACGTAGCAAAATAAGAAAAATCAGTTGTAGATTTTCTTAGGCAACATGTTTGATGAAAATTTTCTTTTTATCTGTAAGGCGGGCAACAGTTTCAGAAGGTGCATGTTAGGTACATAAAGAAGAACAAAAGAGTATTCAATAACTTGGAGGGAAAAAATGAGCTAATGATTATTTCTTATAGGGTGTTAGACTGCAACATCAGAAAATGAAGAATGGTAAGCCATGATGATAGTAATTAACTGAACTTTTACCAATTTCTGAATCAATGTGGTCAAGAAAAGTCATACCACACAAACCATGCTTTTGAGAAAATAAACAGGGACTGTGACAACAAAAATCATGGAAAATATAACTTGAAGTCACGTAAGTTACTAATTGAAAAGTTGTTTCATTTATAGAGGCTTACAAAATTGATTTTTTTTCTTTTAAAGGACTTATGTATTTTTCTTATTGAAAGCAATCATATTTGAGGTGTTGTCAGACATTAAATGTGGGTGTTTTCACTAGTGCAAAAAAAGGCTTTAAGACCGCCTCATTTAGAGCGGACAATGGGCACCCCGGTCTTAAAGGAATGACCGTGGCAGTTCCGTAAATATAAAGAACTTCTTGCACCGGACCAATTTTTCACCGCTCTTAAAATCATTATTGAGACCGACTAAAATACCACCGGTCTTAAAAATTGAACTGAAATTTCAATTACTTTCTAAATATATCTCATATAGCCGTACTTATATTTTTCTCGCGGTAAAACATAATAAGGAAAAATTTAAATACAAAAAGTCTAAAGTTTTAAGACCGAACTTATCAACATGACGGTCTTAAAAGTTTTCTTTCAAGACCGGACATATGATACTTGCGGTTTGAAAAAGTTCATTAATATTAAGACCGGCGTTTTAAAAGGAACGGTCTTAAAGGTTAAACTTTTTAGATCGGACGTTTAATATGACCGGATTAATGTAAATATTAAGACCGTCTCTTTTTTATCCGGTCTTAAAAATCCAAGCAAGATATACATTTCTTCGCGCGAAAGCTTTTGTTACTCTGTGGAGAACCTCTGTTCACGTTCGAAACCCTTCCTGTTGCATTACCTCTCTTCCTCGCCCACGTACCATCAGCCCCTGTTACTCTCTCATTTGCTCGGCATTCCTCTCTTCCCCGTCTCGAAAATGGACGGTGAAAACGAATCTATTCGTGTTCCGGCAACGCCAGTTCCGGTGTGGCCGGGTGTGAGTGAGAACGAACCCTCTTCATCTCACAATGAGGCTTGTAATCGCCCCGCACGCCATGGTAGAAGAGGCACACGAATGATGGATGTGACCCTAAGTCGGACTTCCGGGTCAAAGCTCGAGATTCGAGTTTAATGCAAGGTTGGAACCCGTCGGTCCTAATAAAAGCAAATATAATAGTTTTGTCATTTGTCTAGCACGCAGCAAGGTTAGCATCTTGACAGATGAGTGGAAAAGTGTGGACTATAAGAATGTAAAGGATCCTATTTGGGAGACTATCCGGGTTACATACACTGTCCCCGATCGTCGAAGTTGAAAGACAAGACATTGTCTTATTGTGCTGATCGGTGGAGGAAGTTTAAGACCTTTCTCGCTAACACGTATATTTTCTCCGATGTTCCGCCGCCAAACATCCTTGGGAAGTTTACACATTTATTGATGAACGAATTTGGCGACAATTTGTTCTTCGCGGACCACTCGAAGCTCGGGTGAGTTTATAATTAGTTTTGTTTTCCCTTTTGTTTGCTTATTAACTCGTGCGGATATGTGAATGTTATTGTGTTCATCTAATCCTGTTAGTTATATAATAGTTCGGTGTGTGAATAGAAGTATACATTTCCGCCTTTGTCTATGCAAGTCGATATGTCAACCCCGAAAAGGTAAATTACGATGAGAAGGTATTAATTGTGTAATGGTTTGTCTTGCAAAGGAGGAAATGAATAGTCTTAAAAGGGGAAACTTTATATACCCAATTGTTACTATCTAATGGGGATTTGCTGATCCCACTGGATGCCTTAAAAAGGATCAAGTTTGTATTATTACGTAAGCATAATTCTCTTTTGTTTCTTAACCTATCTATCTAGCTAGCACTACAAAACATAGCTCCAATTTCTTCTACAATTCTACATCTTCCTTAAATAAAATGTTGAAACTTGATGAAGTGAAGAATTTGACTACCGTTTGATTGACGTTCATATGAAGCGAAGTTCTCTAATTTCGTTAGTGACATGCATAAATTTGGAATTCATAATTAATAGATGTTTTCAATCTGATTCACGAAAAGAAGGGAACAAGCACAGAGATAGGTAGAAAGAATGATTGCCCTCATAGGGCTTCTGTGACGGATATCAAAAGGCCGAAAAAGATTTGATGGCTGCCAGCGGAAGAGATTGGATGATGAAGCGAGAATCCAATCCTTCGTGATACATGCTCCTCCATCTCCAATACGTCGCGAGGAGTTGTGGTTGCATATTCGGCAAAAGCCAAGCGCGCCTACACGAGTGAACAAACTCGTCTAGTTGCTTGAAAGAATTGTAAGTATCGTTATTGTTATTTTTTAGTTACTAAACATGTTTCATTACTAAGCTTCTCGTTATCCGTATCTTACGGGAAGATCTTAAAAAGAAAGAAGCGAGGGATCTTTTGTGTCGGACGAGAGGAATGATGTTCGACCGTTGCACCGGAAAACCGGATCACCCGGGCGTGTAAGGGGATTGGAGGACGGGTAGGCATAAAGCAAGTCTTTGGTACATCCAAACGCCATAGACAAAGTATGGTTACCGGGAGGAGATGGACCGGACGCTGGCTGCTAATAAAGCTTCAATGGCTGCAATGTTTCAATCCGAGATGAGCCGGATGAAGGAGGAACTGAGTCACCGAGGCTGCTTTTGAGCAATCGTCCGAGACCAAGTGTTCCCTTCACACACTCACCGCAACTATGCGTGAGCACTAGAGGAGCTGCATTGTTGGAGAGTCAGAGCAACCTTGTGACCTTTATGTGGAGGATCCCGATCATCATGATGGACGATTATTGGTTGCAAAAGGGACTATTCACAACTTGGGATCAACTGTACACCACCAACAAATGCCTGATGATGAAGTCAGAGTGTCAGTTGAAAAGGTGATCATTGATGCACAGCTCCCTCTCCAAACTGATGAGTGAAGCTTGTGAGTGATGTCAAGGGAACCTTCATCCCTTGGCCGGTGAAGCTTGTACATGTCTCTCTTACCGCTCCGAAGCTTCAATCCCTCCTCCTCCAGTTCCATCCCCTCGTCAGGCTCCATCCCCTCCTCAAGCTCTATCCCTTCCTCAAGCTCTATCCCCTACTGCTAAGTTGGCTGCTGCCAGGGAAAAAATATCCGATCTAATGAAAAGTGGATATTTTAAGGATAAATCGTGGCTTTGTCGATGAAGTAGTAGGTGTCCCTCATCCTATGCCCGTTCAAGTTGACACCGCTGATGTTGAGTCCCCGCCGCTTCCTCGACAGAGCTTTGCGATGCAGTTGTTAGAATTTTTATGAAGTAAGTATCTTCGTCTATGAGTACATCATTTAAATGCATCGTTTAGACATACATACATATATACTAATTCCGATCGATGTCATTATGGTAGGTTCTTGCATCATGAATTGGTTCAAAGGTGCGGGATCAACGATTTTGGATTCTTGTGCCCTCGTCTATTCAAGTCAAACAACCATGGAGGAGAGACAGGAGTACATATCAAAGAGGTTGTGCTCAGTAATCAGAAAGTTGTACTTTTTTCCATTCTTCCACAGGTACATATCAAAAATCTTGTCCGCAATTCACTTAATTCTGCTACATATATATATCACCGAATATAGTTTACTGATGTGAATTTTCAGCCGCCATGTGAGTTGGTCGTCATGTGCATGGACGAGCATAAAGTTATCTTCTTATGCTCCACTCACACCGAACCATTGCCTTCGTTGGTGCGCAGACCATCAACGAGTAAGCATGTCATTTTGATTCTCTTGTCGACATCTCTGCTTTGTGAATTTTAAGTGAATCATTGATAAATTTGTGATTTTGATGATAGTGCCATGAGGACCTTCCAAAGACTAGAAAAGAAAAGGCGTGCTACTCGGGACAAAGACCCCATATGGTACAAACCGAGGTTGGTACAATATTTAATTTGTAGCACTTGCCTTGTGAACTTGGTCATTGAGCTATATATATGCTCGATATATATTTCTTGTTCATTTTAGACCCGTCGGCAACCACGAGAGTCCAACTTATGTGGCGTACATCATGAAACACATGTATGATATTACAAGGCGAGGGATACTAAATTAAGCGCAAAGGTAAATGTATTTGATGTTACATATTATGCAAGTTAATTCAGTTTCTGGCTTACTGTTACAAATGAAATATGCACGCAAGTTAATTCAGTTTGTGTTTTTGATGTTATAGATGTTTCAATGCAAAACTCCCTTTCCTGATGATGAACTGGAGCACATACGCAATGTGTTTTGTGAATATCTCGTATGGTCGATCTTAGAGTCGGAAAAATGACAATAATTAATGTCCTAAATTCATTTGTAAATATAATCGTAGCAACAATAATCAATCTTTTCGTAAATTTGTTTATTTTTTGAACAATTCATTTGTAAATATACATAGGCAATGTAAAATTCAATAAATAAATTTAGTTAATTTTTCGAACAATTTTCTTGTGTCCATTTTGGGTTTCCGAATGTATTATTGGATGGTGGATATAGCTATTTAATTTAGTGTTTGAAATCGAGACTTTTAGGACCGTTCATTAACAAGCATGTCCGGTCTTAAAGGTCCGCAAAATCTTCGGTGTAAAAAGTATGAGACTTTTAGGACCGTATATTGCTTTAGTGTCCGCTCCTAAAAGCTTAAAAACCACATGAACTTTTAGGTCGAACGTATTATAAAAGGTCGGTCTTAAAAGTCCGCTAACTTTTAGGACCGTATTTTTATATAAAATCGGTCTTAAAAGTCTTTTGGTTAAAAGTGTATGCTTAACTCTTAGGACCGTATGTTGTTATTTGTGCAATCTTAAAAGTCATTCACCTATAAATACCCCTTTTGGACAAATTAAATGGTTAGGGTTGAAGATAACCGAGGTTCGGCTCATGCTCAAGCTAGGTCCTTCTTTATCATCGTTTTTACCTTTCCATATGTAGAGGCAGCATTATCGGTGGCCCTTTTATTTTGTCTTTTGTCTTTTGTCGGAAAAAGAAGGAAGATAATGAAAAGGACACTTTGTTTCTCACATGGGGAGGTAAAACCGACGTCAACGAAGGTCCAACCTTGAGAAGAATAGTCACTTTGTTTGTTCTTGTCCGAATAAGGTAAAAGCTCCTTTTTTTTTTTGTATGTTCTTAAGCGTATTCTCGCGAATCTCTATTGTTGGATTTACACGAGGACAATGTTTTGTTTGTTTCCTTTTTGTCGAGAAAAAGAAAGACGATAATGAAAAGGACAAGAGGCAATCGGATATGGAAACCAAAGTGACAAAAATGGCAGTGTTTTTAGGACCGTCGATTTACTAACTAAAGTCTTCGTTCTTTTATTTTAGGTTTTTTAGTCGCCATTATCCGTCCTTCATAGTTGCCTTGTTTATTGCTTTCCAGGTTGAGATAAAGTACTAAACTCGTACGAGAACAAAATTTAAAAATATTTTATTTACTAATTTTTACGCTGCCCTATAGGGGCAGCGATCACACAAAAAAAAATAAAAAAAAATAAAAATGCAACAAAAAAAAAACTAATCCCTCTCGTAGTCGGAAAGGGAGGGGGCGTCGGAGTCGTCGGAGTTGTCGGAGTTGTCGGAGTCGTCTTCAGCGGGATCGTAGTTCACGTCATTGGCACGGAGCACCATGTTTAGCTTGTTGTTCATGGTATGAGCAAGCTGAACCAATTGGCCCAAACGTCGATCGATTTGATCGACGCGGGCCCTGATGATCGCACCAAGCGCTTCACGGTCGGATTTGGAGGAGGCGGTGGCGGAGGGGGCGAGGTTGAAAGAGGAGGAGGAGGAAACGGAGGACTGGGGAGCAGCCATTACGGTGGGGCGAGGTTGAAGAGGAGGAGGATGAAACGGAGGACTGGGGGAGAAGAATGTGAAGAAAGTACAGTAACAACGGGTTTAAATAGAGAACCCATCCTGAACAATGTGAAACGCCGAAAGCTTTAACGAGGAGATGCATTGTTCATCAGAATACGAGGAGACGCCTAGTTGGGAAGTTTATCTGGAAGCCGAAGAGACTCTGCATGATTCATTTGAACAGTGTGTAAGTACTTAGGGTAAATGATAAAAGGTCGGTCTTAAAGGTAATACTTTTAGGACCGGACTTATTATAAAAGATCGGTCTTAAAAAATTAAAAAATAGAATTTTATACCGCATACCTATAAGTCGGGTTAATGATAAAAGGTCGGTCTTACAATAAAATGAATTGGAAAAATATTAAATAATGGAATTTTATACCGTGTACCTATAACTCCTTATTAATTCCTCACTACCTCGTAACTCCAAACTACGTACGTGGCTATCGAGAACAACTCGCCTCTATTAATTAACTCCTCATACCTCTCTCGCCCAACTTGCTCAAACCATGGTTAGATTCAAGAGCTGCTCGTAGGGTGCTCTTAGTCGTGATGCTCGTGCCTTCCGTCGATCGTTATACGGTGCGCCTCCTCCATCGAGAGTCCGTCCTATTGTGAGAGAAGAGTCTCGGGTCGTTGGACCCATTGTTATTTCTTCGGATGATGAAGAGGTTCCCGCTCCCCCTCTCCAACCTCTTGGCCCCACCGCGACTACTCGGCCCCTCTCCTCTTTCCTCTAATGAAGCATTGTGGCTGATTCGAGTAAGACAGAAACTTTCTTTGATCTCCATGGGAAATTAATGCATTCACGCCGAAATCGCCAAGGCTTTGGAGGATAATAAGCTTTAGGAGATGTTTAGTCGATTCTTGTTTTTGATAATTTTCTGCTTGTTTTTGTTTTGTATTTTTTCTTGTGTACGTGCATATGCAAGTAATATATGTAATTAAAGAAACTCCGGTTTTCCTTTAATTTTTATTCATTCGATTCTGCGCTCGCCAAATCCTTTATTAGAAATCACAAAAGAATTTTAGGACCGGAGTATTATAAAACGGCGGTCTTAAAAAGTTGTAGATATACAACCTTCTCCTTTTAATGAACCGGTTTAATTGTCTCAATTTAGGTCCGGAGGATTATAAAACACCGGTCTTAATAAAATCCCAAATATAAAACATGTCTCGCTGTCGCGCGGAATATTAAATTTCCCTCTCTGAACTTCTCTTGTCGCGCCTAAAGTGTTACTCAGGTTCTGTCGCCACTTCGTCGCTGGTTCGCGTTGCTCTCTCGACAATCACTTTTTGGTTCCTTAGCTAAACGTCTATAGACCAAGCTGTAAGAGGTGTTTTCGGTTATATAACTTTATGATTTTCCCTGCTCATCGTTCTGGGTTTTTCTGGGTTGAGCGAAATCGATCAAATGTTCTTGTGGGTTTCGTGTTGTTAATGGATATTGTATTTTGAAGATTATAATTGCATTTTAGACCTACCCAACTGACCAATAAATGTTTTTAGGGTACTCTTTAATGCACGCAACATCAACGTTCGTGGCGGGAGAAGAAAGACTAAGCAAACGCATTTGAATTTATATGATACGGTGAGTCCACAAGACCTTCACGCGATGAATTTAATTTCCTCGTCATGCATTTATTTTGGTTCTTGGATTCTCTCGCGATACATTTATGACCAAAAGTGATTCTTCGTTCTGCATTTAATGAGCAAGTTTATCCGAAAAAAAAGGAAAAAAAGACTTAACCGACATTTGAGCATATATATATGTATGTTAAATCTTTCCGTCTATATATATAGGAATTCTACTATGGATCACGGTTGGATAAATGCTAAGCGAGACGGGTGTTGAATATCGAATGGGGTGAGGGACTTTATAAAATTTGCTAAACAAAATGCCTATCCGAGGGTGGGAAGTTTTATTGCCCTTGTGTAAAATGTTTGAATGAGAGGCGACTAAGTCCTGAAGTTATACACACACATTTAATTTGTGAAGGAATTTGTAAGACTTATACGGTATGGGTATGGCATGGTGAAAAAATACCAAGTGGGTCTCAACATAGGGAAGTGGCCTTTGATGATAATGACACGGATATGGATGATCACATAGAGGACATTATCCGTGATGTAGGAGAAGAGGCTTTTCATCAATCACATGCATATGGTAATATGTGCGGTGATGCGAGACCCTCTATACCGTGGGTGTAAAAAATACCAATTGTTGAATCTTTGTATTGAAATTGGTAAGCTTGAAGGCACGTCATGGATGGAGCGACAAGAGTTTTTCAGAAATGCTTGAGGCTTTTAAGGACATGCTTCCGGGATGATAATGTGTTGCCGCATCGATACTATGATGCTAAGAAAATACTTTGTCCTTTGGGGATGGAGTACAAAAAGATCCATGCATGCCCGAATGATTGCGTGTTGTATAGAAAAGAGTTTGAAGAGGAGCGAGTTGTCCGAAATGTGAAACCCCAAGGTACAAGTCAAATAAGGGGCCTGCAAAAGTGTTGTGGTATCTTCCAATCATACCAAGGTTCAAGCGGTTGTTTGCGAATGAAAATGATGCAAAAAATTTGAGGTGGCATGCGAGATGAGAGGATTTCGATGGAAAGCTTCGACATCCGTACGATTCTTCTCAATGGAAGAAAATCGATCAATTATTTCCGAACTTCGGCGAAGAACCTAGGAACCTTAGGCTTGCCCTTAGCACGGATGGCATGAATCCATATGGAAGCCTTAGTAGCATACATAGTTCATGGCCTGTACTACTGATTATTTACAACTTATCTCCGATGTTATGCATGAAACGAAAGTACATCATGTCTTGTCTATGTTGATTTCGGGACCAGAAACAACCAGGAAATGACATTGATGTTTACCTTCACCCTTGATCGAAGACTTGAAGGAGTTGTGGGCGAGAAGGTGTTGATGTTTTTGACTCTTTCAAGAAGGAGGTGTTTAAAATGCGAGCCATGATATTTTGTACTATAAACGACTTCCCAAAGCATATGGGAACTTGTCGGGGTATAGTGTAAAAGGCCATAAAGCATGTCCGGTTTGTGAAGAAGGCACACGCTACCATCAACTTCAACATGGAAGAAAGACGGTTTATCTTGGACATAGGAGATTTCTTAGACGGGGCCACCCATATCGTCGATTGAAGAAAGCCTTTTTGGTGGCCAAGAGTATGAAGATGCTCCGGTGGCATTGATTTCGGGAGCAAGTTTATGAAAAGGTGAAAAATATCAATGTCGTATTCGGTAAGGCGCAAAGTGTAGAAAAGAAACAAATATATGGAAAAAGAGATCTGTATTCTTCGATCTTCCATATTGGCGCAATCTTGATGTGAGACACGAGTATTGATGTCATGCATGTGGAGAAAAATGTATGTGATAGTATTGTCGGCACGTTTCTCAACATACAAGGTAGTTCCAAGGATGGTGTGAAGGCAAGATTGGATCTGATAGCAATGGGAATACGCAAAGAGTTACATCCAAGGCCAGATGGGAAGAGAACTTATTGTCCCCCGGCTTCTCATACTTTGTCTAAGGATGAGAAACGAAGTTTTGTGGGTGTTTACATGGCACAAAAGTTCCCACGGGTATTCTTCAAATTTGAAGCGGCTTGTATCGATGAAAGACTTGAAATTAGTAGGCCAAAAGTCTCATGATTGTCATGTCTTGATGCAACGGACTACTCCCAATAGCTATTCGAGGCATCGCCGAATATGATCTTCGGGTCGTTTTGACTAGACTTTGTGTCTTCTTCAATGCGGTTTGTGGTAAGGTTTTCGAGATTGAAAAGTTGGATGAATTGGAGAATGAAGGATATCTTATCTTGTGCCACCTTGAGAAGCTTTTGTTCCTACATTTTTTGACATCATGGTTCATCTAATTGTTCATCTAGTGAGGGAGATAAAGATGTGCGGCCCTATCCATTTACGGTGGATGTACCCAATTGAAAGATCTATGAAATTCCTAAAAGGGTACGTGAAGAACGCATACCGGCCGAAGCATCGATTGTTCGTAGAAATATGTTTGAAGAAGCCATGGAATTTTGTCAAGATTATTTGGCCAAAGTAAGACATATTGGGCTTCCAAAACGTCGCATGTTGATGGGGGTAGACGAGGGGCTTCCGTAAAGAGTGTGGATCCCGATGAATTGTCATAAGTCCACTTATACATCTTGAATAATGTCGATGAAGTTCAAGCAAAGCATAGCTGCACATAAAGCACCAGAAGGAAAGAAAATCATCGAATGACCGAACAAAGGTTGATTAGGGAGCATACTGGAACTTTTGCAACTGGTTCAAACAAAAGGTCGAGGGAGAGGAATGTGTTTCGATACAATCAAATGGTTAAAGGTGGTCCGAGGTTGATGTCATAAGTTGGAATTCGTATGTGATCAATGGTTATACATTTTACACGAAGTCCCTAGATGATACGAGCACGGATCGAAACGGTGGTGTTATGTTAGAGGTGAATCTATGCACTTCTCCGGTTCGAAAGACAAGAGCCCTTTATTGTCATGCCATATTATGGGGTTATTGAAGAGATTTGGGAGGTGGACTATGTGAAAATTAGATTTCCCATTTTCAAATGCAAGTGGGTTAATGTCAATAATGGTGTTCGGATCGATCGGCTAGGATTTACATTAGTCGATGTCAATGGTAGAAGTTTTGGAGATGAACCTTTTATTATGGCGGACCGGGCAAAACAAGTGTTCTATATCACCGATCAAGAAAATAAAATGTGGTCTCGTAGCTCTCAAGGAAAGAGGGTCATTGATATTGATGAGGAAATGAATTCAAATTATGGTATTCCCCGAGAGTACTCCTTTTTCAAGGGGTCTAGGACATGAACGAAGAAGATGAAGCGGATAATGAACCCGGCATAAGAAGTGATCATCAAGAAGGGATATGGGAAGATATCACTTTATAAAAGAGTCAATTCATAAGGTAATATTCATATGCAGATTTCTTTGAAGACTTTAAGGCTTTAACTATATATATTATATTCCTTCTATCTATGTTCATAGTTAATGTCACTGACTATGAATTTTGTTCTTGTTTTATTTTTGTGGCAGGATCCGATCCAAAGGGGCATGTTATATAAGAGGATGTTACGTTGTTGGGTGGGGGAATCAGATGAAGGCATGATGAATATTATTTTGGGCGCATGTATGTTGTACTTGTAACTTATTGTATTTGTAAGTAAGTTATCTTATTGTATGAATTATATTAATTTAGGTGTTGTAGTCATAGTAATCATTAATTAAGAGGCCAAATAGCTCATGGTGAATAATATTTGTATTCTTTTTCCAATTCAATTTATTCAAATAATTGTTCATAGCTTGTAGCTTAAAGTATCGAATTTTATGTCTTTGCGGATTGGGTGGTGGATTTGTGTATATATATAATCGGGAAGAACAGCAGGGAAAAATTCAGGAAAATTTAGACCGGAAATAATAAGACGGTCTTAAATGTTCACTTGTTAAGACCGGATGTAATTATATGACCGGTCTTAAAGATCGTGATATTTTAACATGATCTTTTAAGACCGGTATATTTAGGCGTCCGGTCTTAAATTAAAATATTTAAGACCGGATGTTTTTATCATCCACTCTTGAAAGTCAGTCCTTTAAGACCGTGTAATTAGTCGTGTGGTCTTAGAAGCCGCTATTTTCGCACCGTATGTGTCTTGTCCGGTCTTATAATTACGATCTTTAAGAGCGACCTATTTTTTGGCCGGTCTTAAAAGTTGAGCATTAGGATCGAACAAAAAATATTTCGGCTTCATTTAGTTCAACTTTTTAAGACCCAAGTTTTTAAATGTCCGGTCTTAAAAGAGTTTCTTTAAGACCGGTTCGAGTCCGGTCTTAAATGGTAGACTTTTAATACCGGAACAAGACCGGTCGCATATAGGCCTTTACGACCCCCCTTTTTGTCCGGTCTTAAAGCCTTTTTTCCACTAGT